>OZ010582.1:54505145-54650145 GCA_963932145.1 Acanthosepion lycidas | reverse complement strand
TCCATTTTAGTTGTTGTTACTGTTGGAAGTTTTCAAATGATATAGTTTTTGCAATTTGGTAAAAAATTTTTTTGTGATTCTCTAGCACCAGTCTATAAGGCAACATAACACTAGGCGACTGTTAGTTTATAACATAAATACAAAGGACTGACATTTCAGTGTTTTTGAAAATGCATACATGGACAAGGGCCAATGTAATTTTTGTAAAGATGTATAAATACATTTACAGTAGCGGAAGTGTTAAAGTTTCATTTAAAAGTTGGAAGATTTAAAAAGTAATTTTGTCTTTATTCTGAAAATAGTCAAAGCCATAGATTCAAAAGAATTTTTCATTTCACTTTAAATGCCATTTACAGTCTTTTGATAACATTCTGGAAACTTTAATTCCTTCGTCATTGTACTGGTTGGATTTCTTTAGAAAATTGGTATTTTTGATTTTGCAATGGTATCCGCCTGACTGATGGAAAATTGCCACTTCATCATTCACCATTATAGAATTTTGGAATATTGATTTGTGTGAAAAATAGAATAAAAATCTTATTGAATTATCATTCCTTGAATTAGAACATTTAATACATTTCACATTGTTGTTTTTTTTTTTTTTTTTTTCTTCATCTTATAGACAAGATACTTGTCTATAAGTCTATTAAGCAAATGATGGTATAGCTTAATTTGGAGTATTAGTCACAAGTTCAATGCTACATCAAGATTGCTTACTCCAATTCTCATGAATACAGTTGTTTTTTTTTTTTGTTTTTTTATACAGTATTTGGTAACCTGTTCATAGATGGTTAATGTGACTATACGTGCAAGATGTGTGTGTGTGTGTGTGAAAATAATCAACTTTGATCTTCAAAAATTTAAATGCAATGTCAATCATTCTTTTTGCCTTAATTTCTGTTCTTACATTGTTTTTTCTCCTTAATGTTTTCTTTTTTTCATTCTTCCACACTTAGTAAGCCCATGTCTTAGTGGCTTTATTACTTTGCTTGGGGTGAAATGATACACACAAACACACAGGGTATTTCCCAAAAATGTAGTCACTCTTTAAACGACAATAAATGCAGTGTTTGACTTGCAAACAAGATTAATGGTTAAAATGAAAAAAATGTTTATTGACTTAAAAAGAAGACTCATGGTTTAAATCCATTTAATATTATTTAAATTTTTATAAATATTGACATTGATGAAGTCAAAATCCTTTTTTTTTTTTTTTTTGCAGACACTGTGTGTGTGTGTGTGTGTGTGTGTGTATATATATATATATATATATGCAGTACTTATTGGAAAGCACTCAATATCAGTGATAGAGCTAACATATTTAGTTGGATTGATGTGAGTTTGTGACCTTGGGTTTCATGCTATTTGTGATCATCAGACAAACTGATTAATTTTTAAAGTTTGGATTTACATATGGTTGCATATATCGGTGTTTTATGGTAGTGGGAGGAAAAATTGTTGTTGGAATGCCACTCATACGTATGCAGACATACATACATACATGCACGTTCACGCATTGCAGCTCACACATGCATACATTTATTCCAAGTTGTTTTAGATTATTATAATTAGAAGGGGTCCTTATTTGCATGCAGATTGTCCTCATCGTTGTTGTTCTTTTCACATCATTTCTGCTGTTACAAACTCCAGCCATCATCAGGTGCTTGTTGATCTGTGAAACCTCCAAGGAATTTCAAACTGAGTCCTTTATTTAATCAATGTGGTTAGACTATTCTTTTTCTGCTAGGCATATCTCCTCTACTTCTAGCTGAGTGGATTAAAATGTTGGTTTGTTAATTTGGTGATATAGTTATTGTGAGTTCAATCCCTGGATCAAACAGTGTGTACTTGGACTTAGTGGAAACAAGGCAAGTAATAACTGAGCAGTACTAAAATAAGAACTAGATGAGATATCCCTAGACATGGTCAGAGGAATGAAAACAGTTGAAACACATAAATAAAATAAAAGGTAAAAGGTTCAGTTAGAAAGTTTACTCAAGGTTACTTGGATTGGCAAGTACCTGATGAAGGCTAGCAGGCACAATGGGTAAAACATTGTGATAACAAAGAAATGTGGACAGTAGTCTACATGTAAGTAATGATAACTCATCCCAGAAATTTAGATAGTAGTTCTCCAGCCCTATTGAGTGAAGAGATTTTTTTTTATTATATTTAGAGTGCTCTAATTCCATCTGCCAACCAATACTTTTATCCACTGGGCTGTGTGTTCAGTGGATAAAGGCGTTGGTTGATTGATCTAATAGTGACGACCCAAAGAATTATGAGTTCAGTCCCTGACCGCAGCAGAGAGAACAAAGCTTGAAGAGTTATCAAGGGAAATTAACTAATCTGAGATATCCAAAGGCATTCCACATGGAATTAGAACAATCTATTCCCATAAAAGGTTTGGTTTGAAATTGCAACATACATCACCTGAAGAAGGCCGGAGTGTATAATGGTTGAAACGTAATGAAGATAGCAATGTAAATAGTTACATTCTCACTTCAGAAAAATAGAAGTAATTTTTTTTTCTTTTTTTTAATTAAAAAGTTAAAATTTTGTAGGTGTTTTAGAATTGAACTCGGGTATTTTTTGTGTTGTTTTCTACAACTTTATTCATAATATGCAAGATCCTGTTTGCCATACCAGATTTTTTTTTTTTCTACCTCACCTTTATCTGGAAGGAGGAGACTACACACTAGCTTCTCTCTGATAGTCTAGATAACTGAGAAAGAGCTGACAGGACAGTAGATATATAAACTAGTATGCATTTCAACAGTATTACAGAACCCTTTCCCTTAGTGTAATATGGAATTACCTGGGCACTTGGTAGACCTAACACTGAAAATAGACTTATCCAATGCTAGATATTGAATAAATCATTGCTCATGTTAAAAGAAAAAAAAATAAAGGAAATTTAACAAACTTTGGCAGGAATGCTAAATAATTTTGGTGTTGATAGAATTGTTCCTATAATTAATGTAAATTTTCTTCATCCAAATGAGATTGAAATTTTTTTCTTTTTCACTTTTGTGGTTAAGTTAGAAGAAAATCTTTCCTCCGAGTTTTCAACCAAATGAGAAAATACAAACTTAATAATTCTTCCAATTATTTTACTGTGAATTTAGTACCAAGCCTTTTTGCTGAGTGATCTCTTGTTGTTAATTGGTTGGTGCTTGACACTCACAAGAGGCAGGCTTTTGAATTCTGTCAGTTACCGTAACCCAATTTATGAATTTTTTTTTTTTTTTCTTACAATACTGCTTATATCTCAGGTTTTACATTTACATACTTGCAAAATCTGCATCATGTAGGTTTTAATAACAATTAAGCCCACAAAAGTCCATATGACAAACAAGTCACAATAGCTGTTGTTGTTTGACTTCCCTCCACAGGATTTCTTTTTTCCTTTCCCGAAAAGGATTGATAGGGATGCTAAAATGTTTTCTGTTTGACCAAGCAGGGATTTAAAAAAAAAAAAAAAATGATCATTTGGTTAAATTTTGAGAAGTAGGTCAGGTGGACAATTTCTTAGCACTCCTCCTTTTTACATTGTTATTTGTTAAAATTACTTAGAGAATTGGTGAACTATAGATTGCAGCTAATAAACATGATCTATTTAATGCATGCTTATGCAGGATCTTTGTCTTCCATTAGTTTATTTTTTAATTGAAATTAGAATTGATTTTAAGGTGGCGTTGTACAATAGGTACTGTGACCAGAAATAATCATCAAATTCTTTTTAATATTATTATAGATGAAGCACTCCAGATCCTGAATATAAAAAAATTTGCAAACATGGATGAACATGCCTGCAATAAGACTGATTGTCAAAAAGGCAATTTTTTTTTTTTTTTTTTTTTAACGTGACACTGCTTTTAACTACCTTCACTCTTCAGCAATGTTTGTTTTAAAAAGCAATGATTAGAATTGGAATAAAACTGAAACACAGGATGAAAGTGAATTTATACATTTTCTTTTTTCTTGATAATTGACAACAAAAATAATAAACACTATTTATTAGATTGTTTATTTACACTATTTATTAGGTTGGTGCAAAAATAATGACGTAATGTCGTTTTTTGACGTATGACGTCAAAAAAAATGACATTATTACGTCATTATTTTTGCACCAACCTAATATTATGTTTGTTGGAATAGTTGGCAAAACAATCAGCTAATTGCCAATTGATTCAAACTTTAAATAATAGTAAATAATAAAAATTCCCTTATTGTTGGTTCACAAATTTTAATAATTTAGTAAATGTTTACAAATTTATGAATAAAGAATTGTTTTCACATTTCTTTATAAATTGGTAAATGATAAATATTGCATTTGTTTTAATTATATTAGTTTCTAGAATGTTGTAAATATAAAATTATTCTTGTAAATATACAATTTAATAAATAAATAGTTTGCTATTTTTGCTGTAAATTCTCAAGAACAAAAAAAAAATGTATTAATTCACTTTCATCACATGTTTAAGTTTTATTCCAATTCAAATCATCACTTAGTGAAGGTAGTTAAAAAATAAAAATAAAACATAAAAATAGTCATGTCAAAAACCATCCTTCTGGCACTTATTGCAGGCATATTTATCCATGTTTATTAAAAATTCTTTTTTTAAAATTATTAAATTTTATAAAAGTTAATAGGGGTTGCAGTTTACTAGGTAAATTTATTATTTAACAAAATTTAATAAAATAATTATTTTTCTTGATATTTTTCTGGAGAGCTTAGTCATTAGAAAAAACAATGATTATTTCTGGTTGTCGTGCCTATTGTACAAGTCCAGATTTCAAATTATCCTCTTTCCTTTTATTTTGAAAAATTGTTGATCATAATGAAAAGCTTAACTTTTTAATTTTTATGGATCTGGTTTTAGTTGTTAAAACAATTGGCACAGTTTAAGTGATAGTCTGATGATTATCACTATTATAAGTAAACATCAAAGAAAAACAGTTTAAACCAGTCAGTCAAGTACTATGCTTTATAATTACAAGAGTCTGATTAGACTAAAAATAGAGTATTGCTGCCATATCTGGGATGGAGCTGCTCATTTTCAGTCTTGCTAAAGCTTAAAATCTGTGGTGAATACATATCAGTACAGACGCAAAAGAGGCCTCAGATCTCATGCAGACATATTTGTCAACATCAGTTGCATCCAGGTTTTTTCCATTAGTAGTAGGATAATTTAGCATGTCTAGCTAGATATGAGCCTCTTTGCAACTGGTCAAGATCTGGGACTTTGTAAGATCTTGTGAAGTTGGTCCTGTGGGCATTTTGTTCCTCAAGTTGCTGTGGTTTCCCAGGCATTTTTTTTTTTTTTTTTTGTTACTTCCCGTCTCCCCCCCCTCTCTAATATTTTCGTAGTTGTTGGAAGAGCAATCGGTTAGGTGTTTCCCTCTAATCTCAACACTCTTTGCTTACATTACAACAACATTGTTTACAGTTTTGTGAGGGAAGAATTATTCTCCATCCTGCAACATCTTTCCCACAGATGCAATGTCACAAGCCTGTCTTTACTCTGTTATTTCCATAGAAAATGTTCAACTGAGCTCCATCCTGGAGTTCCATCAGTTCAGACATTTACAACTCAGACATGCCATGCTACCTACACAGTCAAATCTACTCATTTTCTCCATATTCCAATTGTAAGGAGGAAGTTCCATTCACAGCTTTTTCTCAAGAAATGCTACTTTGTTGACATTATAATCTCCACTCTATACGACCTGATTAAATGCAAATTTCACTTCAGTTTGACCGTCTCCCCAACCTAAAGCAAATTTTAAATAGTTTATTTTTAAATATAGAACCTGATTTTTCATGTTTTATACTTGTAAGAGCTCAAGCTGAACTATAATAGAACTGAAAGTGCAGAAAATGTGAATTCTACATTTTGTTATAATGTTGTTAATAGACAAATAACAAGATTAGAGTTCCTAAAATTTGTAGGGAAAGATTTATATTCAGAAAATTTGAAATTACATTTAAAAAAAACCCTAAAAAAATAAACAAACTATAGAAAACCTTAATGACTATTTGAATCCTGTAGTAGACAGATCCCTGTCATAAATCTTGATAAAATTGTTTGCTTGAATTGAAACATAAAAAAATAATCCTTTTTATAAATGGTAGTATTAGCCATTTTCTTATAAGGAAACATTTCAAATTCATTAACCAAGCAGCCAGTGCTACATTCAGTTGAAGTTTATAAAATCTTTCACTTAAGATAATTTTTCAGGAAAATAGGTTTCTCAAGTTCACTGTTATTTGCTCTTTTCATTATTGATGGGGATTTCCTTCCTAACCTTCCTGTCCTCATCTTCATTGCCATATTCACAACATTTTGGCCATTATACACTGATCTTCTTCAGGTGAGATATATTATGAGCAGGGTCAGAGCATACAGTGACTGAAATGTTTTGAACATGGTAATAAAAATGAGAACGGTTTGAACAATGTAAATAGTGTAAAGTTACAATACCACATCTCAGAAATATCAACAGGCAATAGTAATGGTCAACCAGATTACGTTGGTAACTATTTCTCTAAAAAGGAGGTATCCAAATAGTTTCATTTCATTGTATATCTTTCATACTTATATTGCCTCAGATATTACATTAGTGTTGAATCAGTTATAGGTGGAAATGGTTATTTACATCTGGCAAATTCCCTCTCAACACTGCTCTCTTTCATGAATTAATCCTTCTTTCAAGATCACTTTCTTGTAGGCAAAAACATTTGCAATCTGTATGAAAGTTAAATTGATTCTTCTTCTTTGACAAATTCTTTCGGAAGGAAATTGATGGTTTTTCTTTTACTGATTTTAATTGACAAAATGTGTGTTGTTTTTTTTTTTTTTTTTTTTTTTTTTTTTTGTTCTCAATTTTATTTTGTTCAGATAAATCAGTAAATTTGTTTTGAACAGCATAAGTTGACACAAGTTTCCAGCATTTCTTTTGAAAGTTTTATTCATATAAATCTCTAGCACCTATAGCAGTAACAAAATGTTTTCCTTTGCTTTTTATAACTATCTGTCTTATTTTCAGGTTATGTGTACATTCTGGCTTTAAAGAAATGTTCTGCTTTTAGTAATGTTTAATATGTTGAACTTGTTTCAAGCACTGCCCAGCCAAGGAGTGTTGTGCAAAATGAAATAAATGATAATTTGAAAGTGACGAGTTGGCAGAATGTCACATGGAAAAGAACTTTGTATCCTGGCTCCGCCCATCCTTATACAGTGTAAGGATAGGCATTGGTTGACCTCCTTGGCTAACAAAAGATTTTTTTCTTCCTTTTTAAATTTTCCAATGTGTCATTTAAATAAAAGGTGCTTGCTCATTGTAGTATGGACCAACATTTTATACAGGTTCTAGATATTTGTAATATTGAATTTCTCTTTCAATCTCATTAATCACAAACTTTCCTCATATATTCTAATTTAAGTATAAATGTTGAAGAGTCCTGGATCTATACATAAATTTTCTTAATTTTGGCTTTTCATAATTCATTTTTCTTTACATTATTTACATGCAGAATATTATCCTGTTATTATAATATTTTGGCTGTTGTGCCCTCTGGCCTTTGTCAAGTGTTTGTAGATTTGGATAACATACAGGGAATTTCAAATTGAATGATTGTTGATCCAGCTAAGGTAATGAAACACCTGATGAAGGCACAATGGTTGAAATATGTAGTGAAAGAGATAATCAGGTACCCCGAAAAAAATGTTTGTGTTTTGTGTGCGATCTACTGAAGAAAAATTACCAAAAAGTAGTAAGCAAAAATCTACATCAATGACTAGAAGCTATGCTAATGTTCTTCCCTCCTCTGAATGGCGTGACCAATCAGAAAATTCTCTTGGTGAACAGAAGTCGTTATTTTTTGCTTATAAAAGGAGATGATTTTTTTGAGCTGTGAGACGAACACGCGTAGTTGTTGGCGAGAAGTGAAGGTTGGATTTGTGACCCCATTTTGTCGTCTCTACGGTGTGTGTTGGACTGTTACGTCGGACTATCGTGTGAACTGCGATTTGGCTACAATTGTTGCAGCCGAGAAACAAGAAATCTATTGCTGTTGTTACAATCAGTTGACATTCTTTGCCCCAACTGATTGAGATAACAACAACAACAAAGAAGACAATAGTTTGGATGTAAATATTGCAAATAGCTCCTTATCCCAGAAATTCAAACAGGAAATCCCTTTTTTCCCTCCACCAGTCCAGAAAGGCATTTTCTATTTCAAGCAAGAGGATGGACAAGACTTTAAATGCTAAGTGATGTTTATTTATCTAAGTTTATATGGAAGCAATTTTTGTAGATTTTGAAGTTTTCCTTCAGCTTGTAAATAGTATACTATTTTGACTTTTAATCTCTTCTACAATTTTCTGTGTAGTGTGTGCTGCAAATTTCCCTAATTCATTAGTTTTCAAGTCCCAAGTGTCTAGAGCAGGGGTTTATAACCTTTTTCGTGTTACCCACCTGTACAGTAAATATTCAAAAAGCATAGTGTTGTATAAATTGTTTTGTTGGGTACTTTTCCTCCCTTGATAAATTCAAGATGGCTAATATGATAAAAGAAGTAAAAACAATTTTATATTAAATAAAAATTATCTTGAGGTCATATATTAATTTTACTTGCAAAGTTATTCTTGGCTTTCCCTTATCTGATTTACATTAAAAAAAAAAAAAGTTATTTCATCTGTAGAACTATTTGAATGTTAATGACCCTTCTCAAAACTATAGAAAATACCAAAATATTCCTTGCTTGCAGGGATCTTTATACCCTGATTATGAATGTAAGTAAGTTATCCCCATTTAGCCCCCTGTTTTTTGTTTTTTTAATATAGGTTCTTTGCATATCTACTTGGAATATTTTTTTGGTGGGTGGGGCATATGTCGAAATAGCTCTTTAATAATCAAAATATTGCCCACCATTTTTTGTTTAGTTGCTCATCACTCACTCAACAGCTGAAATTGCCCACTGGTGAGTGATATCACTCAGGTTGGGAAACCCTGATCTAGAGCTTAATTTGTACTTAGCTCAAAATGATTTTGAGCTTTGTAAATCATTTCTAACACCACACCATGCTTTTATTGTAGTTTTCTCGGATGAAATATGTGCAAATAGTATTGAATATGATTTTTAAATTGCGCCATAACTTTAATAAAGAAAATATTACTTTTCTGCAAATAATTCTTAAGTCTTCATAAATAACCAGATACGTCTAAGATTTCGCTTACATAGATGGTATGGAAATTTTTGTATCAGTTTAATATCATTTAAATGGAAATTCAAAACAAATGAGTGGTAATTTAATAACTTAGATTTTTTTTAATGCTGATTGTTAAAAATACTTTAATTGGCATGTTAGTTGCAGGCATTGTTTATTTAATTCTTCAAGTCTGTTCAAAATACTTGTGAAGATGTCTTTTAAAAATCTTTAATGTACATTACATATTATGTACTAGAATTTCTTTTTGAACTTTTAAATTTTGTTATGCATCAGAAGTTCTTGAATGTTATTTTGTTTGTTATTTGAACAAGTCTTTGATCTGTGGGTTAATTCAAGTTAGGCTGGACCAATCCTTGATTCAATCCATTGGCTATTATTAACCTTTTTTTAATCCACTTGAGTCTTATAAATTATGATAAAATTATAAATTGGTTGTTCATTAGAAAAACGAAACAAAAAAAAAAAAAAAAAGCAAATCCAAATCATACAAAAATTATTGGCATTGAAAGTGGAATTGTGCAGGAGAGTTCAAACCCTATTCATAATGCACGAGGGAAATTCATGACTCCATCTTTTCTCTCCCAAGCTATAGATTAAATATCTGGGTAGATGGGACTGTCTAGCCTTGGATTTGTAGTTAAGCTATGAGAGGGAATATTCTGAATTAAAAACCATCGAGAATGTAATGGAAGATTTATTCTACTATTTTCCCTGAGAATAGGTCAGGTCAGGGATTATGCTTTGCTGTTGTTACCATGTCATCCTTGGAGAGGTGATGGACACTGCCAAGTAATTCCCATTGCCCTGGGAAAATGCCAG
The DNA here is from genome assembly GCA_963932145.1 of Acanthosepion lycidas. Classification (NCBI taxonomy): domain Eukaryota; kingdom Metazoa; phylum Mollusca; class Cephalopoda; order Sepiida; family Sepiidae; genus Acanthosepion; species Acanthosepion lycidas. The sequence continues at coordinate 54,640,087 of OZ010582.1, read as the reverse complement.
GAAGAACAATTACTCGACATGGCATCCCAACAATCTCATAAGGTCATGGGTTGAATTGAAACTCAATACAAATGCTAACAAATATATTTTTTATTTTATTTTTGTTAGTAAATACATGGTATTTTAGTATTAACAATGTTTCCAATGTATCTTTTTTGTTGTTGTTAGTAAATATTATTGATGGTATTTTAGTATTAACAATATTTCCAATGTAGATTGTTTTTTTTTCTTTAAGCTTATTTGCTGATCATAAAAGTAAGTTTTCTGTTTCTTCTTTCTGTGCAGTTACACACACAAGGTAAATGATTGTGTTTAATGATTTTTACATATTTTCTTCATGTGGTTAACAATTCTTTTCAGCACAGAATTTTAAAGTATGAATTCCATTTTCTATTTATTTGTGTGGCTACCAAACAATTTCACTGCTTTTCATATTGAAGTGCACATCTGAATGAGCTTAAAGTTTTTATATAATACTTTTAAAATACTGGCTAATGAACAATGATTACTACATGAAATTGATTAAAAAATCAATTTAAATTAAATTCTGCAATTATTACCTGATTAGAGGATATGCAAATGAGAAACATATTTGAAAATTAATAAGATTAACATTTACATCTTAATTTTCATTATTAGTCTCATGACTGGGTGTGACTGATAGGTTGCTTAAGCACCTGGTCATTTCCCACCACATATCTGGTTTGAAAGCTGAAGAGGCAGCCATTCATGTGTAGCATATCTCTAGCAAGTACACCTTGCAGGAACTTGTCTATCTCCAGGTAAAATCACATCCAATGTCTGTAAACTTGAAGGTTCACCTTGGTCACAGACATGTGACTGTTGATTCCATCAGGGGTATCACTGCCTTGGTCTAGGAAGCCTCCTGTCCAGCAATGTCATGTCATCACTGTATTATCTGCATAAGCAGCTATGGAGCCCAATCTACCACCACTGTGCTAGATAGCCATTCATTCTACAAGAAAGTTTATCAACCCTTTGACTGGTCTGTTTTTTTAATTCTTACCAGAAAATCATGGTTTAATTGCCAATGATGTGACCATGTGGCAGATAATACTGAGATCATGGTACCAGTATCACTTGTAGAATGGCCCAACACAAATTAGTCTTCATTAAGTGTTGACAGACATACTTTTTTTTTTTTTTTTTTTTTTTTTTTTTTTCTACATTCTAGATCTGGTAGTCATATGGATCAACAAGCATTTTGGATCTTAAAAGCAGACAAATTGACTCTGTTAAAGATTTTGAGCATTGCTGCTCAGTTTGTTGCATGGATGTGATTAGAACTGATTAACTTTCTTTTTTTTCTCTAACCACCTTTTTATTTATTTTTTTTAAATGATGTTCACTCTGTACAAGGTCTAAGTTACAGTATTACAGAGTAAGAGCCACAGTTTATGGGGATATGTTGGAAAGATAACTGTTAACTTTAGACTTAAGCAGTAGATTGTAGTGATTGGGTAGCATCCTCTTGAGAGTTCCACAAAGCAGCTTAAGTGGAATAAGGGTGGTTCACTACAATGTGCATAGCATGGTGGGTTTTAACTGTGAAAGTTAGAACTGGTGGAACTAAGGGATGTAGTTTGTTTGAACTATTTCCATAGAAATAGCAATAGAATGGCGAGGGAGTTGCAGCATCCAGTCAAACCTGTTCTAAATTAGAATTTGAACAGGTGATACCAATACAGTGCCACAGTCGTAGAACACGTAGTGAGAATTTAAGTCAAAATACTAGAAATAGTCTGCATAATGAGATTGCTGTCTGGTATTTAGTAGTACATATATACATCAAATACATAAATGAGGGATTAAATTATTGGTTCAAACTTAGAAATATTTTAAATGAAAATCTCTCACTCTTTTGGAGTCTATATTACAGGGTGTGATGGATAAATTGTGGTCTAAATTATACAAAACTGAAAATAGCACTGACATCTCATTTTAACAGATATATTTACCAAAATTACACAAAAATATCTTGAAATACTAAAAAAATAAATTTATTCAATATAATTGCCATTGACTTCAACCACAGCCTCCAGGTGACTTTGGAATCTCCTGCAACTCTTCTGGATGGTCTCCTTGTTTAAGTTGGTGAATGCTGCTATAATCCTTGCTTTCAGTTCATCTTTGGTGTTACAAGCAGTTTTGTTGGTCTCTCACTCAACTGTGCTCCAGATACAATATTCAAGGAGGTTGCAGTCTGGGGAGTTAGATGGTCAGATGTAAGGGGTGATGTGGCCCTAGAAATTGTCTGACAGCCAAGACTGGGTTCTTCTGCTTGTATGGCTTGGTGCAGAGTCTTGTTGCCAGGCATAGGTTCTTCCAGCAGACACTCTGTTGACCCAGGACTGTACTACCTCCCTAAAGCACTTGATGTTGGCCACTGTGTTGAGTCTGAGCCCCTTACCAACAAATTTGGGAGTTTTTTTCTTATCAGAGTGAGTTTTCCAAGCTGCTGTACTTTCATAATCATCATTAGACTTTCCCAACTCTTTCTGAATCCTCTACACTGTCCTTGGATTGACACCCAAACACTTTGAAATATTCATATTGGAGCTTCGGGCACAAATGCCAAGGAGTACAGCCTGCTGTTTCCAAATTTCTGGCAGTGAATTGTGTCATGGTGCACTTTTTCTCACAGATGGTGCATAACTAACCCTACTATACTGTGCAGTTGACAAAATCAAAAACAAACGAAGCAAAAAATTAAAAATATAAAATGGCGACAATTTATCCATCGCACCCTGTATGTTAGCAGATGTAGAAACTAAAATGTCCTAATTTGTTTTTCTTAAAAAGGGGAATTGAAGCTTGTTTTGCTGTAAGGACTTTTTTTTAGCCTAAATGGTTAAGGCCCTCTTGGCAAAAAGGTGTTTTCCCAAATAAGGGGAATACAGGTTCAATTCCTGATAAGAGATACATTTTCTTTAAGACTTTTGATGTTAATTTCACTGCTTGAAAAAATATGGTATGTATACCTGCTAAAAATGTTCATAGTAATATATATAAATAAATTTGTACATAACACAAAATATAATAAAATATATATGAGAATAATAGTGCGTAAATAAATGACGAGACAGAAAGCTGTGTAGTGATGTATTTTATCCCAAAAAGGAACTTTTCAGACAAAATGTAGTTTTATTGATAGAATCCATCTTTAAAGTGTGTGTTTGTGTGTAGGAGGTGGCAGCAAGAATTGTAACAAATGCCAGTTAAAGTTTACATTGAAATGTGAGATATACAGATTCATACAACATTTAAATTTAAATTTTGATGCCCAATATATCTAAATGTTAAACTTAGCCCATCTGATTCAGTTTTTTATAGCTTTTTTTTTTTTTTTTTTTTTCTTCATTATCTTCATTATCCCAAAGTGTATTAGTGGTAGTCTTGTGAGTAAATGTGTTATGTTGTGTAATCCTGGATATAAATTTACTGTAAATGATTCCAAAATTAGTACACTTCAATACACTTTTGATTTACTTCACAAATAACATATCAGAAACATGAATTAAACTAATGCTCTTACAAAGAATACTTAAAATACATAATTTTGGTTTATCAAATAAAAAAGATTTATTTGAAAATGACTCTAAAAGCAGAATCTACAAAAACAAAATATTAACCTGGCTACTTTAGTGATATCCTTATGTAGCCTTGTCAAGATTTATATAGGCTTATGGTCAAACACTAGTTCTTGCATGATCATCAAAATTAAGCAACATCGAGTCTGGACAGTATCTAGATGGGTGACCTTGTAAGTTTGGATGTGCATGCAGTGTAATGGAGAATGGCTCAGAATTGGAAATCAGAGAGTAAAATTACAATTTCAGTCAGGTTTCTTATATTCACTTGCATGCAAATACCTTTGGGGAAAAGTATTGAATCCACCTCTCTTAACCCACCGATGGGTTAATTAGTAGGCCTTGTATCAGTAAATCATTTTTGGCAAAAAATTCTTTGAATTTAAATATTTTCTGGTTTTAAATAACTTGCAAAAGTTTGATAAGTTGTTAAAAAAAAAAAAAAAAAAATATCAATCTAGATTTGTATAACATCCAACTGTTTAAACTATCATCTGTATACAATTACTTTCTCACATTGTTGATTAAAAAATAAATCCAAGTAAATTAATCCTTTAGTGCTAGAAATAGTAATGGTAATATTAACCATTTCCTTACAAGGAAACATTTGGCATTCATTAACTGAACAGCCAGTACTACTGTCGGTTCAAATTTATAAAATCAATCTCTTTAAACAATTTTTCAGGAAAATGGATTTCTCATGTTTAGTAGTTATCATTCTTTCCAGTATTGAGGGTTTCATTCCTAACCTTTTTGTTTGAAGTAGTGTGGAATGTCAACATAAGAGCAATAACAATTAGTGAACAAATTGTCTAATTTCCTGGAAAGCTGTTTTAAAAAAAAGATTTTATAAATTTCAATCGATGCTAATGCTAACTTTATATGAATGCTGAATGTTTCCTGTATGGAAATGGCTATCTCACCATTACTGTTAAAATGTTTCTTACTTTAGTTAAAAATAAAACCTTTTGGTGAGTTTCCTATAATCATAAGATGTCTAGTTACAACTTTTGTCTGTATTTGTTAAATTCTTTGTACCTAATTTCATGGAAGCTTTACACTACCTTAAATTTTCTATTTATATGGTATTTGTTGTTCTTGATATCTTAAATAGTTTCTGTATTATTAAAGCTTAACTTTGAGTAGCTAATATTCTAATCAGCCTGTGAAAGTCCTTTGTTTGACATAGACTTTCAAGGAATCATTACCACATTGACCAATGTGTGTTGATAGGGGCTTACAATACCAGGTATTCTCAGTCAGTCACCTATCTGACTAACTTCAACGTTGCTTAACTTCAGGGATTGATTGAAAACTAGTGTTTAAATGTGATATGGCTGTGAGCAGTAGCTAATATTAATGTTCATCAAATAACTTCTTAGTTGCTCACTAAAAACAAGACATTTTTCTTATTGTAGTCTCTACTTCCTTACATGCCATATGAATTGGTGGTTGTTATCAAGCATTTTCTACAGGAAATTTGCATTTTTGAATTCTTGATAATCATATGTTTAAATTTGTTGTAATCTTGCATTCAGCTCATCATAATGCCAGAAATTATAAAGTCTGTAATTATTGGTTGAATATAATAAAGAATTGACAATGATATTGCCAAATATTTTAAAGCTCATACAGAAATTGATTCAATTATTGGCATTAGAGATGTACTATAAAAAAGAGCTCCACTCTTTTGTTCCACCAGTTCAGACCTTTACAGCTAGGACTTGTCATGCTATATCCATGGAGTTGAATCCACCACATTTCCTTCATATTCCATTTGTAAGGAGGAAGTTCCACTTGACTTCCCTCCAAAAACTGTTGCTTTATTGAGGAAACTCCTGCAGGATTTTTCCCTGAATAGTACAATTTTAATTTCTTCATGTCAATCGTTATCTATCCATCACTTTTTTTCTTCCTCCTTTTACATTTTTCACATCACACACCTCATTTATTAAACCTCTATCTTGAGTGGCTCTTGAGTCTTCTATTGGGTGAACTTTAGTATAAAACAAAAAACATGAGACCAATAGCTAGTTAAAAGAAAATATATAAAAGAAATGAACAGAATGTGGGGAAGAAATTTGTTGGCTATACATATCTTACTAATCTAACGAGTTAAAATATGTATTTTTCAGTGAATCTATGTTCTTACAGAATGCAACACCAGGTCAGTTTAACAGCAATACTGTTAAAAAATTGCTCAAGCCCACTTGGCATTTCACCTTTTGGCGATGTCTTGGGCACCCAGAACCCTTCCCGAAGGACAAGTACTGCATGGGAGATGACCCTGGTTATTGAACTTAATATTATTTTGAAACTTTTCTGGACTAAAATACCAATTAAATGAGTTGAAATAATGGCCTTAGATCACTTTTCTTAGGTCAACTGTATTGCATAGACAAGTAAATATTCCCAATGCAAAAGTGTTAAATTAGGTATAATTCCCTGATGTGAGCTGTGATTTAAATTTTGACATTCACTATTCTTATAATGATTTGCATATCATTCATGTGACATAGATGGAAAACTGCTCAAGCTTAAACTTTAATTTAAGCTGTTCAGCAAAGAAGTACACAACTTGCATGCTATAATTGAATGGAGCTTACCACACAAATCAAAATACATTATTTGTTTTGCAAGAAGAAATTTGTCACAGAGCTTTTTCTAAGATCTACCATTTTATGTATCCTCATAATCCTCATTTTCTATTACCCATCTTTCATTCCTCACACCTCATTAATAACTAGGTACCGCCAAGGATTTGCTAAAAAATGGACATACATGATGAAAAAAATGTCCAAACTTAAAAAGTTTTATTGTCAAAATCTTCATTATTATTAGGAGGAAAAACAAAGAACTTTTTGAGTATATTTTTTGATCACTTTTAGAACATCTGAAATTTTGGCAAAAAGTTTGGTTTTCCTTGCATCCGTGGGGGGGGGGGACCATAAATTAGCATAAGAAATTTTAGTATCTTTGCTGTGAAACACAGTGATTTGGAAATTCTTCACAAAACCAAATAATTGTTGAATTTTAATGAAACTTTCAGGACATATTCACAAATGAATGAAATTATTATTTTTTATTTATTTTGTAAAACTGGACCTCCAGTTATCCAAAATCTGCTCCAAATCGAAAAATAAGAAAATGCAATAAAACTAAGATGTTATTGCATTAGAAAAACTTTTAATTGCTTTTATGCATAAGATATATTATGAACACTTGTTTTAATAAAGTTTTTTTTTTTTTTTTTTTTTTTTTTAATAGTGAATTTTTTACATAAATTTTAATTATTTAAACAATTTTAATTAGAATAATTTTTGAAGTTTTAAATCTTTTAAAATACCACCAGTATTTTAAAAAATAATTTTGAATTTTTTTTTGTGTGTATAAACATGCCAATTTTTGCAAATATAGATGTCCATACACATTAGCAAAAATAAGTGCAATAACTATATTAAATTTAAAGCCAAAGTACCTAATATTAAAAAAAAAACATTAGATTACAGAGAATATTTTCTTAAATTTTTAAGTTTACTGAGTAGTTAAAAATTATAAGGAAAAAAAAACTGTGCTTGTGCTATATTTTGCTTATAAGAAATATTAAATTTAATCTATTAACTTGGAATTAAAACTAAAATGAAAGCTAATTAACTTTAAATTAATTAAAATGTTTGAAATTTTAAACATTACATATCTTGTTTCTTTGGTAGTATCTAATCATAACCATTTTAACACAAACTCGTCACATGCCTATTGCTGCTTTTTACTATTTCCATGGAACATGTTCAGATGAATTTAGTTCCAGCAGTTCAAACTTTTAGAACAGATTTAGTCAATTGCTATCAGCCCTCCTTGTCCTTATAATCTTCATTTCCTTCTACCTCCATCACTCTCCTATTACCTTCAGTAACCCTCTACCATGAGTGGCTCTTGAGCATCATATTTGGTGAATTTTAGTATTTAAGTGTTTATGGAAGTTATTATATTTAATGTGTATTCAACTTAGTTTTTCTGTCATTTCATGTTTTTATTTTAGTTTTTTGAATTGATTAATATTTTTTTCTTTAGTCTACAATTTCTCTCCTGCCATTTGTAACATTGCAATAAGAAAATAAAACCCTCCAGGCTTTGCTATTGTTAGGTTATGAGCCCTTTAGACTGGTTTTGTCAGCACTTGTCATCTCTTTAGAGTATGCTTCTCCTGAGAACAAATGAGTCAGATCCCGTTAGTAATGATGATAATTAAGTAGTGGACAGCCAGTGATTGTCTTTCTAGCTTTTTGTAAGCAAGCAAGCAAACAAGCATAAATAAAATACCCTTGATAATTCTTATCTTCTGGCATGTGCGAACTTAACATATTGTATATCTGTTCATATAGAAAAGATACATGGAAACAGACGGAAATTTTCTATTTATAATTCCTGTTGTGTAAAAACTTTATTGGGTTGTACCTCAATGTTAATTTGTATTGTCCTGGATAACAGCTTCACAGTGAATTTAATTTTGTGAGAATTTCTGGACTGTGTTACATTATTGATCAGTTCCATACCATTCCTGGCTCTCTCCAAGAACAGGGCACCAACTGACCCAGAATTTATTCTTTCTGCTATTTTTGCATGAGTCAGCCAGTGGATTCAAGTTGTCATATTAAACTTCATGTGGGTGTGATGCTTTATTTCTTGAGACATTTTCTCTTTTGTCTATGAATTAAAAATACTTCCTGTATTGTTTATGAAAATATAAGTTGTAATGCATAGTTAGGCAGTAGTGCTGTGTTGTTTTATAGTCCTTGTAAAATATGAGCTTCCAATCTTTCCTAAGCAACACTTATTTTTCCAGATGTTAACTTGAAATGTTAATTAGTAAAGTCAATTTGTAATGCAAACAGTTTTGCAATTTTTTATTTTTTTGTAGGTGTTTTGGAGTGACGTTAACCTCCTTTTAAAACATAAAGAACAACTGTAATTCTAATAGAATTACTTATAGAAGAGAAACAAGGGAATGAAGTAGAATATGAATAATAAAGACATTATCTAATAACCTGATTTGAATTTGATTTTTGTGCAGTGGAATGCCATACAATTACAAATCTGGATTAGTAAATATATTTTCAATACTGGATGTATACTGTAGACATATCTTGGCTACAAACTTAAAGAAAAAAAAAAAAAAAAAAAGAATGACTCTCTTTTGTACTAATTCTTGCACTTCATATTATTTTCAATTACCCCCAAAGTTTTTTTTTCTTTTTAGTTTGACACAAACTTGTACTATCATTCAAGAATGGATTTTAGATAATATCATTGACAGCAGTATTTGATGACTAGTGTTAGAAAATACAAATGAAAAGGTGCTAAAAAGATAAAGGAGTTGGTTTAAATTTGTATCATTCAGAATTCCTTTTCATGGAAATTTTTTTTTTTTATTTTTTTATTTTTTTTTTTTTAAATTTCATAAGACCATTTGATATGCTATGATTATATCTGAATAAATGAATGTGACTGTATCATCCAGAAATAAAGGTGTGTATCTGGTCATGGAGGTACTCATAAATAATTATATTCACTTGTTGACTGAAGCATCAAGTGAGATTTCTTAATATCAACATATCTCACTTGTAATCACAATTTGAATAGGTTTTGTTATATATAATATATATATATATTTTTTTTATTCAAAAGTTATTATAGGGGGCACTTGTATTTGAAATAGATGTCTATTTCTATTAGATTGGTGCAAAAATAATGTCGTTTTCTCACATATGTTACTATGTGAGAAAACGACATTATTTTTGCACCAACCTAATATTTTAAACAGTGTGCATTACATTTAGTCTATCAAGACTGTGCACTTGAAAAATCTCAAAGAAAATATACTCTCTGACAGGAATCGAAGCTGTCTCCCCCCCCTTTGTAGGAGAAACCACTGTTTTATTTCATGTACCTCATTGCTTGGTTATGAAGAGCATTGCAGTACAAAAATGCTCTGTCTTCCATATATTCTGTTTCTCTCTCTCTCTCTCTCTCTCTGTTTCTCTTTCTTTTTTTTTTCTTTTTTTTTCACCAAGATATTCTTCTTGAAAGCCCATATCTGCTCAGTATTGTATCTGAAATATTAACAAACCAATTTCTGGAATCAATGGATTTATCTTTAATCAGACATTATTACTATAAATGTTATCTTTAGTGGGTACATGTTTGAGTTGCTATCTCTGTATTTATTTTTCTTAAAATGTGAAATTAATAAAGTCTTACAAAAGAAAACATGTATTGTATCCCTTTTCCATCAGAGAAATCACTCCTGTTGGCTATGGCAGGCCATTTTGATAGACCAAGGTCTCCTGTGGTAGCTATACACTTTGGCTATATGAGTGGTTTTACTGGTGGAAAAAGATACGGGTTCAATTTCTGTTAGAAAAACAATTTTTCTTTAGTTGAACTTCAATCTAGGTCAGTTATTAATTTCACTGTTTTAATAAAAATGAAAACAGGCATAGCAACTGAAGCATGCATATCCACTAAAAAATAAAATCTATAGTAATAAGAAATAATGTTAAAAAAAATGATATATTGATGCTGTCATTTTCTCATACTGCTTTTACATGACATTACAGTGAAACAGATATTCGAGAGCACACTTTTAGTTGGCCATAAACTAAAGATGATGACCATCTGCCTGTCATCGAACTCCTAGGGTTTTGGAGATAGACCCCTATAACCATATATATTCTGAAACTACATTACCCAGGCTACTTGGATAAGTATATTTAATTTTGATCAAACAGCCCCCACCAACGCACACATGCACTGAAAAATGTTTTCCCTTTTAATTAAATTAAATTGAAATTTGAACAAGGGAATGACTCCTATCCAAAATATATAGGAAGAGAAATCCAGGAGATGTAGGTCACATCTGCAAGATCATTGAGTAATATTGAAATGCAGCATTTTTCTCCACAAATTATAATAATGATTTAAAAACCATTTTCTTACAAAAAAGATGTGACATGCAGCAAGGCGCGGCTAATTCAGCTAGTGTAATATAAATTAGTATGTGCCATATTTTAAAATTCTCATTTCTCTTTAACATGTCTCAAGAGCATTAACATAGCTTACAGTCTGACACAGAAAATGAAAAGGCATGTTGTGTTTATGTCTTAATTCATTGTGTTAACGAATGAGCTGGAGATTTCCAATAGGGTCTTATCTGTAGCCAAGAGAAACCAACATCCTGAACATTGAGTTATTGTAAAGAAAGCAGAATTTAAGTAGGTCTATGGCATCATCAGTCTCAACACCAGTAAGATAATGAGAACATTGCTGAAAAGTTAAAGGTAGACACCACTAGTGGATGTATACTGCACAAGAGTGTTGGCTACTACATCGGAAAGACAGAGCAATTTATGTCTAATGCCATGATGTACTCTCTCATCTGATTGAAGTACTTTCTGACAAAGCTGAATCACTGAAAGATTTTGATATGCTTTTTCTTGGCATGTATTACAACTGACTTTGCACATCACTAACCCTACCCCCCCAATAATTGATATGATCTTCAGTTTTTGTGATGGTCCTCAAAGTTATAAGTAACAAGAACCATATTGTACCCTGCCATTTCTTCCTTCCTACATTGAAAAATTTTGGAAAAATTTTGCCCTACAGGACAATTCTTTCTTACTCCTTTAGTTTTGTAGACTCTGCTGATGAGTATGGGGACTACAGCTCCCAACAACACTAGGTATTGCTGCTGTGATTTCCATAGCAATGAAGTTACTAGCATCATGCCCAACTGTTTTTGTACCTGATTTTTACTTAAGTAACCAGTCTTCTCAAATGGTCTCCCCATCTAAGTACTGACCAGGCTTGACATTGCTTAACAATGATGATCAAACAAGAACCATTATTTTAGTGTGATTTGACCATAAACCACAAGGCCTTGTGGATTAAAATATTGACATGTGACATAGTAATTGTAAGTTCAATTCCTGGGCTAGGTTTGTGATCTTGAACTCATTGGAAACAGGGTGAACAGTAACTGTGCAGTTGTAAATAAGAACTAGAACAATGTGTCCTAAAGATTAAATGATCTGGTTTGAAATTTCCTGACAGTTACTAGTATATAGGCATCTGATGAAAGCAATAATAGCTGAAACATTGTTAGTATTGTCCTCATCTTTGTTGTTATTGTTTGCATGTAAATAATGTAAATGGTAATATTTAATTTTATTGTTGTCCAATCCAACCAACTTGAGACTCTTGCAACCAACTGCTCAACTTGACACTCTACCATTCATCAGGTTACTAAATCTTGTAAGTCAGCCTGTACCCCAGCCAGAAATATGTATTTGAATATGTGCAAGGATCTCCAGGAGACTGCTTTCCATGCCAAATGTGTGGAAAATACCCCCAAGTTTGAACTGTGAAGTCATTAGCAACAATTACGAGAAACTGAAATGTTCCAATACTAAAATTCAAGCCGACAATAAAGAACTGGAGTCCTCACTGTTGATAATAATAATGGACAACCTCTGACAGATTTTTGGTCAGGTGTTGGTGCATTGGTGTGTGGATAATGTATCAGTTGAATAACAATAACGGAGAAAAAGTATTTAAAATATTTAAGATAATAGTAATAGATTCTCAATGAAGAGCTTTTTCTTTTTCTTCTCCTTCCAATCAAGTGATGCATTTCCATCATTGTAGCTATGAAGGTTGGGAATATATTGTCATTGTTCTTGTGCTTTAACTAGTCTTGTTGCTATAAATGTGGGCATTCAAAGTTGGTCTTGAGATGAAGGGAGGTTTTCTTGCCTCTTACTTTTATGATGTATGCTTGTAATATCTAAGATGATGAATATTGATGTACTTTATTTTAGGAAGATTTTGTTTTTAAGCATAAGATTTATTTATTTATTTATTTATTTTTTTTTAAAGCCAAGTTTACCTTTTGATAAATCAACTCTAAGTTTTATAGTCTACATTGGAAAGATTTGCCAAGAAGGTTCTTTTTATAATTATTTTTATATATGTTAAAGTCTGTATTAAAATGTTTGTTCTACTTAGTTGATCTTGTCTAGCAATTTTTTTTATTTTTACAATTGATTATTTGTAAAAGGATTAGAATGAATGATTTCCTCTAAAATGCAAGTCTTAAAAACAAAAGATAAAGCTTGATCTGGATTTGTGTATATTCCTCATAGCTCTATTTTTATTGGTAAAGATGCATACTTTAAAAATTTTTTATTGTAGGAATGTCTTTACAAATAACAGGTTACTCTTTTACTCAAGTCTACACAGACAGACAATTGACTTTGAACTCTTTCACTGTTATATGTATTCATGTATTGGTTAATTATTTCATATGAAATTGCTTGAAATTTAAACAAAAAATATATAAGAGGAATGCATGCCAAACCATTTTTGGAAATGATGTTTCACAGATTTTATAATTAGAAAACAGTGTAAATTGATGAGTGTGCTGCTTTATACATAAATTTGATAAGCTCAAACTATTTACATTTGATCTTATGTCCTCATCTTTTTTTTTTTTTTTTTTTTTTTATAATCACAGTGTTTCTGTCATTGTGCCCTCCTGCCTTCTTCAGGTGTCTATTGATCTGATTAACCTTCAGGGAAGTTCAAACTAAAGGCTACCCACATCAACAGTCAACTTTTAATCAATTGTTTATCTTCTGTTTTAATTCCTGTTCTTTTATTGGTCTCCTTTATAATGTTTTTATTTTTCTCGTATTCTCTCAAACGCCATAATCTCTTGTCTTAGTGGCTTTATTGCTTTGCTTGAGGTGAAATGATTAAAAAGAAAAACAAAGAGAAACCTGAAAAAGCAGGAGAGTACAACAACTGAAACAAAGATGATAACATTAGTCCAAATGTAAATAAAATCTCTTGATCTCCCACACTCGGACTGAACATCTCTTATACTAAGACTTGTGTTTCCTCGCATAATGCATTTTATATTTTTAGGTGAGTATTTTCTAGAGTTAGTCATACTTTTTTCTTTGTAAATTATCAATATTACATTTATATTCTACTATGATGGTGAAGTTACTAGCAGTATGCAATTACAATGTAGCTGTGAAATTCGTTGAATTGTGAATATTTGTACTATTTCTCTTCTTAGTTCTAATAGTTACCAAATAAGGTTAATGGATTTCATTTACTTGGCATGGGAAGAGAAATTAATCTTTGATAGATATTTTTCTTTGCTATAAAAATTCTTAAACAAAAATGTTCAGATTTTTTCATTTTATGTAGTATACAGATTCCTGAAATTTTATATATATATATATATATATATATATATATATATATAATTTATTCTATCTTGGAAATGACTTAAATATGTTGACCTAAAATACAAATAATTTAAAATTTTTTTTTGTTGCTTTTTCATAATTTGAAATGGAAAAATAACCCAGATATTTGTCCTAGTTTTGTATTACCCACAGTATAATTCATGAGCAACTGCTCACATTAATAAAAAGCAGGAAAAACAAAAACTTTTTTTTTTTTTTTTTTTTTTTTTTTTTTTTTTTTTTTTTTTTCTGCTGCTTTTTATGTTTATAATATTTGACCTACATAGAGTGGAATGGATAGGTTTGACATTCACTGGAATGGTTGTGCAATTAGGATAGGTTTGTGTGTGTGTGTGTTTGTATGGGCCCTAATCTTTATTCCTCTCACACTATTTACAAATGACCTATGTCTGGTCCTGATTGACCTTTTTAAAAGTGTAGTGCCCAAAATGGAGTGCTAGTAGATGTATTTATTAAATATTGGTATTGCTCTATTTAATTATTCATCAACTGTAAAATGTATTCATACAGCTTTTCTCGCCCCCTACCTCCACTTCTTTTCTTTTTTTTTTTTTTTTCTTTTTTTTTTTGGCAGCTTCTGTTTTAAATTTGTTAGTCAAATGTGACTTCAGGGGTTGTAAGTTCAGAAAGTGATTTTTATTTTATATTAAAATTCTTGGTGGTGTCTTGTTTTTTTTTTTTTTTTTTTTTTTTTTTTAAATCAATTCACCCTAAGCAAGGCAATGATGCCACTAAGATGTAAAAAGGTTACTGGGATTGAAAGAGAATGGGAAGATTTTAGTAGGAACTGGAAAACCAATCCAAAACAGAAAATAAGGGATAATAAACTTCTACTCCTGTTCAAAAGACCGGGGTGGAGTGTGAACCGGATGATAGGCAAACCTATCTACTCCTCTCATAGTTAATGAAACATTAACACTAATATTCAATATTTTATTGGAAAGTTTTCAGACTTGGTGCTGTGATTGTACTTACTGTTCATTAGAAATGCACATTGGTTCCAAGTCTGCTGAGTCAGTCTACCAATAACTGTGTTCAATTATTATTCAAGGTTTGTAGTGCAATGGCTCTGCAATCTTTAAAATTGAAATAATGTGTTTCCATTAGATTTTGCATTAAGCTCAACAAATTTTCTACTCTTGAAATACTTTCTTGGGCAAACATTCTTCATATCAAATATGGGTATTTGACTGGCGTGTGCATTTCTAATTTGGTTGAGCACTGGTTCAAGATGAGTGTTCAAGCTAACCAGTCATCAGCAAAATACCAGAAAATGTAAAAAAAAAAAAAAAAAAATTTTGAAATCCTTCATGTGGATCATCACACATTACTTAATTGGCTCTCTTAATGAACTGGAATTGATTATGAAGTTTGCTAGGAGATCCTAATCTGGGAATTTTCCAATATCATCTGGTGTGTGTATATATATATATATATATATATATATATTATTTTATGTTTGTTTCTAATTGAAATAAAGGCTTTTGGATCAGGATGTTAAAGAAGGATATATTCTGAGATGATTTCACCTTTTTATGAGTAATAATAATCTTTGAAGGTCTATTTAGGTTCCAATATGAAATATCTTTTGTTTTCCTAAAGTGAATTTGTAAATCAAATACATAGTCCCTCAGGTTTCTTTAAATTTGCAATTCTCAAATGGTTAGTCGTTAGCTACTTTTGTCAAATATACTAAGGGTATTTCCACAAACTGAAACTTATTAAATTTTGCAGGCCTTGTAGAAGAAATTCTTTGTTCATGTCTTTTGAATAGCTATTACTTTTCTCTCTTAGATTCTGTGAACAAAACTTAGTGTCACAGATGCAGTTTTGTGGATCTACAGTAGGGACGGCAAATCTTTCACATTCTGGTAGACAATTTTTCTGCCTTCATGTTCAGATACCACACAAGATATTGTCTGATCATTAATTCTTGTAGACATATATAAGTACATTTAATATTTTTATATAATTTATTGCTTTAAAAAAAATGGGTACTACTTCCATGAATGTGACATTTGAGTTTTTGAGAAAAATTTAATTTTTGCTGTTAAATTGCTTCATGTCATAGCAACAGTGACTACTTTAAATTTCCAATGTTTTGTTTTTAATCAATTTCTAGGCTGAAAATGTTCATTGCTGTAAATCATTCTGAAATGGTAGATATAATTCTGATCTGATTTTCTTAGTTTTGGAAAATGTTCACAGGATAATGACTGTTAGAAATCAATGTCAAGAATTTGTGATTGTGAGAAAAGCTCATTTCATTTCAATAATAAATCCTATTGTCAGCAAGTTCCATCTGCATGTCATGAATCATTCTGATTTTTTTTCCTCCACAAAACGAAAATGGGTTTATAAATGCAAGTATGTAGTCATCTTCTGAGTTAGTTATTTTTAATTAAATTCAGATTTACTTTTTTTTTTTTTTTTTTTTAAATTTATTATAGTCAGTAATTGAATGTTGGGTGGAAACTAGTTCTTGAAAGTGCAAAACTGCCAATATTCACAAAAAATAAAGCACAATTCTATAATGTATAAGTGTTAACTGTAAACTAATTGACAAAAATTATTGGATTGTAAATGACCATATCTGATCCTGCAGTATGCTACTTTTAATGGATTATGGGTTGGCCATCTTTAATCTCTAGCATTGTTTACTGTTGCTTTGTTTTTTGCTTTTATATATACAGTTATAACATGAAGCAGTTGAAATGAAATACAATTTGGGTCTTTGCAAAATGACCAACATATCTAATTTATAAATTCATAAAAAAAACATTCAGTGAAATTTGATATTTTGATATTATAAATTTATTAAAAAAAAAAAAACATTTGGTGAAATTTGATATCTATATGATGAACTATTCAAACTTCAATTTAAGTGTAACCTGGTTTTATTAATGATTATTTGAAACATTGATATTTTCTGAATGAACAACATAAAATATTTTATGACTGATTGGAGAGATATTTTCATAATTTAGTTGATTTGCTTAGTTATTTCAAATGATCTATCAGTAATGTTGACTGTTCATAAAGCGTTTCAAGAGGACTGTTGACTGAAACAACATTTATTCATCTCCTCAAGTGCTAAAACCTGAAGTACATTATATAATTTTGGACTTCTATGAAGTACGTTATATAATTTGGGACTTCTATATAAATTAACCTCTACCTCTTTCAGTATTAAAATTTTAAAAAAATATTCTAAAGTCTACTTAATCCCTCCTTCTAATGTTTCTGTCTAAACCCTGAAATTTTATTTACTATTGATTTTTTTTTTTTTTTTTTTTTTTTTTTTTTTTTTAATTTAAGATTTTTTTCCACAATAGGATTACATAGGTTTGCCTATCCTCCGTTTCACACTTCTCCCTGCTCTTTTGAACAGTGTTTTTATTCCTTGCTTCCTCTTAAGGATTTCAGCTTCCTTCTAAAGTCTTTTAATTCTCTTTCACTCCCAATAGGTCCTTGTCTTAGTGGCAGTATCACCTTGATTGATTAAAAAAAAAAAATAAAAATAAAGTTCTTAGTTGCATATTTGGCAATTTGTATTACATAGTTCTATCTAGAAAGTATGCAGTCATCCCAAAAGAAACCCCCTTCCCTTCAACTAGCCTTTCAGTTTAGATTTGGCTTTCTGTAACTTTAGGCTTTTCCAAAAGCTAAAACACTGAAGCAGAATGGATGAGATTAAGAATATAGGATACCTTTTGTAAGATGAATGAAGAATATAGGATACCTTTAAAATGGTTATAGATAACTAATTATAATTGTTTCTAAAAAAAAAAATAATAATCAGAAAAATGAGTTCATATTTTTTTTATGAATAGTTTAATGTATTGGGCTAGAAGAAAAGTTTGTAAGATTTTTCAATAGGTGGCATTTAAACATGTGATTTCATTTCCCACATAGTTGAAATTTATGGCATACATATTCTGAAAAGTGAAAAAAAATAAATGGATTGCATTTCCATTTATAATTCTCTGATAAAACTTTACAAAAAAGACCCATTTTAAGAAAGAAAATCACAGGTGATGAAAGTAGATTCTCTACAATGTGGAGTGAAAAAGATCTGGGGTGGAGGAATGAGTCCCTGTTAATCATTCCAAAAGGTACTCTGTATCTGTTAGGATTGAATGAGTATTGTGTTAAGAGTTCTTTCTGCAAAATCAGATGTTGAATGCAAACAAGTACTGTTTCCAATTAGACTGTTTAAAGACAGCAGTTGATGAAAAACTTCTGCAATTAGACAAATGGAAAGCTAATATCTTCCATCAGGACAAGGCCAGACCTTGTATCTCATTGCACACCCAGCAGAAGTTGGTACAGTTTTGTTGGGATTTCCAGTTATATCTGCTTTACTCACCTGGCCTTGCACTTTGGGATTACCTACAAAGATCTCTTAATAGGAAGAGCTTCAGTTCTTTACAAACCTCTAGAAGCCACTTAGACAATTTCATGACCTAAAAAGATACCAAGTTCTGCGAGAATGGAATCATGAAATTGCGTCAAAGATGGTGAAAGATAGTGGAAAAATATGTGGTTTAATAAATCTGTACAAACATCTAAATATTGTCTTTGAAATTTACTTAAAACATTACAGTTTTGTTCTGACCTAATAATTCATTTATTTTGCAAGGGATATGGAGAGAACTTTGGTATTTTGATCTGGATTTGGTACACTTAATTATGCCAAATAAGGATTTAGGATGGTTTCAAAAACATTCTGGTCATCAAAAGTTTTTGAAATTGCCAATCAAACTGATCCAAGCAGAAAGATTTTATGTAATGTCACTTTTAAATTCATATTTTTTTATTTGACATTTTTTTAAATTATAGATTAGCCTCTCTTTGAAGCTTTAATTAAATATTTAAGCAGAATATTGAACTGAAGTTTTTGCCAATGACATTATGTAAAGTAAAATATTTTCAAACAAAAATTGTAGAATTTGATCCAAAATAAAGTTTTTCTAAATGTAATTTAAAATTTTTTTTCTTTTTTTTCTCTTTTGTAGGTAAGTACCAAAATCAAGAACATCTTCTGAAATTCCTTAATTTGATGCTGGAAATGGATACCATTTATTCTTGGTTACTGGATAGTTTGATCATCATATGCAGATGAGGGGGAAAATTGTATTCCTTTAAAGTAGGAATGAAAATTGATTACACTTGTGGTGAAAGGGTTATTTTCATAATGATATTCATTTTGTATGTGTTAACATTTTGACCATAACTGAGATTGGGTGCTAAGAAGTTTTGGCTTGAACAACTTCCTGAAATTTGAGCATTTTTTTTTTCTGTCTGTTTCTTGGTTGGGCTGACACTTTTTGACAATTCTCTTTTTTTTTTTTTTTTTGTGTGTGTGTATGTATGTATATATATATATATGTGTGTGTGTTCATTGAGGTCAACACCCAATGGCAGCAGTCTGTTTTGTGCTTAAATGCAATCTTCAAACCATGAAGATTGTGTTCAGTCATGAAACTGACTCTTGCCACTGGGTGTTGACCTCAGTGTCCACTTTTATATTTATATATGGTCTATCCCTGATATTGAGTGCTTTAAAATAAATATAGCATACCTTAAAACTATATTTTTTATCATATATATATATATATATATATATATATATTATTATAACCATAAATAGCATTTATATAAGCATCTTAATTCTAAAAAAAATGTGCAAAAATATCTAAGGGAACTTTTGGCCAACCCTTCATCAGAGATCACTCATTGGCAAAAACAATTACTTCAGATTTGTTTATCAGTTTTATTCATTTTTAATTTTACAAATTGATTTTCTAAATCTGATTGAAGACAATTTTATATTTTAATTGTGTACCAGTTTGTTCTCTCATTTCGTTCCCTAAAAATTGCATTTTGTTGTTTTTGTTGGAAAAAAATAATTATTTTAGTCGATAATTAATCTGTGATAAAGAATTAGCCAAAAGGTTCTTTATGTATTTCCACTTTTTTCAGCATTAAGATGTTTATGTTAGAGCTATTTATAGCTATAATAAAATTTTGTAGTATCAAGCCATTGTTTTTATATATGTGTGTGTGTGAGCATGTTTTATTGAAAAGTAAATATTCTATGTCTAGTGAATTTAACCAATTTCTTTTGTAAATCGTGTATAAGCTTCCACAAACATGGTTGTTGCAGATGCACAAAATATTAAGTCATGTCTGTGTCCAAGCTTTTGACATGCATAAGTCATTATCAGGGATGTGCACAAGTGAAGTAAGGTGATTTTGGATATTTTGTGCATCTGCAGCAGCCAAGTTTATATATTATTCATAATTTAAAAAAGACGGTTAAATCATAGAACAAGGAGTTCTCAATTAGTGGGGAATTCCTCCTGGGGGGAATTTTGGCTACAGATTGGTAAACTCAAAACTCCTCAAGGTGGCACAAGTGTATTGATTTGTGCAATTGAGATGTAGCACTGGGTTTTCTTTCTGCTAGTTCTTGTGTTATTTGCCACCTACAAAAATAATCCATGTAAATATATATATGTACTAATAGGGAAAAGAATGAAGATTTTCAATGATATATGCATATTATTTGGAATGCACATTTTGAGTCGGACAATCTTGGAAACGGTGTCTGGGGATTTACATCCTGTCTTAGGGTGAAAATGGTTCATTGGGTGAAATATGTTGAGAACCATTGACATAAAATGTTTATACTTTTCAATTAAACCTGTTTAAAAGAACAAGTGCTGCCTAATTACATTATATATATATATATATATATATATATCTATATAATCAAATATGTGGTGCAGTTCAATTTATATTACAATGAATCATTCATACAAAAAGTAGATTAGTAAAGTTAATGATATAAAATGGCGAAATCCTTTGGCAAACAAAATTTTAAAGTTGCATTAACCTACAAACCACTTGATGAATATTATGATCCTTGTTTTTAAAAAATCAAGCTGCATAAGGTCATTTTTTTCATCTGCAAGTACTTTCAACTGTACATTCAGTCATCCTCAGGCATGGAAACTATTTTGTCTTTAGTATAATCCAGGTACCATTAGAGACAAAAAATTAAATGCGAATCAAAATGTTTTTTTTAGAAATGTTATTGTTAACAGGTAAAAAACTTTTGGAGTGTGCAGTTGCAATACTAAGGTTGAATTTTTTGAAAATTTAAGAGTGCGTTATTTTTACTAATATGGTAATTTTGAGAATTTTTGGTTTAGTCGGATTCATTGTATAATAATATATATATATATATATATATATATATATATATATAATTAGTTTAATATTGGGTAATTAAATGACAAAATAATGCAATCCTATTTTATGTAGGATTTCTTAAGACTAATGTTGTTATTGATAGTATCCTATTGAGTGGAGGAACAAAACAGCAAACCTCAGTTCTATATCGAGAAAAATGCTGAAGGAGTAGAGATACTTAACTACTTAAATTTCTTGTGTCAATTATGTGAATTTAAAATAAAGCAATGTTGAGGCTGGTCAGTACTTAGATGGGTGAGCACTTAGTGCTATAACCTTGGATATGCAGATGGTGGCTTGGAAAACCAAGTTACAAATTTCAGTTGGGTTTGTTATATTCATTTGTGCGTAAATACCCTTGGGAAAGGTATGAATCCATCCCTTTCTCCTCAAATATGGGTTAATTAATAAGACTTATCACCATTACCTAAAAAAGATATGGCTTTAAATAACCTGCAAAGGGTTGATAAGCTGTAAACAAAAAAACCCAAATAAATCAATAAATTTAAAATTCTCTGCATCATCAGCATTTCTTTTGATTTATAATTATAATCAAGATTTATTTTGTTCTGCCCCCTATTATATATAGAGAAAAAATCTGTTTTAACCTGGATACTAGACCATTTTAGCATAAAGTGGAATGAAAACATAGATGTACTAGCAAAAAAACCTGTAACATTGAGGTGACTAATATAAAAATTCCATATACAGATTTTAAAAAGAAAATAAACTACCTTATAAAAAGCAATATGGGATACATTCCCAGAAAACAAACTTTATCAACACCAACCAAGCATCAGACAGGAAAGCATAAAACTGCAAAAAAGGGTGAAGAGAAGACACTGTACTAACTTGTGTTTGTATTGGATATACAAGTCTAATTTGTGTATGTCTACTAAGAGCTGAAGATGTACCTCGATGCACCTATTGCAATCATAGCTTGACTGCTAAGCACATTCTGATTGAATGTAAAAAAAAAAAAATATCTGCTTAAATGTAGTAAATACTATAATGTCACAAATATAAAAACGTTGTTTAAAGATGTTGCCCCTGGCCTGATAATAGGATTTCTAAAAGAAATAGGAATTTTTGAAATTTCTTTCAAGAAATGTTTGTGTATGGGTATATAAGAAGACAAATGATCTATTTAAAATGACTTGTAGCTACCAAACTGAGCCTGCCCAATTATTGAAAAAGGAAAAAAAGAAATTTATCTGTTTAATATATGTATTGGCATAAAATGACCCATCAGGGTTGAAATGCCATTAAACAAAATCCAACCTAACCTAACCTAACCTAACATAGATGATTCCATCAATATAAACATTGTTTGATCTGAAGAAGTCTTTTTAAAGGGTGAAGCTTTTGTTTATATCACGTTGAAACACTGGTTCTCAAATGCTCATCGAAGTTAAGCAACGTCAAGCCTGGTCAGTACCTAGATGGGTGAATACCAGATGCTGTAAGCATGGTGTAATGGGTAATGGCTTGGAATTGTTAATTGAAGAGCCGCATTCTAATTCCTGTTGGGTTTGTTATATTCTCTTGTGTGCAAATAACTTTGGGGAAAGGTATGACTCCACATCTTTTTTCCCCCAGTTATGTATTAATTAGTAAGATTTGTATTGTTAAACAATTATTATATGACCCCCCCCCCCAAAAAAAAAAATTCTTACAGTTAAAACACATTCTCTGGCTTTATATAACTTACAAGAGTTTGATAAGCCATAGAAAGTGAATTCAAAAAACTTTTTCAAAGGATAAAAAGTATAAGAAAGAACATTTTCCATTTTTCATTCAGTTACCCATTATATATTATCTGTTTCTGTGTGCACCTATAGATGACATTTTTTTCATCTCCGATTTTATTTGTTTCCTTTTTAACTTTTCACGTTTTTTCAAATAACAAGAAGTTATTGAATTTTTTTTTTTTTTTTAAGAGTTAAATGGCACTATCTTTTTTTGTGTGTGTTTTAGTGATGTATCTGCTATTTTAAATTACTCGAGCTCTATAACATATTCTGTCAATATTGATTGGCTGAGCACAAATGTTGTGAATAAAGATCATTATTTATTAGCAGATATATACATTAGTAATTTAAAGTAATTGAGAAGTGATTGTATCACCTTCAGAAAAATCTTATCAGACATTGATAGGCTACAATAAAGGTGGTTGCATTTTTGTCTAACATCAAGAAAATCTGAGATAATGAATAGCTGCTTACTTGTCTGAGCTGTTTTATTACAACACTGTTCATAATCGGGTAATATCTATTTAAAACTTAAGTGGCAATCTGTGATAGGTACACTGTAATTCATTTTAAAATAAAAATTACTGTTTAAGCTCAGAAATACCAAAATATAAAAAAGGATCCTTTGAGTAAATTAAAGCTTCAGAGTGTGGCTAATCTATAATTAATCATTTGGTAGTTTCCTTTCAAAGATTTCATTGGTGGTTGTCTCTTTTATGAACCTCTGCTTGCAGACAAAAGATTATAGACCAACAAATCTGCAGGCAGCAGTTGTTTCTCATTGGTGTATGTTTGGTGGATCTTTGTGGAAGTTTAAAGATGTATGCTCTTAAACTCTTCAGCTTTTCTGTTTAGTTATGAGCATGTGACATCTGGACTTCAATAAAATCTATGAATAAGAATTCTAATGATATGTGATTTTGAATGAGAAGCAAGTTTTTTTTTTTTTTTGTTTTGTTATCACTCCATGCAAAGCAGTAGAACCACTGTGAATGAATAAGAAAAAAGAAACCTTATTAAAGAGCAAGAACAAAGGAAGAGTAATCAAGAAGACTGTAGATAATGATTGACATTGCATTTCAATTTTTGAAGATCAAAGTTGGCTGGAAAGCATGGATATGGAAGAGTTCTACAAGTCAGCAGTGCAAGAAAAGGCTGTAAGCATAAAACTTATGGTTTACATCTAGCCAATTCAACTGTGAATTGATGAGACCTTGCCACAAATCATGTATTCTGCTTAAATTCATAAAGTCTAGATACCACAGCAAGAACTTCATCTGAATAATTACCATGAAAGTATTTATAGAAAAAGCACAGGAAAGTGCGGTTATGGTGGTGAGAAAGTGATGCCAAGTCAAGACCAATAATATTGCTGATTCTTCTTTGGATTTTAACACTAAAATCATCATTTGAAGAGGATATTTTTTTCTAAACTTCTACTTTGCTATATAAAATCTAGTTTTCCTTTTTTGAATCTGGTTAAAATTCAACATTAATTTTGATAAGGATAATCTTGGCTTATAATGAAACTCTGAATGGGGTTGGTTGCAGGCGAGAGTTTGACAGTTTGCATCAAAGTTACATTTTTTTTTTTTCTTTTTTAACACTTATTTTTGCCTTTTCTCTCTCTTTTTTTCATAAAAATCTTTAGTTTTTTTTTTATATTTTCACTTATTTTGTGCATATAAATCTAACCACATTAAGTTATGTTGCTGGGAAGATGCAATTCTGTTTGTTTTTTTTAATGAGTTTCTGTTTCTCATCGGCTTCAAGATAGACTTCTCATTACAAGGTTGTGATTCATAAATATGACAACCTGAGTGAATTACTTTGAAAGAAATTTACTCAACCTCCTCCTTCACACACACAAAAAAAAGGTTCCTTTTTACAGGTTTCTGTCTGATGTCAAATAACTTATTTGGCAGAAGAAGAAACTGACCAAAAGCCTAATAGGACATTTCCTTTCTCTTTTATTTAAAGGAAGGTTTGCTGTCTAAATAAACTGTTTTAGATTTATTTTTTATGTTTAAATTTCTTTCACTGTTTCCCTGTATAACTTTATATTTAATTATGTGATCAACTTAGTGTTTTTAAATCTACTGAATTAACATGTTATCGAAACTGGATAAAATTTCTTGATCTTTCTGATTAAATCTGGAAATAATGATTGATAAATTCACATGTAATTTTTATACTTTTCTTTAGTCTTGAACTTTAGTTGCATTAAATCCATTATTTATTTATTTGTTTATTTTATTTTTTTCATGTCTTGTTACAGATAGGCAATGCATTTTTTACACTTTAAAAAAAAAAAAGTTTCTAGCAGTTTATAAATTTTGAAACTTTGGTTATTGTATATTTTCTCCAAATTGTGTTGGTTTTGAATCCTTCCTTTTTTTTTTTTTTTTTTTTTTTTTTTTAATACAAGAATTGGAAACTTTAAAACTTTTCACCAAAATTTAGGGACTTGTTGTTTTGAATCTTTCTGAAATCTTAATTCACAATTTAGTGCAGGCTATAGAAGGAGGGTGTGTAACCTGCCTAGCTAAGACTATGGGCTAATTTTTTTTTTTATTTTTTTTTTTTTTTAAGTTTAAATTGATAGGATGGAATTATTTTTCTTTTTGAGAGAAAAATCTACCTAAGGCAGCCTTATTCCAAGAATCTCTTTAAAAATATTTTTAATCATTTCATCACAAACAAGGTGTTAATGCCACTGAGGTGCAAAGAGTTACTAGGAGAGAATGACAAAATTTTAGTGAGGAGAAAACAGAATTCGGGAAGAAAAAAAGATGACAGTTGATGTTTAAATTTAAATTTTTGAAGATTGTAGAGGGCAGGAAAATAAGAAATTGGAAGAAAGTTCCAGAAGCGAGAAGTGCGATAAAACTACTAGAATAGAACATACAGTTGCATCTAGTTAGTTTTTTCAGTAAAAACAGACCTAGTTGACTATCTAGTAGTATGCTTAAATTCATGCAGTCAAAGCACCAAGGATGGAAGCTGTGTCATGTTGGTGAGAAAGTGAGTGATGTTGAGATGCCATATGTCAGGATTGACTACGTTACGTTGTCAAGAATCTCAAGATATGTAGTAGAAGGACCAGACCTAGATATAGCAGCAGCCAATATTCAATGCATAGATAAACAGATTTATAAATGTGCAATATGGATTCTGAATTTAAAAAAAAAAAACGACCCTAAAATTCCAGCCACCCCATTTATTTGAAACATTTGTACTAAGATATTTGGATTATATGAATAAACAAATTATTGCATATTAAGTATATGAGCAAGTGTAGACATACACATTTACACACTTTTTTTGTATATTGTCTAAAAGACTGAAAACATTTTCCATGATTTTGTGTTTGTGTAGAGAATAAGCTTATTTATTTGAAATTTTCTGTTGTCATATGCTAATTCATAATTGATAAGAGTTTGATTGGGAAATGGAAAACACATAATTGGACAAACTGAATTGGGGACTATTAACAATTTGTTGGTATTTTGTTCAAGGGTCGTGTATGTTTTGCTATGTACAAAACTAATACTGTTAAGATTTTTTTTTTTTTTTTTTTTTTTTTTTTTAAATATGTCCAGATGAGTGTACCTTATAACTGAAAACATTTTATCAGCAACAATAATTTGGATTTTTTTTTTTTTTTTTCTTTTTTTTTTTAATCATTTCACCCCAAGCAAGGCAGTAACCTCTAAGACACAGTGTTACTGAGTGTAAAGAATAAGAAAAAAATCAAATGTTATTAAAGAGTGGGTAAATAAAAGAAGTGTAATCAGAAACTCAGTAGGTAATGATTGACATCACATTTAAATTTTTTGAAGAACAAAGTTGACTTGAAAGCAAGGACCCAGAAGAATTTCATAGGCGAGAAGTGCGAGAAAAGAAACTTAGCATAAAACTTACAGTTGCATCTAGCCAATTTAGCTGTAAATTGATAAGAGCATGTTGCCAATCTAGTACTGTACTGAAATTCCTAAAGTCTAGGTAGCATAGCAAAGAGTTCATCTGAAAGTATTTGTAGAAAAGATACAGTGAAGCTACATTACAGTGGTGGGAAAAGTGACTGAAGCTGAGATTCCAGGTCAGGACCAATGATATTGCTGATTCTTCTTTTGGATTTTATCAAGAATCACTAAATATATAGCAGGAGCACTTTTCAAGAAATATTGAGAAAGCATACATGTACACATTGAATATGTAAGTACATTTGTAGTAACTAATTTGTAATATCCAACATAGAGATGCTTTAAGTGTCTAGATATTAGCACAAAAAAAAAAAAAAAAAAAAATTCACTTTATTAATTTCTGAACCAATGATTTTAAGCCCATAATTTAAACACACTATCATTCTGTTCAGTGATTCTAGAATACCAAATTGGAGTTTTCTGTTTATTCATCTTGGATTTTATTTTTAGCAGAATTTTATTCCTGTCATTAGTGTTTAATTTAAAATTGTTCAATTTGTTTTCAGGATCTTGGTTAACATTGAGCTGCGACATTATTTCTCACCACTGATTTCGTTGAGCTAATTTCACCCCCCCCTCTCAATGTTTGGTCTCAAATTGTGAATTTATGATCATCATAAATCTGAATATTGATCCACTTAAAATAGGATTTCTTCTCTCATGATGTTGTAGGTTTTCTTTGCTTCAGTTGTTCTCTTTTTGGAATGTCATTAGTTTCAAATATAGTTGCAATCTGCTGTGAAAATTATAATGATCATCAGCAGAATGGTTTTAAAGCATTCATTTATTTTTCAACATTAATGCAGTAACCTTCTTTTTATGTATCTATTACTTTGATCAGTATTACATTTATACTGGATATCTTTATTGGTTGTGTCCATGACCTCAAACAGGGAACACCTTTTTCAGAATGTTATCTGTTCTTAGTAATTTCAATTTCTGCAGGGTTGGAACATGGGGCTTGATTCCAAGTATTTCCAGCTTAATGTTCAAAGTCTTTAAATGCACAAATGATAATGGGGACTATGGTAATATGCATACCCTCAAAATATGCCACATTAGTGCGAAGATCAGTATATTGGCCAAGTTTTTCAGCTGCATAATAGTAATAGTAGTAAAAACATGGAAAGGAAACAACAAAAGCTCCTACAGAAGGTAGAAAAGGAAAGCAAGAAGAAAGGACTAATTATAAATTACAAGTAGACAATGCATGGATGAGCCCAAAATGCAAATTACAAATCAGGGAATTATAAAATCAAACAAAGTACAAAAATTTAAATACCTGGGAAGTGTTCTAACAGAGGATGGAAAGTGCAACACTGAGATCTGAAGACATATCAGGATGGCCAAAGATGCAT
Source organism: Acanthosepion lycidas (assembly GCA_963932145.1). Taxonomy (NCBI): domain Eukaryota; kingdom Metazoa; phylum Mollusca; class Cephalopoda; order Sepiida; family Sepiidae; genus Acanthosepion; species Acanthosepion lycidas. The sequence continues at coordinate 54,611,781 of OZ010582.1, read as the reverse complement.
TCCAAAAGCTAAGAATATTATGAGAGAAAAAAAATTTCATTAGAAACAAAGAGTATTGAAATGTTACATGATATCTGTTCTCTTATGTGGCAGAGAATGCGGGACAATCTCCACAAAGATGAAGAAGAGACTTGAAGCAACAGAAATGTACTGAGGATACCATGGACCAAATATGTTAGCAATGACAAGGTTTTGGAGAAAATGGAAACAAAAAGGAAACTTATACTTGACAACAGGAAGAGGTAGTTGAAATGTCTGGTGCATGTAATTAGGAAGGAGGGATTGGGAAATCTGATACTCACAGGACAGATTGAGGGAAAGAGGGACAGATGAAAGCAATGTGTGACATAATGGATGAGTGAGCTTGAGTAAATGGATGGTAGAACAGAGTCTGGGAGAAATAAGACAAAACTTATTAAAAGCTACAAGAGACAGGAAGATGTGGAGGGTCATGATCGCATATGTTCTGAAGGGACATGACACATAGAAGAAAGTAATATTAATAATAGCTGCATTTTTATTTTCAGCTGAACTCACTTTAGTTGATCTGTAAATGATTTTATTAATCAATGTAGCCTACTTAGATAATTTGTATTTTTGCATACAGTAAAGTTTAAAAAGAATTTTTTTTTATTACTTTAAAGAAGATTAGAAAAAATTTTTTTTTTTTTAAAGACTTTAAGTTGGAAGATTAAGAAAAATTAAACTTTTGTTATTAAGTTTAGATTTGTAGCTGTTAACTTCTATAAGTTACTTTCACAAATGAAATCTGATTAGTTTTAGAAATGTTGTTTGGTATTTAATGGCGAAAAAAGGGTGAATTGCCAAACTGGCTTTCTATTCCAACAGTTAACTATGACGAACAGAAGGCAATTTCTACTCTTATTTCATTGAGTCTTTTGATATTTCCATTTGATTAGAGTTGCACTCCATCTTTATTTTTTTTTTTTAAAAGAACTTTTCTGAATGAAATGCACCTTCAATAAAGATCTTTCATTTTGATACATATTGATGGTTCCTTCCTTTTTGAATTTTTTTTTTTTTTTTTTTTTTTTTTTTGTGAAGTCTTTGAGCAAGGTACATAAAAATCTATGGGATCTACTTTTCTCAGATGCATTCATATTAGATTTTTCTCCTAATTGAAATTACTTCCTCAAATGTTCCATTATGCTTATTAACTCTCTTTTGGAGAAGGGTTTTTTTTTTTTTTTTTTTTTTTTCATTTTATTTTTTTATTTTTATTTTGTATGAGAAATTCTTGGATGTTATTTCACTCATATATATATATATATATATATATATATATATATATATAATGTAATGGCTGGCTACTCTTGTTTTTACAAGCACACTCATATGCTAGAGTAGTTAACCAAACCCTGTAATATGCTCAGTCACATTTATTTTTGTTCAACATGAACAGATCACACCTGTAGTTTATTCCTCAACTATGTTGGATGGACCTTAGTTAACAGTTTCTGGGAGATAGTACATAGTCTGGCATGATCAGCACTTTGAATGATGTCAGTATGCTCAAACTGTCTAACACAACCATTGACAGTTTATAAACAGTTTCATCTACCCAATTTCACTCACAAGGGTTGGATCAACCCATGGTGTGATTTTTAAGGCGCTTTCTAAAGGTGCTGCATGCTGGGATTGTCTCTCCAGACTGATAATGTCAAGAAGTCACTTTCTGGATAAATTGACCATGGTGAGATTCAAACAGTGAATGATCTCACTCTTTGGTCACATGTAAAAATATATATATATAGCACACACCATGGTCTGAAGATCACTTGAGGTTAAAAACTGACAGTCAACATGCAGTGTTGATTCATCTGTCAACACTGTCTATATCTCCAATATTAAGCACACTTGCATCATAAATATAGCAAATTATATATAAATTTTCAAAAGGATTTTTAATGTTGAGACTGGCTTCCATGGCTGAACTGGTAAAAGGACACTTTGGCTCAAAAAGTTTCCCTGATGAAGAAAAAAGGATGAAGATTTGATTCCTGTTGAAGGCACAATTTTTCTTTAGTAGGAATTTCATTTTAGTCCAGTTGTTATTAATTTCACTGTTTAATAAAAGAAAAATAAACGGGGATAACAACTTAAACACATGTACCCATTAAATATGTTTATGGTATTTTATATATATATATATATATATATATATATATATATATATATATATATATATATATATATTATAAGTTAATAGACTTAAAATATGGTTTTTCGCTACACAGTTCTAACCATGTTTCAAAAATGGAAGCTAAAAGCCCCTAATTTAATTTTGTACTTAAATTAAAGACATCACTTTCATTTCATCCTCAAGCGAATTTTGGAGTAACTTTAAAAATTACATGGTTTTTAAAAAAAAAAAAAAAAAAAAAAAAAAAAACATGTAATTTTTAAAGTTACTCCAAAATTCGCTTGAGGATGAAATGAAAGTGATGTCTTTAATTTAAGTACAAAATTAAATTAGGGGCTTTTAGCTTCCATTTTTGAAACATGGTTAGAACTGTGTAGCGAAAAACCATATTTTAAGTCTATTAACTTATAATATATATATATATATATATATAAAATAAGTTAATAGACTTAAAATATGGTTTTTCGCTACACAGTTCTAACCATGTTTCAAAAATGGAAGCTAAAAGCCCCTAATTTAATTTTGTACTTAAATTAAAGACATCACTTTCATTTCATCCTCAAGCGAATTTTGGAGTAACTTTAAAAATTACATGTTTTTTTTTTTTTTTTTTTTTTTTTTTTTTTTTTTTTTTTTAAAAAACCATGTAATTTTTAAAGTTACTCCAAAATTCGCTTGAGGATGAAATGAAAGTGATGTCTTTAATTTAAGTACAAAATTAAATTAGGGGCTTTTAGCTTCCATTTTTGAAACATGGTTAGAACTGTGTAGCGAAAAACCATATTTTAAGTCTATTAACTTATAATATTAATGCTCTGTAAATTTACATTGAGCACTATTTTGTAAAAATAAAAATATCTATAAGAACACCGGATTATATATCTTACTGTTCTTTCTTTTTATTAATATACATACATATATATATATATATATATATATATATATATATATATATATATAAATGAATGCAAAGTACCTAATGAAATTCTTACAAATCATTTAAAGAATTATAAAGACAGTACTGTTTAAGGTATTTATCAAAAATTAATGTAAATTATTTACAAATCTCATAAAATGACGGTACACAAGTAAATAAAAATCTTTGTGACATTTCATATTTTAAATATATTCTTACTATCTAAATTTTGTGACTGTTTCAATTTAAAAGGATAATAATGTCGCTGTGTATTTGTAAAAACAACTTTTGGAACTCACACTTGTACTCTATTTAATTATTCTAAATTTTATCTAATTTATCAACAGTGTTTTCTGTAGGATTAATGATCTATAAAGAAGTCAGTATTACATTTTAACTATCAAAATCTTCACTCTTAAAAACAAAAACACACACAAACCTTTTAGATTTAGTTCAAAGAATAAGAACATAATTTATGACCTTTTTACATTATTTTGTTAAATTTATATTTTTCTATTAAGATACAAGTTGGTTCTTGGACTAACCCACTTCCCAATATCTGAACAAGTCTTTTTTTTTTCTAAGGGTTGGTGATTAGCAAGAACTTTTCAATACCCACCTCATAATATTGCTATAAACTAATATTTTCATCTTTGCTTTTTCAGTTCTAATTATTTTGACATTTTAGGTGTTTTTTTTTTTTTTTTTTTTTTTTTTTTTTCTGTAAACGTAGTTTCTTCCTGACAAATAATGAAGATATCTTGGTGTAGCAATTCTTTTCTTATTCTCACAACAAAATAACATGTATTGGAATTTTTTAATTTTTTGTCTTGTAACAGTTTTTTTTTTTTTTTTTTTTTTTTTTTTTTAGGGGAGGGGAAATAAGTGCCAACTCAAGTATATTTACATTACTACTTTTTAAGAGGCTTAAAAAGAAAAAAAAATCTGTGCACACAAATCTGTGCAGATTTAGAAACAGGGATTCATTGTTTTTCTTGTTGGTGTTGATAATCCAGATAATGCTGTTTTATATTTGGTTTAGTTGTTGACTAGGCTTGGATTTCATTTTGAAGGTGGAAGGAGAGATTAATATATAAAATGAGCTTCAGTTTCTTACTTTTTTTTCAAAAAAACAAAAAACAAAAAAAAAAAACAAAAAAAAAAACAGTGCAAATACAAAAGCTCCCAAAGCTTTTTCTTGGGTTAGTAAACTTCATACAATAAGGAAGTTTTAAGGAAAGACACAGATGAAATTTCTTGGACATATAATGAGGAAGAAGAGCTTGGAAAATTTGACACTCACAGGGCATATTGAAGACAAAAGAGATAGGCCACCTACCTCTTGAGATTATGTGACTGGATGGCAGAATGGGGAGTGTGAGGGATAGTAAAAAGACAAACATTGCTAAGAGCTACAAAAGATAGAAAGTTGTGGAGAGCCATGGTCACCTACGTTCTGAAGATGTAAACTTCATGTATCACAAGCTGATATTGCATATGTTAAGTAAAAGTTTTAACAAAAATTACTTAATCAATTTTTTTATTATTACTACCTACCTCTAAGACTGTTAAAAAAGTTCTTGGTTTTGTTGATGTTCTGAAATCTGACCAACTGACTAAGCAATGAGATATTTTTAAAGGGCATTTTGGTTAGACTGAGGCTTTTAGCATCCTCTCATACTATAGAATTTAAATTGTATTAACTCAATTGGTCAGTGTGATATTTTCAGTTTGTTACTGGACATGTACATGATGATGGCTCTTAAAACTGAGAACAACCCATCTTTCAATTTTGGGGACTTTGCTTTGCAAGGTGCAAATACCTATTATCTTCAGTTAATAGCTAAATAACCTCATCAAATATAACTTTAATGTTTATTTCAAAATTACACTAATGAGCTTTACTTAAGATTAAAAATCGCATCTTGTTTTAAAACAAAATTTTCAGGCTTAGCAAATGAGGACAGACCTGATTTAAACAGAAAGCAATATTTTTTAAAAAGAAATTATTGTAGTGTTGATCAGATACTTGGAATATTCAACTTAGCATATTTAATTAATGTAGTTAATGAGGGTTACAGATGTCATGTCGGGTACAACAGATACTGAGTGTGCTATGGATGAAATGAAAATTTCCACCCCCATTATGGGCATTATTATATCCATGATAACACCTCTTGTATGCTTTTTCTTCAGTTTAGAGCAGTTATGGGCAAACTGGCCCATGAGCCATATGCAGCCTGTTTGGTTTTCAGAATGGCATTCTTAATTTCATGAGAAAAATAACATTTATTAATTTTTCTCATTCACACTCAATCATAAACAATGAGGCTTACGGTTATACCATGTTGAAACGCCAGTTCCTATATGATCACTGAAGTTAAGCAACATAGTCTGGTCAGTACCTAGATGGGTAACTGTTTGGGAATATCAGGTGCTATATGTTTGGATGTGCACTTCATCTAATGGATAATGGCTTGGAATTGTTTCCCTTGGGAAACCTATAAATCTACCTCTTTTCTTCCAGCTATCGGTTAATTAGTATGACTTGTATAACTGGAAAAAAAAAAAAAAAAAAAGTAAATAAAATTGCATACAAAATATTTATATATTGCCATTAAATAACCCATAGAGGTTGATTTGTTGCTAAACAAAAATGGCTAACCAACATAATGATTAAATAAAATGTTTCTTGAATTTTGTAACTTTTCGTTGAGGTATTAGGTTGGTGCAAAAATAATGATGTAATAATGTTGTTTTTTGACGTTAAAAAATACGTAAAAAAATGACATTATTACGTCATTATTTTTGCGCCAACCTAATAATATTTTCATCATTTTAAACCATTGGCGATTTTTCACTAAGGAAGATCATACATGAAGTCATCTTTTACTTTAGAACTATTATGAATGTTTCCTGTTTCCTGTTTCTTAAGTAGAAACTGGAAATGTTCATAAGTTTTTATTTTTTTTATTTTTTTTCCTTTGGAGAAGAAATGTTTTATTTTAAAGAATTATTTTTTGTATTTTCTAATAAATAAATAAATAAGAAACTAATCACATGCAACAGTGTATGTGTTGATCACTCTCATCTCTGATAATTTTGTTTTAATTTTTGAGAAATCTTTTCTCCAAAATCAATCTTTCCCCATTTCTAAGGCAGGTGTTTACTCTTATGGTTTTCTATGGTGAAAATGGCTGAGGCACCTTCAATATAAAATTAGCTTAAATCTTTTTAAGAGTGTGGCCTGCATTTTGATGGTCCATAACTTATGCAGCATGTGGTTGGAAAATTTGCTCATGGCTGATTTAGGGTTTCGTATGATTATTTTTAAAGCTTTCAGAATGAAAAAACTCTAGAACAACACCGAATTTGCTTGAAAGAAATATTGGCTGTTTTCTTTTAGTTCATTATTTTATTTTAATTCTAATGAGACCTGCATGAGAAAAAGTGGCTACTTGAATTGTATATTTATCTTGAATTAGAATTGACATCATTTCCGCCAACAAATTTGTTAATTTCCGTTATGGGTGTTTTTTTTTTTGTTTTTTTGTTAAAATCTTAGAAACTATAATACTGACAAATATAACAATGAGAATCAAGTTAGGAATTTAGTTTCCTAATAGTAAATTAAATCTATGCAACAAATTAACAATATCTCTTCCTTTTATTTCCTTTCAGGGCATGGATGACAATAGCTTTCCACAATTTCCTGACTTCTGTTGTGTTAATTCTTGCTCCTTTATGATCATTTGTCTTTATGGTTTTTGTTTTGCCATCTTTTCCTTTGCTTCTTTTGTCTTCAGTGTCCTCTGTGAGTGTTACATTCTCTAAGCCTTCTTTCCTAATTGCGTCTCCAAAATTTTATGTCTCTTTTTGATTGTTAGTAAGTTTTTTTAGTTTCTATTCTTAAATCTACCTTGTTACTCACATGTTTTATTTGCTGGATTCTGAACAGTCTTACTTTCATCTGTGAGGATATATTGCCATACGGGAGGATAAGCAGCTCTTTCTTCCATCCAGTGTTATTTTTTTTATATCTTAATATGTAACTTGGTTTCTTAAAAAAAAAGTGAGGATTGGGTGGCATTCTTTGCTATTCTTACGCACATGTCACACACTTTCCATTATATACTGTTATTCTACATACTTAAATTTTCCTACTTGTTTGACTTTAATGTCTGTCTGATATGTAATTCATAAATTGGGCTGCTTTGTGTATGCTATTAATATTACATCCACCAATGATAAATCCTGGTAGAACTTCTTGTCCTTTGAGAATCATATTGCTGTTCAAACCTGGTAGGAAAACATTCTTGTATTTATTTTCATTCTGTATTCATTTACCTTTTTTTTTTTTTTTTTTTTTTTTTTTTTTTTTTTTTTTATAAATAATATTCCACCCAATACAACACACTCAAGAGTCACTGAAGGTAAAGGGTTACTGTGTGGAGTTGTATGAGCATAAGAAAAGGCAAGAAGTGAAGTTCATGTTGCTCTGCAGGAAAGATAATGTTTAACCCTAAACTTGGAGAGATTGATTGTAGTGATCACAAAAGCATCCCCTTGGGAGTCTGTTCCACAAAGCAGCAGTTCTTGAAGAAGCTGTCCAAGTGGAACTCCCTTTGTATGAGTGGATCACAAGGAGAATGAGGAGGATTCATCCCTGTGTATATAGCATGGGCAGTCTAAGTTGTAAAGGTCATGGCTGTTGGAAGCAGGGAATGTAGCTCACTAAAACACTTACCATAGAAATAGCAAGAGGCTATGAAAGTATAAAAAAAACTCTATCAAGGCAGGCAAGTGAGGAATAGACAGCTCCAGCCCAGATATGCCAGCAATACTCCATGAGTATAGCAGGGGTAGTCAGATACATTAGTTTTATCTATCAATCTGTCTTGTTATATCATAGCATCCAGTATTAGGAAAAGGAATTTTTAAGGAAATTTACAAATCCTGTATTTCCAAATGTACAGATTTGGTTGTAATAAAAAATTACAGTAAATTTTCTAAAAGACTTATTCTACAGTATTTTTGAATAAGAAAAGAATGAAAGATAGTCATAAAAACAATTTATTATATGTGAAATATCCAAAATTAGAGAAGAAACATTATTTGATATTTTTATTTAAAAAAACAAAACAAAACAAACGGTAATGATTCCCAATGAAATTCTGCAATATAATGAAATGTTTATTTTCAGTAATTTTTCTGAAAGGATCACAATGACAAGCTGTGTTGCAAAATTGATGAGTGATTCAGATATCAGGTTATTACACTAAAACTTGGACGCTGAAGATTTCTGCCCTGGCAAAAAAAATAAAAAAAGATTCAAGATTCAATAGATTAAAAATTTTATGATGATAGGGGATCATTTAAGTTAGGCATGATACTAAGACAATCATGTAAAGTAAACTCCTTGGTAGTATCTGGTGATGCAAAACACTGGACTTTTTGCCACTGTAGCAGGCAAGGCATATCAGATAACTGAAGAATTCAGCATGAATGTGTCTCGGCAGATAGTCACATTGTTTATATAAAGCAGGGTTTCATGCATGTTATGCCATGAAGCCCCTCATCAGTAAAAAGAACCAAAAAGCCAGATTAACTTTTGCAAGTGAGTATATTGTGTGGACCAATGAAAATCCTGCAAGAATGTTCAACAGCAATGAAAGTTTAATTTGGTCAGCTCTGACAGCAAACAGTATGTCAGATGACATAAAGTGAGTAATGGCTTCCCAAATGTGCTTGTATGTAGCAGAGAGAGAATGAGAGAGAACAAACTCAGTTAAATTTGGAGGTGATAGCATATTACTCTGGGGGGTGTATTCTGGTACTGATGTTGGTTAACTCATTTAGTTACATGACAAAATAAATGCTGTAATGTATAAGAATATCATTGAAAAGCATGTCCCTTCTCTAATAGTATTTCTTGTCTCGTTATTATGCAATATAATGCCCCTTGTCTTATTGCAAAGGAAGTAAAACGATTCTTTGATGCTGAAAATGTTGAAGCTATGGTATGTCCAAAGTTCAGATTTCAATTAAATTGAGAATCTGAAAGATCTTTGGTAATAATGGGAAATTAAGGAAAATGATGATGATGGTGATTGTTTTGTGGTAGAAACTGCAGGAGAAAGAAAATAAAATCATGCTTGAACAATGTGTGACAAGTGAAGTCATGTGGTTGTAGATATCTTCTATGTGCCTTGTCTGTCCAGGATGTTAGTGATCATACCTCTCTACAATTTCCTATCTTTTGTAGCTGTTAATAAATTCTGTCTTTTTGTTCTGTCTTTTTGTTATGTCTCTTATTGTTCTGCCATCTATTTACTTATGCTCGTGAGGTATGTTAGGCACTGTTTTTCTTTATCCCTATTGCCTTCAATATGTATTGTGAGTATCAAATTTTCCAAACCATCTTCATTATGCACCCTAAAAATTTCAACTGTCTCTTTCTGATGTCAAGTATGTGTCCTTTTTTTGTTTCCATTTTCTCTAAAACTTTGTCATTGCTCACATGTTCAGTCTGCAGTATTTTCAGCATCTTTCTGTAGAACCACATTCCTGTTGCTTCAACTCTCTTCTTCATCTGTGAGGAGATTGTCCAGCATTTGCTGCCATATGGGAGAACTGATATTATGTAACAGTTCAGTACTCTATTTTTGTTTCTATCAGAATTTTCCTGTTTCTTAATACTTACTTGTCTTTTGAAAGGCAACTTTGGCTATCCTGGTGTGCCGTCAGATTTCAGTGTTGCACTTTCCTTCCTCTGTTAAAAAAACTTCCCAAATATTTAAATTGTTGTACTTGTTTGATTTTGGTACCTCCAAAAAAAAAAAAAAAAGTCAAGGCCTCTAGACTTTGTATTAATATTGTGTATGAATATCAAATTGATGTCAATTTAACTTACATCTGTATTTATGATTTTGTGTTCTAATTTTGGGCATTATTCTTTTTGTATTAAATTTTTTTGTTTTTTTTTTTTTTGTTTTATAAACTTTATCCTTGGTTCTTTCTTTTATGCTAGTCCTGGGTATGATGATAAACTACCTCCACCAGCAAGGTCTCTGATTGGAAAATTGGAGGTTTTGAGGAATGTTTCCAGCTCCACTCTGATCCAGAGTGGTAGCACTTGTTAGGGTTCCAGCTGTGGGCAAATAGTGACCACTCCCCCAATAAAAACAAAACACTATGAAAGTATAAAAATATATTTTTTATAGTAAAATTACCAACAATACATATTTATTTTAAATGCATTCAAAATATATTTAGGTGAAACCATGAGATTGTGTTCAAAAGATTTACATTTTGGCATTAAATAAACCATAGAGGTTGATATGCTGCTAAGCAAAATCAATCAGTAAAATTATTTTATGCAAATTTACCATAGAACAGTTTTATGAAAATAATTACTACAAATTTTATGATTGATTTGATAGAATTGAAAATTTTGGATTTTAAATTTTTGTCTTATATTGATATATGCTACTATACAATGTATTCTTATGTACCTTCACATAATCAGGCTTATGATGTCATTTATACTAAATTGGTATATCAAATAATCTTAAGGATTATAATAATTAAGACTGGAGTAATATTTCTTTGTTTACTTAAAATAAAATCTATTTTCACAATTGGAACCGTTAATTTTACTAACTGCTCAGAATTTGAAATTTAAATTCTTATACTAATTTTTATGAGTCTGTCAGCATTAGTCTTACTCTTTCCTCTGAGGATGTGACTGCTGTACTAAGTACAGAACAAGTATGTAGATAAAGGACTGCTTTGTATGTATGATATTCAGCCTTGGGGAATACCTTTTCATTTCTAACATTCAGATAAGAAGTGCTGTTCTAAAAATAATAAAGATTTATTTTGGCCTCTAGCCAATCAACATGGAAATAAGAACACTTAAGCCTTGATTTTATTAGTACTCTAAGTATATTGTGAATTTTTATCAGATTTATGACACAATCTAATGACATTTAAGAACAAATTATGTGCCATGTCCCTTAAGGATGTGAAGACAATGGTTCTCCACAACTTCCTATCTTATGTAGCTCTTAACAGAGTTTGTCTTTTTGCTGTCCCTTCCATTCTGTTAAGATTTCTATTTACAAAAGCTTGTTAGGTAGGTTACTCATTGTTTCTCTTTTGCTTTTAATGTGTCCTGTTAGTATCCAATTCCTTTATCCTCATATGTCCTGGAAATTTCAACTGCCTCTTTCTGGTTCTAAGTACAAGCATCCTTTTTGTTTCCATTTTCCTTTATACTTCCTCATTACTCATATGTTCAGTCCATGGTATTCTTAGAGTCCTTCTTCTGTATAACAAAATTTCTGTTGTATCTAGTCTCCTCATCTGTGAGATTTTGTAGCAGTCACCACCATTTAGGAAGACTGCAAGATATTCAATAGAAAAAAAAATCAGTATATTTTCAAAAGACAAATTTACACATGTTCATCTTAAATAAACAGAAAAAAGTTATTCTGTAAAGCTGGCTGCATCCTTCAGGACAGCCTCTTCAGTTCAGGTGGTTCTCATGTTGGCTATCATGTTCACAAGGGTTGTCTTCAAGCTTGTGGTTTTGTGGGGGTTACTGGTTGGTTTCTTGACAAAAGCCCAAATGTAATAATCCAAAGGATTCAAATCTGGTCACTACATTGGTGGGCGGGAGAACCATGAAAATTCCCAGTGAACTACTCTTGGGTCATGTGGGAGGGAGCATTCTCCTACTTGAGCATTTATGGTCACTCTCTCAATCCAGGTTTTGATCCAGTCACATGAAATAGGATGGCACAACATGTCCATCATTGCCACTAAGCAGCTCCAGGGCCATCATCACAATTTATACAAACTTAGTGCAATGTTCAATAGGTAACTACGTACTGTCTGCAGAGAGCTGTCTCTCATTACTGATTCCTCACTTGGTCACCTAAAATGGTCATTTCCAATGTGCTCTGGTTGGTGGTTAGTGTCATGAGTGTAGTGTACCTTTCTAATCTTGTGTCAAAGTGAAAGCTGTTAATGCACTCAATATATCTGATAGAGAAATGAGTGTTAACATTTGGTGAATGCTGTGTAACATGGTTGGGTTATCTTCTCTTTATGGCCTACTGGGGACTTGTTCTTAAACACTTAGCACGCATACACACACGCATTCTTGTACTCCAGTAATGATTATTGCATCTCTTTCTAAATGAAGGTACTCACCTGTAGTAAGTATTCACCATTTTAATTAAAATTGTCAAGTTCACAAAATGAAATATCTAAGAGTTGTCTTTTTTCCTAATATTTAAATATTGAGAACAAAGATTAAATAGATTTTGAATAACTTGTGGAGTTTGTATAGTTTAAGAAAGGTGCTACTTTTGGTCTGATATAAACTTTCATTTTTCATGAACTGTTGAAGTGAACCAGTTAAAAAAAAAAATGTCTGGCCAGTGGCATGAAACATTAGTTCAGCTGTTTTCTCACTTTGCCACATTGATGAGGATAAATGATCTCAAAGTATTGCAAAAATATGGACATATTGAGTCTGTTTGCAATTTTGCAAAATTTTCTGAAGGTCTGACTTGTAAGTTTTAGTTTTATAAAATGATTGCCAGCTGTTCCTCACCCCCACACATACACACTTTTGATTGACATAGGTCTTATTTTGAACTTGTGTGTGTGTGGGGTGGGGGGTGTCTTATCTGTAATCTGCTAAGTCCTGAACACACACATGGAAAAGTGAAAGTTAAAATTTTCAAATAAATCCCAATTTTGTCATGACTTGAAGGAAAAAATCCTTTGACAACAGTTGTAAGCCCCTGTCTTGCTTTTCTTATTAGATAGTTTTTGCTAGAAAAGTATTCAGTCATTTTTAGTCAATGACAATTTTGTTTGCTGCTGTTGTTGTATTAAACATTCATGATTGTATAAAGACAATTGATAAAGAATTAGCATTCTGTCTTAAAGTGATACATTGTTTTCAAATCTCCTCCATTTTCTATTTTTTCATTTTTCTTCTTTTGTTGATGAGTCTCTGAAGAAATTATCTTATTGTAGATTGAAGAAATGAATTGGAATTTAATTTCATCAAGTAATCTCATCTGCTTCCTCTTCTGTCACTGCCTGCCTGCCTTAAAGTTTCATGTTTTGTTTTTTTGGCAACATTGCATTTGTGTGCGAGTTAAAAATTGTACAAGTGTTTACTTATACATACATACACACACAGACATATATATATATATATATATAGATAGATATGTGTGTGTGTGTCCCAGCTTCATTAAATATGATAGATAAGGTGCTTTGATAAGTTTTTTTTTATATAATTTCTTATGTGATCTTATAATTTTTATTTCTTTTCCATAGATAAATTATACAAAACTGTCCAGATGTTTTATTTTCCAAGTGCTTTTGGCTATATCTTTAGCTTAGAAAAATAAAACATTTGGACAGTTTTTGTATAATTTATCTACGGAAAAAAAAAAAAATTATAAGATGAGAAATTATATATAAAAAAAAAATAAATTAATCAAAGCAGCTTGTCTGTCATATTTAATGAAGCTTGCATGAAACAAGGATTGCTGCCCAAATATACACACACACACACACATATATATATATATATATATATATATATATATATATGGTCTGATCAAAATGTATCTGGATTAGTGTCATAAAAAGAAAACATGTATAATTCAGCATTTAACATCCTTCAAAGAAGTTCCCTTCTGAGTTCACACACTTTATCCACTGTCATTTCCATTGATAGAAGCATTGCTGGAACTCATTTTTTTCATATTTTGGACAGCTACCTTGTTACATTCTCTTGGATTTTTACAATTTCTTGAAATCTTGTTCCTTTCAAGTGGGATTTGATTTTTGGAAAGAGGATAGTCAAAAGATATGACATCTGGGGAAATATGGTGGTAGTCAAACCAGGGGAATTTTGTGGTTGGCCAAAAACTGCTGCACAAGCCATGGTCAATGATCTCACCTGTGTGGTGTAGTGAGAAGACCACACTCTACACAGTTTCCTTCCAAGCACTTCTATAAACAACGGAAATGAGTGAAAACACAGTGTGCATACATGACAGTTCAAGGTCAATCTTTGTCAAGTGGCTTCACTTTGTGTATTTTAGCTTTGTTACCATAGCAGCAGTCCTAATACTTTTTTTTTAAAATTAGACCTTGTATATCATGCAGCTGAGAAATGAACACACTGATGTATTCACTCAATTTTTCAGCTTTTCTGGTTAACTGACTCTTATATAATCTTTTAATTAATGTGTGTCTAAGGGTGTGGAGAGATAGAATTAGAATAAGTTTTTTTTTTTTTTTAAATAAGTTATTGTATCAAAAGCAAGTGGGATACGATGGTTAATAATCTTTAATTTTTGATAGGTTGCAGTATGAACTAAATATTAGTAATTTTTGTTGGTTTCACATCATATAACTGAAATATACATGTTGAATTTTTTTTTTTTTTTAAAGATCTAAATATTTTAAATACTATTTTAATAAATTATAAAATTTTATAAATTTAAACTGACATTAATACTGTTTGGTCAATGAATGACAAATGTTTCCTGTATGGAAATGGCTAATTTCACCATTACCATTTAGCTTATGAAGCCAAAATTCTTCAGTTAATTTGGTTTCATGGCAATATAATAATTTTATAACAGTTGAAAGTAAACCTGCATAATTTCCTTAACATCTAAAAGAGAATGTGTATTCATTTTTTCTATGTACTGTGTCCCTTCAGATTGTGGGTGGTTATGGCTACCCACAACCTGCTATCCTTTGTAGCTTTTAGCAAAGTTTGTGTTTTCACTATCCTCCCAGCCCCTGTTCTACAACCATATTCACACAAGCTTTTTAGGCAGGTTACTCAGCGTTTCCTTCTGTTACTCTTGCTTTGAATATGTCCTGTGGGTATCAGATTTTTCAAGTCCTCTTTCTTTATTGTTTCCTAGAAATATTAGACAAAAATATTGATATCTGGAGGTTAAAACCTGATATGTTTATATGGAAATTAAGTGCATTTGCTAGCATTTTGATTGTTGTATTAATTTTTTTCTTATATACTTTTCAAGGGTGAAATTATTTTTCTTTTCTCAAATTCTCCTTACAGAAAACATTTTAGTAGTTCATATATAACTTATGAACAATATTTAATAAAATAATTTCTTACTTTACTCATATATGCTAAACTTAGTGAAGCCTGAAATCAAATGGTACAAAATAGTAAGAAGATTGTGTAGCTGCAATCTTCCGAGCGGAGAGTTGATTACCACCTTCAAAAATCAGCATTTGAAGTTTTTTTTCTTCAATAACAATTCTGAGGTGGAGGGGAGAAAATTGACTCACAATTTCAGAGCATACGATTGTTACTTTTTTTCTTTTATAAAACAACAATATATTTATCAATCAAGTTATCATATTCTGTCTTTGTATATTGCTGTTTCTCAAGGGCTGATGGAAAACTCATTATTACTGATCTTTTCATCATTGAAATTAATGTCTACTAGCTTAAAGAGAATAGGGAATATATGTTTGATTCCTGTTAAGAAGCACTTTCTTTCATAAAATTGTTTTGTTCTCTAGGTTAGTAAGCATTAATTTCACTGTTTAAAAAAAACTGGATGTCTACTCAAATGTGTAAACATTAAATATAATATTAAAAGCATGAAGAAATAATCTTGCCTGAAAAAAAATACCGGGATGACTTAAAAACCAATTTGATATATATATATATATATATTCAAAATTATAACATATGCATGTTATAACATCCTGACAAAAATTGCAATTTTGTTTCAACACTACTGGTGTCTTATCAAGTGATGATGTTAATTGCAAAATAAAGGGTTTTAAGAATTCTAAACCAACCAAACCCCTCAGTAGAGGAAACATTGTTACATAACCTATGACCAATCAGAATACTAGTATATGGTAATTCAAAGTAATGACAATATACCCTAAGTACAGTCTTTTAGTGCATTAAAGCTAAGATTATATTAAATTAGAAATCAATATAACAAATAAAGTTTTAATTTTACAATTAAACTTGAAATTAAAATTTAAAAATTGTCAAATTCTAAATTTAACCAAACATCAAGTTTAATATTACAAAATTATTCAGAAATGAAACTAGGAGAAAAAAAAAATATTTTGTTGTTCTTAACGACGTGCCAATTTATCAGTTAAGTTTGTTGTTGACGTAAGAAGTATCTACAATTGATACATGGAAGTCTAATTTCAAATAAGGAGCTAGATAGGAAAGGGAATTTTCAAATGACAGGACAAACACATCCTAATAAACATACATATATACTTAATCAGATATAGGAGCACACAAATATAAGGACAGATATTCACACAGGAAATAGAAGGGAAAATTCAAAAAAGGAAAATAAAGAATAAAGGCAAACATAAAAAAACCATGCAAAAAAAAAAAAAAAATTGTTAGACACATGTATAAACAGGTAAATACAATCGCACACACGTACTGATATACAAATAATGACTCACCAAAATTCAAGCATAAATACATGAATAAAGCAACACAAGCCAACTATCAATATTTTACATACACAAATATCTAGATAAAAAAAATGGAGGATCAAATAAACAAAAGAAGTGTAAATACATGCATATGTACGACATGCACATATACATAGTTAAAATACGTATATTGGGCTATAGACAAAATGAAGGAAAAAAAGACATATACACACACATGTATATAACAAACATACATATACAGAACTGAGCAAACTCACATGTCCAAACAAAATACGCACACAAACATACACCCCCCCAAAAAAAAAAACTGGCATACATACAAATATAAAAACCGTACCCACATATACACAAATATATGCCTAACTGAGTTTTCCCTTGACACCGTTATTATTTTAACTACCTTCACTTCTTGGCAGTGTTTGTTTTAAAAAGCGATGATTAGAATTGTAATAAAACCTAAACATCTGATGAAAGTGAATTTATACATTTTGTTTATTCTTGAGAATTTACATTAAAAAAATTAAACATTATCATTAGATTTTTATTTACAAGAATAATTTTATATTTACAACATTCTAAAAATTAATACAATTGTATTAAAACTAATGCAATGCAATATTTATCATTTACCAATTTTATTAAGAAATAAATATGAAAACAATTTATTCATAAATCATTTACTAAATTATTAAAATATGTGAACCAACTATAAGGAAATCCTTATTTACCATTTTATAAAGCACAAATTGTTTGGGAATTAGCCAATATTTTTGCCAACCATTCCAATAAACAATATAATAAATTGTGTTTATTATTTTTGTTGTAAATTCTCAAGAACAAAGAAAATGTAGAAATTCACTTTCATATGTTTAGGTTTTATTACAATTCTAATCATAGTTTTTTAAAAAAAAACATTGCCAAGGGAGTGAAGATAGTTAAAAAAAAAAAAAAAAAAAAAACCTCCATTTGATATAGCATTTCTTTGCAGGCATGAAAGTTAAAGATTATCAACCTTTCTTTGACAAAGCCATTTTGCACTTCAAGCTCTTGCACCTTTGTCTATCACCTCAGATGAGAGCTTTATTTATTTATTTATTTATTTATTTTTTATTATAGTTTCCAATTTACTCTTTTTTTTTTTTTTTTTTTTTTTTTTTTTTTTTTTTTATATTATCATTTAAATGAGTATAACTTTACAAACTGCCAAGGTTGATATTACCAGCAGTAACTTTGTAAGAATATTTGATTGGGTCTGAATGTTGTATGACCAGACATGATGATGGATAACATTTAACAATGATGAGCACTACTTTCAATAGTTTTTTTTTTAGAAACTCAAACTAAAGTCAAGAACATTTCAATAATGAAAGAACTAGTTTTTATTTGTAATCTAGTTTAATATTCTTTCTTAATAAACACAGTGCTAATATAAGAGCAAATCTATAAAAACTTTTTTTTTATATGTGTCTTTATATCTGAGATGAGGTATTATGATTATTTACATTATTTGGACTGTTATCTTCATTGCAATATTCACAATGTTTTGGCTGTTGTATGCTCCAGTCTTATTCAGGTGATTGTAATTTCAAACTAAACTCTTTATTTTGTCCACTAGGGTAGTTCTAGTTCCATGTGCCATGCCTCTTCTAGATGTCTCGGTTATTTCCTTTTAACTCAACTCTCCAAGTATTTTGGTTCAACACTGCTGTAGCCTGGTATTGAATTCACAACTCTTTAGGTTTAACCACTGGATCTAACCAACATGTTTATTCATTGGGCCATGTGTTCTTTATATATATATATATATATATATATATATGATTTGGTATGTCTATTCAGTTTAATTTATAAAGAAGGGAGTTATTTGTCCAAATTGTCATTTTGATTGAATAAATCCACCATATTAATTTTGTCAGATTTACCAGAGGTAATGTTAAACCATTTAGTTATTTTCTGAGATGGTTCAGAAAAATAAATGTCATATAAACATTTTTTAAATCCAGTTTACATAATGTGAAATTTATTTTTAATTTGTTGGTTCTTTATTGCTGCAAAGGCTTTATATGAAATCAGATGCTGAGTTAAAATGGAAGCCATAAATAGCAAGAATAGATAGGATCCAGTAGTTTCTGCTGACATAGAATAACCTTATACTTAATTCAGTTATTCAATGTGAATATCTGTATTTATCCACATTTATAACTATGCTGATTTGCTATCTCAACAGTTCATGGATAGAATTTAAAAGTTGAAGTAGACAAAAAGCATATTCCCTCAAAATTTTAATCTCTAAACTTCTTAGAAAGTTTAAAGTGTATTTTAAAAATATTATATAGACGCTGTAAGATTTTATTATGCAAGTTAGTATGGATAGTGTAACAGGTATTGGGGTTGGCAGTGGAATCTGCAAATTCTAGCCAAGTTGGTTGCATTCATTTATACATATGTACCATTAGGAAAGGCATGAATCTGTTATCTCTTTCCAGTTATGGGTTAAATAAATAGGGCAGACTGGGTTCTTTAACCATGAGTGGCAGTTAGTCTAGAAGGACTATTTGGAATTCTCAATGGAGAAAGCAATGGGAAAAAAAAATTCTCAACAGTTCTTATAAAGAATTTAAAAGTTGACTTAGGCAATATTGTATAATGTATTTTTAGCATTAAATACTCATTTTTTTTCATGAAGAGTATGTAGGCCTTTATGTTCAAAATAGTACTTTATAGTTTAGCAAGAAAATGTAAAGTATATTTTTAAAATATTATTAGTTGACATTAATTTCCCATGTTAAAATAACAAGGATGTCAACAAAATCATGTGTACCAACTAAAATCACTTTCATAGAAATATGAGATAACAATATATAAATTTTTATGTATCAAGAACAATATTGGGGATAAAATGACAGTGGAAAAAAGATTTTGTGTGATGCGTAACAGATTTAGTCTGAAGTCCTAAAGGACGAAACAAAAACTCTGATGAAAAAAGTGGGCAAATGTTCAAGTCTAGAGTGAACTATTATCTTCCCCACATATCCTCATAAACTGTGCATCTTACTCTGTCACCCTCTACCTCAAGTGGCTTTTGGGCCTTATACAGGTTGAACATTATTGTAAAGGAAACTGGTGAAATTATTTGGCTTATCTGTCTACTGAGAGATTTTATTATTTAAGTCAATGGTTTTATCATAAAAATGATATTAACCAGTTGGGCATCCTACTGGTTTGCATGAACCGATTCTTAAAATTATAAAAGCTTAGTGAACCAGTTCTTGGATTATCCAAAAAATAATCTTATATATTAATAGCCAGTGGTCTAGGTAATATGTTAGTTATGCGATGCTAGTGAGAAAAAATGTGACAAATCTTCTAGTCATAAATTTGATAGGTCTTCCATTGGATCTTTTGTAACTGCTGCGATTTAGTTCAAATGTGGTTAAGAAACCATAACACAGCTGATAACGCTAGAGTCAAAATGCATCATACTTCTGAACAGAAATATGTTGAGAACAGAATTTCAATCTGAAAATATCTTAATAAATAAATATTTTCTGTTAAATTTATCAAAATGATTTACTTCTTTTTGACACTATAAAGTGAGTTGTTTACATTCTCAGATTGAAAAGAAAATAAGCAGAAGAGATTTCTAAAAATTACCTGACTTTATAGAACCCGTTCCAAGAAATTTAGAATGCCACCACTGGCATTAACCATCTGCAGTTCGTAAAACCTTTGATATATTTATTTGAGCACTATATCATGTAAGTGCTTACAGCCACATCATGTTGAAACACTGGTTCCCATACGATCACTGAAGTTAAGCAATGTTGAGCATGGTTAGTACCTAGATTGGTAATATCAATCATCTGTTAATGATGGACTATAAGTTTTCAATTGGACAAATATATGGAGAGGATGGCGGGCAATAACTTTGCAGAATGTGAAAAAGCATCGTCTTGGATGACTAAAAAAAATCAGGGTCTCTATTCAAACCTATTAGTTTGACAAGATCTAAACTTTTGAAAAATGTGTTTGGTATTCAAAGAGTATGCCCATTCAAATAAAGTGTAGCCACAACCATAAAACATTAGATATGCTGATGAAACAATGATAGCAGACAGAAAAAAATAAAATACAGGAACCCCTACAAAAAATACTAAAGGAAAGTGAGAAGAAAGGACTAAACATCAATTCGTATCTTTGAAACCATTGTTTTTAGCAAGGTGGGCAATGGTCACCTTTCCAGAATGTAAAAGAACATTGTCTTGCATGACTACTCTTAAGTTTAAAACTTTTCAGTTGTGACAAGTTGAATGTCCTATCCAAGAACTTACAATAATTATCTGCATTTTTTTGTGATGTATCATCAACTTTGAAGGACCTATAATTTTGCTGACTATAATACAAGCCCAAAACATTACTCCACTTTCTACCTGTTGTTTCTTAAGTTGTGTTGGTTGACTATTTCCATGAAGGAGGATCCAGTCTCAACATTCTTGCTGTTTCGAAATCAGTTTTTCATTTATTTTTTTACCTAACTGACACCTTCCCTTTGTGCTGTTTACTTAAAGGTGGTAGTTTAGTTGTTTTCAGGCCTTTAACCAATACTTTGCATTTTTCTTCTACATTTCCAATTTCTCATATTCTCTAGTACTCAGTAACTCATTCCATCCTAGTGGCTCTGTTGCCTTGCTTGGGGTGAAATGATTTAAAAAAAAATTTGGCTTTAAATAATTTTTTTGCTGGTTAATCCACTTTCCTTACCTTTTAATTTTTCTTAAACTGTTTTTGTGACCAGATTGTTATCTTGTTCTTAACTTGCCAATGTTTTCAGTTTCCTTTTTTTTAAATTTTTTTATTCTCTGAACTCTGTTCAACTTTATGCAGTTTCCAACATTGTCTTTCTTTAATAACTGCAATATCTTGTTTCTCTTTTTTTGAGGTTATATCTTGTGCCCATGAGACTCATTGTGTATCTGAATCAAAAACAAACTGTATTATTGCATATATTTATTTACAATTTTCTAAATATAAATAATGATGATTACAAGTGTACAGAAATTGTGCCTGTTATAACCCTGAATAATCATCACTTAAATTGTAAGAAATTATATAGAAATTAAGTCTGGTATATCAATAAACATTAAAACAAGGAAAGTGTGTCAAATGGTTTATGATGGCATTAAGCAAAACTTGGAACACGTAAGTACAAAGGCTCTTTTTTACTATTTCAAAAAGTATATATTTAAATACCAGACTTTTTAGTTTTGGACTTAATGTACTACTTTTAGAGATATCATTTAAGTTAGAATCTGTGGGGATGACTGTTGGCTTTGTTTAATGATCTTATACTTATTTAAGTTTTGTGCATCGGTATAGTGCAAAAGTCAAGAAATCATGACATAAACGATATGTGGTCTCTGGTGAAACACAACCTATGCTTAAGCTTATATCTTAAAAAATTCAAATGTGGAACACAGATGCTAGAAATATCAATTTGTAACTCTGTTCTTTACTAAAAATGAGAATTTTGTGAGTAAAAATGCCTGATGGCCATGATTGTGCTTTCAACCACTTGAAACAGTTAATAATTCTTTAGTTGTAGAAAATATGGTTTTATTTATGCTTGTTACCATATTGATTCCATTCTTGAAACAATGTAGTTAAATAATTTGCAATTCACTTTTTGCTGCTGGAAGAAAAAAAAAATCAGTTTACAGATAGAAATAAGGTAAAATGTATAGATATATTAAATGTTAAAATGTGTATTTAAAGATTCAAGTATTTAAATATATTAAATGTCAAAATGTATGATATAGGATGTTTCTCAATGTTTGCTAAGTGTACCCATGCTGTCAGAAATATGGACTAAACTATAGGCCAATAAACTGTTCCCTTTTATATTTTTTGGACATCCATTAGTATTTGATTCATTGATTGCTTTTTGCTCAATATCTTTTTATGTTAAAATTTTATGTGTTTAATATAACAGTAAAATAGGAATATCTTTTGGAAGATTAGCAACTGAATGACAGTGATGGAGCAAGAGAATCACTTAATAGACAAAGGTATCTGAGTGCCTCACATAAAAGGCTTGAACAAATAAGACTGCAATCTAAGAAATGCAGATGTAAAGGAATTGATTAATGACTGGGCATTTTGCTTGGGAAGTAATTATAAATGCAGATATCTATTTTATTTGTATAGATTATTAAAATGACTAAAGGAAGTAATCACTTATAAATTTATTAACTTAAGTGGGTTTACCTCCCTTTCCATTACAGTTGGGACAGGAAATATAAATAAATACACATTGATAATTATTATATAGTTTTTTTATTTTTTTATTTGATCAATATTTTCTAAACAAATCTTGTATCAATCATTAGATATTGTCTGAATAAATTTGTTTCAGTTGATGAGTGCAGAGCATAGATAAATACATTAAGCTTAAAGTGTGTAACTAGTTAACTTGGCTGTGTTTTTTTTTTTTTTTCCTCTTTTTTTTCAAGTGGTTAACTACTGCAGTATGATGTAAACACCTTAGAATGTTGTTGGATTTTCATTGACTGAATGCCATTTATACATTATATTTTTTTTCTTTTAATATTTTGTAGCCTTGAGATTTTTATCACATGCTGCATGCTAATGTTTCTCTTTTGCTTCCTGGCACATCTTGAAGTAAATAACACAAATAAAACTGTGCTAGACGAGAATGTGAAGAATTTTTTATTAAAATGTCATTTCTCTTACTTGGTGTCTTTTTTTTGAAATTTGTTTGAAAGAAACGAGGACCTGTATTGAAATCTCTTAGTTTGACAGGATCTAAATTGTTTGAAAAGTGTTTGATGTTCAAGGTGTATGCTCATTCAAATAAAGTGTGTCCACAACCTTAACAGCATCAGATATGCAGATGAAACTGGGTTGATAGCAGGACCGAGAAAGAAAACTACAGGAAAGTTTACAGAAGGTAAAAGAAAGTTATAAGAAAGGACTAAACATTAATTATAAGAAGATAGAATGTATGGTTGTTGGTAAAAGGATCAGCTCAACATGAAAATTACAAATTGGAGATATCAGAATCAAGCAAGTACAAAAATTTAAGTATCTAAGAAGTGTTTTAACAGAGGACTGAAAGTGTGATTCTGAAATCTGAAGATGCATTGGTATAGTGAAAGATGCCTTCCAAAAGCTAAACAAAATATTAAGAAACAAAAATTTCATTAGAAACAAAGGGTACTGGACTGTTCTGTAATATCGGTCCTCCTATATGGCAGTGAATGCTGGACTTGAGCAGGTTAAGATTGTAGTGATCAGAGAAGCATCTTCTTGGGGGTTAATTCCACAAAGCAGCAGTTTGTGAAAAGAAGCTGCTTGAGGGGAACTTACATCTCACTAATGGAATATGAAGGGAATGAGGATGGTTCAGTGGGTGTGGCATGGCAGGTTTAGCCATGAATGTTAGGGCTGGTGGAACTAAGGAATGTAGTTTATCTGAGCACTTTCCATGAAAATAGCTATAGAGCAGCATGAGGCTTGTAACCTTTCCTATGAGAAAGAGATTGCAGGGTTGATTTGTCACCCAGAGACACTTTTGGACTGTGAGACTGGAAAGTGAAGACTTGGCAGCTCCTGCCCATATATGGTAGCAGTATACCATTTTTGGCCTGATCTGGCTCTTGTAAATGTAGAGGATAATGCGTGGATTAAAGTACTTATTAGAGTAGCACAAGGAACTGATGATTTTTTTTCTGCATCTTTAGTGATGGACCATATGTATGAGTTTCATTTGAGGTCTGGGTTAAGTAAGTCCCAATAGGTGCTTGAAGCATGTGGACCCTCCCTGAGAGTGCAATCATTCATTGTGAAAGTTCTAGGTCTGTTAAATGAATATGGTTCCAGTTGTAATTCAGCTTTTTTGTTTTTGGTTACATGATGAATGTCTGTCTTTTAGTAGTTAAAAAAAAAAAAAAAAAAAAAAAAGTTAAGAAAGAAAAGGAAGCATTTCTTTAATATTAAAATCCTGGTTTTTTTGTATTCCATCCTTAATATTTTTTGCTTTGCTACTCTAAGTTGGTTTCAAATCGTTTTTATTCACTGATTTCTACTGTTTCTATGATGCTTTTGGATATCTTTTTCTAATGAAGGAAAAAATAAGTTAATATTTTGCTTTTAAAACTTCTGGCAAAACATGGAAAATGTACCTGCAATAACATGGAGTGTCAAAAGGTTGGTTTTCCACATGAAAATTCTCAAGAACAAAGAAAATGTATAAATTCGCTTTCATATGTTTGTTTTATTCCAATTTTAATCATTGCTTTTCAAAACCATAAATATTCCCAAACAGTGAAGGTAGTCAAAAGAAAAAGGTGTCATTGGAAAAGCCTTCTTTTTGACATTACCTCTTATTGTGAGCATGTTAACCAGGTTTGCCAGCTTTTGAAAAATAAGTTAATATTTTGCTTTAAAAGTTTTTGAGATTTATAACATTTACAATAATTAAAAAATAAGTTTCAGAATCTTTAGAATAAATTTCTCATTTTAAATTGTATTTAATTTTGTGGGATCAATGTCAAAAGTCTTGTGGACCAACAAGAATCTCTTCTCACCAGTATTAAGCATTTTAAGATGTCATGGTTGCACTGTTGAAGGTGGTCACAAACAGGATGGCAATGTAAGAGCTGGTTAGACAGCATCAAATAGTGGACAGACATAACAATGCCGGAACTCCTGAGAGACACTCCTAGCAAATCATTCTAGAGGTGGTTATTTATTTCTTCTGTGCTTAGGTCATCTCCCCCAACCCGATGATTAAAGCAGTCAAGGGACTGATGATGATCTTTTTTATTTTTAATTTATAAATAAAACATTTCTGCTCTTTTTAATGCTTTAAAAAAAACAAAAAAAAAAACTCTTGCAATTTATCTTGGGGTGGAAGGTAATGCACTTGAATGATGGATACATAGGTTTTTTTAAACTCCTCATTTACATTGCTTGTATCAAGACAGTGATATTCAATAAAAATAAAGAGGGCTTTCAAAGAGAAAATATTGCTGAATGCAACAAAGATGGTAAATTGTGGAGTGTCATGATTGCTCAGACATGAGAGAATCAGCACTTATTTGGCTATCACCAAACATATCCAGGATTGTATTATGATTAAAATAGGTTTTGAGAATACTATTTGTTTTTCTTAACTAATCAACATTAAGACCAAATATTAAAGAATATACAACAAAAACTTTCAATAATCAGAGAATGCCTGTTCAATTTGAGTCCTGTGCTATGCTGTCATTTATTTATTTTTTTTTAATCTAATCAAGCGCTAATATATTCTTTTTTCTCTTTAAAGTAGGAAATTTCTCAAATCTAAATATTAAATCCACTATAAGGACTTTTAAATGGTTAAAGAAAAAAAAAGCTTGTTTCTAATAAAATGTATCATTAGCTCTAAATTCATCAGTAGAGATACCAGTTTTTGATTCAGTGTGCTAGTCAAGTTAAGTGCTACAAGAGAAGATTTAGTTGTGATATTCACAGGAAAATAATTTTCTTTGAAACTGCTAGTTTTTCTCATCTGTAGATTAAAAAGAACATTTAAGTTTTTTTTTTTCTGGTAAAATAATAATAATAATAATAATAATAATAATAATAATAAAAAAAGGAATTGTCATGATAGAAAAATCATTTTGACTAAAATAACTGACATTGGTAAATTATTCCAGCTGCTGTGCAGATATCAGCCATTATTTGCAAGAGGAGGAATTGGTACCTTGTGCTACTGTTTTTAATATTTTGGGGGTCTCTTTCCCTCATCTTCATCCAAAGTTTATATTTACTACTAAAAGGTGGATCCTCTCTCAACAGCTTGCATGCTATTTTATTTGTGCTTTTAGATATCATGTTTATTTCTTGAGTTTTTCCATCTGAGCGTTTTGGATAAATCACTACTAAACTGTTCAGATATACTTCTTATATTTATCTGTCTCTCATATCTTTTTTCTTACCTGGTAATTTTATCTTCTTTGCCTAAAGATATAACTTACATCCTTTAACCCGACATGCATAATTCTCCATATCTATATAATAAGTGCATAATTATAGGAGGAATTATGATTCCAATTATGGCAAATGTAAATTGCTTAGTTATCTAAGCATTTACATCTTACAATTATTGTGGAATTTTAAAAAAGTTAAAAGAAAATTGCAACAGAAGTTCCTAATTTTAAAAGAATTTAAAAGTGCTCTTGTTAAACTAACTTGAATAAGAACCTGTATTTATGAAGCGGCTTGATTTAAATTTCTTTTCTTGTTTATATTCTGACCTAAATAAAGTAGAAAGTAAAATTCTGAAGTTGGTATAATGATATAACAAATTCAGGCATATCAACATGCCTGTAGGTCATATGGCTATTTCAGCAGGTTTTGCACATAACAGATCTTGGCTTGTATAATAATTTGTAGAGCTTTTCTATTTTGCACTGATGGAAATTGATTATAGATTGAAAATTTTGGGCTTATATATATGATGACTGACAAGGTACTGCATTTAATGTTATTGTGTTACTTGTTGGCTGCCAGATCATGTAATTCAATAATTGTGTATTTAGGCAGCAATTCCTCTTTTATACAAGTTTCATTAAAGGTGACTGCAATATACTGTGTTTAAGCTTCTTATTTTTCTTGTGTTCATATAAGTTTTTTTCTTTTCTGGACTCAAGGTGTGTTAAAAAAAAAAAAATACCTAAATATTTTGCATGTCTTCACTTTTGACTATTCTTTTAACCATTATCAAGGATGTTTTTTCATTTTTAATTCTGATACAGATTTTTTTTTTTTTTTTTTTAATTCTAAAATGTAAATAATTCTGATGTCTGGTGAGTCGATGCTACTTCAACTTCTGCAGACTAATTAATTTCTACTGAACTTTTTGTTGATTTACATTCCAACTAAAGTCCTTATTTTATCACATTTTGGCCTTTCTTCAGGTGTCAGATGAGGACATTAGTCTGAATATAAATAATTCATCCCAGAAATTCAGACAGAAATTAGCTGTATGTAAATGTTTATAATTTTTAAAACATATTTTTTCTCTATTTGTTAAAGTAAATCATGTTTATCTTGACCAAACAAAATTATAAAAGTATACTTCTATGTGCTGTGTCCCTTTAGAACATAGGCATTCATGGCTCTCCACAACTTCATATCTCGGGTGACTAGCAGTTTTTCTCTTTTTATTGTTGGAAATCTCAGAAGAACAGAAACAATTTGAATTTTTTTAATTTTATTTGATTCTGCATTCATTTTCTGAAAGATTTACCTCTGCACATTTTTTTTTTTTTTTAAATTTTTTTTTATTTTTTAATGGAGCCAAATTATAGAAATAAAGTTTTCTGTAGGGCAGGTAAATTAGCTTATTCTCTACTTTGCTAATTTGGAATTAGAGTATTTACTCTATTAAGAAAATGATATTTAATATTCATTTTGTTCAGTGTTAACTCTGAGGAGAATATTATATGTAATTTTATTCTCTAAGATTTAATTTCTTGTGAAATGTTTCATGGGAACAACTAGAATTTCATTATGGAGTCTCTAGTGAACAATCTCAAGAATTTTTTAGCTGCAAAGTTTCATTAAACTTAGTTCCATATTTTGTTACCTTATCATCTGATTGCTAAGTTGTGCATCCTGGCTTTCCTTTTAGTTTGTAAGTGGAGGAAGGTTCTTTGCATGTTAATATATAGTTCATCTAAAATAATTGACATGCACTCACAAATGTGGCTTTTATGACTTTGTACTTTTGAAGTGGCCAGTATTTTGATTAAGATATTTTGAAACTAGGTTTTTTTAGTTGCTGATTTCGATTCTCTTCATGAGGAAAATCTTTACATTAATTACATTCTTCGGACTGTTGTCCTCATCTTTATTGCCACATTCACATCATTTCAGCTGTTGTACTCTCCAGCCTTCTTCAGATGATTGGAATTTTGAACTGAACCCTTTAGTTTGTCGATTGTTCTAGTTCCGCATGCCATGCCTCTTCCAGATGTCTCAGTTATCTCCCTTAAACTCAACTCTCCACATTTTTGTTCACCACTGCAGTAACCAGGTATTGAACTCACAACTTTTTGGGTCAAGTCACTGGATCCAACCAATGCTCTTATTCACTGGGCCTTGAGGAAAATTTTATATCGCACTTTTAATGCTCCTTCACATTTGTTTTGTGCCTTTGTATATGCTTTAACAAATGCTTATGGAACAATGTCAAACAGGAACTGATATGCATTAAACACACTTGGACATTTATCTTTTGTAGTTAAAAAAAAAATTCTTGAGATTGTTCACTTGACTCCATAATGAAATTCTAGTTGTTTCCATGAAATCTTTTTTATTAATAACATTATTCAATGTAAAATTGGCTTTGCAGATAATAAGTATCATTTTGCTTTTAAAAAATGCTCTTTGATGTATTTATTTTTTAAATATCTCTGTTGGCTGTGTACTATAAAACTGTGCTTTGCTTTCTGAAACAAATTTTATGTTTTTCATATTAAAATTTTTGTCTTTTCTAAAGAACGAATTGTAACTGAAAGGAGGAAATAGGTTGAAACGTCTTGTCCTCTTTGTGTTATTTTACTGTACAAATTTAGAAAATGTGCTGATTTTCTAAAGTTGAAGTTATTAAAATGAATTCTCTGGATAGCCATTTGTAAATATAATAGTAAAAAAATAAAATAAAATTAATAGCTTTCCATATTGCCATTAGTGTTGATTTTCTTTTTTATTAGGTTTATATTTTTTGTCTTAAAATTTTTCACTGCCATTTTGCCTTCTTTCTAATTTTCTGTTAAGTAGAAAAGAAATTTACAATTATTGACAAGACAAATGGGAAGGAGTGTTTTCTATTAGCTGGTATGCTGATCTGTTCCTAGGAATTGATGCCATTATTGTCAAGTTATTTTTGGTTGGCTTAATGCAAAGCAACAAAGGTGAAATGTGGTTTGCTGCTGAGATGTGTGTTGTTGCATGATCAACAAAGCTCAGCGAGATGGCATGATGTTGAAAGACCTAAAACTATGAAGGTACTCAAACTTAGCATCACTGATGAGGCACCTAAACACACATTTATGCCTCTCAATATACATTACAATCAGAATTTCTTGTCTCTAAACTTAAAATCTAGAAAAGCAGAATTGAATTTTGACCTCAGGGACAAAAACAGTAATACTTGATGGAACAACCAAATCGGTACAGAGTGAAATTTAGAATTTGTACAACAGAAAGTTTATTTCAGGATTCAGGAAAGATAGCCTAATTATGTATTAAATTTGATTTTTCAGATTTCAACTGAAAAAATGTTTTAGTATATAGTTTCTAGCTAGAGATTCTAGATAAAATACTAATTGGTTCTGACCTGGCATCTCGACTTAGGTAGGTCTCATCATTTTACAGTTGAAATGACATGATGTAACTGTAAGTTCTATGCTAACACTTTATTCTCTTGCATTTCTCGCTTGTAGAACTCTTTTCCTTCCCAGTCAAGTTTGATCTTCAGAAATTTAAATGCAATGTAAATCATTATCTTGTATCTTAATTCTTGTTCTTATTCTCTCTCATTAATGTTTTTTTTTTTCTCTCCATATTATTTCACACTCTGTAACCCCTTGAGTCTTAGTGGCTTTATTGGGGTGAAATGAAAAACAAAAAAATATTGGCTTTTCTCATTAATAAGTCTTGGTATATCTTCTCTCCTTGAAAATAGGAACCACATATCAACTATCTTTTTAATGAGTGATAACAAATACAAACAAACATCATCTAAATAAGTGTAGATAGATTAATTTGTTTTAATGGTTTATCAACTCTTTGTGTGTTATTAAAAATCAAAACATTTTGGATTGCAAGAATAATTCTTTTTGTTTTTTGTAAATTAATAATTGCATAAACAATTTTTGGGAGATAATGATTTTTTTTTTTTTTATACAATTCCTATTTAACACATAGGTGGAGGTAGTAGAGATGGTCTCATACCTTTCTCAATAGCATTTGCATTAAAGTGAATGTAATGAATTTTAGTGGTATTCAAACTCTTTCTGATCTCTCATTCCAAGTCTCTATCCATTACACTGCCCTCATATCTTAAACAGTATGGAGATGTGTGGGTAGCATGTTATTGGCATGGGAAAGGGGATGTGCAAGCTCTAGTTTATTGTATGAACTTTTGCACTAATACCCTTGGGAAAGGTATGAACACATCTGTTCTGCTCTTCATGCCCTATCTAAGAGTTAAATAGCAGGGCAAATTGGGATCTCTAGTTTTGAGTGTTAACCAGTTTAGGAAATGGACTAAACTGAATTCAAAGCTATGAATAATGTAAATGAAGGTTGTCTATATTTCTGAGATGAGGTATTATGTACAGTATTTAGATTATGCGAACTATTGTCCTCATCTTTGTCGCCATATTTATCACAACGTTTCAGCTGTTGTATGCTCCAGCCTTCTTCAGCTGGTTGGAATTTCGAACTGAACCCTTTATTTCGATCACTGGGGTAGACTGTTCTAGTTCCACGTGCCATGTTTGATGGATGTCAGTTATCAGTTATCTCCTGCTAATTTTCCCTCTGAAAGTTGTCCACTGCCTTAACCAGGTATTGAACTCACACTCTTTCGGTCTGTCACTGGATAAAGGCGTTGGTTAGATCCAGTGACAGACCGAAAGAGTGTAAAATAAAATATGACACGGAGAACTTGTAAAGGCAACCAAGCTTGATCTACATAGAAAGGATATATGAATAATTTGCAACCTATACTTGGAACAAACAGCTTGTATGTGAAGAGACGGTGAATTTGAGTACACCATAAAAGAAAGAAACAGAAATAAGTTAATACTTATTAAAAAAAAAAATAAATGTTAAAGCATAGAAATGAATACTGGGTGGCTCTGTCTACCTTCCTTCCTGGAGAAGAAGGGAAAAGTAAATAATTTAGTCATCAGTGAAAAAGACTACAGTCTGCCAATATGTGATTCTGCCATCCCATATTGAGAATATCATGGACAGAGAATATGAGAAACGAAGAATCCTTAAGGGGAATAGGAAATAGAAAGGAATGGCTCATAATATGATAACTGAAAATCTTAGGATATGAGTAAAGGTTTGGAGAATTTAAAACTCACAGGGAAGAATGCAAGAAAAGTAAAGAAGTGGGTAAGCACATTGAAAAATTTATACAAATGCTGGAGTAACAAGTACCACAAAGAAAAAGTGGTCATAAAGAAAAAAAATATTACTGAGAGCAACAAAGGACATGAAGCTGTGGAGAGATATGACACTTAGAAAAAATATATAAATGCTTTTAAAGTTGTTCTTGTATTGTGTAGAAGTATGTTTATATGGTACTTTATATGAACTAGTTTTACCTTGTGAAAATTTCATGGTTTTCCTATTATAAGATTCTGATGAATCTTAATTCTTAAATTAATGATTGAGTAAATTCATTCTATGACAATAAAATCTAGAAATTTTCCTATCCCATCCATTATTGAATATGAATGCTTGTTGTTTTAAGAAATGGGTACAAATGAAAAGATTTGTAAGTGTCAACTTTTCCATTTCACTGAAAAATCTGTTAAACACTTCTATTTTGCTTTCTTACATTTTCTCACTGATACAAAGTATTCTCTTCTTTCTATGGATCAAAATGTGATAGTCCATTATTTATGAGGTATTGGCAGGACGTAATGGTCGTGTGAACTAATGAAGGGAGTGACAGTCACAATTATAATAAGATTTTGGAAGAGTTAGTCATTGGCATTTGTATTTTTTTTTTGTTGTCAATAAAAAAAAAATCTAATTAAATATTTACTTATTTTATTTTTAACTGAAGAGAGCAAATGTTCTTATGAGTTGATAAAATGTAAAGAAAATCTCTTAGTTGGCTCCTTAGCTTATTTAATTTTTAGATTTCAAAACTATACCTTACATTATGATGATTAAATGGCTTCCTTAATCTTTAACCAAAGATTATGTAGTTTAAACTTCTGTTGAAAACCAGATCTGAAACTTTACTGGTTGAATGATGCAAGAGAAAATATCTTTAGTTTTCTGTTGGAGGGAACAGGCATTCTGTGTTTTGAGAATGTTTCTGTGATAAGATGGGTAAAAAAAAAAAAAAAAAAATAATGGGTTTTATCTTGGGTTACTGGATATTGCCCTTAAATTGGTAAGCAGAACACTACTTATGGTGAGTTTAATGTATTGCCATGTTAATGCTAATAGCAGAAGTGGGAGCATCATGGTAACACATTGAGAGAATGATTTGCTTTTATTAGTAGATTTACTTTGTGATTTTATGTGCAGGTAAGAGCTGATGAGAATATTAAGATAAGCTAATATTCTCCAGAAAAGATTTTTATAGAATTCTCTTTTCCCCAATTTCCTCTGTTTTTTTTCTCTTCCGGTCACTTGTTTTCATTTTTTTGGTTTTACATTCTTTTGTAAAGTGGAATTCTTGACTAACCGTATTTAAAACCATTTCAGCAGCATGTGGATCTATTTATCTAGCAGAAAAGTATTTCTTAAAACACAAGCATATTTGCATTTTTTTTTTTTTTTTTTTTTTATCACAACTATTC
Organism: Acanthosepion lycidas; assembly: GCA_963932145.1. NCBI lineage: Eukaryota > Metazoa > Mollusca > Cephalopoda > Sepiida > Sepiidae > Acanthosepion > Acanthosepion lycidas. The sequence continues at coordinate 54,578,540 of OZ010582.1, read as the reverse complement.
TTCTTATTAACATGGGCATCCTATCCCTACAACAAAAATAAGTAGCCTATAATCTCTGAAATTAAATAATAATTTGGTATTATACTTTAGATAAAATGATTTATAAATCTTATACAATACTAGTTTAGTACTTGTTCCTCTACTAACAGGCAATATGATGAAATTTGAAAGCTAAATTGTTTATTCACTTAAGATACTATATTTATTAGAAAACCTATTTAGTTTACATACAGAAGGAATCATAAAAATTAATTTTGAAGGTGCCAGACCTCTACCCCCTCAAGGAAAATTAAACCTTGTAACACAGATATCTATTTCAATTTTGTTGAAATTATAAAAGCTAAGCAGAGTATTAAGAGACAGAAAATTTTTCGTTAGAAACAAAGAAAAGAATACTAAACTGTTACATAGTATCAGTCCTCCAATATGCCACTGAATGCTGAACAATCTCCCCATAGATGAAGAGGGGAGGCAGCAGAAATTTGGCTTGACAGGAGGATGCTGAGGATACCATGGACCAAACATGTAAGCAATGATGAAGAGTTAGAGAAAATGGAAACAAGGAAACTTAACATCAGGAAAAGACAGTTGAAATTTCTAGGGCACATAATAAGGAAAGAAGGATCGGAAAATCTGATATATGGTAGATTGAAAGTAAAACAGGAAAACAATGCACAACCTAATTAGTGAGCTTGAGTAAATGGATGGTGGAACAAGGTTCAAGAGAAGTGATGAAAAGACAAAATTTATTAAGATCAATAGCTGCATCTACTACAAGGAAAGTTGGTTCTCTGTTGCACCAAAAGGTTTTTCTTGTCCGAGTCCATCCTTCACATGTATAAATCTACCATTCATCCATGCATGGAATACTGTTGCCATATATTGTCTGCTGCCCCCACTGTTCATCTCGAGGTTCTTGACAAAATATGGATATGCAATGTAATTGGTCCTGACTTGGGGTCTCAACTCCAGTCATTTTGTCACTGACTTAATGTGGCTCCCCTCTGTCTTTTCTATAAATATTTTCATAGCATCTGCTCTGACGAGCTATTTTCACTAGTGCTCCGACTGTATAAATTTAACTGTGCTACTAGTTTGGCATCTTGGTCCCATCCTTTTATTGTCAAAACAGTTAAATGTAACTGCTTCTTCTACTCTAACAGTTTCTTCTCTCGTCCTCCCCAACAGTGGAACTCCCTTCCTCTTAATTGCCTCCCTGATAACTATAATCTTCAAAAATTTAGATGTAATGTCAATCAACATTTTTTTGGTGCCTTCATCCTTCTTCTTTTTATCCTTTCCTCAATCTCCCTACACTCAGTCTTTTCCCTTACTTTCACTCTCTGCATTCTAGTAGCACTCCCACCTTGTCTGAGGTGAAATGCTTAAAAAAAAAAATACAAAGGGCATGAAATTGTGGAGAGCCATGTTTGTCTACATTCTGAAGAGACATGCCAAATTCAATCAACTTGTATGTGCATGTGTTTGTCTGCATATTAAATGTTGCAAACAAAATGTGTCACTCATATGAAAGCATGAACAAAGTTGTATACATGCATGCAAAATTCCATGCAGACAGTTTATGATGGACAGAGAATCAGCTGTTTTATAATATAGGTTATTTAAAATACTAGCCCATGGCCCAGTCTGGAGCAGTCAAAGAAAAAAAAATCTATTCATTTAATATTTGTTAAAGTCTAAAGTGAGAACAAGTATATAATGTGCAATCAAGGGTGAGTGCTTACTCAGCAATTTGTCATAGATACTTACTCAAAGTATCTTTGACATGTATAATATTTGTTTTTATATATATTTTTCTTCATGCTTTTTTGTTAGTGATTGTTAGAATTTGGAAATCTTAGACTGTGAATACTTCAACTTAATGTCAAATTTCTACAAAAATGTCATTGTAAAATACTTAAGTTTGCAGAATGCTATGTCAGTTTAAGTTGTAAAAGATCCACAGAGAGAACTTTTCTATTAACAAAATAGTGAACGAATAATATTGTTTGTTGAAACTGAAAATGTTTCTTGGGAAACTTATCTTTTTTTTTTTTTTTTTTTTTTTTTTTTAAGATATTAAATAAGAATCGTATAAATATTGATTATTGTATATGTGTTGTTATTTGCAATTCAACAGAGAGTAGATAATGAGATCGTTGAATTCTGGTTCTTAATTATTTTTGTTTTTGCTCTTTTGCAATATTAGAAAAATGTACACACATTCCAACTGACCAAGTCATGGGATTTTTTTTTTCTTTCTTCAATCATTTCCTCCCAAGCAAGGTGATAATGTCACTAAGACTTTAATGAGATATATTTTATTTATTTGTTTATTTATTTTTGGTAAACATTTCACTCTATGCAAGAAAATAAAGCCACTATGACACAAGGGATTACTGATTGTTGGAGAATATTAAGAAAAGAAAAAAAAAAAACACTATTAAGGAGAGACCAATAAAAGAAAAAGAATTAAGAACACAGACGATTGACTTTGCATTTAAATTTTTGAAGATCAAAGTTTACTGGGAAGTAAGAAGCCAGAAGAGACTTCCACAGATGAGAACTGCGAGTAAAGAAAATGTTAGCATAGAACTTAGTTATATTTAGCCATTTCAAAATGATGAGAACTTGTTGCCAATCTTGTACCATAGAGCAAAGTGCATAAGAATAATTATCATGAAAGTATTTATAGAAAAGTCACAGAGAAGAGTAGAAAGAACTATAAAAGAACTGGTTTCAAGAAGACAGAAGATGGCATTGGGTGCAGCATTTAAATTTTTGAAGATTGTCGGTGGTAGAGAAGCAAAGACTGGAAGAGTTCCACAGGTGAGAAGTGTGAGAAAAGAAATTATTAGAACAGGACTTAGTTATATCTAGCTATTTCAACAGTAAAACAAGACCAAGTTGCCAATCTCTTAGTATGCTTAAATTCATATTGTTGACGTACCAGGGGAGAGAGAGCTCATCAGAACAACTGCCATGAAAATATTTATAAAAATACAGAGGGAAGTCGTGTCATAGCAGTGGGAAAAGTGACTGAAGTCAAAATGCTAGGTCTTGACTGATAACATTATAAACCTTTTTAGGATTTGTCAAGAATCTTGAGATATATAGCAGGAGCACCAGATCATATATGGTGGCAGTATTTAATGCATCAATGAATGGTAGATTTATAACTGTGCAAGATGGACTATGACAAGGAAGTGAACCAACTTTCCTAGCTGTAGACCTAGCAATTGATTCAATATAATCACTCCACTTTTTCATTGGAAAATGTGAGACAAAGAAGGTACAAAGTGTTGTTCAGTTGGAGGTTAGCATCAGCCATACAGATGGAAGGTAAAAATGGTTCTCTATGATGATGCCAACCTTCTTTTGGAAGCATTAAAATTTACAAGCTATTTCTTGTCCCAATTAACAACAGATTGATCATTTTTGAGCAGCATCATCAGCATAAATACCTAGTTGGAAACTGATGACATTGATAAGGTTGTTGAAGATAAGAAAAAATGTAGATGAAAGTATAGAGCCCTGGGAGCCTTGCATTCATGTGAAATAATCTAGAAGTGTGGCCATTCAACATGACTTTCATGACAATTTGTTAAATTACATTAAGGTGATATGTACCTAGTATTGTATAGGACAGCCTCTTGGCAAAGTGAATCAAGATGTAGGGGATCATGGCTCTCCACAACTTCATTTGTTTTTAATATTTTCAAATGGTCAAATGCCATGACATTTCTTGTGAAATATAATAGAATTGGTATCTATTGCCTATGGCACTAAGATGCAAGGGAGTGATGGAATCTGAGAGAATGTTCTTGTGGAGAGAGAATAATAAAAGAACAGGATTTAAAGAGATGAAAGATGATGACATTGCATTTCAATTTTTGAAGATTGTAGTTGACAGGGAAGCAAGAAGTATAGGGGAAAATTTAGTAGCATAGAATTTATGGCTATATCTAGCAATTTCAAAAATGAAATTGAGACCTAGCTGCCAATCTAGTACTGTGCTTAAATTCATGAACTCAAGATACCAAAGAGGAAAGCTCATTAGAACAATTATGAAAATATTTATAGAAAAGGCACAGGGAAGCTACGTTAGGGCGGGTAGGAAAGTGACTGAAGATGCCAGCATTGATAACATTACAGATTCTCGTTTGGATTTTGTCAAGAATCACTAGATTCATAGCAGAAGCACCAGACCAGTAATATTCAATGCATGGAAGAAGGAGAAAATTTATAAGACAAATTCTGTCAAGAAAAATTCTTGTATAACATAGTGAACCAACCTTCTAAGCAACAAACCTAGCAATTTATTCAATCTAATCATTCCACTTCATATCAGCAAAAAACATGAAGTCAAGAACGTGCACAGAGTTGTTCTCATGCAGGTTAGCATAAACCATGCTGATGAGAGGTAAAAAATGGTTTTCTAAGACAATTAAAAGAGAGCAGTTTTGTTTTGGAGGCATTAAAATTAACAAGCCATTTCTTACCGCAGTTAATAACTGATTGTAGATCATTTTCAAGATCAGCTGCCAATTTGATTTTATTGCTCCTATCGAATACTATCAAGACAGGAGTAAATAGATGTATCATCAGTATAGATACTGAGTCAGGAATTGTTGACATTGGGAACATTGTTGATAAAAATAAGGAACCAAGTAAGTCCAAGAATAGAGCTCTGGGGGGGATATTGGTTAGCCTAGCAATGATAGATAGCCCATTATGCACGGCTATTTTACCCATAGCTGGTGGCAGTGGGGAAGATAGGGACTGATGAATTTCCCCAAAACATTAGTGGGGAGTGAATGTAACAGCCTCAGTTCAGGTTAGAATTCAGCCTCCTGATTTGATATTTTTTCTTTAATGATGGTAATTATTACAATACCAGCATAGGAGGAGTGTGAACTGGATGATAGGCAAACCTATTTACTCCTATTGTATATCTTCATATTTCAAGACTTTGTCTCCAGTTCTTTACACACAAATGGCAGTTATCAGTAGTACCATTAGTTTTATAACCTTTTAGATAAAAATATCTCACTAGTCAACATAATTTACAGTATGAAACCTTGATTTCAGAGGTTTGCTAGATTCAGCTCAGTTAACAGATCATGACAGCTATTAAGGGAGATGTAATTAAATATGCTTTAATGTTTAAAAACAAATTATTCAGTATTATTATTTTTTCAGTAATAATCATTATAACATAACACACGTAGTTATATTGTTGAAAAAAAATTTTCCACAAAATACACATTTTTTATGTATTTATGGTTATTTTTTAACTTTTATCAAAAACAACATTCTTGTACATGTAGTTATAGATAACATTATACATTAATTACTAATTGTTTTTAATTATTAGCTATTTGTGCTCAGCTGTTGACATTAATATCTATCTGCTGAGGTGTTAAAATTTTGGAATAATGCAATAATAAAAATTTAAATTTCATCTCTCTGATAGATGTCATGATCTGTAAATTCATTTGTAATGGGAAGTAACCTAATATTTGCTGAGCTAGATTTTGGGTTTCTGTTAAGATTTCATTTGACAAATTATGGTTGTAGTATGGTTTAAATATTCTCGTTAAACATGTGCTGCATATGACATTCACTCTTAAAACGATTGAAATTTGAGATTTTGTTAACTTGAAGTTTGGGAAAAAATATTAACTATATGCAATAATTTTTTTTCTTTTTTTTTATCTGCTTTTTCTCTTAGACTTTTTTTTGGTTTATTGCATTACTCTCATTTCTTTCATTTCTCTATTTCATGTAATTTGTTAGCTTTAATTTGACCAAAAAGTTTGACTTAGAGTCTGCCTAAATAATTATGCTTCTTCACACTTCCAGTTTCTGCTTTGGACTTTGTAATTTTAATGCTGGAAACAATTAGGCTTCAAGTATTCACATTGTAAAAATGTCTTTTTTTTTTTTTCTTTTAACCATTTAATAGCTAAGCTTTTTACAATAATCTATTATGTTAATGTTTAAAAGTATTAAAAAGGAAAAAAAAAAAAATGTAAATAACTAATATTTCAGATTCTTTGAATGGCAATCTGAAGAGGATTTAGAAACCGGTATTGTTTTGGATTGCTAAAGTGTGAATTGATTTGATCTCTTGACAATTCACTTTGATGTCGATAATTCCTTTTTCAGTTTCTGTACTATCAGTTATCTTGATATTTTTTTTTTTTTTAATCATTTTGCAAATCACTCGTCATGATGGAAGCAACTCTGTATTAAAATGAATGAATCCTTCAATAGAAAAAAAAATAGTTAAATTAAGTTTTGGTGTGTGTGTGTGTGTGTGTGTATATATATATATATATATATATATATATATAATCCTGTATATACTTTATACAATTATGTCTATATAAAAGTTATTGCAAATTGTTTTAAAACAAACTATTTAAATGTATTAAAATTAATATTAAACAAAATGTTTTTTTTAATTTTTTTATTTAATGATTGTATTTGAAATGAAATTGTTTGATATGAACTATACAAAGAAAATGTTAAGTTTACAAATTTTTTTTGATAACAAATGGGTAACTTATATTTTTCAATTCCAGCATAGTTCTATTTGTGATGAGGTATTTTATTTGGGCTGTTCAATTCATGCTTTTTCTTAGGGTCATGCAAGGAAAAAAAAATCTCTAAATTGGTAGAGTCTAGTAGGTTCAGTTGAAGTCCCTCTGGATCCCTAGAATATCTTTCCTATTCCAAGTACCAAACTGGTCACCTTTTTGAAGGATTATTTTTTTACACTGAGTCTAAAGAAATTATACTTTTCATAGTCAAGGATATAATAATTACTTGTTTTTTGAGATGAACCTTAGATTTAGGGGTGGTTCAATGCTGTATAAGAGATTGGATTCAATGCAATTAAAAATAATGAATGAAACTTGGGAGGAGGCATTTATCCCCAACTCTATCCCACCCTAAAGCTTTTTAATTGTATTTTTTTTTTTTATCTTCAGCATGAAGGAGAGAGAAAGCTTAATGTTATTGAACATCATAAATGTAACTGAAGATTGCAGACATGTTTTGATTGGTACATTTGCTGAACTGAATATTGTAGAAGTTTTTATAATGTGATATTTATCAGCAAAATAGTTTCCTGGTTTTTGAAATTGCTCAGCAAATTACTCATTAAAGCATGAACTCAAAATTGAAAAACTGATTATGACAGCCCAAATGAATATATTCAAGTAAATATTGAAAGCTTTTGATATCTGGAAAACCAAAGAAAATTAAAAATGTTTTTTTTTTTTTTTTTTTTCTTTTTTAATCTTTTCATGACACTTGTTATTGGATTGACTGTAAAATCTGAACTTTGCAGCTGCCTTCTTTTCTAACTGCTCCAAATGTACATGTCATATTATTGGGAGTTGTATCTGAAAATTCATGAAGAGGAAAAAAAAAAAAAAAAAAAAAAAGAATAAATAAAGTAAGGGATGTGGTAAAGATGAGAGGGTGGTAAATACCAATCGATTATTTGAACTCCCCTTTTCCCTTTAGGGGCTGAGGACCTCCCATCATTAAACAATGGAGATTTAAGAGTTGGTATGTTTCACTAAAAACTTCTTGCATGATTCTGCTCAGTGTCATTAAATGAACATCACAAATTGCTGATGTACTTAGAATCACTGCTGCTACCTTTGTCAACCCTGCCGCTGCAAATGTATGCAAAATGCAGATATTCCCAGAAGTGCATTATTTGTCACTCTGTGGTTTCCAATTATTCTTTTATTTTATTTATTTTAATGTGGTCTTTTGTGGCATTCACTTTGTAGCTTGGAATGGCACATTCATGTTTTTTGTTTTCTCTTCTTTAGTAAATGACTTGTTTATTTTGCTTTTTAATTTATGGTTAGTTTTTGATATTTTTCAGTTTGTATGTTTTTCTTTTCACCATCTCCCAGTTTTTATATTGCCTTTTTTGTGTCATTAAATTCTTAAATTTGTCATTTAGTAATGTATTTATGTCTCTAAATAATTCTGGGTCAGTTATTTTGAAATACTTTGTACTTACATATTCTTGATGTAGCTTTTAATAATTTCTATTTGTAAGTTGCCACCCTCTTTTTCTTTTGGTGTACTTGTTTTTTAATTTTTAGCCAGAAACTTTTCTTTTTTTTTTATGGATGTACATTTAGACAATTAGCTTGTGATTGTGATGTTTAAAAAAAAAAAAAAAAAAAAAAATGTGCATTTTAAGCGTGCCAAATTTTTCATGCATTTTTTGTTATCAATTTATAAAACTTTTAGTAAATTAAACAAATTATTTTTATGAATTTCTCTTAAAGACTGTTTTATTTAAACTTAAACACTTCTATAATAGGTACATTTATAAGATTTTAAGTTTCATGCTGATGTATTGTGTTACGAAAAAAAAAAAAATCAATTATTTATAAATCACTTACCGATCAGTAATTTTTCACTTACATTTTTTTCTGTTTTTTTTTTTTTTTTTTTTTTTTTTTTTTTTTTTTAAGAAATTGTGAATTTTATATGAAATAACATCCATACAGTTTTATTCATCTTTATATATAGAGAACTTTTTTTTTACCCTAAGCAAGGCGATCATGCTGCTAAGATGCTACTGGGAGTGGAAGAATGAGAAGACTTTATAAGGTACCAGAAACCCAATCCTAAACAGGAAAGAAAGGGTGAACCTATCTACTCCTGTTGTGAAAAATAAATAAATAGTAAATAAAAATTCAGAGTTCAGGTGGAGGCATTAGAACTATAGACTTGATATAAACTTTGGAAGAAACCAGAAACTTGGTCCTAAACAAGAAACACCTCTACCTTTGTTTCAGAAGAATGGGAAGAAGTATGAACCAGGTGATAGGCAAACCTATCTAATCTTATGGATGAAAAGTTCAAGATACTTATTGATGACTGCCATTTTGGTTTCATTTGGATTCTCTGCAGTATAGACTAAGCTAAATGACACCCAAAACACGCAATAAAAATAAGTCATAAAACCAAATGCTACTATATTATCTATGCTGATTTGGAATTAGCACTAGGTTCTAGTTTATAATGCACATACTAGGGACTGACATTTCAGTGTTTTGAAAAAGTATACAAGAGTTGTTCCATGTCTAATCAACAAGGGTCTGACCATCGCCAACAAGTTTTGTACACTTTTTGAGCTTCATGATAGAAATTGAATAGTACCTATTTTACATCTCTAGATCAAAAAGTTTGCAAGATATGACCTGTGACCTTTGCCAAAAAGGTGAATTTTGGAAAATAGTTACAAAGTTTAAATATCAATATCTCAGTTGTTTTTTCACCTACAAATCTAAATTATATAAGTACATTTACAGCAGGCAAAGTAAGTTTATTAAAGATGTATATGTATGTCTACAGCAGCAGAAGTGTTAGTAATATAGATTTTTTTTTTTTTTTTTTTTTTTTAAACTGTCATGGAGAATTTTGCTGAAAACTTTAGATGATTCTCTTAGTTATCCTCATTTTGCTCTTAGTGATTATTTGTCACTGGACTAAATGTTAAATTTTGATATCAGGTTTCCTAAATGTTTTTTTTCCATTCAAATCTTTCATAATGTTGGTTAATTTAATTCTTCATTAATAAGTTGTTTGATGTTATCCACACCACCACTTATCTTTTTATTTTTTTTTTTTTGCTTGGCATGCTGTTCTTGGTTTCTTTATGATTATATACCAAGTATACTATTGTCATGATTGTAGCATTGAGGATCTAACGTATAAATGAATGACATTGTATATGTTGGCTTTCATTATGTAAGCAACCATTTTGAAACCTTGCTTGTAAAGTTCATTTCATTATAAATAACTGTTTCATTATTTACAAAAACAAATACATCATGTGTTGGAGACATGCAAAAAACAACAACTTATGAATTGTTTAAATCAAATTTTTGCAATGTAAAGTGAATATTAATGTTGGCTGGAATATTCATTATATTTTGCTAGTGGATTAAACTGGAACGAGTGTTTGATAAAAAGCTGTTAATTGGTTACTAAATGACTGTATTTCTGCAATTTTAAAACGTCTTTCTGAAAATTTTTTTTTTAGGTAAAATCAGATTTTCAGTAAATCTGTTTATTTGTTGATATAATAAAAGAATTCTAAAAGAACATTTTTTTTTTTTTTTTTTTTTTTTTTTTTTTTTTTTTTAAAATACAGTTCATTATAAGCATGCACACATTTTATGTTAAGCTTAGATAAATAATTTTCAGTTGTAGTTGTGATAGTAATGTATCTTGATTCATTGGATTTGCTGGAATGGTTCATTCTTTTATTTTCAAAATTTTGACATACTTTCTTTGGTGAGGGCACTGAATATGAAATAAATAGGGTATTGGAGGATACTTATTAAATAATTATTCAAGATTTTATTTTGTTATTCTGAGAATAGAAATTTATGAAGTCATTTTTATTAATCAATTTGTGAAATGACCTCATAAATTTCTATTCTTTCCATAATAAAATCTGGAATAGTTATTGGATTCTGTTTAAGAGCACTCGGAATTTGCAGCCCTCAATATTTACATGAAGAGGAGAAATACATTGAAAATACTTTTAAGTTCCTCCAATTTAAAAAAAAAAAAAAAAAAAAAATGCTGTTTTAATTAAGAGAAAGCAATTTACTAAGTGTAAAGTAGGTACCTCAAAAAAAATTTGTATACCTAAGGTTTAAATGTATTTTTCATAAAGGAAAAATCCTTTCCAAAGCTTTCCAACTGCTTCATTTTAAAGCTAAAGGGTTAAAGTTTCTATTTCCAGAAAAAAGGAAATACTGTGGAGTATTTCATATAGAAATTGGAATGGTCTTTAGTCAATGCTTCCGAAAAAAAACAATCAAAATAGCTATTTTTAACTTTTTTTTTTTTTTTTTTTTTTTTTTTTTTTAGAGAAATGCAAATGAACTTATTTTTCTGTTTTGAAAATTTTGCTAAAATATGCATTTCTGAAATGTTAATTTCATAAAATTAGCAAATTTAAAGTTAAATTAATCTGTTCTGAAACAAAAATCACTTACTTTAGCATAAAATTTTCTAGACAAACATTTCTTGTCCTTGGAGCCTTATTTTCATGTCTCTATTAATAATTTGATGGCTGTATGTGTTGACAGGTTTAGTAATATGCATCAAAAGTGACATAACATGTTTTTTGTTTTTTTTTCTTTATAATACTTTAAAATACCATAAAAATTTCTTAGATTGAGTTACCTCTATCTCTTTCGTTATTTAATAGCTAAGATAATGATAGATAATTTTATTAATTATGAATATTGTATTAAGTTATTACATTTTTAATTTGATAACTGATATAATACCTAATAAAATTATTATTATATTAATAATTAAAATATCTCTCTGAGTTATTAATTGTTTAAATTGATAAATGAGATAATTTTGTTATCTCAATTTAATTTTTAATTTAATAACCGAGAGTGAGATAAGACCTTTATATGTCAAGGGGCTTTCCCCAACAAGGAGACAAGCTTTGAAACACCTGACCTTTTAACCAAAATGTCACTTATGAGATATCATGCTAAAAAAAAAAATAACATTTTGATGCACAAAAAAAAAAAAAAAAAAAAAAAAAATTATGGCAAGTTTTTGGTAGCATTATTTGTATTAAGCTTTTAATTTTTGCTTAGTAAATATAGTTTTCACTTAAAAACTTAATAACCGACCCCACACTCTGCATGAAAGAATTTTAAAACATTTTTAAAATTAAAGAAAAATGAAAAAACTAAAAGAAAAATGCAAACAATTTTTGTAAAAATTCTTTACTCATTGAAAAAATATTTTTTCTTCAGATAATAATGTCCTTAATGTATATTATTTATAAAAGCTTATCTAAATTGATAATTATATAGTTTATTGCAGTTATTATTTTACGATTTGGAGCAGATTTTTTAAAAAGTTGGCAGTAGTTGTAAAAAATTGATGATTTAATTTCTCCAAGTAGTCCTGCTTATAAGTAATATAAAACAATTTGCATCCACTTGGAAATTCTAGAAAATTTCATAAAATTAATTTAGGGGGGTAGGGGGTGGTAACATGTTAAAAAAAAAAATTTTTACCAAGATTTTCTAAAAAATAAAATTTTTAAAAATAAATTCATTCATTTTTGAATAAGTCCTGAAAGTTTCATTAAAATTAGACAATTATTTGATTTTTTGCAAGAATTTCCAAATTAATGGGTTTTCCCTCTGAAACTGCTACACTAAAATGGCCATTACCACAAGTATTACAAAGTTAACAAAAAAAAAAACCAAAAAAAAACCCCTCTATTTTTAACCCAAATTTAGAACGTGCTCAAAGAAGGAAATTTTTTTAAAAATAATTAAAAAATACTTTGTTCTTTCTTATTAATAATAGCATAAACATTTTAGCAATAAAACTTTGCTTTTATTAAGTTTGAGGCCTTTTATCATTATGCTATACTGATTTTTTTAAAATTTTTAAATTATTGGAGGTACCTAGTGTAAAGTGTATAGAAAGTGTAGATCACTAGATCATGCACGTTAAATTTGCATCCAACATTTCACATTTTTTTAACAGATCTTTTATGACAATGTGGAATACTTAATAAAAGTAATGTATAAGGTAACTGAATGAAATTGGCCTAACTACATGCTCAGACATATCTATATAAAAAGAAAAAAAAAGATCCTTGTTCTGTAAAAAATTACATCTTATAATCATTAGAAACAGAAGGCATGTCAAATATTTCAGAATAAAAGAATGAATCATTCTAGCAAATCCAACAAATCTAAATATATTATTTTACCTACAATCTCTATCACAACTGCAATTGAAAATAATTTTTCCAAGCTTAACATAAAATTTGTTACTGCTTCCAAAACAATTAGTGACTTAATTAATGCAAAACACACGCACACACTTATAAGATAAATGACAAAATAAATTGATATTTTTTTTTATGTTAACTTTGGCTATTAAGTCTGTTGGTTGAATTCTGACAATATCTGTAATAAAATAATATTTGCGAGCACAATTCAATTTCGAATTGATTGCAGTGTACTTGAAAACTGTTTCGTCTAAAGCTAAATAAAAAGCAATGTTGATAACAATCGCTGGTAGGACTTAATGATATCAATCTATTTGAAAAGTTTGCTTAAATGAAATATCTAACATTTGACTTTATCTCCCTACCCTCTGCACCTTAAATATAAGTTGAAGCATTTTATACTTAAATATATATTCTGGATTTGTATATATTTAATAAGCTTGATGCACAGGCTAATGTACCAAAATACTTACACTATATTCTTTATAGGTCTGACGAGTTTTTTTTTTTTAATCAGTGATTGAAAATGTGGATACAGTATCTTTTTCTGAAAACCTTCAATCATAAAAAAAAAAAAGAAAAAAAAAGTCCATACAATTTATTGGTGGTGATAAAATTTCTCAAAATATAATTGACCATTTTGTATTGTTTCTATCTTTTTTTTTATCTGAATAACCTTTTTTAATAGGATTTTGGGTGGAATATTTTATAACATCTATAAAATTTTGAAATTAGGGATAGATTACTTGTTAAATGGGGCACTTGATGTTAATTTTCTGTTACCCTGTTGTAAAGGTATATATATATATATATATAATATTTTAATAGTACTGGTGACAATTTATGATTGTACATTAAGAATCGTTGGGAGGCACAGTGGAGTAATGAATAGCGGCTCGGATTGAGGAATTGGAGAACAGTTCGAATTTCAGTCAAATCCATTATATTCACTTATGTGCTAATACCCTTGGGAAAGGTATGAATGCTCTTCTCCCTCCCAGCTATGGGTAAATAACAGGACAGACCAGGTTCTATAGCCTTGGATGGCAACTGGTCTACTGCAGAAAGAAATGGCAACCTGATTGGGATTTTCTGATCCCCTGTGAAATTCAGCATGAAAATGATAAGCATGATAATTTTTTTCATGTGAATAATAATAATAATGATGATGATAAAAATAGTATCACTCCGAAGAGATCAACAAGCACAGTTAATTTGTTTTATTTGTGCTTTGAGAAACAACTTTTTGGTAGCTTAATATTTCCCAAGATTTGGAATAACTTGAAAAGAACAAAACAAAAAACAAACCAAAGACAACTAATGTTTATAACATTCTCTCGATTACTTTAAGAAAAACACACAAAAAACAACCAATTCTTTGAAGCCAGACAATGGTTTGTTTGTAGCAGAGTATGGTGAAAAATGTCAAGAACTAAACTGAAAATGTTGGTCTTAAGAAATAACTGCATAGCAAAATAATGTGAAGTTTTTATGTATTCACAAAATTCCATTGTCCTTGTTTTTCTGTTTATTTCCTATAAGGGATTAAGACATTGCCTGATTTCTTTCTGTCTTTCAATCATCCACTTTGTTTTTATTCTATGTAACCTTATCAAGGTGCCAAATTCACCTGCTCACTTATATACACTGAGCTTTCAACTTTAATAATCAGAACTGATAGTAGGGATCGTTTATTACCAGTCCCAATATTAGATGAATTCCTTATGTAAGTAACATTTGCAAACACCTCTTCTGCAAAGGAACTCCTATACCCCGTTCTTTTCTTTTATTTATTTTTTGTGGTCCAGAATATTCTTGGCATGTAACAGTAATATGCCTTATATTCCCATACTGCAAACACAGTCAGGTAGTAGAGCTGAGGTGTAAGTACTGAGTTAGGGCTTGTTGAATGGTGGGGATGATACAAATACAGTACACTTAGGATACAAGTAGAGGAAGGAATTTTTCAAGGTGTATGTTTTTATACTGCTGATACTTGATCAGATATAGCAAAAAAAACTAAAGGAAGTTTTTGACTTAAAATATAACAAAAATGTTGGATTTATTGATGTAAACATCCCTGCTAATTACTCAATACTTTTAAGGTACATACTTACAAAATGAGGTAATGGTGAGATTAGCTGTTTCCTTATAGCATTTATTGCCTGAAAAGTTAGCATTAATGTAATTGGAAATTTAATTTTTTTCTATAATCTTTTACTGGAAAACGGGTTTCTCAAGTTCAGTACTGATGGCGATTTCCTTCCTAACCTTTTGTTTGAAGTTGTGTGGAAAGTCAGTATCTCCAAATTAAATTTATTAGCAAAGGTCACCTGAAATATTCAGTTAAAAACAATAAGCATGGTGATAAAGAGTTTGTTCAAATTAATGAATTCTGTACAGGGATGGGACTGAAAAGATTTTGGCCTGGCCCAAAAGAGATGAAAGAAAAAAAAGAAAGATTCCTGATATTGGGTCAGATTTTGGGAAATGGTTTTGGCTTAGTTTTTCACCACCTTGTATTAATTTAGAATTTCTATTAAGAATACTTTTTGAAAATTTTTTTTTAATGTTCATCCAATACAAGGCCCAAGAGCCACTCAAGTTAGAGGGTTACTGTATGGTGTTGTATTAATGTAAGAAAGGGCAAGAAGTGAAGTTCTTGAGGCTATGTAGGAAAGATAACAGCTAACTCTAGACTTGAAGAGGTCAAGATTTAATTAGTGAATAATATTATTGAGTTCAGTTGGAAACATTAGAAGTATAGTGTAAAAGACTTTACAAGGAACTGGAAACCAATTCTAAACAAGGGATAAACTTTTACTCCTGTTCAAAAGACTGGGGAGGAGTGTGAACAGGGCGATAGGTGAACCTATCATTAGCTTTATAATAGTTTGATATGATAATATTGATCTAACTTGTAAACTTTAATCTTTTAACTCAAATCCCACCAATAAATTGTAAATAGTTCTTCTATAATACAATTTTCTATAAATTTTAAATTTATCTTTTTTGAAAATAGCTTATAAGACACATTACAGTTAACTGAAATTTTAGAAATATTTTATTTAATTAGTTTTTTTTTTTAATTTTTTAAAGGCTTTTTGTATTTGAGCAATTCTGACAACTAATACAACTTGCATTTGTATTTACTTATGAATTTTAATTCCTTATTCCAGTACTTACAATAATAGCTAATGAAATTGCAACACCCTGAATAGGTATTATCACTGGTTAACAATCAATGAGCACATGTACAAGGTCTGGTAAAAAAACATATTTGGTCATTTGCTATAGTAACAGGGCTAAAGCATGCAAAGTGAAGCCACTTAGCACAGATTGACTTTGCACTCTGTTGTGCATACACAATGTTATAACATTGTTGCTCATTTCCATTGTTTATAGTAGTGCTTGAATGTAGTTGTCTCCCCATATCACAGATTTTCCATCAGTGATTATGGCTTGTGCAGCAATTTTTGGCTAAGACGACATTCCCTCAGTCCCACAACCACCATATTTCCAAGATCTCACCCCTTGCTGTACAAAAATCAAATTTCACTGAAAAAGCAAGATGTCAGGGAAATTTCAGGAGAATTCAATGAGTCAGCTGCTCACTATACCAAAGTTCCATGAATACTCCCATCAATGGAAACAGTGCTGAATAAAGTGTGTGGATTTAGAAGGGGACTACTTTGAAGGAGATTAAATGCTGAATTGATGTGTTGTAGTTTTCTTTTTATAGCACCAGTCCCGATAATTTTTGATCAGACCTCATACAGATCAAGAAGTGCACAGGTCCCAAAATAAAGGATGTATCAGCAATACTGAAACCCATTTTAATATATTGTATATCCTCCTTGGTGGGGTTAGCACAGGCCTATACTTTAACATGCATGTGATTTTACAGATGGTGAATGTCATCCTGTGGTATATTATTCCACACTACTTGCACATGCTAATTACAATGTAATAGTTTGAACAAGGTATAATCCTTTACCTGTTCAGTGAGGAGCAGGTCTGGTGATCATGTGGGCCAGGGAAGTTGTCAAGCATCTTGCATAGCATATTAAGTAGCACCAGCATCATGTAAGCGGACCTTATTCTGATAAAAGAATATCACTTTCTGGTTTCAAGAATGGCAGCAGAACAGGTTGAACAATATTCTGGATGTACATGGCACTGTTTAGTATTCCCTCCACAAACACTAAAGGCAAGTGAGTTGCAATTTATACCACCTCAAGCCATGTTTATCAGGTTTTGGGCCTCTGATTCATGTCACTTTCCAGGTACATGCAAATGAACATTACTTGAATAGAGTTGTAATGTGCTGCTGTATATGGTTAAAAAAAAAAAAAATCCCATTCTTAAGTCACTGAGTGCTATTCATACCATGTAACCCAATACTGCCTGTTGCATTGTCAGGTCATTAGCAATAAGCTATCCCACCCCAGAATGCCAGGATTGAACCTTCTTGTTGGGTCAGTGGCCATCTAGCACAATGGGTTAGACTGGTCTCTACAGCTATGGATGCTGCAAATATTGTAATGATACTGCATTGCTTGGCAGAGATCTTCCTAGACTAAAGTTCACAGCAATGTGTCCATGACCAAAGTAAGCATTCGTAAGTTGGAGGATATCGGCAGTAGCTTAATCTGGAGAGGGATGGATTCTATCAAGTTTGCTTTGCATGAATGTGAAGGGAATTGGTCAGGTGCTCAGCTCTGCAGTGACTCTGTGATTACACTCAGGTGACTGATGACATACATCATCTTCATGGTGTAAGGAGTCTAGTTATAGGCATATGTGCCCATATACCTGCTGCAAATAAACTATTCCCAATAATCTATGTTGAGACTCCTGGGGGCCACATTTACTCTGATATGGGTTGTGGATGCTGTAATCAATTGTGTTAAGTGTCTCTACTATGTGGTCAACGAGAACCTGGTCTACAGCTGTAGAAATGTTTATTTGATAACTGTTGCAAACATCAAAGTACAAATGCAATCCAACATGTACAGCAATTTTCTGAAATGACCTTCCAGCCTATTGAAAATCTCACAATCCAACTTTTCTCAAATGTCTCTAATTGAACAACCTTATTGCAGCATGTATTAGTGTCTCAAGTTCTGAAATGGCAAATTGTAATGAGTTACATCACAAGATGGATGAAGGCCTTCTTTTATCATAATGTCTTTTTTTTTTTTTTTTTTTTTTTTTTAATAATTCACTCCAAGCGAAGTTATGACACCATTAAGACGCAACAAGGAGTTACTGGGAGTGAAAAAGAATGGAGAAAAAAAAAAAAAAAAAAACTTTATAAGGAACTGGAAACCCAATCCTAAACAGGTAACAAGGGATAAACATCTACTTCTGTTCAAAAGAATGGGGAGGAGTTTGAACTGGACAATAGGTGAATCTGTCTACTACTTAGTATTAGTATACAGTAACCATGTCAAAATTGGCATGTGCATTTGGGATGTTGCAATTTTTTCTCAGTGTATATGTGTGAGTGTAATTCTCACACACATTTCTAGCTTTCTCTTGTGCAGAGTGTTCTAAATTAATTACAATTTATGACCAATGTTAGAATATTTATGCAAATCTTTATTTTCTTCTTATCTGGCTCTTTAATCATGTTCTAACTAGTATTTTTTGTATGTGGTATTTAAGTGTACATAGTTATATAACTGTCTGCTAGTAAATGAGCACACATTCATAATCTGGAAAAAATGTTAATGAGATAATTTATTTTTTTTAATTTCTTTTTAATAATTGAATAAAATTCTTTAAAACTTTATCAGATGTCTAATTAAATAGCCTTGTTTCATGGAATAAGTTCAATTTTTTTTCTCCATCAAATTGATATGATATTCAATTTTATTTTTAATATTTGAAAATGTTTGACTTTATCTTTTTTGATATTGTCTAATATTTGTTTTTTTTTTTTTTTTTGTTTTTTTCAGGTAAGTAAAATTTTCTGCTGCTGTTGAATCTGGTAAAACTGCAATTTGTGGAAGCCTGATGAAATAGTCTGGAATGTTTTAAAGGAAATCATTTTCTTTTTAAGTTTTTGACCGAAATAAGGAAATGGTAATACAAATGTCTTTTTTTTTTTTTTTTTTTTTTTTTTTTTTTTAAGCAAGGTTTCAAAAGGAAAGTTCTGCAAAAACATCTGCTTCTTGAACACCTGTTCATCAAGGTCATTGACAGTTCCTTTGACTCTGGAATCTGTTTTAATTACGCATATGAGGAAGATGAAACTTCCTTTTCTAATGTGCTTTTTTTTTCTTTTTTTTTTTTTTTTGTGTGTGTTTACTGGGGGTGATTAGAAAACTAAGGCAATGGTACTCAATCTTATCTTTATATATACATCATGCACATAGTAATATGGATTATACTTTTTAGTTGGTACATAGAGAAACAAAGCTGGTTTTAAAATGGAAAATAGAGCCTTGTTGGTCTGTGACACTCTGTAGCTGAGCAGTATGTCACGTTGGAGATATATACTGGACTCTCTTGTCATTTTCGAAGTATGAGGGTCAAGCAGCTCAGTTTTTAGAAACAAGAGCCAGACTACCTGCATATATTTGATTATAGTAGTGAAAGTTTGTGCAGAACCAACCACACTTTTTGGAAAAGCTGAATACAGTGACTGGGTACACAGTATGCCACAAGTTTCCCAAACAAACCTCCACAGGATTCTTCAATCTGACCTGTAATCCATTATGCCACCATGCTTCCATATTCTTATTGCTATAAACATTTTTAGTGGGTTCACATAATAGTTGCTATTCCTGTTTTTTTTATTTTCTTAAATAGTGACATTAATAACCTGTCTAGTCCAACAAAAAGATTATGCCTCTGATAGGAATTGAACCTATATCCCCTTTTCCATCAGGGAAATGGCTTCTTTAGCCAAAACATACCTATACTAATTCAGCCACAGACGCCGCTTTGCTAGACCAAGGTTTGGATTACCTATTTAAGGAATTCACATTTCTTGTTGGGACTTCTGTGAATCTGTACGTGATAGCTTCAGTTTGGTAAACATTTATTGGTAATATGGTAATGGCATGTTTTGGCTATAGAAGCATTTTCTTTGACAGAAAAGCAAATACATGTTCAATTCTTTCTTTAGTAAGACTTCTCAATCTAGTCTGGTTGTCATTCATTTCACTGTTTAAGAAAAGAAAAACATGGGTATTGCAACTCAAACATATTTACCCCCTAAAAATAATGTTTATAATAAGAAATAAGGTCAGATAAAAAAAAAAAAAAAAAAAAAAAAATTCATTTTTTATTTTCAAAATGGCTGAAAGGTGATTCATAAAAAATGTAGAATTGAATAATATGCAGTCATGGTATTGACACTTAACACCATATGGTTTGTTAGACATTTACTTGTGTACTCATGGTTGAATGTGGCAACACCTGCAATATATGTGTTTCAAGTGTCTAGGTTAATTTTTGTATTAGTGTAAGTGTATTAAACTACCTACCAGTCTTTTTTTTTTTTTTTTTTTTTTTTTTTTTCAGTTGATAATTTTGTTGATCCTATGGATTTATTTCTTAAGGATATGGCTTACATCTTTGCAAAAGTTAGGATAGGGATAAATTAGAAATAATTTTTTACTTTTGGGGGTCAAAGTTTGATGCAGCAGGAGGACTCACCACCACCCTTACTATTGGTTGAAAAATGTAAAGCTATCAAGTTATAAAAAAATATTTAAACAAAAAAAGTAAAATTTTATTATGGGAATAGATATATATATATATATATACACACATATATATATATATATATATATATATATATATATATATATATATATATATATATATACATACATACATATACTGTTGGCAACTTAATCTGTTTTGTTCAATAAGCAGGCTGTGTGTGTGGGGGGGAGGTATAAATCCATCTCTTCTCCTGCTTTGGGTTAAATAAGACTTGAATATGGAAAAATCATTCCCCCTACCCCCAAATTGTTAATGCAATATTCTTTGAAAAAAAACTACTCTTACCATCTAAAAAGAAAAAAAAAATCACCTTTAATTAACCTGTAAGGGATTGATAAGTCATAAACAAAAATCAGTTTTTCAGTTATTGAAAATTGTGATTTGGTTATGGAAAAAATTTGAAGTGTAGGGAAGCATTTTTGTTTTCTTGCTGTTGTTTAAAGCCCTAATACCCCAGTCATGGATAAATATCAAGATAGATTTCAGATTTACCTGTGAATTTTTTTTTTTTTTTTTTTTTTTTTTTTTTTTTTGCATAATTTGGAGAGACTATCTTCATTTTATTTCTTATCTATTAACCATAACTACTTTGAAAGTATATTTTTTTTATGCATTTTTCTATTTCAATTCCTAAAAAGGTGGTGATTGTGTAGAAGTCAGTCAGTATGTTATCTGAAATTAGTGTAATTTTTTTATGGTTATAACCTTTCATGGCTAAAGTCTGTAACCTTGTGACCATTTGTTACTTGATCCCTCCTCTCTGTCATCTTCATTTCTGAGAATGTGTTATTTAACTTATCTCTCTCTCTCTCCATTTCTGACAGCTGTCTATCTATATTTGCTTTCTCTCACTTCATATTGGTAAAAAGATTGTGCTATTGGATGATTAGCTTTGCTGAAAGAATTCTTTATTATATCTTTTTGTGGTGATAGGCTACTTACTCTATGGTCTTTACTAATTGTTTACTGAAAGCTCACTGAAACAGACTCCTTTATATGTGTATTAAGATGTGATCTCTGAACATCTTATTGGTCTATTTAGGTGTGTTTAATGTTTGTGGTTTGCCTTGCTGCTACATTTCAGTGGACATTACTTTTATTTATAAACACCATTTTGTTCTAGCTTTTCAAATGAATTAGTATTACTTATTAGTATCATCCTATTCACCTGCCCAACTTTAGTCTACTTTAGTAACTGCAACTAAAAGGAAGATAGATTTATATAAAGAGCTATATATTCTGAAGTTTTGTCTTTTTGCTATCTCTCCTAACCCCCGTTCTGCCACCCATTTGCACAAGCTTGTTAGGTAGATTGTGCTCCGTTTTCCTCTGTCCATCTTGCCTTCAATATGTCCTTTGAGTGTCAAATTTTCCAGGCCTTCTTTCCTCATTATCTACTCTAGAAATTTCAACTGTCTCTTTCTGATATGAAATATAAGTGTCCTTTTTGTTTCTATAGTTTATTTTTCATGGTATACAACTTAAAGAAATCACTCATTAATTTTCTATGTCATATCCCAATTTTCAAGATATCACAATTTTTATCTATTCTTGAACTTGAATATCTCTCTCAATTATGTTTAAAATAGTTGTTGTTTGCTAAAGAATATACATAGGCAGATTGATAAGTCTATAACACAACAGTTTTGAGCTGAATTTTGATTTGAAATTTTCTCCATATAATGTTATTAATGGAGTGCCATTGGGTTAAGTGCATTATATTGAAAAATTGTATAAAATAAATGTTTTTTCATTATTAGATTGTTGACAGATTGAAGTACATATATTATTTTGATGTATTATAGAGGCTTGTAAAAAGTGATGATAATTTCATATTTACTATATATATATATATCTCCTGTGGCGGTTCTTGATTGGGCTTTCATCACAATAGGTAAGGAGGAGTAGATGTGATAGGCAACAATAAACTACTGAACTCAAAATTGATTGCTGCATTTAAGTATTGCATTAATACTTAAGCTTAACCTTTTAAAAGTTCAATGATAATTTTTCTGCTGCCACTTAATTTAAAGACAATTTGATGTATATAAGTTCTCACTTTCTGTACAAACAATTCTTTTTATTTCGTGGGTGACTTTCACTGGATTTCAGTTAGTTTTGATTATTCCCAAATTTATTATCATCATACAAAAAGTTTGTCACAAAAAATCATGCAAAAAAAAAAAAAAAAAAATGCCGAAAACAATCGCAGTAATGAAAACTTGGATATCCCAAATTTCAGGATTGCATGTCCAAATATAGTTAGGAATGTTTTTAATTTGCTCATGGTGTTGGACTGATTACAAAATGGTATATGTTGGTCTACGGCCTCTATGAGTAAAGTTGAAAATGGGTGACACTGACATTTGTATTTATTATATAGATATATAATCTGCTATGTTGACCTCGAAGCAGCATACGACTACATCAATGGACACTTTTCTTCTCATTTGTTAGAAACTGTCTTTGAAGCTCCAATTCCACTCAACCTCTTAATCTAATAGAGGGACTATAGCAATCCACAAAATTGTACATATCAAGCCTCATCAGGGTTACAACAATGGCAAAATGACCCTCCCCCCCTCTGAATCTGTTTAATCTCTTACTAGACTATGCTCTCCACATAGATTTGAAGAGATCGGCACTGATCATTTAAGCATTCCATGCCACAGCCCCAAATAATCTATTAATAGGAAAATGGTGTTCTGATGGGAGAGTGGGGATATGCTGATGACGTAAGTATTCATAGTTGAGATAAGAATTATCTTGAACAAACATCCTTGACCAAGTTTTCCAAGAAAAAAGGATTAAAGATAAACCTTTCCAAAATGGAAACTATGAATTGGAATGAAAGCACTGATGGCTCGTATCCTGAATCCATCATAGAATTTCAGAATGTGGAATTAATAGTTATTAAGCATTAAAAATAACTCTGTATATGGTAAGGATCAAAACTCGCTATTCAATTACAACTGACTGAGCAAGATAAGTATTACACTTCATCAAGGTACCCTGAAATGATTTTCTAAGCATAGCTTAGATGTGGCACATGGCCGAAAGTATGGGGTACCCAGTGAGGATTGATCTCACTACTCAGCCGTAAATATTCTAGTGAGACGAGCTTGCTAACCATTACACAATGTCGAGGTGCCCAAATAAATCTGTGTATGGATCAGTTATGACAAATTTAGTATAGGAAATTGAACACATGATAGGTTGTGCTGGGAGTACTTTTGTCCAACACTGTAAAATGCTACAAAAACGAAATATTAACCTAAGAACACTAATCATGTTAAATATTTTTGTCTGATCTAGTCTTTGATATGGATGTCATCTGGATCATTCAGAAATGTTCAAACTATCATTTATATACAACCATTTTCTCAGACCTATGATTAAAAATGGCTTTTGGTGAATGAACCCTGTAGGTCTTAATGAGGACCATCCTTCTTTCAACCTTGTTGATGGGCATGACAGAATCACAAAGAAATTTACCAAATAACAAATCGCCTCACTTGTGGACTTACAACAGCAGCAATGACGCAAATGTAATGACATAATCAAGAGTTTGATTTTCCACATGACTTCAAGCAAATTGTTAGGAAAAAAGCTGTCATCAGTAAGGGAAGAATAAGAGAAGACCTAAAAAACCTACTTTCCTGAAAAATTGTTTGATTTATAAATTTCAACTGAAACTAGCACTGGCCATTTGGTCAATGAATGCTGAATGTTTCCTTATAAGGAAACTAATATTACCATTGCAGTAATATCTTACTGATTCTACTGCAAAAATATCAAAACAATTAGGTTGGTTTCTTGTATATAACTTGCATATAAAAATATTTTAACGAGTTTATCATTATAGATAATGTCAGGATGTTGGAGATGAGATGTTATTACCATTTAGTTTGAATGGACAAATATACATTCCTTTATTCTATTTTCAAGTTAGCTATAGATTATCAAATAATCTTTGAGTTAATATTGATAAAAACAAATAGTGCATTGCCTAAATATTGATATCTTAAACACTTCTTTCTATTCATCATGTGTATTCTGGTGGATTTGGATACTTTTCCTTTTCACATTCTGTTTTGAAGTATGACTATCAAGTTGTTATAATTTACTTGAGCTGCAGCAAAAAAAAATCACCTGGATTATTTTTTGTTTTTCTATTGAGTTTACAAAATAAATTTACTCAGATCGTCTTTCTTACAAGGGAAATAAAATTTGTTGGATTTGTTGTTTAATTTAGGGTTAATCATAGGTGAAGGAGCAGGATTAAAATCGATTCACAATGGCTCTATAACAAGACCTGAAGAATTATGAGGGATGATCTAAAAGTAATGCCTCTTTTTTTATTTCCATTTATTTTGTCAGTGATAAACAAAAACTTGTGCAGGAACACACACTTAGCTATCACTATTGCTGAAATTTATTAGCCATTGCTTAACTGTGATCACATTCACTGTTTGGTCTCTGTAAATGTTCAGAAAATGTTGATGATTGTCAATGAATAATTTTTTTTTTTCCCTGCATGGAGTAACGGAATGATACATGTTAACCTTGTGTACACTTTAAAGTTAGATGTCATTTTCCCAGATTGCCACATGGCTGTTATCTGTAACAAGGTGTAATGTGTGTATGTAAAATCAATGACAAAGTGGGAAAGTTTTTGTGATGTGTTTTGGACTTCATTGAGCTAAACTAATATTTACTACATGTGTGTGAAGGAGGAGGGAATGCTGAAATTTTAATCTTTTAAATCTTTTTTTTTTTTTTTTTTTTTTTTTTTTAAATACGTGTTTGGGTATCTAGTACAGCCAATTTCATTTTGCTTTTTCTTTTTGTTTCTTTTTTTTATCACTTTTGTTATTAATTTTCCTAACATTGTTGTAATATATAAAAATTTGTATATCATTTCTCCCACTAATATATATATATATATATATATATATATATATATATATATATATAGTGTATTTGAACAGCAATACCTCTTTTAAACAAATTTAAAATTTTAAACACTTGTACAAACAAGAGAAATTGAATAAAAAGTTTAATTGCAGTACTTTGTCATTCATCAGTAATGAAATATATGGATTATTGGTGGTGGAAAGGTTCACCCTCTACTGTTATGCAACCACCATCTGCTTTTGACGTCATAGGCCAACATAATAGAATAGTTGGCATGACTTTTGGAGCAAGCCTCTTATGTTTTAAAGAAGGTGTTTATTTTGTACTGGTGATAGAAGGTTAAGGATAATGTAAACAAGAGTTGACATAAATGTACGTTAAAAAAACCTTCTTCTTTTATACTAGTATTAAAGGATGATAATTGTACGATAGTGTGTCAATTGTTGGTTAGAGAGCCATATTGACATTTATTTTTTGTTTTTCATTTGAAATTTTGTTAATCTTTATAGCAGCTACTACCATTGTCATCTTTGGTAACTGCCTTGCAAAGGGCATATGTCTACTTTTAAAGACAGTAAAACTTCATGTCTTGTTTATCAGGTTTTCTTTTTTTTTTCTTTTTTTTTTGATTAGGATATTTATTTTAATCTGTACACTTTACAAATGCCATGATTTTCACAAAATTAACTGTTAAAAAAATAACTTCCAATCTCAGGATTGTTTTTACTGTAAACATATATTTACCTTTTGTATTTCAAAGAGATAGGCAGGGACAATTCTTTCTTGGAGAGAAATCTATCTGTGGGCATATTTATTCTAACCATACCTTTTATTAAAAATTCAGTTGCCTTCCTCTCTCCTTTTAATTTTAAGGCTTACAGCCATATGTTGAGACACCAGTTCCTGTACGATCATCAAAGTTAAGCAGTATTGAGCCTGGTCAGTAACTAGATGGGTGACTACTTCGGAATATCGGGTGCTATAAGGATGGATGTGAGAGTGGTGTAATGGATAATGGTTGGGAATTGTTAATCTGAGAGTCGACTTCCAATTCCCTGTTCATTTCCTTCTTTTCACTTATGCACACATACTCTTGAGGAAGATATGAATCCACTTCTTCTTCCTCCAGCTATGGGTTAATTAGTAAGACGTGTATCACTAAATCATTATAATCTAAAAAAAAATATTTTCTTGCTTTAAATAATCTGCCAAAGGTTGATAAACTGTAGAAAATGAATCAATCTCCCATTAATTTTGTCTGTGAGCATTCTTTGACAGTTTCATTACTGAAAATTATAAAGACATTTAAAAAAAAAATTCCATCCGCCCTTTTATTTGAACTACTATCTGAAACTGAAGCTAAACTGTTCAATTTATTTAGTTTCTGTATGAATTAGAACATGAATCTTGAATTTACATTGGTAAATCTCCTGAGATGTGTAGGAAAACTTAGAAGACATATTTTGTCATCCGAGGGACTTTATCAGAGGACAGATTGCTTTACATAAGATAAGTTTCCTTTTTGTCTTTATTCATATTGTACTTTTACAGATATGCTCTATGTGAGATATATATATATATATATATATATATATATATATGAGAAAGTTAATAAATTAATTTTTAACTCCGTATAAAAATGATGAAAATGAGAAAATTACCAGTCAATTGCTGAAAATTCCTGATGAGCAGGCTGCTGGAGTGTAGCATCAGTCATCAAACTGACAAATTTTTATTTGTATTAAACTTTATATATATATATATAAATAAATAAAAAGAATGAATGGATTTATTTTTATTCTGACATTGTTAATATTTTAAACATTATTATAGTGGACACTTATTTGAAATAGACACTCCATTTCTTTTCTGTTTTTATTAAACTATGTGTATTATATTTATTGACCTGTGCATTCAAGAACTCTAAGTGAAGAAAGAATGTTGTATATATAATTTCTTGTCTAATGTTTTGCTTGGTTATTCACAGATTTGAACTTTCACAAAATGTTAATTGTTACCTAGAAATGTGAAAGGAGACATCTTTTAATTGCTGATTTTTTTTTGAAATAAAGCCAATTTTTATAAATTTTTCTATTTTAGAATACACGGATTTATTTTTACTGTAAAGTTTCAAGCTAATACTTTATTATCATCTCCAACTTTGTAATTTAATCTTAATTATCTGCTCCAGTTGTTCTCATTTTTTCCTTTGTGATAGGAAGCTTAATTTGATGCAATAAGTTTGGGACAAGTATACAATAACCAGATCAGCTGTTTGATTAAAGTATCTTGCTCCATCTGGTCTTGCCTATGGCTAGTTTATTGAATCGTGAATTATTTACTAAAAATAATTATCACTAATTGGACCAGAAGGTTTTCACTAAGATTATCTCATATATTTCCTGTTTTTCTTTTTAAGCAATAGGCTAAATTCAGTCTTTGTGTCGTACTCATTAGATGCATCAAAACCTTTTATTTTTGTTCATACGGATATTCACTTTTCTTGTTTATAGTAAATCTGATGGAAAATAGGCTCTGATTTGTTGCTATTTTTATGCATTCATGTTATATTTTATAATGTCTCATAAACATTATTTGGATTTGAGCTTTATTGTACATGAACTGGACAATGGTTCTTGGGCTTATGGCCACATCATGTTGAAACGTTCGTTCACTGAAGTGAAGCAATGTTGAGCCTTGTCTGTACCTAGATGGGTAATCGCTTGTGAATATCAGGTACTGTAAGCTTGGGTGTACAGGTTGTGTAATGAATAATAGCTTGGAATTGTTAATTGGAGAGCCAAATTCCAATTCCAGATGTTCATTATGTACACTTATGCACAGGTACCCTTGATAAAGGTGTGAGTCCACCTCTTCTCCCCCCAGCTATAAGTTAACCCAGTGATTATCCATATATGAAAAACAAAACAAAATAACAAAACAAACAAAAATAGTAATAAAATTAAAGCATAAATTATTAATTGTATCTTTACCTTTATAGACATATTTGTTCAGAGGTTGTTATAAAAACCTGTAAACATTATCTTATCAAAATATGTTCTGGGTTAAAAATGTAATTTTTGATAAGATTCTATATAATAACATAGTTGGTGGGTGTAGTAATTGAATACTGCAGATATGATGTATGTTGTTGAAATTCTGAATTTCATGTGTCATGGCTACCAGAAGAGGGTCTTTGTGCAAGAGTTTTATTTTTTTTTAGGTGCTTGTTAATACTGTTATCCCCCACTTTCTCAAAATGATATGTGAAAGATTTCACTAAGGGTAATTTTTCTTTCCTTAATTTGTATTTACTCCTAAGTATTTTGCCAAAGGTTTTTGTTTCTACTAAACATGTGCACAAAAAAGCCATAATTTCTATCTTATAAATTTTTAGCAATAATAATAAAAAAGAAAAATATTTTTTCTATAATAATAATATCATATGTGACATATGTAAAAATCTATTTTCATTGGTTTGCTTGTTTGTATAACATCAAACAAACAGGCCCATTGGAAAGCGTAATAATTGCTGTCAAGAAGAGAAAGTTAAAATGGTATGGATATGTCATATGAGCCAACAATATTTCACGACTATCTTACAAGGTATCACTTAAGACAAAAGAGGCAGACTGGAAAAAATGGTCTGTCAACATCACTAGAAAATCCTTTACACACACACACATTGCCATGCAACTGAGGCATATGGAGAGAGCTGACCACAACCAGTCATTGAATGGATGTTGTTGACTGAATTATAAAATGGTGACTTTAAAATCAGTGTTTTATTTTTAATTGTTCCCTTTTGGGAATGCTTTAATGTAAGCCAATCAACTATTTAATCATTTCAGAAATCTGTCCAGTTTATGCACAAAACCTGTGTTATTACTTGTATTACATGTGCAAAGCTTCATCTACATTATGATTTGAGTGTTTGCAGCCTGTGTAACAATTATCAGATAAGACACACCCATCTTTATGCATCAGACTCTTCACGTTTGTCTTGTATTACTTGTTCTTATCAAAGATATAGCCTATCTTATCAAGTGACATGTTTTAGTTGGACTTTACCTTTCTAAAAGAATTTTGGAAGTGGAAGAAAACAGCTGGAAATTAACAAAACAAAACCTCTTTTCTAAAGTTAATCTTGATGTGCCTATAAATTCTTCAATTTTCTGCACATAGCTATAGATTTATGTATAGAATACAGAGAGTTTTGTGTATGAAATGCAGAGGGTTTGAATTTGTGATCAGTGAGATCTTGATCTGTACTTTATTGTTGCATTAATGTTAGATTTTATTTTTCTGTTAAAATATTTTTGATGATAGGTTACTGCCTGAATTTGGATACAGTGCTTTTTACTGTTCCATGAACGATAAGTGCGAGTAGATAAACTGTTAGCCTAGAACTTATGGTAACATCTAGCCAAGTCAGCTGTAAATTGATGAGACCTTGCCGCTAATCTAGTACTGTGCTTAAATTCATAAATTCTAGGTACCAAAGAAGGGACGTAAGAACAATTACTATGAAAATATTTATAGAAAAAAACACAAGCTACATTACAGTGGTGAAAAAGTGACTGAAGCCAAGATGCCAGGTCAGAACCAATAACATTGCAAATTCTTCTTTGGATTTTATTAAGAATCTCTGAATATATAGCAGGATCATATGTGGCAGCAATAATAAAAGCATGGATGAATGGTAGACTTATAAGTATATGAGATTCTAGCAAGAAAAATTGTCTAGCACAATACAGTGAACCAACTTTTCTAGCAGCAGACCTAGGAATTATATTTCCTCTTCATATCAGCCGAGAATGTTACCCTGAGAAGGTGCAATGAGTCACTCTCTTGGAGATTAGCATCAGCCATGCTTATAGAAGGTAGAAAAGAGTCTTTCAGATTATTAATACAGAGCAATTTCGTTTTGGACGCATTAAAATTAACAACGCCTTTCTGAAAAGTTAAACTTGTTAAAGTTATGTGAATGAAATAATTTTATTATATTTAACAAATCCTTGAAAACCTGTAAGATATCCAGTCAAGAGGCAATTCAGACATCGAGACTGCAATGTTATTTTGTGTCAAAGTATTGTAGTTAAGGATATAAAAACTTATCAAAGACTTGTTCTTTTGTTGATGGAGAACTTCAGAGAAACAGACTTAAGGAGTAAATTTTGGTTTAATTTCATTGAAAGGTTAACAAAATTGAGTGTGTGTGTTGTATTTGCTTCGTTAACAAAAAAATTGTTTTAAATTTCAGGTTTCTTTAGACTGTTTGATCTTGAGCATCTGAATTGTGACCTTTTTATTTAGGACATTAAAGATATGCTAAAATCTCATGACACTTGGATAAAAAAAATATTGAAAATTTGTCAATGGAGAATATTTAAAGCTTGACATTTTGTTTTATAGAAGTTGTTGTTGCTTTTAATCTAAACTGACTTCTAGCTGCAATTTGTTGGCAGTTTTATTCACCAAATTTTGATGTGATTTCACAGCTTACCTGCTACTTCCCAACACTTAATATTATGTAATCTGTTATAGAAGGGATTATAATTATATATGGCTTTTTTTTAAACTCAGTTTGTTTTCTTCAAAGATAATTATTCTAGAATAATAAAAAAAGAAAAAAGAAAAATTAATTTCCTTTTGTATTTTTTTATGTTATATAATTTAGATTTCATCTTAAACAAAACAAACAGTAAATAGAGAAATTTCCTTTTCCTTTGGTTTTAATTAAAATAAGAAAGCAACTTTTAATATGATGCACTAAAAAATGTTCATCCTTTTATAAAACTATCAAAGTTTTTTCAGTTCCTCTGGGAGCTATTGGAATTGGTTGTAGAAGAAATGGTAGAGAAACAAAACCATATGCCAAATAGATTTGCCAAGTAATATATGATAGTTGTGTGCTCTAATTAATTTCAGTACTATTAGGTTGGTGCAAAAATAATGACGTAATAATGTCGTTTTTTGACGTTAATACGTCAAAAATGACATTATTACATCATTATTTTTGCACCAACCTAATATTATTTAGATTGCTAGTGGGCAAGTTTTGCTGGTGTTAGTGTTTAGACATTGCTCAAATATGAAGATCAGATTTGCAAGAGGAATGGCAAATTCTTACCCAATGAGGTGTGGTGTTAGTCTCATTTTAACAAATGTATATCAATTCTTACATGCTAATGGACAGATGCAGAGCTGGGCATATGCATGACTTTATTCCAAGTAATTTGTGCCTTTTATATAGGTATAAATAAATCTAAGTGTATATGTGATATGAGTTTTTTTTTTTTTTTTTTTATTTTCCCTCTCAGTGAGCATAGAATGTGTACGTCATTGCAAACAAATGTACATATGCAGCAATAATTATGATGGGTAGTATGTATTACACTGTTCAGGCAGTTGGCTGAAGTATTTTAAAGCTAATGTCATTTTCAGATTTATATTTGAAAAACTGCCTAAAAAAAGTTTTTAGCAGCTTTCACTATAGAATATCTTTTACAAAATGACAAGAGGAATAAATATAGATTTGCAGTTGTTCTAAGTATTACAAAATATTATTTTATGTGTTGACTTGGGTATCGTGACTCTCTACACCTTCATCTTTTGTTGCTATAAGTAGCTTTTGAATCTTTACCATATCTCATTATTCTGCCAAACTTTTTAAGCAGGTTATTTGCTGTTTTTCCCACTCTGATTCTTTTGTTTTCAATATGTCCTGAGTGTGTTAAGTTCTTCAGGCCCTCTGTCCTCATTATGTATCCCAGAAATTTCAACTCTCTTTCTGGATATAGGTATCTGGTTGAAATGAAAGTTCTTGCAGTTTCTGAATAAATTTGATTTATTTAGAATCTGCTAGAAATTTCTTTTCAGATAAGTTTTCTTGTTTTCCTTTAAAACTTCTTCATTACTCACATAGTTGGTGCATGATATTGTCAGCATTCATTGGGAGAACCATATCTATCATTTGAACTCTCTTCTTCATTTACATGTGGGCTCCTGTCCCTATCTTTGTTGTTATCATGATGTAGCCATTGTTCTCTCTGGCCTTATTCAGGTGTCTGTCAATCCAGATAACCTTCAGGGAATTTTCAAACTGAACCTCTTATTTAACCTATGGAGTTAGATTGTTCTTGTTTGGCTACCCAGGTTTAGGGCTCTCATCTGGTTCTGATTTAGAATTACTCAGTTAAGTACAAGTACACACTGACTAACTTTTGCTATTACTATGTCATCAAATTCATGGACCACCTATTTAACCCACCAATAATCTGCATGTAAATAATGAAAATAACTATTCATCCCATAAATTCAGACAGAAAATCTTTTCTTTCTCTATGGAAATATTGGCAAGTATTCACTGCTATACTGGAGATTTCATAGAATGAAATTTGCTTGTCTCTTAGCACTTGTAGTTTCTGGAGGCTCGGAAGTAAGAAAATTAATCACTGGTTGACTCAATTCACTAATTCTTATCTTTTTATTGAAGCATTTTATATAATTCTTTAAATAATGGAGTCTTAATCCTTTTTGTTGAAAAATCTGTAAATAGAATTACTACTTTCACAAGTCATCATACATGACTATGAAAATGTTAAAAAAAAAAATAAACTATTAAATTCATAACATCATGTTATTTAAAATATATAATACATAAATTAATCCCAAACTAAGATAATTTAAATACTAATTTGCATTAAAAAATAAAATAATTTTTTTTTTTTTTTTTTTTTTTTTTCAAGAACATCATTTACTTCCTGTTTATTAGACATTGAATTGTTCTGCTTGGTGCCCTTCATAGCTTGCCTGACTTTTCAGCTAACATGATGAATATGAGTTTTTTTTTTTTTTTTTTTTTTTTAAATAAACTTTCTGAAAAGCCAGTAACATTTTTGTTCTTGTATATAAATACTTGTCATAAATTAAAATCCTTACATTTGCCTTGATAAAGTCCCTGAGAGAATGAAACGCATTGGCTCAGATAAGTTTTCCTTTCATCTTTATTCAATAGTTTTTGTTAATAATGTGTTACTGTAGTGGAAATTGTTCATTAGCGAAAGTTTGATTTTAAATTATAGTGTTATCTTATAGTTTACAAAATTGCCAACCATCTGGTTTCTGTTATCTACAGTTAAGCTAATCAGTAAAACTTTTATGTTAAAGCATTTCATAAACTAAAACTACTTCACAAAATGGATTTCAAAGGAATAAAAAATAATTAACAACAACAAAAAAAGCATAGGTATAAGTTTTTAATAATAGTAGTAATAATAAGGATCTTTGAAGATTTTCAAAAAATTATGAAAATATAAGGATCTTGAAGGGGAAATCTCAAATGTTGCACATGAAGCAGTCATTAATTTCAGTTATGGTTGGGACTCAGTTTGATTGGAAAAGGTTCTGATAGATGCATTGAAGGTAGCCCATATCTTAAATGATAATAAAAAATATTGGGGCAAACTTGGACTTTCATGTCTGCAAAAAAACCCTGGAGTGTCAAGAGAACAGTTTTTCCATTGACACCATTATTATTTTAACTACCTCCACTCTTCAGCAATGTTTGTTTTAAAAAGTGGTGATTAGAATTTTAATAAAGCCCAAACATATGGAAGTGAATTTATACATTTTCTTTGTTCTTGAGAATTTACAACAAAAATATTAAACACTATCATTTATTAGATTGTTTATTTACAAGAATAATTTTATATTTACAACATTCTAGAAACTAATGCAATGCAATATTTATCATTTGCCAATTTATAAAGAAGTAAATATTAAAACAATTTATTCATAAATTTATAAAGATTTACTAAGTTATTAAAATATGTGAACAGCTATAGGGAAATCTTTATTATTTACCATTTTATAAAGTTCAAAACAATTGGCAATTAACCAATGTTTTTCCAACCGTTCCAATTAACACTCTAATAGTGTTATTTTTGTTTCGAGAACAAAGAAAATGTATAAATTCACTTTCATATGTTTAGGCTTTATTAATTCTAATCATCACTTATAAATAAATCCCAAACATTGCCGAGAAGTGAAGATAAAATAATAGCAGTGTCAATGAAAAAAAACAAACATCCTTTTGACGTGTGATTTTTTTTTTTTTTTTGTGGATTATATATTTCAATGTTTGACAAAATGTGTTTTCACACTTACACAGCTCACATCTTACAAAGGGCTTTATCTATGTTAAATTCCTGTTCTCTTATGTTTTTATTTTTTTATGAAAATGTTCTGTGGAAAATGTCATGATGCCATTTCTCACCTTAGGTCTCTGGTTGGGACCCAGAAAGAAATGAGTATGCAACAGAAATCAAAGGAAATGATAATAATAATAATGATAGTATTGTGTAAATATGAAAAAAAAGAAAAATCAATTTAAACATTGTCAAACATCAAACTTTCCATCATCAAATCTTGGGTGGAGAAGCTCAAATTAATAAAGATAAGAAAAAAAAGAAAAGTTCATTGATTTCTGAAATATTTTTGTCTAATTTCACTTTTACAATTGGTTTATCAAATCAATTTCTTAACTGGGAAAATTGTATCCCCTCTGTCTGTGAACGGGCTTACAGTATAGAATAAAATAGTTTCGTTTAAAGAATACATTGATTTTAAAATTGTCCTTTACTGTGCTATAATGAAATATTTTTTCCCTTCTTAGCAAAATCTTTTGGGTCTTTATTTTCGTTTACTTTTTAAGCAAAACTTAGTTTTAAAATTTTAATTACATTTTTTTTAAATAGTGTGAATTTTTGAAGATATCTAATTTGAAGTGCTGAAAAATTCTTGGACCTAACCCACTTTCCAAAATCTGACCAACTGACAAAACATCAGAATATTTTTTCTAACTCTTTCTTGGTTAGGCTGAAAACTTTTAGCATCCTTTTGTGTGTAATGTTCACTATAATCCACAGACTTCACCATCTGCAAGGTATGTGTCTTGAAATCTATCTACCAAATAATGAGGTCCAGCTGTAACTTTTCTTGGAAATTAAAAAAAAAAAAAAAATGACTTTAGGATAATCTTAGCCTTTTGTCTTTAGTTTTATGAAGAAGCTGTTCCTATTTGCTTGGTTAACAGTCAAAGAAAACAAATTCTTTGACTATCTTTTATTAGTAGTTTATTTGAAATTTGTCTGAACATTCTTTAGAAAATGTTGAATCTGTAAGAATATTGATTATTCTGGGATACAGACCTAACTATTTCATTACCTGGAGGTGATGGTGTTGGTTTTGTTATTCTCAGTTCTATCCAACTTGGAGATCAATGGAATGGAGAGCTAGTTTTGCAACTAGTATTATCTGGATTGATAACTGGTTTTCTTTATAACCTAAACCATTGTACTAAAAATGTTAGTCAAATTTTGTTTCTCTCTTTCGTTAGATAGTTAACCCTAAAAATTGATTGGATAAAGCTCTGATTTAGTTTAATATTGGAATATAGTAGATTCTTCATAATTTTTTTTTTTTAATTTCCAGTTGATTTAAATGTGCCCAGTATTTAATCTGTTTGGCATTTTTTTTCTAAAAATGTTAAGTTTTCTACTGAAGTGGATATTTTAATAGCATTTTTTTTATTGAAATGATCAAGAAATGTGAATTTCTATAATAGAAGTAGAACTTATTTGGACATGAAAAGAAAAATAACTGTATACTTGTGAAACTTCTCTCTAATTATGCTGAAAAGTACTGGTTCCAGGATAATTAATTAGCTTGTAAAAATGGACAGAGAATAGATGTTTTGGTGTCTATAATGATAGTATAATTACAAAAATTAGTGAAGCATTCATTATGAAATGGAAGTTATTATAAGTAAGAGCTCCTTGAAATGCAGACAATAGTAATTAAGGAGAAAAAGTTGGGGTGGGGGTGAAAAAGTGAACTTGCTAACTAATTAATAATATATTTTGTTTCTCCATGTAAAAGAAGAGAGAACAAAAGATTATAGGCATTCTTTCTTTCTTTCTTGTTGTGGAGGTCAGCCCCCCCCTCCCCAGTTATTACCATTTTTATTTTTCTCAAATCTCTCTCTGCCATTCTTATGACTAGTTTTTTCTTTTTTTTATCTTGTCATTGTTTTGTAATCTGTTTTTTTTTTGTTTTTTTTTTTTTTCAAAATTTGTGTTCTCTTCAGTCAGTAACTTCACAATATCTTATTCCTCTTTTGAGGTTATCTCCTTTTGACTTATTGCAATCTTTATATATCTGAAATTGAAAATATATATATATATATATATATATATATATATATATATATCATTTATTTACAATATTAACATTTATAACTACATAATAAAACTTCACATGACTATATAAGCTACTGTAAAAATCTCATAAAAACAAGCATTATTTAAGCTGAAATTCTCATGGCATATTTATCATGTAAATATATCCTGGAACTTTTACCAATATCAGCTAATACCAATTTTATTGTAAAAAAAGTGACTTGCGTAATAAAATCTGACATCAACTACCAATTGTAGAAATCCACTCTTGTAGACATTTTTTAAAGTCAATTTTTTTTTGTTTAAATTAAACACATTTCTTCAACATCCATTGGCTTTTAACTTGAGTTTGTCTTTGAAGTCAGAATGTTATCAGTTACATAATTCGAGGGCCTCATTCTGTTGTGTGAAATTCAGCTTGTAGCATAACAGTATATATAGTGTTCATCTTGCATATTTCTAGCTAAGTCACTGAGAGCAACTCAAGCTGGGTGCGGCAATTCAGTATCAGTTTTCCATTTTACAAACTGCTAAAGTGTAAATACTTAACTGCTTTGTGTATAGACTTATCATTACAGGCTATAACTTGAGAAAATAAATTTCTTTGTTGTTAAAGAAGGCATAAGCATGACCAGTACTTTGTGATGTTTTATTCAAATGTGAAAGTGGTTTATTTTATTTCTTAAAAAAAGAAATTGGTTACCATTCATTTAACTTCTTCTATGTGCCATGTCCTTTCAGGATGTTGGTGATCACATCTCCACAATTTCCTGTGATTTGTAGCGCTTAGTAAATTTAATCTTTTTGTTAACTCTCCCCTAACCGTTTTATCATTCATTTACATAAACTTGGTACATTATTTTCCTCTATCTCTCTTGGCTTATGGCCACATCACTTTGAAATGATCATTAAAGTTAAGCAACATCTAGCCTAGTCATTACCTAGATGGATGACTACTTGGGAATACCAGGTGCTGTAAGCTTGAATGGTGTAATAAATAATGACTTGAAACTGTTAAACAGAGAGCTGAGTTGCAATTTCAGTTGGGTTTGTTATATTCACATATGTGCAAATACTCATGGGCAAGGTATGAATCCAGTTCTTCTCCTCCCAACTATGGGTTAATTAGTAAGACTTGTATCACTAAACCATTATTATCACCAAAAAATAAAAATTGTGTGCTGAATATTTATTTTTCGGCACTAAACCCATAGAAGCTGATATGCCATTAAATAAAAAACAACCAAAAACAATCTATCTTGCCTGTGAGTGTCAAATTCCCCAAACCCTTTTTTCTCATTAGGTGCACTAGAATTTCAACTATCTCTTTCTGGTATTAAGTATAAGTAGTCATTTTTGTTTCAGTGTTCTCTAAAATTTTTCATGTTGTTCAAATGTTCAGTCCATGGTATTCTCAGCATCTTTCTGTAGAAATATATTTGTTTCAAATCTCTTCTTTATCTGTGAAGTGATTGTTCAGCATTCACTGCCATATAGGAAGACTGCTATTACATAACAGTTCAGTACTCCTTTCTTTGTTTCTAACAAAATTTTCTCATTTCTTAAAACTTTGCATAGCTTTTCTGATGCATGTTTGGATTTTGATGTTGTACTTCCTGTCATCAGTTAAAATACTTTCTAGATATCTAAATTTTTGTACTGGCTTTTGGTATCTCTGATTTGTAATTTGTATGTTAGCCATTTCTTTTTTTTTGCAATTGATATTTAGTCTTTTCTTCTTGCTTTCTTTCACTACTTTCTATAGGAGTTTATGTAGTTTCTTTTCTGTGTCTGCATGTCTTATGTTAAGATTGTGGCTACCAGTAATGTATCCTGGTAGGACTTTTAATTCTCTCCATGTTGCCTCACTGTATAGGTTGAATAAGTCCAGTGAGAAGACACCTCCTTGCATTACACCCATTTCTGTTTTTGTATATTTACTGAATTCATTTTCTATTGGCATGAGGGTGGGTTGCTGCCTGTATAGATTCTGGATTATTCTAATATCCTTCCCAAATATATCAAGGTTGTCTAGCAGTTCTTTGTGACATACTTTATCAAATGCTTTTGCATAATCTACAAAAGATATAGGTAGAAAATTGCATGTTTCATTATGGTTTTGAAGGTTGATATACGTATAATGTATGTATTTAGAAAATGCCACAATTATGGGACTCCCCCCGTTATGGCTTTAAAAACACATTTTAAAAGTATATATTAACATACAAATATATTAAAATGTGGTCGAAGAAGAACAATAATTTTTAATATATACTTTTAATATTTTTGTATATATCAATATTAGGAAAATCAATGACAAAGTGGAAGAATGTTTTCATGTGTTTCATCCTTTAGGACTAAAGTGATGTTACTACACATGCACATGAATTATATATATCTTTTTCCTTTTTTTTTTTTTTTTTTTAAGCCATAATATAATTTGGGGCAAAATGTTACTTTGTATTTACTACAGTAAAAAAAAATATATTTTAAATTCAATGTTTACAAATTGATGTACAGTAACGGAAAATCTTGCTACTGTTTATTCTTCATTTGGACTTATTGGCCCACTTGCTGAAATCCTGAAATTTGATTTTATAGACTAAGCACAGTAAGATTACATTACTTAAGGTTTTCATTACATAATTGGCCATGTGAAACATTCCTTATTTTCAGGAATACAAGTTTTAGCACAGTAAATTTATAGCATTTCTGATGTTGATGAAATTCAGATAAAGAGTCTTATATAATGATAAATAGTAAAGTTTTAAAAATATTAAATTTAAGCAAGATTTGAATCACAAAAACCTCAGGTAATATAAAGAATCCTTTAAAGTTTTAATTAGTGTATTTGATGACATATAAGATACACCCCAATTTCAGCAGGGCAAATCAAGAAAAAATTAGGAATTAGTAAAATTAGTAAACCTACATATGGCATATAAGACATAGGGGAATTTTAAGATATTTTTGTAAAAAGTAAGTGCGCCTTATATGCCGTCAAATACAGTAGCCAATTTATTTATCAGCTTGAAACACTATTTGCCAGGGCTGTGGAGTCTGAACATAAAACCTTCGACTCCAACTCCTCTATTTTTGGCACCTCCGACTCCACTTTACGTAATTATGGCCTACAAATCTCATAAGGCCCATGCATACGCTCATAACTTGAGTAGG
The DNA here is from genome assembly GCA_963932145.1 of Acanthosepion lycidas. NCBI lineage: Eukaryota > Metazoa > Mollusca > Cephalopoda > Sepiida > Sepiidae > Acanthosepion > Acanthosepion lycidas. Next base: position 54,538,616 of record OZ010582.1, on the reverse strand, counting down.
CTTATATCATTACAACTGGTTTATATCAAATAATAAAGATATTGTGGCTTTTATATCATACCTATTCATTTTCCAATATTTTCCAACAGAATTAGGGACAATCTTTGAAAGGATGTAGAAGTAATAATAAAAATCAAAATGCTATAATGTAAGATTTTTTTTTACATATATAGTTTTGCAAATATTACAAAAAAATAAAATGACTTTAAAAAAAGAAGTGGAAATGAATTTCTTTAAAGGAAATAGTAAATATACAGTAGAAGAAATAACAATAAAAGTAAAAATTCTATAATGTAAAACTTAACATAAAGTGTAAATTCAACTGGAGTCTGTAAAGTTTTACTGATTCCGATTCCAGTGACCCCTTAATTGCTTCTGACTTGCCAAATCCAACTCCACAGCCCTGCTATTTGCTTTAGTCATAAAAATCATGGCCCTATGTTCTGTTTGTATATCTAAAAAATTAATTTAATTTTTTTTTAATGGATGATCATTCATATCACCTTAAAAATGTTTTAATCTTTCATACATTAGCTTACAAAATTTACTTATTTTAATAAATATAATTTTCTAGAAAAAAAATGTAATATTCAAATAATGTTCTTATATAGGATTTGATTTTGCATATTTCAATCAATATCTTCTAGTTTACTTGTTTCCTTTACTCACCAGATATTTAATCTCGGCAGAAAAACATGGCAGTTTTATTTAACTGACCATAGAACCCCTATTAGAACGATAAATATGTTGGTTATTTCTAGATTAGGTCTTATGAAAACTGTTAAATGTTTTTTGTGTTATTGATATCTAGACTTGTGTATGTTTTCTGTGACGGTTAGAGAATGTTCATTTAATTTCTTATGTAATTTAATAGTTGCTTAAATTTGTTATTTTAATTCTTTGAATACTTGGAAGAAAATCCTCTACATTTTGGGGACCCAAGTATTCATATAACATTGAGGCATCTTCAAAAGACTTTAAGTCGATCTAGTCTGGTTTTAATACATTATGCTAATTGTAATATTAGCTGTTTCCTTATAAGGAAACATGTAGCATTCATTGACTGAGCAGTCAGTGTGACTCAAGATATGCTATTCTTTACTCCCTGGCCATCAGGCTGGGATCAAAATGTAGTATCTGTTCTCTTCATTTCTAATGGTTATTATAATATCAGCCATTCCATTATAAGGAAACATTCGGCATTTGTTGACTGAGTAGCCAGTGCTATTGTTGGTTGAAATTTATAAAAACTTTCAAATGAGTTTTTCAGAAAAAATAGCTTTCTCAATTCCACTTGTTGTTATCACTCTTTCCAGTCTTAATGGGGGTTCTCAAGTGATGTTTCTGTTATTTGGTAGATTTCTTAGTGTCAGTCTACAAGTTTTGCAGAAGTGTTGTCTTTCCTAGAGTCATCATCTGATCAAAACTATTTTTAATCATTGATCTGAAAAATTGATTGTATACAGCTGACAGTTTAGATATTTTGTGAGTGGGCTTGGTGACGTGTAATATCCATATGAAAGTCTTGATCTGATAAGGATAGTTAAGAATATAACTTGTGTTTTGAGATTAATATTTGGGTTTTGTAGTAATTTGAAGTGTTGAGTGAAACTATCCCTGGCACAGCCTATTATATATTCAATTTCCTTATCTCCTATACTAAATTTCTTATAACTGATCCGTACACCAAGGTACTTGAAATGTTTAGTATTTACAAAATCTACATCCTGAATTTTTTTGATGCATTCAGGTTACATGGCTTAACTACTTTCACTCTAATTCCAGTTCATCCTTTCTGTTTTGGAAAGTTTGATTTGGAGTCCTATGTCATTGCCATAGCCCTCACCACATCACCAGTACACTGGCATAGCCCCCCCACCACCACATCACCAGTACACTGGCATAGCCCCCCCACCACCACATCACCAGTACACTGGCATAGCCCCCCCACCACCACATCACCAGTACACTGGCATAGCCCCCCCCCCCCCACATTACCAGTACACTGGCGTGGCCCTGCTCCACCCAATCACCAGTTCACTGGCGTGGCCCCCCCCCAATCACCAGTTCACTGGCGTGGCCCCCCCCAATCACCAGTTCACTGGCGTGGCCCCCCCCCAATCACCAGTTCACTGGCGTGGCCCCCCCCCAATCACCAGTTCACTGGCGTGCCCCCCCCCCAATCACCAGTTCACTGGCGTGGCCCTGCCCCCCCCCCCCCCAATCACCAGTTCACTGGCATAGCCCCCTTCTCATATCAGTAAACATCAGTAGACATCCAACTATATTCAGGTAATTGAAATTTCGAATTGTATCCTTTATTTTGTCCATGGGGTAGATTGTTCTAGAGACAGATATGAAAACTTAAGCGCATATACTTGGTCACAAAAATCTAAGCTGGCCAAGCATAGAAATGAATACAATATGGGAACCAGTAATATCGAATGCTAGAGAAAAGCAATACTAACAACAAAAATTGCAATATGAGCTCTGGTAAAAAAAAAAAAAAAAAAAAAAAAAAAAGTCTTTTACTGAGACATTAAGTTTATAAGTCCCAAAAATTCATACACTGATGTCCCCAAGGACACATGTTGATAAAAGTGCTGGTTGGATCCAATGACTTGACACAAAAAGCTGTGAGTTCAATACCTGGTTACTGCAGTGGTGAACAAAATCTTGGTGAGTTGAGTTTAAGGGAGCTAACTGAGACATCTGGAAGAGGCATGGCATGTGGAACAATCTACCCCGGTGGACGAAATAAAAAATGCTGGAGCCTACAATGGCTGAAATGTCGTGAATATGGCAACAGTCAGAACAATGTAAATACTGAAAATAACTATCAACCCCAATCATTTAAAGCAGAAATATATTTTGTATTTTAAGGATAATTTTTCTTTTTGCAAGTTACTTGCAAAAAGAAAAATTAAGACTGGAAAGAGTGATAACAACAAGTGGAATTGAGAAAGCTATTTTTTCTGAAAAACTCTTTTCTTTTGAAAGTTTTTATAAATTTCAACCAACAATAGCACTGGCTACTCAGTCAACAAATGCCGAATGTTTCCTTATAATGGAATGGCTGATATTATAATAACCATTAGAAATGAAGAGAACAGATACTATTATTGCATTAATTTTTTGTGAATCACAAGGATTTTTCCAGATATAAGTCCTACTATTTAACTCATAACTAATTAAATTAATTTATATCTTTCTCAAGAGTATTTTACACACGAGTGAATGTAATGAACCAGATTGGAATTTGAACTTGTTTCTCCGATTTCTCATTCCAAGCCACTATCCATTATACCATATACACGTGTGTGTGTGTGTGTGTGTGTGTGTGAGAGAGAGAGAGATATATAATAATTAATGAATCCAGATGTTTTTGTTCACCTGTTTTGTCTGTAATGTTCTCATAATTTAATTAAAATAATGCATGCAAAATGAATTAAATATCATATTTGTTGATGCTGAATATGACTTGTCATAAATATTCTTGATAAATAGTTTGAAAAGTAACTAAAATGAAAAACAAATACATTAGAAATAAGACTGGAAAAGGGAGCGTTTTCTTTTATTTTTATTTTTTTAGTTCAGTTTGATGAAATTTTTCTTAACTGAGTTTTATTTAAAAGAAGAAAAAAAGTTTTATAAAAAATTCACTGTATAAAATTGAAAAATCTCATAGAATATTTAAAAAGGCAGTTTGATAATGGCTGCCTTAGAAATAATCTGGATGTTTCTGAAAACTTACTAATAAGGATATTAGGTAGGTTCCTAGTTTTGGTTATTGCAAATTAATAAAAATTGTTTATTTGTGTAGTATTCCCTCTTTTATACAAGTTTCATTAAAGACAGCTGACAAAGTACTGCAATTTAAACTTTTTATTTACAGATCATGACAGCTATTAGGCAGATGTGTAAATATACTTTTAATATTTAAAAAAAAATTATTCACTATTATTATTGTTTATGTAATAATCATTATAACATCACAAATAGCTATATTGTGGAAAAAGCAGTTTTCAACAATATACACATGTTTTACGTATTTATGGTTATTTTTTTTTTAAGCTTTTATCAAAAACGAAATTCTTCTACATGTAGTTATGGATAATATTATACATTAATTACTAATTTTTTTTAATTAATAACCATTTTTTCTCAGTTGTTGACATTAATATCTGTCTGCTGATGTGTTAAAATTTTGGAATAAAGCAATAATAAAAATTTAAATTTCATCTCTCTGATAGATATTGCAATATGTTAAATTTTCTTGTGTTCATATAGTGTTTTCTTTTCTGGATATAAAGTGTAAAAATTATCTGAGTGTTCTGTATATCTGAGCACTTTCAACTATTCTTTTAGCTATTATCAAAGATTTTTTATTTTTAACTGAATCTATGGATTTTTTTTTATGTATGTATCTAGATTTAGAGGAATGTTTTATTTTCCTAACATGGTCAGCACATTGTGGCTGTGTTCATAGTTGATGTTAATGAGTGTTGGCCTTTTCTTTTTTATTATTAGTGCTTTCATTTTATATATATATATATATATATATATATATATATATATATAGTATTGTTATTACTAAAGAAAACCAAAACCGTTGGTGGAACCAATGGGCAACTTGCCTAAATACCTTTAATCCAGGGAAAATCTCAAACAGGAAAGCAATAAGAAAAAAAGAAAAAGGTCTAAAGACCTAAAACGTCTGTCTATTCAGTGCTCTGCATTGAGATTACCTAAACAGAGCAAAAAACACTCGACAATGTTAATTCCTATGAAAGAATGGCCCTAGTTGTAACCCAACATGATCTTCAGACAACTTGAAAATATATATATATATATATATATATATATATATATAATCTTAATTTAAATTTGACAGTACATCCCCACTTTCCGTACTTCTCCATCCTTTATGCACTTATATTTAAAAAAAGAATGTAGCTCTTAGTCAAGCAGAGAAAGAATATTGCTGGTTTGAAATGTTGGCAGTCAGAATGGTAGACAGCCGATTGTTATGACTGGTTGTTGCTTTTGGCACGGTTTCTTGTTTGGTCAGATCCTCCAACTGCATTTGGGTGTGGATATACTTAGATAGAGACCTAAATATACATCTGGGGTGGTTTTGAAGATTTTCTTTTACATCACTTCTCCATTACTTCTCCATCAGTTAGCCACTTTACATTTCAAAATACCATGTTTTAATTGCTGCAATTTATCTACATTTAATCTACTTTTATTTTACACCTTTATTATTTTGAATTTAATCATTGTTGCAAAAAGTGAGGAAAGAACTGAAGACAATAGAGATTTGGTTACTTATCTAAGCACCTGGTACTATTATTTTTTTTTCCTCTTTTCTTATTCTGAATAGACTTTACTTGCTCCTCTAGTGGGTTTAAGGCCATATCATGTTGAAACATTGGTTCTTATACAATCACCAAAGTTAAGCACTGTCTAGCCAGCTCAGTACTTAAATAGGTGACCACTTGCAAATCCCAGGTGCTGTAAGCTTGGATTTGCTGGTGGTGTAACGGGCATCACATTGAAATACCGATTCTTGTATGATTGAATCTGGTCAGTACCTAGATGGGTGACTGCTTGGGAATACCATGTGCAGTTGGCGTAATCATTAATGGCTTGGATTTGGAAATTGGAGAGCTGAGTTCCAATTCTAGTCAGGTTTGTTATATTCACTTACCCAGGAAAGGTATGAATTCACCTCTTCCCCCTAGCCAGCTATGGGTCTATTGGTAGGACTTGTATCACTAAATCATTATCTAAAAAAAAAAATTCTTACAATCTAAAAATATTTTCTGGCTTTAAATAAGCTGCAAAATTTGATAAGCCATAAAAAACAAATCAAACAAATATTTCTCACATTATCATGATTTTTTTTTTTTTTTTTTTTTTTTTTTTTTGTGGAACAGAATACCAATAGGGTGTTTTCCGAATCTTGACTTCATGTCTAGGATTAACTGCTATCTTTCTTGATTAACCCTGTGAACTTTACTTAAACTTTTCATATGCTCATACAATGCCACACAATACCCTTCTACTTTGAATGGCTTTTGGGCTTTGTATTGGATAAAAGAAAAATATTTTTGTCTGGGATCTGGTGATTGCTTCTTACAGTTCTGTTTTATCTCTGTCTTTGAGACATGTATACCCCCCAACAAAAAAACACTTCATGGGTTGATAGTTACTTTTTTTTATTTTTTTATTTTTTAATAAAGGCCTTTTTTTTATAAAAAGGCACAATTTCGGAGATTTAATTAGAAAAAGTTAATGTTCATCAACTGAATGAATTTACAGAATTATAAACTTCAGTTGCTTATATTTTTGAAGTCCTATTCACAGATTTTTTTTTTTTTTTTTATATGAACGGATGCAAAGCATGGCATTATATTTGCATTATTCATTTTTATATGGTTAGGTACCTACCAAAAAGATCTCTACCTCTTAGTTTTTGGGGCAGATACAAATAGAAATCTTTTTGGTAGGTACCTAACCATATAAAAATGATTGCATTTGGGCTGGATGTGTGAGTGGTATAATAGATAACAGCTCAGAATAAGAAATTGGAAAGCAGAGTTTGAATTTCAATTGGGTTTGTTGCATCCACTTATATGCAAATAACTTTTGGAAAGGTATAAATCATTTCTAGCTATGGGTTAAATAGTAGGACTTGTATCTGGAAATAATTGTTATCCTTAAAAAAAATTGTTAATCCCATATTCACTCACAAAAAGAAAAATTAGGCTGTGTTTAAAAAAAAAAAAAAAAAAAAGAAAAAAAGATATTAATGCATTGGGGAGATGTTGTCTGGAAGATGAGCCATGGCCTCCAGAGTAAAATTATTGTAATTTTTCTATCCCTAGTGGGTGCTGATAAGATCTATTTGTTCAGTGTTGAACTATTGTTGGAATTTATTCTTTGACTAATTATCTCCTAAAAATTTGTTTTCTTAATTCCAATTTAAAAGTTCTTGTTTAACATTTTGATCAACACCTTTTTGTTTTAAATACTTTCCCAAATTGCTGAGACTTCAACATTGGTACATTTATTATATATATTCTCCAAAGAAAGCAATTACAGATTACTTACTGGTTTTTAGATTGAATTAATTTACAATTCAATAATCTATCCAATAACTGATAATTTAAAGAAAGCTTGACTGGAGATATATGTATGCCTTATTAAAGAGTACTGACATTTTGTGTCTATTAAGTTTGTCAATCTTCCTCTCCAAATTATGAATTATTCTTTGCAATTTATCAGACCAAAATTCTATCACACAGCACATTATTATGGGTGATAATAACATTTGACAGTTTCTTATAAACAGCACCAAAATAATACATACATCCAATAATAAAAATAGACTAAAAATTATTGAAGCCATCTACATCAGACAGAAGCAACCACGTTGTAGCAAAAGTGATTATAATCTCCAATCTAACATTCTTGGTCACATTAAAAAAATGCATTCTACAATAATTGCCATGGCAAATCTAATAATGCAAGAAGTCCCGTCTGCCACAGAGGGGACATCTTGCATTATTAGACTTGTTTTATTAAATTTAAATATAATGTTGCATTAAATGTGCTACTTATGACTATTATCATTTTACACATAACACACTAATTACACCCCCCTCCCCCAGAATGACTCATGAGAGCCGAGAGCTTGGACACAGCCATTATAAAAATTTTGGAAATTTCATAATTCAACAATTGACATTTTTGTAAAGGATAATTTGTAACTTAGGAAGATTGACAAACTCAATAGGCATAGAATGTCTATACTCTTTAATAACACATGTTTGAAGTAACAATTTCTGCCTTAGTACAATATATATATATATATATATATATATATATACACACATACATATATATTTAATGACAACCAACAAACAACATTATAAATAGCCAAAAAACTGCATCTGGATTCACAATTTCCACTCAATAGCCCCTAGAATAATCTGAACTAATAACTGTTACTGCCCACCAAAATAACCATTAGAATAATACAATAGACTAACCATAATGAATCACTGTCCACTTCATATATAATCATGTACGAAACTAGTTTTATGAAATTAAGCACTTCATTCAATATTTGCTATGTTAATTTTTACTAAGTAATATGTGACTGATTTGAACATAGTTTTTGTAGAAAAATAGTAATGATACTAGCATTGCGTGACTGAAGTTTCTTTTTATTTTACTCTTTTGCTGTATGCATTAATTTCTTTTTCTGGGATCAAAAATGTTAGAATTTAAATGGTTTTATCAGTTAAAATATTTTGGTAGTCATTTTGCATGTTAAAATATTTGTTGGTTTTTCAAAATATATTATTAAAAACTGTCAACATTATTTATTTTCCTTTACTCCTAAGCTGTGTTTTAAACACTAAGGTGGTTACCACTTTTAGGACTGAAAATAACTTTATTTGAATAACAGAGCAATCATAAGAACAATTGTTTATTTGTAAAGACAACAACAACAACAACAAAAAAACTTTAGAAATGAGTAAGCTAAAGCTGGATATACAAATTACTTATCTCTTTATGAGCAAGAACTGCTAAGTTGTGCAAGATATAAGACACATGCTGGTTGATATTAAACTGCATTCATTTGATGCCAATTGTATATAATTTTTGTGAAGACACACACACACACACACACACACACACATACATTTAGATGAAGAAAAACAGTGATAAAACAGGAAAGCCAAAGTGTAAATAATAATCTGGGAAACCCAAAAATCTTACACCAATCTTTATATTATGTATGAATGCTTGTTGTGTAGGGCTTATCACATGAATCGCGTGTGTGTAATTTTTACAGTGTTTGTCTTCTACTTTTCTCTTTTTTTTACTTAGAATATCATCTATTGTCAAATTACCCTTTGGCACTTGTTTTGTTTGTTGTAAATAATGGAATGATATCCCCCTTTCCATCCCAACCACACTTTTTGTCCCTCATTGCTGTTGTACTCATTTTGTAGTAAAGTTAACCTGATTTCTTGAGGACACCAAACTAACAAAAGGTCAGATCAGCATCAGGTGATGTTTGGAACAAATTTCTGCAAGGCAAAGACCTGGTGCAATCGTACCACATACTCAGTCTCTCTCTCTCCCCACCCCCCTCTCTCTCTATTATGTTATCTAAAATAAAGAATTTTCTGTGTTTTATGACTTAAAAATTGTACCTGAAATTTTAAGTTGTTTTATTGAAACAATTTGATAAGATTATTTTTCTTTAGATATTTTAATGCATTGAAAACAAAAATTGAAATGAATTTAGACTTGTTAAAATTATTCCTGATCATTTTTTTTTTTTTTTTTTTTAAATTCAATATTTTTTAATTTTTTTTCTTATTCTGACTTTATGGGATGAGGAGTTATCATTATTCACAAGTGGACTGTTGTCTTTATTTTTGTTGTCATCAACCTTTTGGCTGTTGTTCCTTCGTCCTTCATTAAACTACAAAGAATTACAAACTGAACCCTTTATTTAATCTACAGGGACAGATTGTTCTTGTTATAATGCTCCTGTTTAAAGATATATCATCTAGTTCTTATTTAGTACTACTCATTTATTGCTTACTCCACTCATAATTGAGTTCAATCCTTGGTCTGGGCGATATGTACTTGGGCTCAGTTCTTATCTATGTGTGATGAAAACCTGCTGAAATTTATAGTTGCCTTTTAGGACAGCTAAAGTATGAATAACCAAAAATGGCTGAATGTTTTTAATAATATTTGTACTCATCATATATTTTATTCCTATCTAAAAGTCCCAACCTTAAAAGAAAGAAAAAAGTTGTTAAAATAGCTTTTGGGAGAATTCTCTTCTTACTAATGAAGTAAATGACCATGTGGTTATTTGTGTCAATGTGGCTTCAAAAGAGAACAGTTCTGATTATGTATAAGGATTGACCGCAAGTTGCTTTTGTTAGATAACATCTTGCTTTTTAACATTATTTATATCCTCGGTGCAATTCCAGTGCTAAAGTTTGGTAATTATTCCTTCAGATTTTCTAATAAATTTTGTAATGTTGATCATTTTTCAAGTTTTTTTGTTCAATTTCACTTTGTTCATGTTCCTGTTAATAATCAGGCTAATTGACAGTATCCAGAAGAGATTCATTTGCTTGTAATCAAAACTATGCTAAATGTTACATGAAGTTTCTTTTTCATTAATGCCCCTTTAGTGTAAAGTCTTGAAATATTTTGTGGTGTTGTTGTATTTGTACTGCTTAGTAATTACAGTACTTAATTAGTCCATTTAAAATTAATTAATTCTTTTAGATTTTTTGGAGGGTGACAACTCCAAAAACTTCCTCTATAGCCAGTGAAAATATGTAATTTGTAGTAACTGCAATTGTAAACACTTCATAATGTATTCATTTGTGTTAATGTGCAGTAGGTCCTCTTGTTTGTAAATTACATATTGGTTGGTTGGTTTAGTGGCATATCAACCTCTATGGGTTATTTAATACCGAAATCTAAATGTTATGAACTCAATTTTATGGTTACAACTAAATATATTTTGAATGCAACTGTATGCCTTCAACTCTAGCTAAAATGTATTGTTGGCCATTTTTATATATATCTATAGCTGGTATTTTTATTATAAAAATGTATTTTTATACTTTCATAGGGTTTTGTTTTTGCTTAGGTGTTCACTATTTGCTCATAGCTGGGACCTTAACAGATACTACCATCCTGGTACAGGGTGGACCTTGAAACAACAGCAATTAAGAGGTGGCTTCATGCTCCTCAAAACCTCCAATCTGACAATCAGAGACCTTGCTGCCAGATGTAGTTTATCATCATCTCCAGGACTATACATTTTTGTATTTCAATGTACCATATAATTTCTTTGTTCTTAAAACCAACTCTCACTAGTTTTTAACTATCTACTGTACTTTATATATTATTTTATTTTTAAGCCACCACTATCAACATCTCAGACAGAACTTTAAAGTGCATTTGTGTGTATGTGTGGTTAGATGTAAGACATTAACAAATGGTTGGTATCTCTTTTTATGAATGCTTTAATTGGTGGATAAATTTATCAAATTAACTATGATAAAAATGCTTTTCCTGAAAAAGCAGTCATACTTATTTAAATTTTTTTGTAAATTAATCATTTTAGCAACTAGTGTCAATACAATAAAGTACTGTGGACAAATCAACAAAAACACCAGATTTGTATTACAATAATAAATATTTTAAATATTTCTTTTGTCTTTGTATTTGAAAGAAAAAAAAAATGAACTTTACAATGTAATGAACTTTAGAAATAAACTTGAAACTAGTATTTAAATCTGAAATACCAACTTTGATAACAATTGAACAATCAAAATGTTATTGAAACAGGATATCTCTTAATTAATAATGTAAACTTTTGGTTGTTAGTCAGATATATAAATTATTTATGGTGACCTATAAGTATTTACAAATTAAGAATGTGATATTTTTTTTTTTTTAAATTCTTTCTCTTGTCTTTCACTGCTTTTGTGCTGACATTTCAGCCTCTATAATTTAGTTCAATCTTTTTGTGTTTCTCTACAGATAATGTAAGTAGGCTGAAATGTAACAAGGAACCAATAAAAAGAGAAACCTCAAAAGCAAATGAATTTGTTTAAATAAAAAATAAAATTAGAACAATATCTTATCTAAAAACAGATGAAATCTAATTATATGAAATATAATGATAGTTTCAAAAAAATTACTTTTACATTATTCATTTATTTTTTTTTAAAGAAAAAAGTTTATATAACTTTAATTTGGTAATTAATAGAAATTTGCTTAAATAAAACCAATTTAGATGATTTTATAAGGATTAAACTTTTCTAACTTGGATGCTTCTATTCAAAATTTTATTCATCAGCTTACAGTACAAGTTTCCTATATACTTCATATAGGGAGGCACAGTGGGGTAATGGATAGTGGCTCGGATTAAAGAATCGGAGAGCTGAGTTCAAATTCCAGTCGAATCTATTACATTCACTTACGTGCTAATACCTTTGGGAAAGATATGAATCCTCTTCTTCTTTCCCCAGCTATGGGTAAATAGCAGGACAGACTGGGTTCTATAGCCTTGGATGGCAACTGGTCTACTGCAGAAAGAAATGGTAACCTACCGAGGGAAAAAATCTGCCTCGTCAGTCATGTATCAAAAAGATACATGATCGATTAAGCATGTATCACATATGGCACATAACTGACTGACTGACTGATATACTTCATAACTGATATGTGGCACACACTTGTAATATACAACAATAATAGATACTAAGGTTACCAATTCATTTTTGCTACATATGAGAAATTATTCATTTTTTCACCAGTTCCATTTTTACTGTGGTATACATTTAAGTATGAGAGGTAATCTGGTATATTTTTTTATTATTAATAATGTTGGCATAATTCTATTTAGGTTTTCAAGCACCTTGTATGACTTATGAGTTATACTGGCCAAATAAACAGACTTCTCATCTGTACAGAAAGGATGCCTGACCACTAGTACTAAGATTGATATATTGTTTTTTTTTTTTTTTTTTTTTGTCTTCATTATTATTGAAGACAAGTGATTGAACATTTACAAAAAGAAAGACATTGTAACTCATGTTTCAATAAATAATCCTGTTTTAAATCAAATATTTCTTCTGGCATTATCTGTGTCACATTCATAAATATATTTTATTGTTGATCAGCAATTGTTTACAAATAATCACCATTTATTTACTATTTAATTTAGGGTAAAAAAAAATTTGAAATTGTTTTAAATGCCCAATATTCACAAAAAAAAATAATTTAATTATATATTATCAAATTTATTTTTGTTGTGACCAGTTAAGTAGTTTGCAGTACAGTACAAGAGAATAGTCAGTACTAATGCACTTGCTAGATAACTATGGCTACTACTTTTCTTTAGGGCATCTATCCATACTGTAGTTGTTAACCTACTCTACTTATAAAATTATAGCCTTTTCTTTATTTAGGAGACAAAAGTTCATTGGCATTGTAGGAGATAAGTAAATTTAATTTTTTATTTGAATTCAATATGTTAATACAAAGATTTTGAAAAGTTATCACCCAAGAAGATACTACAAAAAACAATATTTTGGCAAGTGGGCAGGGCTGAGAACTTTTCAATAACCCAATTGTAGACGAGTTGATCGATAATCAATGTCTCCAATTCTATAGAACAAGTTTGGGACTAGATAGAATAATGAAACTGGTATCAAAATGAAGGAAATTTATTTCTCTTCAAAATAGTGAGGGCTGATTGATAAGTAAGGTCTCCAATTCTGTAAAACATGTTTTAGACCAGAAAGAATAATGAAACTGATATCAAAATGAAGGGAATTTATTTCTTTTCAAAATCATGAGGATTATTTTTCAACATTATTAATTCTACACATTTTTCTCAATGTTCTCTCCTTCATTCCATACATGAATTCAGTTTCTGGCACACCAGTTCAACTTCAACATTGGCTGAACAACATTGACTTTTCAAAGCCTTTTAGGAAGGACCAGAAATCTGATGAAGTGAAAGTGGGGCTAAAAAGGAAAAAAAAAAAAAAAAAAAAAAAAAAAAAAGCATCTTTGCTTTTATTGTGTGGATGTATTTAGTGTTTATGTTTTCACAATACCATATTCCCTGTCATTCCCTGTGGTAGAAATTCCATGCCAGTAACACTTTGTGTCATGAAGAATTTTGAGCATGAATTTTGGTTTTCTTCTGTTGAAGGAACCATTTTTGAATATCTTTACTGTTGGAGAATCTGGAGGATGATATTCTTTATACTGTTTTTTGTTTTCAGGTACATAATCATGAACGCAAAATCAATCTACAGTCACAAATTCCATCAGTGATTGTGGCTTTTTATGTCTCTCAGACACAATGCTCATGACTAATGGACACTAATACTCAATGCCATCTCACAACAAATTGATACAAAGCAAGTTTGAACAGGTCTTTACACCAGACCAAATACATGTTTGTATCTCCATCATAAGGTTGGAGACTTTAGGTAGCAAATAATCCCCCAACTTGTTTATTATATCTGCATATTTGCACCATGTGTATTTATGACAAGGTTCTTAAATGCTATAGAAATACATTTCTGTTCACTTATTAAAACATTTGTAAGTATGCTAGATAATATTTTTCTTCCTGTAATGACTTGCTGAAAGTTCTTTTGAAAAGAATGACAGGGAATTATGACAGGTGGTCTCCTCTGCTCTTGCACATAGTTTTTTGTCTTTTTATAGCCGTTTTTGTCATTGCTTTTGGTTTTATACAATTTTATCTTTTTATGAATCAATTTTTTTTTTTTTTAATTTTTAGCTAGAAATTTAATTCAATTTCTATCAATTTTATATTTCATTGAGTAACATTTAAAGAATTGAATCTTGCAGTGAATGTTCTTTTGTTTTTCATAAATGCTTAATTTATGATGTTAACCATTTACTGCAGAAATTAATGAAATGGTTATATAGATTTTCTGTCAATGTTTAACCTTGATGTTTGCCAAAAAAAAGAAAAAAAATGTCAAAAGGATGGTTATTCCCTTGACACCACTATTACTGTCTAGCCTCTCAACTTGGTGCTTTCTCAATGTCATGACATGGTTTCCCTCTGTCCTTTCTAAAAATATTTTCTTTATGGTGATTATGCTGATGAACTGTTCTCCTTAGTGCCTTGACTGCATGAATTAAGCAGACTACTAGATTGGCAACTAGGTCTTGCCATTTATTCATAAATTTATGAAAGTATCTGTGAACAAGAAAATTTAAATAAACACATAGTGACGAGTAATTATAATTTATAAATTTAAGAAAAAAATATGCATTTTCTAGGTATTTTTTTTCATTTGCTCTTGCCACATAAACTCACTAAAATTAGTTGAGATCATCGCTTTCTCTGAACCAAACATTCTTTTAATTTCAGATTTTCAGTGAGAAATACAAACACTCAATATTTTCAGTGTGTATTTCACTATTCATTGGGTGAACAAAGTTTTCCTTGTGTATAATTACAGAATTTCTGTAATATTTATCGCAAATAGTGCATTGTAGTTGGTTTACATATTTTGTTAATTTTGTAATTTAAATAAATTTTTGAGCAAAAAGATTTCTTTTCAAATTTATTTCTTTATAAAATGGTAAATCATAGATCTTTTATAAAAGGTAAATAATAAATATTGCAGTGTACCTGGTTCACATATTTTTATAATTTTGTAAATAAACATTGCTGAGGGAGTCAAAAGTGTATATAGTCATACTGGTGTCATGGGAATAACCATTCTTTTGACACACCATTTATTTTTTTTCGCACCAAAAAAATTTGTGTAAGTGAATATAAAGAACCCAACTGGAATTTGAACCCTGCTCTCTGATTAACAATTCCAAGCCATTATCCAATTCACCACCTGTACATCCAAATTTACTGTACCTAGCATTCCCAAGTGGTCATCCATCTAGGTGCTGAACTAGCTCGATGTTGCTTAACTTCAGTGATCGTACATGAACTGGTATTTCAATGTGATATGGCCATAAGTCATCTTAAGGAGAAATAGTTAAGTTTACTCAATTTTTACATGATTAAGATTTTTCTTCAATTGGAAGTTGGTTTAGAATCATAATCGGAAATTAATTTTGTGATAATTCATTTTGGTGTTCCATTCTTCTGTGAAATGTGAATGTTTTACCCTTGTGATTTGCACAAACCCATATTTTCTGATGTTGGAATTACAAGATTGATTTTTGACTCTTGGAATTATAACCTCCCTATTGCTAGTATTTACCTCGTGTCTCAATGTTTTGAAAATAAAGATGACTAATGTAAAAAGAAGAAAAGATTTTTTTTAGGAAAGAACTTTAAATAATGACCTAAATCTCTTTGGTAGCAGAACTAAGACATATACCAACTATCAGAGAGAATTATCTTTGGAAACATCTTTGTGAATTTTGAGTAACATAATGAAAATCTTATTAGCCTAGTGATATCCCTGACTTTGATAACATCTTATATAAACTGAAAACCATGCTCCGCAGACTGTTACCTTAGTTTCTATGCTTTCAAAATATCAAGCAGAAAAATAAAGAATAAAAGCACAAAACAATTATGGTTGAAAAGTTTGTGGAGAAATTCTGTTTTATCTCCATTGCTTATAAATGTCTTCATGCTAAATGCTTTTTCTTTTTATAGGATGATAGATTTTGTGTTTACTTATTTTAAATACTGATTAAAGTTTTACTATATATCTTTGTAAGTGCATATGTAGCATTAAAGCTCTCCAGTTTGATATATTATACACGGGAAGGCAAAAGTCGTGCACCATAGGGATAATTTATTAAAAATAGAATTACACATTAAAATTTTATTTACTACTTGTTATATGCACTGTTCAAAATGTCCTCCCTCTTTTTTCAAAACCCATTTCAATTCTGTGCCTGCAGGAATGTCACTTTTTGCTGTCATTTTACTGCATTCATATTTAATTCTTTCTTTAAGTTCCTCAATATTTTTTGGGAGTCTGATAAAAAATTGGATTTCAAATGGTGCCACAGAAAAAAAATCCAAGAGTGTGAGGTCTGGTGACCTCAGTGGCTGTTCAAATGGACAACCTTTGACCTAGTCATTAAGTCCTGTAGTGCATGACTTTTGTCTCACCCTGTATATCAGATTCTAATGGAATTTTTTCAAACTGATATGTTTACTTTTTTTTTTTTTTTCTTGTGAATCTCTCTCCTCTAGAGGTTTAGTATACATAGTTTCTCAAATTTCATAACTAATTTTTTCATGGCAGATTTTTTATTTATATCTGTATGATCAATGGACTGATTGCCATTGTCTACAGGACAATATAAAGACTATTGGTATTGTCAACATTTTTATATGTTATGATCCATAAATACTGAAAACATTTGGTTTTTCTTAAGGTTAGTTAATTAGCTTTTTGATAGATTCATTCAGACTCTCTTGTGTGTTTATCTTTATTGGAAGTGAATAAGCAGCCTGTGCATTGGAGAGGTTTATTTTCAGCTTTGTTCTTCTGCTTATCTCTCTATTCTTTTACTATTTGATAGAAATATACAGAAACTTTAGCAGTTCTTCACCCTTTTCAGAATAATCAAAATGAAAGCTCTCTGATTTAATGTTGAGTTCTTCGTGTTTGGCCAACTGGTTTACTTTAACCATTTAGCATTCAACCCCCACCCTGTAAACATTGGCTCTCAATGTTCAACCTGCTGTAACCTGCCCCATATATGCATTTCAAATAAAGCAGGAAGTTGTGCAAACAGTGAGACTTTGAGATCCCATATTTACAGGTTGGGTTTGAATGTGTTGATTGCTAAGGGGTTGCTAAATGGTCATTATTTAACCATCAGGATTTTTTCCTATCTTTCTGTCATTTTACATCATAACATTTCAACTAAAGTGTGCGTCATAGTATAATGTAACTTTCTCCGTTTTGATTTCATTCATTTAAGGAATTTTTTGTTAGCACCATTGTTACATGGAGCTAATAAATTTGAAAGCGTCACATGTAGAAGTATTTCTCATTCTTGTTTTATAATAGATGTGTCAAATTTGTGGCATGATGATGAATCCTGCAATAAAATTGCCAGTTGACTTCCTAAAAAGTTTTGTCTTCCAATCCATCACAGAAATGAGCCATGTGCACATTAATTTGTTCAGGTTCCAGCAAGCTATTATGAAAGAATTCCTCTTTGAATTTTACCAAACACAGTAGAATATTTTTTTTATATAACAATATTTTGTTTATATGGAGATGCTGAAGGTTGTTTTGGAACAAGTTAGGTATTTTCTTAGCCTTTTGGATTCTAATAATAAATTTATCACCAGCGACCATTTTGTTTTAAAAAACAAAAAAAACTTTTTCAAGTTGATTTAGAGGGAAAAGACAACTACTAAATTGACCAATGTTCATTTCAGTAACTTCACAAAGAAGCATTTTCCATGTGTTTTCTCACCTGATCACTGACATTAAAAAAACATTGAGCATGGTCATTAACTCAATGGTTGACTGCTTGGGAATATCAGGTGCTGTAAGCTTGGATGGATGAGTTGTGTAATGGATTGAAATTGGCGAGCCAAGTTCTAATTCTAGTCAGGTTCATTATATTCGTTTATTTCCCTTGGGAAAGGTATGAATCCACCTCTTCTACTCCCAGCTATGGGTTAAATAGTAGTGTCAGTAAATCATTGTCCCCCAAATTTCTTACAATTCAAAAGTATTTTGTGGTTTTAAATAACCTGCAAAAGTATAAGCCATAAAAAAACCAAATCAATCAATTAATCAGTGTTTTCATTTCTCTCTAAACTTGTAAACTGTGTACTAAAGTTGACTACTTATACAAGTAATAAGATTTCTCAAATATGATTAAAAAAAAAAAAAAAAATGTTATTGGCAACATTTTGCTTCAACCTCATACTTACATCTTTTAAATTATTATATTTTTATTTTGTAAATCTTTACTTTGTGTCTCTGTAATAATAAAATGGTACTTGTCAAATAACTATCAGAAGGCAAAATTTCTCCTAACCTATTTTTGTGAAATATCAAAGTATATTTTTTTAAAACTTTATTTTATTGTTAACATGTACATATGTGCATTGCTATTTACTGTTGCTGAACGGTTGTATAAATATGGTGAGCCAAATTAACTGTGTCTCATTGTCACTTGTAATGTCCTATTAGAGATCGGGTTCCTTAGTATTTTCATGTGTTTGTGACATTGATCTAGACTGAAGATAATCAGTTGGGATTGTCATACAAGACTAACAGTTTTACAATCTGACATCCATTTGAAGGTTCTCATGGGACCAAGAAATCATTTTCAAGAGAAAGAATTTTTTGTTTAAAGTTTGGCATAGCCTAGGCAGGCTTGACTGCCGAATTAGGAACTTGGAATACATTGATTTGCTTCTTTTCAAAATTTCTCCAAAAGCATATTTTATACTCCTCTACAAATGATCTTTAGACTTGATGAATAACTGTACATTTCAGAAAATCAATTTCTTATGCTGTGTGCAGGAAACTGTACATTCTAGATATGTTGCACATAGGACACCTGAACTTGTTTCAGTCATGAGTTTACAGACAGCATAATAAATGCTACACCTGTAAACAGTTGTGAGATGAGTCACCCACCTATAGTGTGATTACAACCATTATCAGTTGGCGTTTTTATTTTAACGGTAATTAAGAATTATTTCAATTGAGCATTAAGAAAAATAGTCCGATTGATACCTTTATATAAATCTGGTTTGTATTTTTTTTTTTTCATTTTTTTTTAAAAAGGCTATTTGTCTAGCTGAAGTTCAGACTGTTTCATATATTTAAACATTTATTTTTTGTATATTTTGCACTGTAATTTTTTTTTGTTTTAAAGTTTTTTCTTTAAAATATTAATTATACAGAAATAAAAACCTTTTCTTTTTAACAAAAATCAACAACCCTGTGTTTTGATATTAAGCCTGACCTCAATTGAGAAACCCTCCCAATCCCTACTCGCATTGCCTCTGCATTTCTATTATTAATGTTTTAACTGAAGCATTAGCACTTAGCTGTGTTCGTGTGAAATCTTTATGCTATTGATACATGAAAGACTTGAGAGTGGGGGTGTGGGTAGAAAAAGAAAAAGGTTTTTCTCTTTCATAAACTTGTCAAACCCGTATTTCAAGAAGGCTGGAATTAGTGGAGAATTATGTTAAATGTGTACCAGAAATAGATTTATTTTTATCAACCTAGAAGCTAATAATCTTTAGTCTTTAAGTTTTGACTTTTGTTGTTTTTAGATGCCATAGTACTGAAGTTTTTCTGTCCATTTTTAAGATTTATAATATTTGAAAATCAAATTGAAAATAATTCTATTTTTTTTCATTTTTGGTTCCAACTTCAGTTTTTCAAACTTTTAGTCGTGACATGATCTTTATTTTCCCCAGCGTTTATTGAAATCTTGATTAATTTTTATCTTTTCATAGATTGAGTGTAGAAAAATTTACAACCATGTGTAATTATTATTTTTTTAATTTTTTTTTTTTTTTTTTTTTTTTTTTTTTTTTTTAAAGTTATTTAATTCCATCAATATTGCAGATTTTATGTGTACATGACAAGAATGTTTACAATTGTCATAGCTTTTGGAAGTTCAGGAATTTGGTTCCTACTAACAAGATTTGCATTAAAGCAAATCAGTTTTACATTTAATCAAAATGGAATAGCTGCATTGAAAAGATGCCATCAGTTCTATGAATGGATATTACCATTGTTTGAACTTTGGAAAAGTCACCTCTGTAAAAACATATTTCACAAAGACATTCAGGTATGCATTAAAAAAAAAAATTTATATCTGAAAACCAATTAAGTTTCAAACTGAATTTATAACACAAATGTTGTAATTATTTAAATGAAAACTATTGTCCTCAACCTTGTCTTCATTTTCCAATTGTTGTACCATCCACCCTTCATCAAGTTCTTGTTGATTTGAGTAACTTTCAGGGAACTTTGAGCTGAACCCTTTATTTAATCTACAGGGCAGATTCTTCTTATTGTGCTATCCATGTTTAGGAATATCTTGCTAGTTCTTATTTAATACTATTCAGTTATTGCTCACTTCATTTTTCAGTGTGTCCAAGTACACACTGTCTAGCCAAGAAATTGAACACTCAATTTCTATGTCCCCAAATTCATAAATCAATGCTTTAATCCACTAGGGTCAATTCTGAATGGAAAACTTAGTCTTCAACCTGCTGCTGTTGCTTGTTTTGCTTGACTGCTCTCAGGGAAGCTTGTCTTTTTACTGCTGCAGTTGAAGCCTTGCTGTCATTTAACTTTTTTTGAATTTTGTAGTCTTGATGATTTACTAACTGCAACTATTTTATAAATTGTATTTAAGCTTGACAACTGTTGATGTAAATAATTTATAAAAAAAGCATTTACCCCTAACTTTATTAGAAAAAAAGTAAAATAAAAACAGAACAAACTTTGGAATTCAGCAAGGTATGGTTGACGTTGTATTAGGAAAAAAATTGTTTTATATATACAGCTGAGTGCAGCGAAGTTCTTTGGATGTCCAAGGAGAGATTACAACCCCCCCCCCAAAAAAAAAACAACAAACAAACTGATTTTTGGTCATTTGGGCAGGTGACTAACTTTCATACTGCATTATTTGCACAAAATATATAATTAGTCTATTTCCATAGCAACACTGAACCAAATAAGTAAAGAGTTCACTTTTAGATGCTTTCTTCTCTCATTGGCATTCAGAATGAGGACAGCCCCCCCCCAAAAAAAAATTGTATTGTGTATGGAATTCATATAAACATTCCTGATCTTCTTTTATTCTTCCTGAGGGCAATATATCCTGATAAACCACCAAAGATAATCGCTAGATTGTTTGGCAAGAACTGTGGTTGTGCCCAGAGCATGACTTGGTCAGATTCCAGTAAGCAGCTGCTGCTGTTGCTTTCTCATCTTGTAAGTAATATCCAGTCTCTTTTAGATTAGAATTTTAATTTATCTCTGTGTGTGTGTGTATATATATATATATATATATATATATATGAAATACGAGAAGTTTATTGATTATAATCTGGGATTGGCTCTTGATTTCGGTATATTGATTTTCTGGGTTAGATCATATATGCAGATGTTCAGGTGTTATGCTCATAATAGCAAATGTTGGGTATAATTTGGTAAGCTGTCTTTCTTCACCTTTTCTTCATTTTGTCCTTTATCAGAATTTATGATTATTCAAAGTTCCAGTTTAAAATCCTACACTTGGTCATTATCAATTGATTGCAGCTAATTAATATGACTATAAAATTTACTTGATATCTCTGAATTTTCAACATAGTCTTTGCAAAAATTATATAGAAATGTAAATATTAAGTAGGAGTGTAATGATTTTCAATGTACTGAATATAAGCTCTATGAATTTTTCTCATTGTTGATATATGGGGGAAAATGATATATAATTTTTTTTATATATGAAGAACAATTTTAGTGAAGGTATGAAAAGTGGGAAAAGTTTTCAATGATGCATTTAGGACTTAATCTGACTGAATTGTGTGTGTGTGTGTGTGTGAATATGATAGGATCCTATTGAAAATAAGTAGACAAAACTTGTCTAAATTATTCAGTGAGGCATATCTTAATGAAAACATGCTGGCAAAACATATGCAATATATATATATATATATATATTGATGCATGTTTCATTAAATAATATAGACAAGTTGTGTCTATTTAAGTAAGTTCCTTTCATATTGCCTGATAAGATTAATAACATTATCATTGAAAGACGAAAGGAGATTACCATATTGATACATATTTAAATCCAACCTAAGCTTTCGGCTTGCATAAGCAATTATCAAAGATGACAATTACATTTCAATATATCAAACAATACACGGATGAAACAATGATACTCTGTTGTGTTTTTTTTTTTTTTTTTTTTTTTTTTTTTTTTGCATGAAAATTTCAAAGCAACAACAAACTTGTGTATGCAAAATGCGGAAGCGAAAATTGCATCGCAGCTCGTGACATCAAACCACACGTGGCCACGCGAGAGTGAAAACGAGAAGTATTAAGTATGGGAAGCCGTTGGTATAAACCTATGACTTCAGTTAGCAATTATAGGCATTTAAGAATATTTGTGGAGATTTCGTAGTTTATTTTGTTCAGGTTAGGTTTTAAATGTTTTATGGATATAGCTTCAAGAATTTTTAGTTTTTGTTTATTGTTTTCATGTTTAAGTATAGTTGTTTTCAATGAGGATTTTCTAGAATTGTGTACATGGCCAGGCACATTGTTTTAAATGCCTAAAAATGTTAGTTAGCATTCAAATGTAGAGTCAAGCATTGTGAAAGCAAGTTAGTGGTGTGACCAACATAAATATTATTTAATCCATTGGAGATACTTTATTTGAGGAATATAAAATGATTTAAAATATAATTAAAGTGATTTTCTTAAAAAAAAAACAAAAAAAAAACACCTTTTTAAAAATAATTCATTCATTTGTGAATAAGTCCTGAAAGTTCCATCATAATCTGACAATTATTTGGTTTTTGCAAGAATTTCCAAATTAATGTGTTTTTCAACAGAAAAAAGATACTAAAATAGTAATCATAAATATTATGTTGACCACTGATGTAAAAAAAAAAAAAAAAAAAAAAAAAATTTCTTACCAAAATTTTGAATGTGCTGGAAAGGATTAAAAAAAAAAAAAAAGAAATTAATAAAATAATAAAAAGATGTTTGTCTTTCCTCTTAATAGTAACAAACATATTGACAATAAAACTTTTTTTTTTAAGTTTGGGTCATTTTTTTCATCATGCTATGCTGTTTTTTCAGCATAAAAGTGGAGATATCTATATTACATAGAGCTCTTCCCTTCTGTCATTCAGTTACAACACTAGTCTGATATAGTTTATTTATTTATATATATATATATATATATATATATATAAATAAAATGTTGTGATGCTAGGAATCATAACTGCTCTGACATGGTAACCTAGGCATGTTTTTTTTCATTTTCCTATTTTTAAATATATATATATATATTTTATTGATTGTTAGTTTTACTTTTTATTAAGCTTTCTTTTGGTCACCTGGCAAGCTTTCCATTGGTTGTATCGAGATATATATATATATATAAGAAAGATTGTGTCTGTATGTATGTTCATTTGTATGATGACAGTGCACGTCCTTTTAATAATAACTCCCTTTACTCATTCTTTTCAAATTCGTGCAAGCAGTGGCAACAGACAAAGAAATTCGCTCACCTTAGTTAAAAGAAAATTTTGAGTCTGGCAAAGTGAAGACAAAACAAATGATCAATGAAAATGTTTTTACACAAATTAGCTGTGAAGCCTAGAAAAAGAAAGAAAATAACGATAATGTGTGAAATCCTTTTTGATATAAAATAAAGGTAAAAATTAAATCAACAAGGGTGTCCAAAGTCATGTGAAAAGTTTAATTTCTGTTAAAGCATCCAGTGTTCAGATTTTCGTGAGTTACCTGCTGATTATATTATCAGCCTTAATGAAGTGTTTGGCATTTCAAAGAACTTTAATTCAAATATCCAAGAAAGCTAAGTATTCTTCAGCATTGCCATCCATCATTAATCTTCTTGGCATGGGTAAACCAGCCATTCATTTTTTAACCTCATAGTCCCATGCCACTAGACAGCAATATCAAAAAAGAGAAATCAAATGCAAGGGGTTCTCCAAGGAGAGCTATGAAAGCTACTGGAACAGAGAGAAACATACACTGGTGAAAAGAAGTTTAAGACTGATGCTTAAAGTTTTATTCATTTCAGAATATGCTTCTAATAAAACAATTAGTTTTATTGTGTATGCTTTATACAGAATTTATTTCTCTTTTGAATGATGTGAAAATCATATTTTTTTTACAACTTAAAAAATTTTAATGCTGGATTAATTTAAATGGGTATTATGCAAATTATTTACTAAATGGTTGGTCACATGGCTTGTTATTAATGTATTATACTTTAACTATCAGCCGGAGCATGACTACACTTCTGAAAAGAAAGTAGCAATAGGCTCTGTCTAAAGTCTGTGGTAAATGTGAAGTCAAGAAGTTTGAAGGAGAAACTTCTGGATTGTGTTGTTTGAGTGGCTGAGTCAGGATTCCGTTATTAGAAGATCCACCACAGCCTTTGAAGCATCTTCTTTCTGGTATCATTCAAGAGTCAAAACACCTTTTGGAAAACATCAGAAACTACAATTGTGTTTTTCAAATGACTTCATTTGGGGCTAAAGAGAAGTTGGTTTTGCACACAATTTTAAAGTGCAGGGTCAGGTATACCATAAGATGGAATCCCCATGGCCACTAATAAAATGAAGAGCCACAATTTTTTTCAGTTATAAGTTCAGCTGGAAGTGTTTGCAACTTCCAAGAACAAGACATAATTCTATTTAACCTGGCATCATACTTGAGCTTACACTGAGACTGCAAGAGATGATACATTGTAGAAATAGCTACGTCAAAAACTTTATATGTGCTCAGGAAAGTGCTCCTACTAACATCTTTAATGTGATCATTGATGCAGACAAGTAACAGCATCTGGGATGGTTTAATGAACCCTCTTGCAATGAAATAGCAGTGGTTCTCCATGGTGACCAACATAACAAGAGAGACATTGTTTCAAAGTGATGGGACAACACACTTCAACAAATTAATGAGGCACACAGATCTTATGATGCTCTTCAGTATCCACTGCTATTTGTTAATTAGGAAGATGGTTACCATTTTGGTATTAAACATTGTAATCCAAGCAATCTGGAGGATGTGTTAAACAAAGAAGTATTGTGTAAGGAATTCTCTGTGCACCATTATATGATGTATGGCAAATCATTCAATTATTTTCATCACTCTAGATCTCTTTCATCAATATGCAGTTGATTTGGCTGCTAAAATGAAGTCTGTGTTTCATTAGAAACAATCAAAAGCAACTGCAATCAGAGAAGTATATTCATCTGAGATATACTGTAGACAATGATGTATTAGGTTGGTGCAAAAATAACGTCATTTTTTGACATTCAACTTCAAAAGAAAAACGACATTATTTTTGCAACAACCTAATAGCACCTAGCAATCTTGGGCAGCTTTGCATTCGACCATCAAGCTTTACAGGAGGGCCTCGATATATGCATGAAAGAACACAGGATACCATGACCTATGTATGCCACTATGATCGACCAGATCTTTTCGTAACCTTTACATTTAACCCAAAGTGGAAGGAAATTTAAGACAAACTTTTTTCTGTATTAAAAGGCCAAAGATAGACCTGACCTCCTTGCTAGAGTCTTTCGCCGGAAGTTGGAGAAGTTCATGGATCTGATTAAAAAGGGAAAAATATTAGGGTCCATAAAGTGGGACATGTACACAATTGAGTGGCAAAAACGGGGCTACCACATGCTCACATTCTACTTTGGCTGACAATAAAAATTCATTCTCTAATGATATTGACAGGATAATCTCAGTAGAGTTTCCAAATCCATCGACAGACAAGCTATGAAATTGTTAAAACAAACATGGTACATGTGAGAGGGGCATTAACCTCAACTCACCATGTCTGAAGAACAATGTATGCTCAAAGAGGTTTCCCAAGAGATTTCTTATGGAAACACAAACTTTTTAGAGGCGTAGAAGCCCAGATGATGGTGAGTTGGACAATATGAGGTTGACAACACTCACATACCACACCACACAGCACAAAAAAAGCCAACACAAAGAGAAACATAAACCGAGAACAAATATATAAAAACAAATGTAGGAAAAATATTCATTAAACTCATTCACAAACACTTCTCTCCATCAAGTACTCCCAACAAGATATTCAACAAAAACCAACAAGATATTCAACAAAAACACAGTAAAAATCAGCTAGAGTTGCACCAAGAACATGACACAGATAATAAAAAAAGCACAGCAGGAAAACAATCAACAAACCACCTGAACAAATTAAATCCATGTGTAATGAATGTCTCTTAAATGGCAATTGCTTGCAGAAGAATGTAATATATTATGCCACTGTAAAATCAGTAGATTACAAAGAAAAATATGCATAGGAATAACTGAAAGACCCTGGAAACAAAGAAACTATTCACACAAAACATCCTTTGCAAATAGTAAATACACAAAACAGCACAATGCTTTCTAAACTTAACTGGGAGATTAAAAACAAAATAAATTGCACCAAAAATATCCTGGAAAATAAGGAAAAGAACATCAGCCTACAACAATCAATCCAAAAGCTAAACTCTGCCTAAAGGAAAAAATAGCCATAATTATCTTCCAGACCAAAACAAACTGCTAATTAAATGATTGGAACTCATCTCAAAATGCAGACATGAAAACAAATTTTTACTATGCTACTTAAAAAATCAAAAACTGAGAAAGGAACAAGAATAAATGAAAATAAATAAAATAAAATAAAATAAGTAAAATAAATTACTCCAAACAAATAAGTAAATAAACTAAGTAAATAATAAACAAATTAACAAACCATGCCTATCAAAGTAACCATTAGAATAATATAATAGACTACCCACAATTCATCACTGACCTGTATATATAAAAAGTCAAGGAAAAACAATGCACTTGGCCTGATGATTGCATTTAGCATGAAACATACTGTCACCTCTGGCTGTTAACTTCAATGCCTACTTTTATATTTATATTGTGTATTTTTACAATAATCCCTCTTTTACACAAGTTTCATTAAAGACAGCTGACAAGGTACTGCAGTTAAGATTTTTATTCAATATTTCTTGTGTTTGTATAAATGTTTTCTTTTCTGGACATAGTCTGTAAAAATTGCCCAAATGTTCTGTATGTTTGAGCACTTTCATCTATTCTTTTGGCCATTATCAAGGATTTTTATTTTTTTATTTTGAACTGAATGTGTTGATTCTCTATGTCTGAATCTTGAGTTATAGGAATGATTTTTTTTTCCAAACATGGTCAGCACATTGTGACCATGTTCATTGTTGATGTTATTGAGTGTTGGTTTTTTCTTTTTTATTATCAGTGCTTCCATTATTTTTACCTTTTTTTTTAACATGTGGATGAGGCGATTATTGTATTTTCTGTGAGTGTGTTGCAGATATATATATATGTGAGTGTGTTGCAGATATATATATATGTGAGTGTGTTGCAGATATATATATATGTGAGTGTGTTGCAGATATATATATATGTGAGTGTGTTGCAGATATATATATATGTGAGTGTGTTGCAGATATATATATATGTGAGTGTGTTGCAGATATATATATATGTGAGTGTGTTGCAGATATATATATATGTGAGTGTGTTGCAGATATATATATATGTGAGTGTGTTGCAGATATATATATATGTGAGTGTGTTGCAGATATATATATATGTGAGTGTGTTGCAGATATATATATATGTGAGTGTGTTGCAGATATATATATATGTGAGTGTGTTGCAGATATATATATATGTGAGTGTGTTGCAGATATATATATATATGTGAGTGTGTTGCAGATATATATATATATGTGAGTGTGTTGCAGATATATATATATATGTGAGTGTGTTGCAGATATATATATATATGTGAGTGTGTTGCAGATATATATATATATGTGAGTGTGTTGCAGAGATATATATATATGTGAGTGTGTTGCAGAGATATATATATATATGTGTGTGTGTGTGTTGCAGAGATATATATATATATGTGTGTGTGTGTGTTGCAGAGATATATATATATATGTGTGTGTGTGTGTTGCAGAGATATATATATATATGTGTGTGTGTGTGTTGCAGAGATATATATATATATGTGTGTGTGTGTGTGTGTGTTGCAGAGATATATATATATATGTGTGTGTGTGTGTGTGTGTGTTGCAGAGATATATATATATATGTGTGTGTGTGTGTGTGTTGCAGAGATATATATATATATATATATATATATATGTGTGTGTGTGTGTGATATAAAAAATTTAAGGTTTAAGTATGAAGTTTTTATGTATGTTTTTTGAGAAAGTGTGTGATGTGAAAACCTGGTGGCTGAAGTATCAAGTCATATTGTTAATTGTGAAGCAGCCAATTAAAGAGCTAAAGAGCCAACATCTTTTAATATTAGGTTGGTGCAAAAATAATGACGTTTTCTCACATATGTTACTATGTGAGAAAACGTCATTTTTGCACCAACCTAATAGATAAACCATGACATCTACTATTTTCTTTTATGAATGATAACACATTTTAGTTATGTGCAGACTTTGCCAACACATTTTGCTTATAACTTTGTCTCATAATGTGTAGTAGTAATATCTGGAAACTTAGGTGCTACCAAATGTTTTTTTTAATTTCATCTGACTCTCCTGCCTTCTTGGTTTGAAAGAGTAGGGTGGGATTGAAATATATATTTCAACCTCTTTGTCTTTCTCCCTGTTCTTATTATCCAGTGACACAACCAATTTTTCTAGTTCTCATTTCCTCATCCTGTCTGCAAGAGCAATTTGTTCTGTGCTCCTCAAAAAAGGAGAGAGAGAAAGAAGTTCTCTTGTTACTGTCATGACCTGTTCTGCATTGCACTTCTGTCAAAAGAACTATTGCCTCAATGGCTGACTCAAGTCCTTCAAACGTACCAATATCAGATATTTCTACTACTTTCTCATTCAACAGTTTGGGAGGAGGAGATGATGATGATGATTCTTCATATCTCTTCAGAATGTGGGTGATCATGACTCTCCACAGCTTCCTATCCCTTGTGGCCACTTAACACTCCTTTTCCCTTTGCCAAAACTTTCACTTCTTTACCCTCAATTCTGCCATCCATTTACACAAGGTTGTCAGGTAGGTGGCCTTGCTACTTTCTGTCTCTTTTGCCCTAGATATACCCTGTGAGGGTCAAGTTCTCCAAGCTTGTCTTCCTCATTATGTGTCCAAAAAACTCCAGC
This sequence comes from Acanthosepion lycidas, assembly GCA_963932145.1. Lineage (NCBI taxonomy): Eukaryota > Metazoa > Mollusca > Cephalopoda > Sepiida > Sepiidae > Acanthosepion > Acanthosepion lycidas. The sequence continues at coordinate 54,509,071 of OZ010582.1, read as the reverse complement.
TGTCTCTTCCTGATACTGAGTATAAGTGTTATTTTTGTTACCATTTTCTAGAAAATTTTCTTGTTGCTCACTCTGTACATGGTATCCTCAGCATCCTTTTGTAGAATTACATTTCTGTTGACTCATGCGTTCAATATATATATATATATATATATATATACACACACATACACAAGCTTTCTTTATAAATGCTGTATCATGTTATGAGATTTTGAGTATATGTGCCCTTTTCTTGAGTTTCTCGTTGCTTACACACTTTGTCCATGGAATACTCAGCATCCTTCTGTAGAACCACATTTCTACTGCTTAAAAACAAGATCTGATAAGAATGTTGCTTGTTAACTATGAGATAGAAATCTACTTGGTTAGTCCTAGCCTTAGAGTGGATAACAAAGCCTTTGTATTGACTAAAGTTTTCTATTTGTAGCACTCACTATACTGATGGTTGTTACTAGGCATTGATAGTAGACTATACATTAAGTTTAAATAAATTACTTTCTTTTTCATTTTTTTTTTTTTCTTAATCATTTCTCCCCAAGTAAGGCAATAAAGCCAATAAGAAACAAGGTGTTACTGAGTGTTAGAGAATGATAAAAATATACTATTAATGAGAGAGGACAATAAAAAAAAAACATGAACTAAGACAAGACAATAATTGACATTGCATTTAAAAAAAACTCATACCCTTGGGAAAAGTATGAATTCATCTCCCCACAGCAAGCTATGGGTTAAATAGTAGGACTTGTACTAGAAAAATCATTGTCATTCTTAAGTTAATGTAATATTCACTTGTAAATGAAATAAGAAATCCAAATATGTTTTGGATTTAAATAACCTGATAAAAAAAGTTCCAATTGAAAATTTTAGTTATTTTAATCTTTCTACTGATGAATAAAGAAACAATTAGTTTTTTTATTAAAAATACTAAATAAATTATTGAGCCCAAATTAGTCCATGCTATTATTTAATTTTAATAAGTTTTTTGCATGAAAGTGTGTTGAAAATTTCTCAGATTAACTGACCAAGAAGTCCTTCTACCTCAGAAAAATCTAGTATTTGTAGGTTATTTTTAATTTTCATTATTTTATTTTTTTAAATTTTTTATAGTGGTGTTCACCCTGTACAAGCCCCTGGGGCCCACTTGAGGTAGAGGGTTGCAGGATAAGAGGTACAGCTTATGTGGATGTGTACAGAAGATAACTGCTAACCCTGAACTTGAACTGGTTAAGATTGGGGAAGCAGCCTCTTAGGAGTTGGTTCCACAAGGTAGTGATTTGTGGGAAGAAGCTTCTTGAAGAATATAAAGGGAATGAGAGTAATTCACTACAATGTGTGTGACATGGTGAGTCTTAGCCATGATGGTTAGGACTGGTAGAACTAATGAGTGTCATTCATGTGAACACTCACCATAGAAATAGCAACAGAGCAATGATAGTCTTGTGATGTTTCATCTGTGAGAAAGGGGCTGGAGAGTGGAAAATAATTTGTCACCTATAAGGATACAGAGATGATTTTTGGACTCTATTGAGAGTGGTCAAATTTAAGTTTGTGGGATTGGCCGAGAGCTTTTAGGCATCTTCTCATATAGTTAAGACATACTTTAGACACAAATAAAATTATGAATGAATGAAATAGATTTCATTTGAAACATTTACTCTGTGGTTGTTCATAATAAGGACTCTTAATTTTTTCAATCGCCATAAATTAAAAAAACAAATTGGTTGAACATGGAGTAAATCTCTAACGGCTCAAAATGTCCAACTTTTTATTTCTTTTTAATCAGGGATTAATTTTCAGTTCTAAGCTGAAGTGGCCACAACTTAGGTAGTCCTCTAATAATATACAATATCTTTCTTCACCTGGATAAATGAAGAGCTTTCTAAAACTAATTTTTTTTTTTTTTTTTTTGTCATGTCTGTAACATATACCATACATGTTCAATTGGGGTTTAAATCTGGTGATCATAGGGACCAATAGAATACTTGGAAGTTAGCTTGGAAACATGGCAAGTATAAAGGGGTGCAAATGATTTGTGACAAGATATGTGTATGTCAAGACTCAGTTTTGTTAGTGATCCTTATAAACTTATTAAACTCCAACAAATAGCCAGCAGCAGCTTGCATAACACCCTGCTTGTATCTATAAGTTGATGCAGTCTGTTCCACATGTGAACTCTATTGGCTGCTTGAAAGGGCTACAAATCTGGCTTATCTGATCAGGTGACATTGCACCAGTCTTCCAGGGTCTGATTGTGATGTTTTTTGCTCCAGGTAAATTGCAATAATCAGTGTTGTTGTCAAAAACAATACTCCAATATGAAACCTCATGGAATGCAGTGATGAGTTGAGTGACATCAGCATTGAATTGGGATATCATTTGATTCATTTTTCCATTTTATTGGGTAGTAACTATTCTTGTCAGACTCTTGTGGTCCTGTTCTTGCATCAAATGTGGACACCTGCTGGTTTCAGATGCTGTTGCTCTGTCTAGAATGCATATATTCCTTGTATGTCCTTACTACTGTTGGCCCTGACAAACCTAGAGCAGTTGCCACCCCAGAAACGGTGGTCTTTTTTCTTTTTTTTTTTTTTTTCTTCACCAAACAATAATTTGTGTCTTATTGCTGCCACAGCTACACTATCTTTTTACTTACACATAATCTGTTCGAGTTCATTTCTACAAGAAGGGGAGGGTGAAATGATTCCATGTACGACCCTCTCTAATTATTTTTATAATTCAGTTTAAATGTACCTGACTTTGGATTTCTCCATCCACAAATATTCAAAGGAAAATATATATTAAAATGCAGCTTGGTAAATTTTGTTTATTTGTTAAAAAAATTGTACGAAAATGAAATTCATTATCTGAGAAGCTATCTCTATCAAATTGTATAGTTTTATAGAGCTCCTGTAAAAAAAAAAAAATTTGAATCTTATTTCATATTTGTTTGTGTCGGAAATAATGAAGAATTGGCTGATGTGAGTGGTGCAGTGATTTTGACCAGGGAGTCATAAGTTGTGAACGCCTCATTCTCCTCTGCTTTAGTAGCCTTCCATTTGGATTGGTGGAAGAGATGAGGGCAGAGATATGTTATAAAAATCCTTTTTGGCCAACAGTGAAACAAGTTGTTATTATTGTTCCTGTCTGTTATTACTGTGGTTACCTGACCCTAGCGGAGAGGGTTGTAAAGGAAGGACATTTTTTTTTTTTTTTTTTTTTTTTTTTGCAACCTGATCATTCACCAACTATCTCCACGCTGGTCTTTTCAGTTGAATTCATTTTCCAAATTTGATACAATTTGGTTTATGTTCCCAAAACGTTTACTTCTCAAACATTAAGATAAATGTATGCCTGCATTAGTGGATGTGATTTTTAATTTAAACTTTTTCACTTTCTAACTTTCCATTTTAAATATTTATTTGAACATTAAATATTATCTTGAAATTGTTAGATATTTTCTGTTTTTGCTTTTTTTCTCTTGTGAGCCATTATTTAACAATTTGCTATTTGACTTTGTTTTCTGACACTTGTTTTGAAATGCTTTCACTATGAATGCATCTCTTTAAATTTGGGCATTATGTACTAATATCACTAAATTAACCAACTATTTGGGATGTTTTTTTTTTTTTTTTTCTTATGATACATATGGGTGGGGGGACCAAGGACAAGTATCTGCTCTTTGGTAGTAAGTCCTGCTACGACACTGAGGCAACAACCTCAACATACAAAGGAAATACTCACTCGTGCTACTTAGGAGAGATAAAGATCTGCAATTTTATTTCCAAAATGTTTACTTCTTGAAGTACAAAATGGGTTACAGAAGTTTCTACTAACATTTCTCAGCCTTCTTTTGATTTCACTTGAATTTCTGTTAAGACTTCCTATTCTGTTAGGCCAAACTAGTTTGCAATTTGATTTTGTTTATA
>OZ010582.1:54461230-54503730 GCA_963932145.1 Acanthosepion lycidas | reverse complement strand
TCTTCTTTTAATATCTCTCTGCTGTTTTTTTTTTTTTTTTTTTTTTTTTTTCCCCCTCTTACTAACCACTTTGTCATCTTCTGGGGACCACTTGGGAACACTGAGTACTGTAAGCAACCTCCTACAATCCAAAATGCTTTTGGCTTTAAATAACCGACAGAGAGGTGATAAGCCGTAAAAAGAAAAAAAAAAATCAAGCATTTTCTTCATTCAAAACAATCTACTAATCCCTTTCTTAACTTGCCCAGGAATAACAGTAAGTTCATATTTATAACATCACTAAATACATTTTGGAATTCCTTTTCCTTTTAGTTTCTGGCTTTTGCATTTTCCTAGATCCCATTTCCATCTTGACTCTAGAATATATTTCTTTCATTCAGAGATATTACTCTCACAGGTGAGGGTGGGGTCTGCAATTCTCTCCACTCATCCAGCACCAGTAATACATGCAACAGCTGTCAAAATATAAAGAGAAGGAAAAAAAAAGTTGAACTGGCAATGTTCTTATCTTCAAATTAAATAATTTAATATCACTTTATGTGTTCACCTTTGACCTCTAACTCCTATTATTTGGTAGTCTTTTACAGTCCCCTACTCCAAGCATTTTTTTCTTTAAACAGTAAAACTTTCTTACTTCCAAAATGCAAACCTTTTTCTTTTTAAACAGTATAGTGATTAATGAAAACAATGAACTATTTTATTAAGAGTGGATCTCTGTACCATATTTGTTAAATTTAGAAGTGTATAAAATAGGTATGTAAATGCAACAATTTTAATGGAACAGAAGTCATATAATACATTCAGATGTTACTCAAAATAGAAATCTTAGCATGTGATGGATTTTTATCAGATAGTTTTAAAATTTTTATTAAGTATTTTAAAATATTTTTATCAGGTATTTTTAATTTTTTTTAATTTTTTTTTATTCAGCTATCAGAAAAATATTTGCTCAATAGGGATTCTGACTGATCTCACACACCATTAAATTAAAAAAAAAAAAAAAAAAACCTGAACCCATAAAATGTCTGCTCAGTTGTTTTTCTCCTTTTTTTTATTTTATTTTTTAAATGGTTTTGAAATTTCCCTACTCATTTATATTAATGGATAAGAATTACATTTCCAAAATGCTGCTTCTTAAAATATTAAATTTTAAATTTAAATGTCAACAAAAAAAAAAAGGGGTGGGTGGTTATGATGAAAAACCTTTTCTATTTCTACATGCCTTTTACTGTGGATGTAGGGAAGGAATTCAGAGAAAATATTTTATTCATTTTATTTTGGGGTTAAAAAACAAAAAAATACAAAACAAACTTGTTACAATCTCAAAAAAATTTAATCATAGTTAGTTTTCAAATGCAGATTTATCTGCACCCCAAAGCAGACCTTCAGAAAATCTCAATTAAGGTCTGATACTTGTAGACCCTCTGACAATGTGGACAAGAAATGAAGTTGGTATCAAAAGAAATGAAACATCAGCTTTTGTCATCTGTTCCTCACATTTCTGCTGATAGTTTTTACCATTCTGCTTTCTTTATATTTTGAAAACTGCTCTTATTACTTGGCAGTGGTGGGAGGTAGAGAGGAGAAACTTTTGATATTTTTTTTTTTATCTTTGCAGTTCATATCAGTTTCACATTTCTACCAAAAAGGCCACTTTTTATTATACTGTTGGTGATTAAGAAAAAGAAAAACCTCAGCTTTCATACAACATTTGTAAATGTTTATTGATGCCTCCCTTAGGTGCTATGGTGGTGCATGCTTAGGCAATCATGTCTCTTTTTTTAATTCATGATTGACTTATTCATATTCAGGGACATAAAATGGGGGATAACTTTTCTATTGTCATTAAGTACTAAAGTGGTCACCCACAGAATTACTACATATTAGTACCATGTGTGATGCATGCTTGAATGATCATGTCTCTTTTTGATTCATGACTGTCTTGGCAGAACAATTCTTGTAGTAGTCTGCTATTACTTTCTTTATTAAACTGGTTGCCAACAAATGCTATAGGACCTAGTATGTCCTGCTATTTAAACCATAGCTGAAAGAAGAAATGGATTATTTACTTGTAAGTGAATGTAATGAACTAAAATTCAAATTTTCTAGACAAATCTTAAACCCAGTTTCGTGTTGGTAGAGAAGGAGTGTATGAATTCAGACACTAGTTAAAATGACCTTGACCTATATTTTAAAATACTGACATCTAGTTTCTGTAAGGAAAATTATTTAAATGAAATTAAAATTTAAAAATTAGATTTTTTTAAAAATTTTATTTTAATAAAAAACCTTTAAGGAAGAGTAAAAATGTAACATCTAAAATAAGTAATATACAGATAATAATAATAATATAATAATTAAAATAATAATTAATGAAATGAGTCTTAAAATCAAGTTATTAAATAAATTTAATAAATTATATATTAAATATAAATTAATAGGTAATATAGCTAATAAATAAATAAAATTAAAACAATAAATAAGTGAAATATAAATTAATTATTAAATATAAATTAAAACCATTTAATAAATATAACAATACATATAGTGTGTTTTTATATATATATATATATATATATATATATATATATATATATATATATATATATAAAAAGAACAAGTAGGAAGACAGATCTTAATCTAACATGTTTCACTTTATTAAAGCTACATCAGAGATCAAGATAGAAATGATAAAATTGATAAAAAGCAAAGACACGCAGGTTAACGGTATGTTGTTTGGCTATTTCTTATTGGTTAGATACATGTCACATGTAATGAAATAACAGACAATATTCAAATAAGTATAAGAAAACATTCTGGATGGTAAAGTGTGTAAAAGTTAGATGCTGCAGGATGTTTTGAAAAATTTTGTTTGGTTAGATTTTTTTTTTTATTAAAGTATATCTGATGCATATTTGTGTGTGTGTGTGTGTGTGTGTGTGTGTATATATATGGAATAATAGTTTCATGAATAATATCTAAGCAATAAAAAAATAATCACAACATACCATTAATCTGTGTCTTGCTTTTTATCATTTTTTATCATTTCTCTCTTGAAACATGTTAGATTAAGATGTTTCCCTTCTTGTTCTTTATCGTATCATTTTATCAGATTCCTCTCCATACTCTATGTTCAAAGACACACACACACACACACATATATATATATATATATATATATATAACACGCACATTTAAATAAAAAAAAAAAAAAAAAACATTCTTAAATTCATGGGCATGTGTAATCATATCACTTTAGCCCAATGCAGCACATAAAATTTTTACCACTTTGTTACATATATATATATATATATATATATATATATATATATATATTTATTTTATTTAGGAAAGCAAAGAATTTTTTATTTTATTTTTTTTCTATTTATTTTTTTTAGGAGAAAAAGGGAAAAATAAAGAACAATTTCTACTTAGTAGTATAGCTATGATATCATTAATGATTAGGTGTTGTGAAATGCCATTTGTGTTTTGATTCTTGTTATCTTGACCCGCAGAAGTGTAATTTGATGTTTGTTATCTAAAGCACATTTGAAGGGTTCTGTTATAGGTTTACAATTGATAAACTGGCCTTTTTACACTCATAAATCCTTCAGTATTTATGATTGCAAACATTCAATTGTCATTGGCACAAGAGATTACTTTAATCCTCTGTCCTTTACTTTTCATTTCTTTATTTTTCTTTGCCTCGCTGTTCAGTTTTACAACAAAATTATGTTTCTAACTTGTTTACCAAACATATAAAGTTGAGGCAGGTAATAACATTTAAGGTCTTATTCTGTCTTTATAATAATGGTGAGCTGCATGTCTACTCAGGTCTATTTTTTTCTTCAACATTTAGAGCCAATCTGTGGTTTATACAGCAGCTATACTGAGTGGACCTTAGTTGCAGTTTCTGTGAGAGTGTATGATCTGGCATGATCAGTTGAAATCGTCTATTATGCTTGAATCTTTGGTCAAAATGACTTGTGGCTTTGTGCTGGCACAGCCATTGATGGGTTTTGGCAGTTTCATCTATCCAATTTCAATCACAAGAGTTGGATGAATCCATACTACCATTTTTCAATGGTGCTACATGCTGAGATGGTCTTTCAGGATGATATTGTAACCTCCTTGACAAATCTGCCATGGTTGGGATTCTAACCGTTTGGCGATGCAGTCATGTTCTGTTTTTACTGATCATCATTGCTGGTATATTCTCATGATGCAGATCAGATGCCTTAGTGGTAGAAAAGCTGGAAATTTAACTTGTATTGAATTTTATGGTTTAAATGCTAACTTTCTTCTTTTTCCTGTTGTTGTATTCCTCAAATAGAACAGCAGTGTTTCTGTGTGTGTGTGTATATATATATATATATATATATATATAAAGTAATAAAAATCTTGGCAATCCGTATGGATAATCCCAAGGAGGATGAAATCTGGAGAGCTCAATGTTAAATCAGAGCGATTAATTTAATGAAAACAGACAACTTTAAGGGTCCATTGGTTATAATTTATTTCCCCAGGGAATTTTTTTCCCTGGCTCATCAGACCACACTTCCAAGGGTGAAAAAAAATGAATTTAAATTTATTTATATATATATATATATATATACATATACATATATATATATATATATATATATATATATCCTTCACCTAGACCAGTTTCCATCCAAGGCTATAGAACCCAGTCTGTCCTGCTATTTACCCATAGCTGTAGGGAGAAGAGGATTAATACCTTTTCCTAAGGATATTAGCCCATAAGTAAATGTAATGGATTTGACTGGAATTCGAACTCAGCTTTCCAATTCCTCAATCCAAGCCACTATCCACTACTCCACCATGCCTCTATATGAATTCAAAACCTGTGAAGGGTTGTTTGGGGAGCTTGTGGCACGTAGTGCACCAGGTCTGTCTATTCAGCCCTTCAAAAAGTGTGGTTGGTTCTGCACAAAGCCTTCACCACTATGATTAAATCATATGTGCTGGTGTCTGGGCTCTCAGTTCCTACGAACTGAGCTGCTCGACCCTCATATATCAAATACAATGGGAGAGTCTGCGATTTTTTTATATATATATATATATATATATATATATATATATAGGGGCTCGCCTTTGGGTCCGGCACTTGCCAACATATTTGTTGGCTTTCACAAAGAAAAGATATGAAAGAGTCCACTTTGTCCTCAAATGTATTGTCGGTATGTTGATGATACCTTTTGTTTATTCAACAGTGAAGTTGAGGCTGATCAGTTTCTTTCGTTTTTAAATGGTATCCATCCAGCACTGAGGTTTACTGTTGAGAAGGAACCCAATTTTCAATTGGCCATTTTGGATGTATTAGTACATCGTACATTAACGGGTTTTCTTACTCCTGTTTATAGAAAACCTACTTTTGCTGGGTTGTATATGCGTTTGGACTCTTTTTGTCCCACTAAGTGCAAGATTAACATTATTAAAACCCTCCTACATAAAGCATTAAAAATCTGCTCTGAGCCCTTCTTGAACGACGAAATCGACTTTATTAAGGATACCCTATGTAGTTTGGGTTATCCTCTTGACACTGTTAATTCAGTTATCCGCAGTAAAGTTGAAGAGTGCAGAAGTGCCGAGCTCTACACTGTTAAAAAATGCTTAGTTTACCTCAGATTACCCTGGATTGGTACCAAATGTGAAAAAATAGCTAAACAAATTTCATCCAATGTTCGTTGTTTTTTTCTCTGCCGAAGTTCGGATTATTTTTCAAACTTGGCCTATGTTTCGTTTTGCGTGTAAAGACGTTCTCCCTCCCCATCAAATTAATTCAATTATTTATAAATACGTTTTTAGTTGCAGAGCCGACTACATAGGGAGAACAATTCAATGCTTAGACATGAGAATAAAACAACATGTTCCTACAAAAATTAGAAATCACACCTTGCCGTTGAATGGACTCGTCCCGAACACCTATGGTTCCGCCATATGCGAACACCTATTAAAGAACAGAGATTGTGCAGCCAAATTTAGTGCTGACTGGTTCAGTCTGAAGTCGGACGACCGGCTGATCGTTTGAACTCTCTTGCCTTCGGGTGGGGAGGAACCCGAGGGAGTCTACGCCGAAGGGCGGAGTCTCTTTCGGGGAGATAAACCGACCCCGAACCCGTTTATAGGGTTCAAAGTGCATATTTTTGGCCGAGCCCACGGGCTCGGAGAATCCCACCTTAAACCGGCCTTGTGCCACATGATACCCTCGTGGGGGAGTTGACTAAATAGTAGTGATGACTGGTTCACCGTGTTGTCCCGGTCACACTCTTTATTTCTTCTAAAGGTTATGGAGGCACTTTACATCGGGTCCAACTTTTTTTCCTCCCACAACTTCCTTTTATTGTACATTTTTCTGTGTTAATTTTAAATTAAATCTCCCGTTGAAGCCTGAAGAGCGGGAGCGAAACCGGTTGCTTTGCCCGTTTTTAATATGTCTCTTAATATCAAGTTTTATACTTTTATTTCGATCATTAAATTTTGTACCTACAAAAATATCTGTGTGTGTGTGTGTGTGTATATATATATATATATATATATATATATATATAATTAGAAGAAATTCCTGTATAATGCATTACCTAGGTTTTGCCCTTACAGTCATGGCAGGATAGTTACTTGTGAATGGATCACAAGTATCTATCCGGATGTTACTGTAAGGTTGAAACCTGGGTAGTGTGTTATGTGTGAATTTATTCTAATCTTTTATAATTTTATTATCTGCACTGCTCATTCTATTTTGTGAATTGTGTATTGAGCACTTTTTAAAAAATATCTGGACATTAACCTGACTCTGTTCTGGCTTACTATTTTTCTTTTTACTCTGAGTATGAGAAAAAAACATGTATACACACATATACTTGCATGTACATTTTTTTTCTCAGGTGTTGTAGTAAAAACAGTGCTCAATTTTACATAACAGATCTATTAAGTATATATTAGCAAATATACATAATATCGTACATTGATAGCATGACTTGGAGTTTCATGCAAACATGCAATTTTCAGGTGTAAACATGGGATATTATGTATATTCAATAAGCATGCATATATTTCATTGAATAATATAGACATATGTCTATTTTTATAATAATCGTTTTTAGTTTTCTAATAAGTTTCTTGATGTTAAAATGAAATTCATTGAGGAAGGCACCATGCTTTTTCCTACCTGAGTACTATATTATTCAATGAAACATACATATATATAATTTTCAAGCTGCTTCTTGGTAGAAGAAGAATGCTTAATTGTTGATTGGATAAAATTCACCAAGCCAAAAGTAAACTTTCAGTGTATTTCAGTATCACAATTAAGCTTTGAATATAATTTGTTTGGATAAATATTTTCAATAACATCAAATTATAGAAACAGATATGAATACTTGGCACAACCAAAAGCACAAAATAAAACTCTTTTTTTTTTTTTTTTATATTCTGGCAAGGATTACAGGATTTTTTTTTTTTTTATAATTGACATAGCATTCCCAATCACTCAGATTTATAATTCTTTACAAATTTTAAACTGGGTTAATCTTGGAATTATAGATTATTTCATTGAATATTTAGCTGTTGTGACAAGATTAAAGGGAATATTTATACATTTTTATTTTTTATTTTTTTTTTTTAGCTTGGCTTTTAAAAGGCACAATTTAGAGATGTGTGATAGTGATTTTTTTTTTTTTTTCTTTTTTTTTTTTTTTTGTTCAAATGTTTCAAATTTCATATTTTATTTATTTAAAGTTGTGTACTTTCTGTTGTTCTTAATAACAACACACAATGGATAACAATAGGAGGTTTAAGGATTAATCTCAAAATATGTACATTTAAGTCTGAAAAAACTTATATTATTGTTACATGACTTTTACTACTGGAAATCACCTAATTTCCTACTGTGTGAACATTGAGACAAAGTCTTGGTTTCTTGAATCTGTCTTCAAATATCAACAAATGTTGAAATTCTTGTTTTTCTAAGATTAGTTTAAAAAAGATAAATTTTCCTTGCGGTCTGCATTTAAAATCAAAATAACTGGCTTCTGATTTACAGTAATATACTTTAGTATATGGTAATTGATTCTTTTTTTTATCATTTACAATTTTATCTAATTTAATGGGGAGAATAATCTTTTGATCACAAAGAAACAAACTTTCTGCACTAATCTTATATTAACAATCAAAATATCTCTAAATATTTGCTGAAAGCAATTTTTTTCTAAATTAACAAGATCATATTTTAGGTTTGTGATAAATAAATTCAAACTCTATGTCCATCTACATTTGAAATTAAAGTTTAAAAACTTGGCAATCTTTCTTTATCTGAAAAAAGCAAAAAGGACCTCTTTTTTGTAGAGTGGAATCTTAAAGTACTTTAAGTGATGTTGGTTAATGCAATCTGATGAGATGGGAAGATTATTATTATTGTTGTTATTGATTTGCTACACTACACCCATCCAATGTTGTACATAGAGCCTTGCTTGATGGGTTAAGGTCGTTAAGTGCATATTAATCTTCAAGATTGGGGTAAACTAGAAGATGCTAAATTTACACTGAGAGGATACATTAATTTCTTGGTTTGGTTAAGAATTAGCAAGTAATTTATTTATTTTTTGTCCATACAATTAAATCTCTTATTGCATGTAAGAAAGAATTTTTTTTTTTTTTTTTTTTTTTCAATCCTTAAAATTAAAAATATACAAATAACATGAAATGAAAGAAATAAAAAGCAGTATATCAGCAGTGATGAGTTACTAGCCATGGTCAAATTTTGCAGTCATTCCGAGTTATGACTGAAATCAACAAGCAGCCTGGTTTTTCTTGCTTATAAGATTATAACAGCATAGACATGTTTGCTTATTGGGGTTGTGTAATGCTATCTTTTACTTTAATCTCAAAAAGAAATTTCCTAAATAAGAAGAGAAGGTCAGAGGTCACATGACTCATAAATACATAGTCAACTTTTATATATAAAAGAATTAATTTTTATCATTTTTATTACTCCAAACATTATTTTAGTGGATATTCTGTTATTTGAAATAGATGCCTGTTTTTATTTATTAAGTAGTGTGCATTACATCTATCGATGGTAAAGTACACTGGATCAACTGATGGCATCCCTTACAATGGGAAATGAAGGGAATGCATATTTCTTAGATTTCTTGAATTCTCGGGCAGATACACATAATAAACACTATTTAATAAATAAAAATTGGTCCTCTATTTCAAATATGGAGTATCCACTAAAGTAAAGGTTGAAAAAAAAAAAATAAAAATATATATATATATATATATATATATATATATATATATAACTTGCTATTTCTTTCTCCTATTATAGTAATTAGCTACTGAATTAGACATTTGTTTTGTTGGCTTTATAAGTGGAGATGAGGAATATATGCCTTCAAATGTTAATACATGTTAGTGTGTGTGATTTGTATTGTCAAATGTTACAAATATGAGTAGTCAAAAAGGAGCAAAAGTTATTCATGCTCACCTTTTTATTCTTTATATAATTCCCAGATGTCACACATGGCTAAAATAAGAACCAATTAGTCCTCTTGTTTATAGTATCCAATTTCCCTATTAAGTTTTCTACATTATGTGGAAATGGTTGTAATTTGGGTTCAGGGCTTTGACTCCCTTGTTAAAGCCAGAGCATTTAGTTTTGCAAATTACTGTTAAGCTATAGAGCAATACCTATTCATCAAGATCCAACCTTATACTTAGCTTAGTTGAAAGCCAGTTTTCTATACAGATAAACAAAAATATTCTTTAGTTAAAATATTTTTAACTTCCCTTTTTAATTAATAAAGACTAGTTTTAACATGTGAACATTTCAGTTTTCCTGCTTGAATCTTCTGATAACTCTTAAGTTAATGATTAACTAGCCCTATCACACTGTTAAATATTTTATCATAACCACTTTAACAAAATATTGGAAAAACAATCATAAATATGAATGCTGGTTGTTATTTTAAGAAGTAAGGGGGTACAAATGAAAAGTTTTGAAATTGACAACTTTTTCCATTACACTGAAACAACTGTTAAACACTTCTATCTTCCCTTCTTTCTTTCTTTCATTCATTTTCCAAGTAGTGTCTTTTCCCTTCTTTCCACATGATGAAAACAGAAAAGGCCATTGTTTATGAGATATTGGCAGGATGTAATGGTCGTCTGAACTAATGAAGGGAGGGACAAGCACAATTTTGTTAGTTTGATATTGTTTCTTTTTCAGTTGGTCTGTTTGCATATCTGAAAGAATTTGAAGTAAAATATCTGTAACAGTAGATTTAGAGAAGATGAAATGAAATGAATTAGTTTCATCCAGTCTCCCAATGAAGATGTTCATATCTTTTGTAAGATAATAACATTTAAATATTAAGTAAAAAATCAATACACACATAGGGAGCAGCTACACTTAATTTTTAAATGAAAGCATATCTGGTCCTGTCTGGTGCTTCTATGTATTTAAAGAGTCTTGGTAAAATACAAAGAGTATGCAATGTTATTGGTTCTAATCTGGCATCTTGGATTCAGTCACTTTTCCACCACCATAACATAGCTTCCTTATGCCTTTTTTACAAATACTTTCATGATAATTGTTCCGATGAGCATTACTTACTAGTTTGGGGTTAAGGTCTCCTCATTTGACAGTTGAAATTGCTAGATTTAACTGTAAGTTCTATGCTAATAGTTTCTCCTCTCACACTTCTTGCTTATGGAACCCTATTCCAGATTTTTGCTTTCCAGTCAAGTGATCTTCAAAAATTTAAACAAAGTGTCCAATGTCATCTTCTTTGAAACCTGTTCTTTTCTTGTTGTATGCTGATAAACTGCATCAAACAGCAAGGCATCTCATTGGGAGGATTTGAGGAGCATGGAATCACCTCTTAATTGCTGTTGTTTCCAGGTCCACCCTGACCCTGGGTCGTAAGGCCCCCCCCCCCCCCCAAAAAAAAAACAAAAAACAAAACTGGGGTCAAAACATTATTAATGTATAATTTTTGTCATGAGAATACCAGCAATACATTTTCAAGTAAAAACAAAAAAAAAAAAAAATTTATCAACAATATATTATTAGAAAAGGAAGAAGAAAGCATTATATTTTTAAAAAATTTTTCAAAGCTTCCAAGAAAATTAAATTTTGGCACTAAACGACCCATAAGGAGTTGATATGCCATTAGGCAAACCAAACTTTTTTTTTTTTTGTCAACACTCCTTAATAATGTTTTTTTTTTTTTTCTCTCATATTCTCTCACATTCAGTAACCTCTTGTATCTTAGTGGAGTTATTGTCTTACTTGGGGTGAAATAATAATAAAAAAAAAAAAATCACTTTTTTGTTGTATGAAATAGTATTTTGATATTTATTTATTTATTTTTTAAACTTAGCTAAATGCATTAGGTAGAATCATTAAATAATTTCTGTTTTTGTTTATTTACTTTATTCTTCAAAAAATAAATTACAATTACATTCCAATCATATATTCACCATTATTTGCAATGACTTGTTGCCATTTATCAGGCAGCTCTTTGATACTTTTTGAATAAAATTCTGCAGTTTTTGCTGTTCTCTTGATTTTCATTAGAGAGAGTTTTCCCTCGTCAAAATGGTTTGCAGTAATTGAAAAATGATTGTTGCAAGGTCAGGTGAATATGGAGGGTGGAGGTAGTACAGACCAACTGATTTCCAAAATGATTTCATTTGTTATTCTTGCTGCATATGGCCTTTCATTGTCTTGTAGGAAAATATTTTTCCTCTTGATGATCAGAGGGTGCTTCTGACTAAAATTTTGTGGTCACATTGCAACTGTTGTATTTAGTGTTTCATTGTGTTTTAAGAACTTTAATACCCCAATGGTCCCACCACAGGCACACAACATTACCTTTCTTCCACAAAGCTCAGCTTTTGGGGTTGATTGTGGAGATTTATACTTGTCAGTGCATTACCTTTTGTGTTGAACATTGTCATATATATTCCAAATTTATTCGTCATTGTTAGGTTAGGCATGATTAGTAGTTAGGATGAAATTCATCATTACAACTGGCCCCCAAAAATGGAGATTACCTATGACTCTATCTACATTGTTTGGACTAGAGATGGTGTGATTTAAATGGAAAACTGATTTTGTTTTGGTTTCATCTTTACACCGTGAAACCGCATCAAATTTTTTTATGAACCCAAACAATTTTGGTTTCATTTTTATATCACTACTGAGTGACCATATCCAAAGAAACACTATTGAAAAAGACTTTCAGATGTTAATTAAATTAAATTTTATCAACATTTATATCATTGTAAGAGAAAAAGATTGAACAAAAATGTTAAAAACATTTAATTGACTAGTTTTAGGAAATAAATGTGAAATCTATTTGTTTATGAAAGAAATGAAGAATAAAAAGAAAAACGAGATGATGTCAGAAATCTATTTGTTTGTTTTTAAAAAAAAAAAAAAAACTTTTTGTGGTAAAATTAAGTTAACAACAAAATAACAAGTAGAAATAAAAAAAATACTTGCCAGTTTCGTCTTAATGTTAATTTTTATAAAGTTTGATTTTTTTTTTTTTTTTTTTTTTTTTTTTTTTTTTTGAATGGTTTCTTAGTAAGCCAGTACACCAATCACAAAAAAGTTGTAAACAAGGAAAATGAATGAAGATTCTTTTATTTTTATAAATAATTTTTTTTTTTTTTTTATCTAGGAAATGCACCTAAATTAGATATTAAGAATTAAAAATGAAAATAGTTCTTAATTTCACTTTTAAAATTTGTATATTTCCAGATATGTGGATCTCTAATGTAAAATTAAAAATAAAATTGTTTTCTACAGATGGTGTTTCTATCTAGCGAATACACCTAAAATTAAATATTAAAAAAATAAAGTAAGTTCTGATCTCAAGTTTAAAATGTGTATATTTTCAAAACTGCAAGTCATTTTTCTTAAATCTAAAGTAAAAATTATTCTTTTTTTAGCCACTAGTGTTCAGTGGGTGTTCTGCCTATAAAATTCTTCTAAACAAGGAAAATTAATTCTTTTTATTTTTACAGATATCTTTATGGTTTTATCTAGCAAATACACTTAAGATTATATTAAAATGATTAAAATAGTTTTTAATTTCATTTTTAAAATGTGTATCTAAAAAGAACAGTGATACTTGCAGATTTGGAAATCTACACATTCTAAAAATGAAATTAAATGCTTTTATTTATTTTTGTGTATTCACAAGATAAACATAAATTTATTTATGTGAAAAAACTCATTGCTTTTCCTTGTTTAGAAGAAATTTATTTGCAAAATCCCAATAACAGTTGATTGGCATACCAGAAAAGAATTGCCATATTTTTAAAAACATAAGGGGTTTCATTTTTTTTGGCTTAAACTAATTTCTGGAGAGCTATACCATTTTCTCTCTCAAATGTGTTGTCCAAAGACACAAAAATATAGATAGTTTGTGACTATTTTGTATTTTTTTATCAATTTGTTAATAAATATGGTAGTTATTTATAGTTGACAATTTATTCAAAAGTTTAATAAATAAACTTTAATCGAAAACAAGTGTCTGTCAGTGTCAGTCACTTTTTTGTTTTGTTTTTTTGTTTACTTTATAATTTTTGAAGTAATTCGCTTCCATGGGTCAGAGAAGAAATGAACATCTACCTGGTTGTAGTGTAATGTGTCTTCTTGAGTGTACAATTTCAAGGATATTGATAAAGATTGGTCACTTTGATTTTGCAAATCAAAGTATTTAGAAAGATTATTTTCTTTCCAGCCATATGAATATTTTTAAGATTGGACCAGAAATACACAATAAATTGCGAGTTGAATGGACTAAGTTGCAAATTTATCAATCTCAAACAAAATCAGATATCAACTGGAAATTCTATCATTACCCAGGAAGTGAATGGTTTCCTTAAAAAGCAAAAATACTAAATTAAACACAGAAAATCCATATTGAAGCCAGAAACTGATACCGAAGCATAAATTGCCAGACTGCCCAACTATTGTTTGGACTGTTGTCCTCATCTTTATTGCCATATTCATCACATTTTGGCCATTGTATGATCTGGCCTTCTTCAGGATATATATGTTGGGATTTCAAACTGAACCCTTTATTTAGTCCCTGAGGGGTAGATTGTTCTAATTCCAAGTGCTATGCCTTTTTGGACATCTTGATTTCATTTTTCATAATTCTTTTTAGTAACTCAACTCTCAAAGTTTTTGTTCCCTCTGCTGTGGATGTATATTGAACTCATAATTTATAAAGATATTTAAAGAACAAATTACTAATATATGAATTATTTTTAATTATTTTTCTGTAGATTTTCTTGATTCAAATTTCATGTTTTAATTTACTTGTATGTATGATTTACAATACTCAACTTCCTTTTCATTTACTCAGAAATTAGTTCTTCTGATTTCAGAATCTCTCAATGGTACTAGTATATAAATAAAAAACCTATAGTCATTGTACATGATCTATTTAGACTGTTGTCCTTATCTTGGTTGTACATTCTTCTGAGAATTTAAAACTGAAGCCTTTCTTCAAATCACAAAGCCTTTTGGAATGAAGTCAAAATTAGAGAACAACACTGGAAGATAAGGTGATTGAAAGAATGAGCAGACATGCTATGCTCTAATAATTTCTTGAGGGTGCTCATTATAAAAATGAACACCATATGGGAACCTTTAAGAAGAAAGGAACATTAGGCTGAATGGGAAAAGAAAAGAAAAAAAAGTGCCCCCTTCTTTTTTCCTTGTGTTTTTTTAATAATGAATAAAGAGTTGAATGTTGATCTGTCCGAATTGGTCCATTTGAATGTGAATCCTAAAATTCCTTTTTATGGAAATAATAGATCTGCTTATTCAGGTTTGAGTCTTAGGGCTTCTATCTTTTCATGTTTATAACAGAAATTTAAAGTATCATGTTAATGGCAATTTTTTTAAATTTTTATTTTTGTGGGTGGGGGATTCTCCAGTTGATTATTGTTATGATATATCAGCTGATTTAGCTAACTGATATGTCATATGATCATTTGAAATATAAAATTTTCAGTTGCATGTACAAATTAATGAATGACTAAAAGCAGTCCCTCCATTTTTAATGAACATCTCACTATATAGAATACCAATGAAAAACACTTATTTTGCTGAGCTCTTAGTGGAAGGGCATGGTGATGGAATTCCACAAATATTTTGAATTGAGAAAATAAATGTGTGCATTTATTTCAATTGATTCTGATAGCACAAACCAGTTGAGTCAGTGATTCAAATTATTGAATAAATCTAAATGTTTCCCCCCCCCCCTCTCAGTTGGTCCTGGTCTGCTCAAGAAATGATGCTCTCTGTTCCTTTGCAACATCTGGTTGTTTATAACATAAAATGTCTTAAGTGCTCTCATTGAAACTTTGGGAAAAGCTGCAGATTCCTGCTGCTAAACTGTCATCAAGAATTAATCACAAGTGTAGTCTAATAGGCGACCTAGATGTATTGCAACAGAGCTTCCTTTGTAAATTAATGGTTTCTCTTAAATCTAAAACATTTAAATTCCAAAATTTGTTAAACTCATCCTCTGTCTGGAGACAAGGAGAAAAATAGCTAAAGTGAGAAAGGGAAGTGACTTTTGATACCAAATAAATTGTGATATTTTAAAGCTACAAGATTTAAGTCAATATTTTCTTGTCAAGATAAATACATGTAGTTCTCTGTACTTTTCTGTTATTAGTAGTAATGAGTAATATTTCCTTTTTTTTTTTTTTTTTTTTTTTTTTTTTATGTCTCTTCTGGAGAGTAGATGATCATGGCTCTCCACACATTCCTTTTTATTATCTCTGACATGCTGAGCATTCTCGAGAAAGATAGTGAAGTGGTTTCCAGTTGCCTTATTGACAGTTTGGAATTCTAAAGTTTTCTTTCTCTACAACTAGTTACCACCCAAGGCTAGAAAGTCCAATGTCTATCACTCACTAAGGTGCTGAAGAGTAAGAGTTCACAGCTCTCAGCTTGCTAAGCATTGTTATTGTGGTTTCTGTAGCAGGTAGGTAGGTTTTTTACAGCTAATCCCTGTCCACCAGGTTTTAAATTCAAAGTTGTCTTTTACATAGACTGATTCCCAACCAAGGTTCAAGAGACTTGATCTGTTCTCCTATTTAACCCATAGTTAGGGAGGGAAAGAATGGATTCATACTTTTCCTTAGGGTTTTGGCATGAAAGTGAGTGTAACAAACTTGACTGGAATTTGAATGCTGTTTTCTCATTCCTAGCTGTTAACTATTAGACCACACCTTCACATTCAGAGAGTCCAGCATACTCCACTATTCCACCCAAAGTGAACACTATTGCCTAGACCAGAATTTGAACCCTGCTTGCTGATTCTGGTTTTCTCACTGATAAATTAACTACTTGCACATCTGATCTGCTGTAAAATAAAAAAAATAAAACAAATGAAAAACTAAACAATCTGCCTTAGTGAAGGAAATAAAGGGTTGAGTTCAAAATTCCAATCACCTGAAGAAGGCTGGAGCGTACAATGGCTGGAATATCATGAATATGGCAGTAAAGATGAGGACAACAGTCTGAATAATGTAAATAAAAGCTAAATGTTTGTTTAAAAAAAATAATAAAGCCTCCCTTCTCTCTTTTTGTTAAAGGCTGTTTGAGAGGGATTCAATAATTGCAACAATCAAACAACAAATAATTTATTATTTTTGAGAAGAGGAATTATTATGCCTTTTCATTCATCCTAGTATTTGTTGTTAAATGGATAATGTTTTTTGTTGTTGTACTTTGTAACCTTCTCTAAATTTTGACCCCTACACTTTAATCAATCTATAGGCTCTTGGTTGCTCTCATTCCATTTTCCATGCTTAGGGAATCTCCTTTATGAGTTAATATTCTCTAGTCAATTTGCGTTTGTGTTGCTTAATTGTTTTGTCCACTGATCCAGAGGATATGAATATTCTGCACTATCTGACCCAAGGATTGAACTCACAACTGCCAAGAAATGTGTTTTAACCAATACTTTAATCTGCTAAATGATAGAACTGAGTTGAGTAGTGTGACTTTGATAGAGAAAGTAATTATTTATTTAAAACTCAACTCCTTGAATTTTTTTAAAAAATGTGGTTGACATTAACATTGATTAAGAGATATGTTTTAAAGAGCAATAGACAATTTGTTACAACTGGTGAATTTTAATATTTTAATTGTTAGCTTTTCTATTTTTTACTACTTCGAATATTATTATAGTGGATACTATGTATTTGAAATAGTTGCCTCCTTTTTTTATTTTTTTTGAAACAACTAATTCAAGAAATCTGAGCAAAGAAAAATGTGTTCTTTGGCAGGGATTGAATCAAATATGTAGTATCCATTATAATATTTGAAGCAATAAAAATGTTGGATTAAAAATAAATCTATTAATTCTTTAGAAATATTCATATGTATAAAGATTAATCTCTCTCACACACACACACACACACACACACACACACACACACACACAGAGGGTGCGATGGGTAAATTGTCGCCATTATATATTTTTTATTTTGCACACGTGCACCGTTTGTTTTTGGGTTTTGTCAACTGTACAGTATAGTAGGGTCAGTTGGGCAGTGTCTGTGACAAAAAGAGCATCATGATGTAATTCACTCTACCAGAAATGTGGAAACAACATGCTGTGCTGCTTTGCATTCACACTGGAAGTTCTATTACAAACATTTCAGAGTGTTTAGGTGTCAATCTGAGGACAGTGCAGAGGCTTCAAAAGTAGTTGGATGTGTCTAATGATGATTACAAAGGTGTTTGGAGTGAACACTAGTGATGGGAAAGTGGCTGCTGGAAGACCCTATGTCTGGCAACAGGACTCTGCACCATGCCACACAAGTAGAAGAACCTAGTCATGGCTGTCTGGCAATTTCTATGACCACATTACCCCTTACATATTACCACCTAATTCCCCAGACTGCAGCCTCCTTGATTATTATGTTTGGGGCACAGTTGGGCAAGAGACTGACAAAACTCCTTGTAATACCAAAGATGAACTGAAGGCAACGATTATGGCAGCATTCAGCAAGGAGACCATAGTTGCAGATTCTGGAGGCAGTGGTTGAAGCCAATGGCAATTTTATTGAATAAATTTACTCTTTAGTATTGTTTCAAGATATTTTGTGTAATTGTGTTATATATATATATATATATATATATATATATATATATATATATATATATATCTGTTAAAATGAGATGTCAGTGTTATTTTCATTTTTGTGTAATCTAGATGACAATTTATGTATTGCACCCTGCACATACATGCAAATACACACACACAGTTCTTTATGGTATTTATTATTGTTATGTCTCTGTCTTCATTTGATTTCTAGAGTGATTAGGTGATTAGGTATGTTTTTGTTTAGTTTGGTGTTTCTTATCTTTTCCTAATTTTTAAAAATCTTTTTTCATGTTTTTTTTTCTTTTTTTTTTTTTTTTTTCTTTTCTTGGTAGGGTTGTTCTTTGATACTTTACTGATTAATTGGTTTATTCTACATGCCTACAACCACGCACACACATTGATTTTCCAAGTGTAGCTTAGATGTGGCACAAGGCCAAAAGGGCACCCTGTGAGGATCAAACTCACTACTCAGTTGTAATTGTTCTAGCGAAACAAGCTTGCTAACCATTCGACAGCCTCGAGGTGCCCATATATATATATATATATATATATATATACACACACACACACACACACACGTTTCATTAAAAAACTGGTGGACAATGTAGTACTGGGGTTAAGTTTTTTTTTATCTAATTTTTCTTGGGTTCTTATTTTTTTCTTTTCTGAATGTAAATTATTAGGTTGGTGCAAAAATAATGACATTTTTTGACGTATTTTTTAACGTCAAAAACCGTCATTATTTTTGCACCAACCTAATATATGGAAATTGTCTAAATGATTTGTATTTCTGAGCACTTCAAGGATGTTTTTATTTTGCTTTTAACTAAATGTATGGATTGTTTTATGTATGTATATAGAGTTATAGGAATGTTTTACTTTCTAAACACAGTCAGTACATTGTGGCTGTGTTCATAGTTAATATTATTGAGTGCTGGCTTTTAATATTGCTTCCTTTAGTTTTAGTCTTTTTTTACATGTGGATGAAGCTATCATATTAGTATTGTCAACTAGTATGTTGTAGATAGTTTGGTAGGTCCCCATGTGTATTTGAATGAGACATAATTGAGCTATGATCAGAGAGATGTAATATGAGTCTTCTTGTTAGGCATGTTGTAGTATAACCAGTATAATTATTTATGAATTTTGGTTGATCAGCAACACAGTTATATGTATATGTAATTTTTTCTTTCTTCTTCAATATAATAATTTAAAACCAGTTCAGTTTTTAAAATTTGAATGATTAAAATAAAGAATACTTGGCCTGTGTATTTAATGGACTAGAGATGATATTGGCATTTTGTATAAGAATGAAGGTATCTTCAGTCAACTTCTACTAAGGATGAAATATTGGTGTGTATATGTCTGTGTTGGGGGAAAGAAAGTGCTTAATTTAAATACAGTTGCTATTTTCAAGAAGTTGACATTAAGTTCAGTATATTAATAGTTTTGAATCGCCTTTATAAAGAGAAAATGTTTCTCTTGCTGCTACTTGAGGGAGAAAAGCAAATGGGATTTGCATTGAGATTGTAATCAGCCAAAGTCAATAGATTGCTAAAAGATAACTTATTTTCAGCGACATATTCTTACCTCATACAATTTGCACTTGGTTTGTGAAAACAGAACACTTCACAAACAAGTGTTATTAACTCTGAAGACTGAACATTTTGTGCTTAACCCTTTGAACTCTGATCCCCTGATGAGTACAGATCTCTCACCCGGGAACCATGCTGTCCATTACACTGGCAAGTATAACAGCCACATGGGAGTATGCACTTGTACAGAGTGGCCAGTCTACCAGCTGCTCAGATTCAAAGGGTTAATGTATCTATCTGAAGAAGAAGCCAGTTATGTTCATGAAGTTTATTATAAATGTTTGACTGGCACTTTTGAAATATAACTGGCGTTCTTCTGAATACATTTTTTCTTTATTAAAAACCTAGCAAAACATTTACTTATCAACTTGATGATGTAGATTTTTTTTTTTTTTTTTTTTTTTAAAAAAAAGGAAAAGAATTTGCTGATCTAAGAACAAGAAATATATGTGTGATAATAAAGAAAGATTGTTTGTGCATGTTTCTTATAATATTGTGTATTTAGGCAGCAATCCCTCATTTGTACATGTTTCATTAAAGACGACAGACATAGTACTGCGATTAAGCTTTTTATTTAATTTTCCTTGTGTTTGAACAAGTGTTTTCTTTTCAACTGGGCCATAGCATTTTTTATTTCTTGTTTCATTAAGAAAGGATGCATCTGTGTCCTGAAAATTCTGATTTTTAAAATCTTTCTCATTATACTTCAGTCTGCTCAAAAGTTTGACTAATATACAATAAAAATTATTAGTCTTATTATCAATATTATTATCTTTGTTTTTTTTTTTTTTGTTTTTTTTTATCTCTTGAATTTTTTTAACCAGCCTATTATGTGTGACCAAGTGGTTAAAATGTTCACTTTCAAACCATGAGACCCAGGTTCAAATCTCACCATGTTCAATTTGTCAAGAAGCTGACTTCTTGCTACTATCAGTATAAGGAGGTGATTCCAACATGTGGCACTGTTGGAAACTACCTGAAAACTATACTAGAGGTTGATCCAAGCCTTGTGAGTAAACTTGAGCAGATGAAATCTAGCACAAAGTTCTATAGCCTTAGTTAGCAACCAGTCTACAGCAGAAAAAAATAGCAGCCTCATGCAGGAAATCTTCTACTTAGTAAGTTGTAACTCATAAAAGATACGATTACCTAAGCATGTATCGTGTATGGCAAATTACTGACTAACCCTCTGACCCGTCTCTGGTGTCTATTGGAGTTGATACTCTTCTAGATATTTTGAATTGATCCCTTTATTCTGTTCCCTTTTATACTTATTCCATTCCCTAAGTTGGAGAATATTTTGTAGCAGTTAATTCTCCTTATTTCTTTTGTGTGATATCACTTGTACCATTCACTTAACTAGAGGATATGGATTTTTTGGCTTTATCTAAGCAAATGATTAAACTCCCAACAAACAGGTGACTCGGTCCAACAGGAGATGTGGCCCAGTGGATGATTGGATCTAGTTACCTGTTCATTGTGAGCTCAGTGTCTTGGTTGGTCAATGCAAAAAAATGTCATAGACTCCAATTCATTGCAAGAGACAAGACCACACATAGACAAATTAACTTAGAAAAATTAACTGATACAAAATATGCTCTTGCGTGTATGTGAATAGTTTACTGCTATGAATTGGAATAAAGGGCTTAGTTTGAAATTTCTGGAATGTTATAAACTACAACAGATACATGAAAGTGAGAGTGTAAAATGACTGATATATTGCAACTAAGATTAGGGTACTAGTTGGAATAAATTAGAGTTTAATAAAGATAATAATTCCTCATTTAAAAAAAATATTTGGTCAAAAACCAGAGATAACCTACAAAATATGACTGTTAGTTTGAGTCATAAGTAATTACCATTTTTGGGAATCAATTGTAATGATGAATGTACCATCCTAACTACTAATCATACATGGCAGGTAATAAATTTGGCATACACTAATATACTTAGTTTTTATACAGCAATGGCAGCATACACAGTTGTTGAAAGAAAAAATTGTTCTCATCCATTGCAACACAAGGTTTCCTATAGCAAGAATAACACTTTGGAATTTGGTTGGTCTGTCCTGCTGCCATATTCACCTAACCTTTCTCATCCTGGGTAAGATGATAAACCACGTGCACATCCCGGTTAAGACGATAAACCACGTGTGCGTACTGGTTAAATGATAAACTAAATCTAAAGGCATGTATGAATATTCCTCTTGAAAACTGAGCAAAGTATTAAGTAATCTGAAAATCTCTTTATAAACAAAGAAGAGTGTTGGGCCAAATGTTATATCTAAACTTCTTTTGGCAGTGAATTTCCTTGTAGCTAAAGAAAAGTCCTGAATTGACAGATGGAGTTCTACTGACAAATGCTGAGAATAACATGGACAGTGTATGTGAGAAACAAAGTTTCAAGTAGAGCAGAATGTATAAAATGCTGCTAACAATCAGAAAGAGCTGAAATTTTTGGGACACATAGTCAGGAAAGGAGGTTTAGAGAATTTAACATTCACATGAACGCATCAAGTAACTTGTTCAATGAGTTTGATGGAAGAACAAAGACGTAGAAAAAAGAGTCGTTGGAGCAACAAATGAGAGGAAACTGTGGAGGGCTGTAATCTCTGATGCTCTAAAAGTGCTACAAAAAGCAAATTTGAAAAGCTGTTTTTTATTTATTTTCAATTTTATTTTTTTATATATTAAATATCAACTGTATCTCCTAACATTTTTTATTTATTGTCTCAAATAGTAAATTTTGAAAAATTAATTTTTATTTTGTAGGGCACTTAAATAACATTTTATAAATGTTAACTTTAAACTAGTAAAAAAAAATTGTGGCAAATGTTGTTTCAGTAATTTAGTGTTTACTTATAATATTAGTAACTTTGATCTTTTTGATTAAAATAGTTTAGTCAACAAATTGCTATTTTATTTATTTGCAAGTATTTTTCTGTTATGTTGTACACTATTTAAAAAATGTAAAGATTTCATCAGTGCCATATGTTTTAAAGGATGTAGTGGAGCTTAATGTTTCTAATCTCTCTCATGCACAATTTTTTTTTTTTTTTTTCTTTTTTTTTTTTTTAAAGAGGAGCATCTAAGAAACTCTCACATTTAAATAGAAATTACATTGATGAAAATCTTTTTTCTTATATATCATGTCATTTCACTTTCTTCAGCCATTATAAATCTGCAGGATTTCTCTAACAAATTTGGGCAGTGGGGTGGAGATCTGCTATGGTTAAAAGAGAAAAGGAAAAAAAATCTTTAACTTACTGCAAAAGTTTCTTCAGGTATACTAAATTACCAAGTGGTTGTTATTTACACTATTTACATCATTTGGACTGTTCTCATCTTTATTGCCATATTCATATTTGGCCATTGTACACTCTTGATATATGTTGAAATTTTGGACCGAACCCTTTATTTAGTCCATTGGGGTAGATTGTTCTAATTCCACATGCCATTCCTTTTTTGGATATCACAGTATCAGTTAATTCCCTTTAATAACTCTACTCACAAAGTTTTTGTTTCCTCTGCTGTGAACTGACAACTCTTTGAGCCAAGTCAATTTTTGGATTACTTCAACCAAAGCTTTTATCTACAGGGCCATACCAAATGATGCAAATAGTTACAAAACCTCATCTCAGAAATATAGACTGATATCAAGTGATAGTTGTTGATCATTGTATAAGAGTGAAAATGAAAGAAATCCTGTGCCAAACACCCACCATAGATTCATGTGTTCTATTCATCATTCAAAATGCAGGAAAATATACTAACAATGAACCCCTTGAAAATTGCTAATGTATTGGCTGAAAATGCTTGAGACAATAGTCACTATGGACAGTTTCTACAATCGCTTAGTACCCATAAAAAGAAACATTTTTTTTTTATTTTTTTTTTTTTTTAAATACAATAATGTTTACCCTGTACAAGGCTCAAAAGCCACTTGTAGTAGGGAGTTACAGAGTAATAGGCATTGTTTGTGGGGATATGTGAAATTAATGGTTAACCATTGACTTGATCAGGTTAAGATTGTAGTGATTGAGGAAGCATCTTTTTAAAAGTTGGTTCCACAAAGGAGTGGTTTGTTGGAAGAAGCTCCTTGAATGGAACTTACACCGCACCAGTGAAATATGAGGGTGGTTCACTACAATGTATATGGCATGGTGTGTCTCAGCTGTGATAGGACTGATGAAACTAAGAATTTAGTTTCTGAGCACTTTCCATGAAAATAGCAAAAGAGCAGCGAGAGGCTTGTCTTGTTTTGTCTGTGAGAAAGAGATTGTAGGGTGAAAAATAATTTATCACCCACAAGTATGCAGAGATGCTTTTTGACTCTGTTGAGTCTGCAAAGTGAAAACTGGACAGCTCCTGTCCATATATGGCAGCAGTATTGATCTGGCTATTATAAAGAATAGTGGGGGGGGGAGCCTGGTACTTACTGTAAGAACATTAGAGAAACTGCCCTCACCAAAAAAACTTTTTTTTTCTTTTTGTTACATTCAATGAAACCTGTATAAAAGAAAGCCACTAAGACACAAGGGGGTTACGGAGTGTGAGAGAATATAAGAAAAAATACTATTAAGGAGAGAGAACAATAAAAGAACAAGAATTATGAAGACAGAAGATAATGATTGACATTGCATTTAAATTTTTGAAGATCAATGTTGACTGGAAAGCAAGAAGCCAGAAGAGTTTGACAGGTGAGAACTGCAGGAGAAGAAACTATTAGCATAGAACTTACAGTTGAATCATTTCAAGTGTAAAATATCGAGACCTTGCCGCCAATCTAGTACTGTGCTTAAATTCATAGCCTCTAGGTACCATAGAGGAAAGTTCATTTGAACAATTACCATGAAAGTATTTATAGAAAAGGCAAAGGAAAGCTATGTTATGGTGGTGGGAAAGTGACTGAAGCCGATACGCCAGGTTATGACCTATAACATTGAAGGTTCTTTGGATTTTATCAAGAGTCTCTAAATATATAGTAGAAGCATCAGACCAAATATATCAGCAATATTTGAAGCATTTTATTTTTGCCCTGAAAAGTGTTTAGATGAGAATTTTCAGCATAATCTCCAGACACTGGGAAAATATTGGCAAGAATAATTGAGAGAATCCATTAATCATTGAACTCTTTTAGAGCGCAACTCAAGAACTTTTTTTTTCCTCTCTCCATTCATTTTTTTTGCCTTGATTGGATGGTTCTGTTGAAAAGAGTCTCTTGTACAATGCAAGCTTTTTTCTCATAGATGATCAAGTTATACAATTTTATTTTTAATTCACTTTTTAGGCTTCAGTCTCCTAAGAAAGAAAGTAATTAATGACATATAGAATCTATTTAATTTGATTTTTACCAATTAGTTTTTTAATGCTTTATTTCATGTCTTTGTTGTTCCTTTTCTTTTTATTAAAATATTTTAGTCAACAAGTTTCATTTTGAATTATTTTTAACTGTTTATTTGTTAGGTTATTAAAAAAACAAACAAACATTGTCAGACTTTATTAATACCCTATGTTAGTCATACTAAATTGAGTTGAATCTTAATACTTGGACTA
Organism: Acanthosepion lycidas; assembly: GCA_963932145.1. NCBI lineage: Eukaryota > Metazoa > Mollusca > Cephalopoda > Sepiida > Sepiidae > Acanthosepion > Acanthosepion lycidas. Next base: position 54,478,398 of record OZ010582.1, on the reverse strand, counting down.
ATTTTAATAAATTAAAAAAAAATTCTTTTGAAGGAAACTTATTTCATAAATAATTCTCTCTCTCTTTCTCTCTCTCCTTTTTTTTTTTTTTTTTTTTTTTTTAAAAACCCTTTTATCAAATAGGGTTACCAGATTGGTCTCCAAGGAGTTACATTTGAATGCCCAATGTTATTAAATTTTCAATTGGCTTTCTTTTCTTTCATCACCCAAATTAGCTTGGCTTATTTTAAAAAGTAACCAAAGAGTTCCAAGAAGCAGAACATAAAATTGAGTAGGAATGGGCATTCCAAAGTAGCCCAATCTCATGACCATGATGTATAATGCACAGACTTTTTTTTTTTTTTTTAATTCAATAGATCAATCCTCTAAAATCATGACATTATGGGTTTCTCCTAGTTTGTGCTCATGTGTCAGATGATCTCTGCTTTTTATGTAACCAGATTTAATAATAAAGTTTATTAAAAAGATATTCTATTTCATTTGGAAGACCATATGAAATTTGTGTGCGAGACATTGAAGTTTTAGTGATTATTGGATCTGCATATTCAGATGTTTTTTTTTGCAGAATAACTATTTGAATATTGGAACTACAATAAGATTTACACTCAACAATTTATCAAGTAACCATCTCTAAAATTGTAAGCTTTTCCAATATTAAGATGAAAGCAATATTAAAGATTAAATTTTATTATTTAGCAATAAGAAATAACTCAACTGATTTATACTTACCCAAAGTTTAATGCTTTTGTCATAATTATGTAAGAAAAGTATATAGTACTGTGTGCAATATAATGTCAGCCAGAAGTATCTTATTTTGGAAATAAGATCAGTATGCAGTTATTTAAATAATGGATAACATAAACTTTGTTTTTTTTTTTTCTCATTAGATGATATTAGCATTTATTTTTTAAGATAAATCCCCAAAAAATTCTTTTGTGACTATGCGCTTTTAAAAGGATCATTTGTCAAAATTGAGGTATTTTTGTTTGTTTCTGATATTGAATATAGAAGAAAATATGTTTGGCGAAATATGCCTTTTCATTCTAAGAAATACAATATGACTGAAACAAAAAAAATATTTGTGTAGTTTCTGGAGAAAGTATTGTAAATGATTGAATATGTTGAAAGTGGTTTGCAAGGGCTTCTTTGATGTTAGGGATTTCTCGCTGAATGCTGCTTCATAGAAGTCCATTTGCGGTTAATAGCAATCAAATATGATGATTTGAAAATAACCAACACAGGTGATAAACCAACATATACAAAATAACCAAACACTCAACTCATTTGTATCAGCTTGGTTATGTTAATCATTTTGATGTGTAGCTTCCATATAAGTGGATTAAAAAAAATGCCACAGAGATTGTATTGCCACCTGCCCACTTTGTGGGAATATTGACTTAAACAAGAAAATTTTCTAGTTTGGGGTAAAATGTGCACTTTGTAACAATGTAAAAGACAGATCATATGGAAAAGGAAATGAACCACCTTTAAGGTACAAAAGTCTTGTCTTTATTCAAAGGTAATGCTGTTGATGTATGGTGCTTTTTGGAAGGAAGTTCTATTATGTGAGAACCAAATGATTGATTTAAATAAGTCCTGCTCTCAGACCAGTAAACAAAAATCATTCTATCAGGATAGTAATAGACTACATGATTATAAACTGATATGTTCAGACTTGGTTGTTATCATAGTGTTTTAGCTCTTGTATCATTTGACTTTCTTCAGGAGTCCATCACATTTGGTAACCTTTTAGGAATCTTAAACTGAACCTTTTAATCCACAGGGCTTGATTCTCATTCTGCTGATCATGCTGGAGGATATCTTGTATCTCTTAATTTTATTTGTCATTGTCATATTTCTTATCTTTTCCACTGAACCAGAGTATATGGCTTTCTTTTGCACTATCTAACCTAGGGATTGAACCTGGGACCATCAAATAACTCTTAACCAAAACTCTAACAATGAGGCCATATGTCTCAGAACAATTTGGTAGTAGAAATTTGGAGCCTTAATGTTACTTGTCTATCACTTCAACTGAACTAGAGTATATAACTTGTAAGTCATAGAATTTTCAGCCTCGTGTTAAAGGCTCCTATATAATGTTTGTTTCTCTGCTAGCATGTGTGCTCATTCTTTCAGTTGGCTTAGTTTCCAGTATTGTTCTTTATCATTCTGACTATATTCCACAGAGGTTTGTAACCACCCTTTTCTCTGTGCACATGAACAGCCATACTTGATTTCATTATCTACTCTAGGATTGTGGCTTTTGTCCACCCCACCTCCACTTAGGGAGTGGGTAGCTTTTTGTATTTTGTATTCCTGTACCACATCTGCAGGGATAGAATATATTTAGTTCTTGGTCAAGACAAGTCATATTGCAAGGACAAATTACCCAGAGGTCAAGCAAAATATTCTTTAGCCTAGACAATAGAATGAGAGAAATTTACTCCTGTAGATTGAATGAAGGGCTTGGTTTTTTAAATTCCTAGATGGTTACCAACTGATACCTGAAGAAGGTCAGAAGGTACAAGTGATATCGCAAGGACAGTAATAACCATTATGAGTACACTCATCCAGACATATCAGGATACAATGATAATTCCTTCTCAGACTCAGATGAAAATTGTTAGGCTTTCAAGTTTCTTTGTTGATCAGGCAGAAATTCTTATAATTTTGCTGGAAAGTTTTTATTTAACTGTTGTGTTCACCAGATATTACACCCTACAGTTTGATGTCTTTTGGTTTTTATAGGATTCTGCAGATGAAAAACTACTTTGAAGGGTTAGAAATAGTACCTAGAGTTGTTCTTTACTTAGAAGTATAAAAGTTCTGGGAGGATTAGATTATTAAATTGCAGGCAAAATGATAGCAGATCTTCTTTTATGTGCTGTGTCCCTTTAGGATGTAGGCAATCATGGCTCTCCACTTCCCCTTATCCCTTGTAGTTCTCAATATGTTTTGTCCTTTTGCTACTTCTCCTAAACCCTGTTCTGTCATCCACTTGCTTAAGACCACTGGGTATGTAATGTGTTACTTTCCCTTGTCTCTCTTTCCCTCTATTAATCCTGTGAGTATCAAATTCTCCAAGCCCTCTTTTCTCATTATGTGTTCCAGAAATTTCAGCTTCCTCTTCCTGATGTTAAGTATAAGCTTCCTCCTTGTTTGCATCTTCTCTAAAACCTTATCGTTGCTCACATGTTTGGTTCATGGTATCCTTAGCATCATTTGGTAGAACCATACCTCCGAGATACTAGAACAAAATGGCAAATATGTTGTCTATAATATTGTCAAATTTTTTTTTTCCATAACCCTTTAACTTAAGAAACCAAATATGCTTTTGGCTCTCCCTATAGATGTGCTATCTTTAAAAGTAGTGTATGGAGAAAGAAAAAAAAACTGTTTTAAAGCTGTTGACAATTTTATTCATACATAATCTTTCCCAGCCAGCCTAGTGTCAGATAAACAAGCTTTTCACTTTTTTTAAAGAAACAAGTAAAAACTTCAATATATTTTCAGTAATAAATTTAATCATAGCTCCTGATCTAGAATTTTTGTTGATAATGACACTGTTATTTCAAGAACTCTGGCTGCCTCTTCCAAAATAACAATGCTGTTTGTAATTCTCTCTTTGTCCAATTTCTAAAGGCTTCACAGAACATTCAGTATTTCTGTCTCTCCTATCTGTAGATATTTTTCTTTAAAAGAACATGAAAGGCTTTGTTAAAAAAAGAAAATTCTTTCTAATACTGATAATAGACATAATAGTAATAATTTAGGATTATAATTCATACTATTAATTACTTAGTAACAATAATAGCAGTAATAACAGATAGTACACGGTGTAAAACAGTTTTTGAAATGAAATAATCTGACGCAAATCAAGGACCATAAATGATAGAATAATGGAAATTACATTTATTGAAAGGTAAAAGGATAACATTTTAGGATCTGCAACCATTTAGTCTCAAACATGAACCAAAAAGAGGAGCCCGAGAGTATATACTCCAGATGTATGAAGGCAGAGTTGTTGATAATGTGTGCACATTTCTTCTGGGTGAATCTTGTAGGTGATGGCTGCCTTCAGTGCAGCAATGGTGCAAGGGTTGCTCTAGTAGATGCTATCCTTGAGGATTCCCTGTAAGAAATCTTGGGTGTTCTGGTCAGGTGAGTGAGCTACCCATTCCACTTCAGCTTTGCAGCTGATAAGATACTCCTCAAAATTTCCATGGAGCCATACCATGGTAACATTAGCAGTGTGAGGAGAGCACCATTCTGCTGGAGCCACTGTTCCTTTTCATTAAGCTTCTCACACTCCTCAAGCTCTCTTCATCCGAGATGCTGCTGCTTTATTTCAGCAATTGTGAAACACCCTGTACTTGTATTGTTGCCAGTATTATTGGTATTGCAACCATTTGTTTTAGGACGAGGCAATTAGAATTTTCTCTTAAGTTTTGTCCTTGTGATAAGAGATAGAATCACATTAAATCAATGAGAGATGTTATCTAAAAGATCTTTTTAAAGGTACAAACTTAATTCAATAAAAACTGACATAATAAAAAGGAACAAGAGGAAACTACTGTTGTTGACAATATGAAAAGAAAATAAAGTTAAGAAACTTGACTTGAAGTGGAGCAAATATATTGAATCAATAGCTGCATTTACTGCAAGAAAAGTTGGGTCACTGTGTCGTGCTAGAAAATTATTCTTGTCAAAGTTCATCTTGCACATTTATAAATCTACCATTTGTCTGTGCATTGAATACTGCTGCCATATCTGGTCTGGTGCTCCTGCTATTCATCTCGAGGTTCTAAAAGATCTTTTTAAAGGTACAAATTAATTCAATAAAAACTGACATAATAAAAAAGAACAAGAGGAAACTACTGTAGTTGGCAATATGAAAAGAAAAACAAGAATATTAGAATGTGCTGACTGGTTATTTATTACTCCTCACTTGTTAGTATTTGATCTGCGGAATTAAAATATTCTGTACACCAACTAAAAAAGAGAAACATGAGGAAAGAAAATATATGCGTAGCAATAATATATTGTCACTGGTATATCTATAAACAGATTATATTAACTCCTAACAGCCAATCCTTTTGTTTGCATAAAAATGGTTGTCTTGATTTAATGCAATTCTATCTCTGATTAGTTTGTGAGGGATCAGAAAACATGACGTATCCAAAGAATAAACCTACTTTTTGTTATTTTGTGTTAGACTTTGTTTGGTGAAGAAAAATTGGTAGTTGTTTTAGTCGCAGAACAACAAATATTTTCCTTCTTGCTCAGTGACTTGGAAAATTACTTTGCTTTATGAATTTGTTGTCATGTGATGTTTGTATTTAGGTATGTATGATATGAGTTTTTATCATGACAGATCATTACTGCAACTATTATAACCTGTCAAAAGTTGACTGTCTGGAGGTATGTCTGCTATAACTTTGTAGTATTATCCAGTACTGCCTTGATTCTAGCACCACTTTGAAGACCATCCTGAGTAAGATGATAAACTACGTCCAACAGCAAGGCCTCTGATTAAGAGGTTTTGAGGAGCATGGAACCACCTCTTAATTGCTTGTGTTCCTAAGTCCACCCCGTTTGGGTCCCAGCTATGGGCAAATAGTTAACCCCCAAACTGGGGTCAAAACACTATAAAAGTGTAAAAATAGGTTTTAATACCAGAAATACTTTGTAAAAAAATTATTACCAGCAATACATTATTTTCAGCAATACATTTTTGGGAAAAAAAAAAAAATATTACCAGTGATAAATTTTTTAAGAAAAAATATTACCAGAAATATATTTTTAATATATTTTTGAAGGAAAAAAAAAAAAAAAAAAAAAAAAAAAATTACCAGCACTAAAAATTGTTGGCATTAAATAACCCATTGAAGTTGATATGCTGTAAAACAAAACCAAACAAACCAAACCACTTTGAAGAAATTTATACTCAAACATATTCAGCTTATGGATAGCTCCAGAGACTTGCTAACAATGTTGAATATGTGTAACAAATGCATTTTCATTAACTTTTGCTTTTAATGTCATTTCTATGACATTTTAACAATTGATTTGTATAGCAGTAATTTGCCGTTACCTATTATCAGAGGAACCTTTTTTTTTAAAATAAACCCCTATGCTGACCTTCTTTGTATCTAAAATAAGACTTACCCAATTACCTATGGGATAGTATTAAAATGTTGTAATTTTTATTTGAACAATTTTTTACTCTTTATAAAATATGAAGGTGCTATACAATTTTATGCAAGAATTCTTTTTCAAGGTGTTTTAATTTAGCGACAAAAGGAAAAACAGATTATTTTGACTGTTGAAAGCTCCAACCCTCCAACATTTCTGTTGAATTTCTTAATGAAATCCTATGTTGAATGTCTTCATCATATTCCTGTCGCCAACTGATATCTGTATGAGGAAAGTTCATTCAGTGAGAGTAGGTAGGAATATTTAAGATTTGTGTAAATGAAATAAAGTCAGCTATAAATGATTTTTCAAATTAAGTAATTCTTGGCCTCACATTTTCAATTGACTTGAAGTGGAGCAACTATATTGAGTCAATAGCTGCATTTACTGTAAGAAAAGTTGGGTCACTGTGTCGTGCTAGAAAATTGTTCTTGTCAAAGTTCATCTTGCACATTTATAAATCTATCATTTGTCTGTGCATTGAATATTGCTGCCATATTTGGTCTGGTACTCTTGCTATTCATCTCGAGGTTCTTGACAAAATCCAAGGAATGATCTGTAATGTAATCGATCCTGACTTGTCTTCGTTCTGTCTTTTCTACAAATATTTTTATGGTATCTGCTCTTACGAGCTTTTTTCCCCTGATGCCCTAACTCCATGAATTTAAGCCTGATACTAGATTAGAATCTAGGTCCCACTCATTGACTGTTGAAATAGCTAAATGCATCTTCCACTTCTATTCCAGCAGTTTCTTTACTTGCACTTCTTGCCTGTGGAACTTCCTTCCATTTACATGCTTCTCTGATAAATACAATCTTCAAGAATTTAAATGCAATGTCGATAGTCATATATCTTCTTGAATTCTGTTCATCTTATGTCCTTTTCTCAATCCTCCCTATACTCAGTCTTTTCCCTCGTTTTCACTCCCTGTAACATCCTGTGTACTAGTGGCATTCCCACTCTGTTTGGCATGAAATGATTAAAAAAAAATGAAAAAAATAACTTCAAGGTCAGAATGTTTATTTACCTACCTTCCCCTATTTTACCATCCTGAGTATGACTATAAACTACATCCGCATCCAGGGTAAGACGATAAACTACATCCAACAGCAAGGCCTCTGATCAGGAGGCTTTGAGGAGCATGGAAACACCTCTTAATTGCTGATGTTCCCAGGTTCGCCCTGACCCAAGGTAGTAGCACCCGTTAGGGTCCCAGCTACGGGCAAATAGTTAACCTCGAAACTGAGGTAAAAAGCATTATAAAAGTGTAAAAATGGGTTTAATACCAGAAATACTTTGTAAAAAAATCATTACCAGAAATAAATTTTTGAAGAAAAAAAAAATATTACCAGCTATTCGTTTTTGAAAAAAAAAAAAATTACAGCGATCCGTTTTTGAAAAAAAATTTTTTTTTTTTTTTTTTTTTTTTTTTTTTTTTATACCAGCGATCCGTTTTTGAAAAAAAAATTTTTTTACCAGCTATCGGTTTTTGAAAATTTTTTTTACCAGCTATCGTTTTTTTAACAGAAAGTAATATTACCAGCTATCAGTTTTTAACAGAAATAGATTTTTGACAAAACAAAAATATTACCAGATAAAAAAAAAAAAAAAAAAAAAAAAAGTTATTGGCATTAAATGACCATTGAGGTTGATATGCCGTAAAATGAAACAAACCAAAACAAACTTTCCCTATTTTAATGCACATCTGAATAATAATAATAATAATAATGATTTTTCAGGACAGAATTTTATAAGTCTATTATTTGTCCTTGCTTTGAATACTACTGCCATATCTGGTTTGGTGCTTCTGCTAAATATTTTTGGATTTTTGATAAAATCCAAAGAATCTGCAGTATTATTGGTCCTGACCTGGCATCTCAGCTTCAGTCACTTTCCCATTGCCATAATGTCGTTTCCCTTTTCTATAAATACTTTCATGGTAATTGTTCTGATGAACTTTCCTCTATAGTAGCTAGAAAATGAATTTAAGTGCAGTACTAGATTCACAGCAAGATCTCATTATTTTACAGTTGAAATATCCAGATGTAACCGTAAGTTCTATGTTAACAGTTTCTTATCTTGCACTTCTTGCTTGTGGAACTCTCTTCCAACTTCGTATTTCCCAGACAACTTTGATCTTCAAAAATGTAAATGCAATGTCACTTGTTATCTTCTGTCTTCTTAATTCCTGTTCTTTTATTGTCCTCCCTACTTAATAGTAGTTTTCCTCATATTCTCTCACACTCAGTAACCTCTTGCATCCTAATGGCTTTGTGGCCTTGCTTGGGGTGAAATGATTAAAAAAAATTCTTTACAGATGTCTAGTATAATTTAAATGCAGGGAGAAATTAAGATTTGAGAATTGAAGTACAAAATATATTTTACCTTATAGAAATTATTACTTAAAAGATATTGAAAATGTTTTAATTACATCTCTGCAAAAAAAACGTTTTTCTGACTTGAATCGGAAATTTTGGCATAACTAATTTTTACAAACAGTTTTTTTCTATAGATTCAACTGACATGTTTAACTTTTCACTGTTCATTGTCATTTTCACTCTTTAAATGAGAGTTGAATAAAGAAATTTTACATTTTTTTTAGTCATTAATATTTTTCGACAACTTAAAAAAATTTTGTTTACATTTATTCTAGAATAAATATTTTTATATTAAAATAATGTTAAACTTGTATTCATTTTAAATAGAACACCTGATAAAGGCTCTACAGTAGAGACTTTTTTTTTCTTTTTCAAGTGACTCATCACACAAATTATCATAAATTCTTTCAAAAGCATTCAATAAAGCAAGTTTTATTTACTTTTTCTTTTCTCTTATTCCTTTTCAACATAAAACTATTCATCCTCTCTCTCTCTCTCTCCTCATATAATGAAAGGCAGCAGGTATCCCTGTTTTAATTTAGTGTTTTAGCTTGATACCATTTAGCCTGTCAGCCAATCCAATTTTATCTCTCTTTTAATTTGTCTTCTGCATTTCATTCATTTTTCTTTTTCCTTTACACTTTCTTGTAGTCATTTTAGTTTGTGTTTTCATAGCCAATCCCCTTTAGTAATAGATTAAACTTAATGTCTTTTTGCTTTACTTTCAACTTTGGTGCTTCATGATTTTGTGTCTTTTATTTTTTCTTCTTTTCTTTCTCTCTTGGCTTTTATATTTTGAAGCTACTTGAAGAAGTTGGAAATGGTTTTCTGGTATTTTTTTTTTTTTTTTTTCTCCTAATTTTTTGTTTCCTTCATTTTGCACTGAACTCACAACTTTAGTTTTTGCAAAGATACTACTCTAACCAGCATTGTAAATTTTTGTAAAATGTCTCTAGAAAATGTAATAAAAACATGCTTTTTTTAAAAAGAGAATATTTGTATGCACACAGATTTTTGTCTTAAAAATGTTAATCAACATTATGCATAATCAAGTAGAGAGTGTATTAATTATCAATTCATTGAGTTATATTTAATTTCAATATTTTTTTTTTTTTTTAAACTTCAGACCTTTCAAACAAGCTGAATGTTTTTAATAAACTTTTGTTGAGGCTAATTAAATGTCTTATTTTCTTCAAATGAAATAAAATTTATTGGGATTTATCCAAGTTTGGTTGGTTTGCTTTTCAGTATAATTATTGAGTACATAAATTAAATTTATTCCATTTGTATCCATTTATCCTGTTTGTATCCATTACTCCACTGTGTCTTCTCTAGGAGGCATGATGGAGTAATGGATAGTGGCTTGGATTGAGGAATTGGAAAGCCAAGTTTGAATTCAGATTCATTACATTCACTTACATGCTAATACCCTTGGGAAAGGTATGAATTATCTTCTCCCCCTTCCCAGCTATAGGTAGATAGCAGGACAAACTGGGTTCTATAGTCTTGGGTGGCAGCCTGTCTAGGAGAAGATAACTCTGAATTCAAACCAGGCTAGTGAAGGTTGGGCTCCATCAGGCTATCTTCTCCAAGAAAAAAACCACTTCTACTGCAGCTGAAGTACATGTGGTGCCCCTACGACCATAATGGGTCACAAGATTGTGATCAATCCTAAAATTAGTTTTGTTCTTAAATTTGTGGTTTTAAAAATGTTTGCATTTTCTCTGAACTAAAGTTAAATTCTTTTTTATACAATGATGTTCATCCTGTACAAGGCTCAAGAGCCACTCTAGTAAGAGACAGTTTATGGGGATATATTGGGAAGATAATGGTTAACCCTAGTGATTGAGGAAGCATTTTCTTGGGAGTCAGTCCCACAAAGCAGCAGTTTGTGGGAAGAAACTACTCATGGAACTTACATATCCCCAATAGAATATGATGGGAATGAGGGTGGTTGGCTACAATGGGTATAGCTCGGCTGTGGGTCTTAGCTGTGAAGGTTAGAACTGACAGAACTAGGAAATGTAGTTCGTCTGACTATTTTCCATGGAAATAGTGGTCAAAGGCTTGCAAAGTTTCTTATTTCTCTTCTCTTCAGTTTAGCATTTTTAAAAATTTTGAATTTAAATATTTGGACTGGTCTATTAAAGTACAATTTATCTTTGAAGATGTAGGAGTCATATTTTTTAGTTAAATTTTTCCATATTGTCTGAGTTTGTGTTCAGATGACAATCAAGCATGGCTTCAGTGAATTTGGCTGCTGTTGGATATGAATGGAGTTGAGACATGTTAAGATAATTGCTCACTTTTATTCTCTCTGCTATTATTTTTCTTGTCAGAGGAGGACAAGGAGGAGTGGCTCCTTGTCCATGTTTTCTAAAGTTAATCAATATTTACTGCTGCAAGGAAAAGAATTTTGAAGAATGGGACAAATAAAACTGGAGCAAAATGGCAACTTTTTCATTCATCCTATGCCAAATCCTCCCTCCCTCTCTCTGTCATCTTTTTTTGTCAATTGGAAATTAAATGATTTTTATAATTAATGTAAATACAGTAGGAGAAATAAGCTATCTACAGTGTAACCCGGATATAAGAGATTTTCTCTGGTCCAAATTAGAGCCATACTTACCTAAACAAAATAGACCAAACCCGGATATAAGAGAAACCCGGGTATAAGAGACTTCTTCTCCGGTCCCGACAACTCTCTTATATCCGGGTTACACTGTATATGCAAAAACATTTACTTTTTTGTTTGCTGTTTTAAATGCTTTTTTTTTTTTTTTTTTATATTTATCTTTTGTGCAGTTATGTTTAGAATTGTTAACACATTTTTTTAGTTTGTGTAAATTGTATGGATAATCATGTCCAGAAGTAATGAAAAACAAATAATTCACAATTTCATTTTTTATATTTCCTCTAGATAAAACTTATAGAATTGTAAATACATTGAAATTTTTGTAAACAAACAAAAAATTTGCTGTTTCAATACTCTGTGTGTATGTGTAAATGTCAATATGGTTGCATATATTTCTTTCTCTAAGATGTTGTTAATGTAAATATTGTAAATTTGTTTACACAAATGAGTCTATCACATTTTGATGATTTCTTTTCATTTCTCTCATTTTCTCAAGTTGCATAATGAATATATTTTAAAAAATATTATTTAAGAAACTCCTCTTCATTCTTATGTCAGTGTGTCAGATGTTTTTCTCTATGATTTTTATCTACTTATTTGATCTGCAACTTCCATTTAATGTACATTATATAGTTAAAAATAATATTGACAAAACTGAGTATTGGAGGAAAGGGAATAATAGTAAAAAGTGTTATGCAAATTTAGATTGAGTTTATACTGAAGTTATCTCCCTTATTAAGTGACATTAAAAAAAAGAATTGTTTTGAAATATCATCTTTTACAAGAGATAAGGCAGATATTTATTTTTTAATTGTTCTCATATTGAATTTTCCATGTTTTGTATTGGAGATTAAAACATGGCACCTGGAACAATTTTAATAATGCTAATACATGTACAATCTGTACTTTATTAACCTATTCCATTTAATAGTAATTTTAATTGATCTACTAACTGGATAAGTAACCTATGAATTTTTTCTGGCTCTTTTTTTTTATTTATTTATTTTTTTCTAATATCCTTAAGCTATATAGTAACTTGCTCTATCATTCAACTTAATATTTTTCAGTGTTAGTTCTCTAGCTGTACAATATCAAAATGAAAATTGCCTAAATAATATGATAGGCCTCAATTAAGTCCAGAGCTTTTCAAACATTTTCTCTTGCTTGCACATTTTTTCAAAGAGGAATGTTTATTTTTGTCACAAACATCCCCCCCACTTTAGTCAAAACAAATATATAATTCAAAATGTACATCAAAAAAAGAAATAATTCAATTAAAATTTTAGGTAATCATTACAGAAAGCTTGTTTGGTAATACACTAAAGTGTTGTGATATGGCAGTGTGGAAAATTCTGGTTTGGGTATGATTGAAGTTACCTGACTTCATTTTCTCAAGGCTTGTTCTCTTTCTGAAAATAGTGGTGCACCTTAGAAGATTTATCTTGCAGCCTGAAAGATTTTACATTTGGAATTCAAGTAATGTCCATATTAATTTAACTTTTGAGTTATTGGTTTAAAATATGGTCTTTTATTATCCACTTTAAAATTTGTTTTCAAGTTATTTTGAGGTGTTATAGCTGCAACAGGCTTCAAATTTTAGATATGGATGTGTATATTTATATAATGTACATGTCCCAAAATATACAATTTTTCCACATTAAATTGAAGTTAACATTTTATATAGCCTTAAACTCTTGAAAATTACTTAAAAATATATTGAAATGTTCAATAAAAAAAACAAAACTGCAATGTATATCAAATGTTTGATGACTTGAATAGAATTATCTTGCAGCGTCCGTTTATCTCAAGACTTGTACAATGGAATGTTTTTGTTTTACTGTTTAAAATTAAGATATTTCAATCATTTTTTTTCTATATTTTATCCTTTTCTATTGATATATGCAGGGAGTGGTGTCAGTAGTGGAAAAATCCTCCAACGCTTTCCTGAAGTTGACTGGGAAGACTGTCCATATACACAAGGTGTAGAATGGGTAAGTTATTTATTTATTTTTTTAAAATTCTATTTTGCATCAATCTGATCATAATTAGAATAGAACATTTTGTTTACAAAACAGCATCATAAAATATTCACTTTATACATCCTAGCTTTTTGTAATATCATCAGTAATGTTTTATCAGTCAGAAAATTGTCATGAAAATGAGGGAAGAAGTTTCATTTTTGTAAGAAGCTTGACTTTAAAATACACAGTTGAAGATTTGAAACTTAAATACTGGAAAAATTTTTAAGTATTAAAAAATTGCATGTTTATATGTGGTTTTTATAGAAACACACATCTCCCAAGAAATTTCTTCACCTTTATCAATTAAGCTCTCCAGATTGTGTGTGTGTATATATATATATATATATATATATATATATATACACACACACACACAACACTTGTTTAATCTATGTGGGTAGATTGTTCTTGTTCTGCTGTCAATGTCTAGAGGTACCTTGTTCTTTCTTTGGTATTGATCAGTTATTATTAGTTTTGTTTCTGAGTCTGTACCACCTGACTCAGTGATTGGAGTCACAATTACTGTGGAACTAAATTCATAAAGCAACACTTGCATTAATTATGCTATTATCCCTGGTTACAAGATGAGCAGTAATTGATTATTATTGAAAAGGACGTGACAAGATATCCCTAGACATGAACAATTGAACAAGAACAATCTATACCTGTAGATTAAATAAAGGGTTCACTTTGGAATTCCATGAAGATTTTTTTGGATACATAACTCGCATACTATTGTTTAACCCATATACTATTTAATCCCTGTGTGTTTGGCAAAGTGCTTGTTATCTATGATATACTGAAAGTAACAAAAAAGCCCGTAGAAATTGTCCATTAAACATGAAATTATCTCCTTCTTGGATTGAATTTATATTTGAATAGCTTTTAGTCTCTTTAGCAGAAACTTTTCTTATATTGTTACATGTTGTGAAGTTCTCCACCTAAACTAATTTCTACCCCCACCATGGCTTTTTGGTCAGGCTGAGAAATTTTCAGTACCTCCTTTATGTAAAGAAAGCAAACAAGCAGGTAGATGGTAGTAGCTAATTAGTATAATACATTAGTAGCCAAATGTCAAGTACTGGAATAATATCAGAACTTATGTTTCTTTCAACTATTACTGCAGCTGAAGGTGCTGCCTGGGAAGAGATCTCCAGACACAAGATTTCAGCTAGTTAATTTGGCTCTCCACCCTGACAGATTTGAAACCAGATGATTAAATTCAATAGTTAGGTCAGCAGCTGTTAATCTTTGCTTGTTGAATGGGTAACACATGTGATTTGTCTGTTTGTCCCTCCCTGACAGTTTAGCCTATCATGAGAGCTGTCAGCACTTTCTTCTGAATCTCGTATTTACTAAGTTTTAATTCCTTAATTTAGTATAGTTGGAAGCATCATAAATCTTTACAGTGTTATCTATATATATATATATATATATATACACACACACACACACTGGGGTACTGAAAAGTTCAGTTTGACCTAATTACTGATAGTGTTTCAATAACCAAATATCAGAAGGCTAAAATATTTTCATTGCTCTTTCATTCTTAGATACAATATCTGTCTGTCTGTCTCAATCTTGCACACAATATCTGTCTCTCTCTTTCTCCCACATACAATATCTGCCTGTCTGTCTGTATCTCTGTCTCTCCGGCACGCAGTGCCCGTCCGTCTGTCTCTCCGGCATGCAGTGTCCGTCCGTCTGTCTGTCTCTCCCGCAGTCATATGCTATAATTTTGCTATATGTTTCAATTTACTGATAATTAAACATACATAATATAGCTAGATTTAAATATAACTGATCACATATGCAAATCAGTGAGTGCGCTGGTTTCAAAATAATAATTCTTCATCAACAGTATCCCATATTAAATACTGACTATAATAATATACTGTCTTTTCATATGCATACAATCCTACAGATGATTGATACCACCTTGTGATATATTATTCTGCATCTTTTGCATCCTTTGTAATTGGGATGAATGAATAATCTGGTGTCAAGTCTCGTATGTGTTCAATGATCATTGTGCCAACCAAGGAAGTTATCAGACATTTTATAGAGAATAGTGAATAATATAGGTCTTTCTGGGGACAGGCATGTCTTGGCGGCTGTATTTGCTTTGATCTCTGCTATGGATGCAGTCTGCTACTGATATCTTGACAATGTGGCCCTCCAGAACTTTGTCTCTGAATATAAGACTGTTCAGTTCCCTATTGTTATCAACATCAAAGCACCACCAACATATCACATACTTCTCCAAAATGATCATCCAGCTTCTTGAAGATTCACAATCTAATCAATTGAAAACCACTTTAACTGAACAAAAGCTTTGTGTGTGGCATCTTTCCTGTTTGAACTGAATTTTTTTCACTACACTGAATATTATTAAAACATTCATCACTATCTACCACTGTGACACAGATGGTGCACTGGTATGAATGTTACTTTAAAGACTTCGAAAATTTTAGCCAAATATCTACTACCCCTGAGTTGTACATACGGCAAAATCAACATTGTCCATCTCAATGGTTCAAATAGTGCAAATAGTTAAAATACCTCATCTCAGAAATATAGACAGATAAGATATGGTGCAATGCACTTGGATTAAACAAGAATTAAAAAAAAAGGCATTATCTTGGCAGGATATTTGGCATATATATATATATATATATATATATATTTCTAGAATGGGGAAAAATCTATGTCCAAAAGCACTATTTGGACTTTGTTTGACCAGGAGGTTCTTTGTGGCCAAGATCGAATGATGATTTCCTCTAGAGGTCACAAGATCGAATCCTGATGGAGGGTGCATATTTTCTAACAACATTTCTTGGATATTCAGGCTATTAGATTATTTTTTTGGTTTGAACAAAGCATAAATATTATGAATTTAGATACCAACAAAATATTTTTTTAATTTTTTGATTTTTGATTTGTTTTTATAATAGATATAATAGTCTGAATAATGGAAAAGCATTGAAATATTTCTATGAAAAAAAAAAGTATAATTGGTGCAACTCTGAGATATTAACACTGTATGTGTACTGTAGTATTTACCATGCCTCCCCACTGAGACAGGATGTGGCACAAGCTCTGATTTTATGTGGGCAACCTGAGCACATATACTTAGGCCAAGTACAAAAATTGCCCAAGCTCTCATAGCCTTCTGCTGTGCTGGCCTTGATGGTGAGCAACAATCCCCCTCTCTAGTGCAATGAGAGGGTGCAGCCTTGGGAAGCTGTTCCCCAGGGCCAGGAACTTTAATACGTCTGTATTGTATGTGTATTGTATTGGTAGTTAAACTAATGGAAATTCTATTCATTTTACCGTATATGTAACAAAGCAGTTGGCCTTAGTGTCTCTTACATTGCATGTAAACAAAAATAATCCATTGAATTTCTTGACTTAAATTTATGAATGTCTCTCTCATATTTTCATGGGTGATTTCAGTAAAAACAACAACAAAAAATTGCTTGATATTGATTATTTTTTTCTTTTTTCCAACATTAGTAGCCTTTTCTTTTATGTTTATTACTGAAGAGTCATTATTGAAATGATGGTTGTAGCAAGCAACTAATTAATGTGAGCAATAATGCATGACCTTTTACGATCTCTATCTTTCCATTCTCAGTCCATTGATATACATTAAGTATTAAAGAAATAGCATTTATATTGTCTTGGTGCAAATTGAATCCTGTCACGAGTTGGATATTTCTACTCTTCATTCTTTTATTGCTTCTCTACAATACCTTATGAATTGTGCAGTTAACATCAAATGTTTTGCATAATGAGTTAAAAAAATTTTTGATTCATCTGTTTATATTGAATAAATGTAAAAGTAGTTTCAACAGTTCTTAATATATTTAAAACAAGGCAAGTAACCAGTGTAAATTTCTTCATTTGACGTTTATAGTAATTTTTTTTATATT
>OZ010582.1:54234894-54452394 GCA_963932145.1 Acanthosepion lycidas | reverse complement strand
GTTCATACCTTCTTTGACATTGCTAGCTTATGACTTAATAGCCATATTATCCCATATTGTCTTTGGTTATTTTCTAGATTAAAATTGTAAGCATGTTGAGTGGGAGGATTATATATTATTTATGGCATTCTGTTACTTGAGGAATATTACCATTGGTGAAATAAGTGCAAAGAATTATTTTTATTTTATTTATTTATTTTTTTAATTAACTGTTCACTCAAAACAAAGCCCATGAGCCAACCAAGGTAGAGGGATACTGATTGAATTTGTTACATGTAAGAGGTGGAGGTATGAAATGTAGTTTAAAAGGATATGTAGAAAAGATAATGGTTAACCCTTGACCTTAAAATTGTAGTGATCAGGAAAGCATCCTGGTGTATGTTCCATGAAGCATTGGTTTTTGGGAAGAAGCTGTTTGAATGAAACTTTTTTTTTTTTTTTTTACAAATGGAATATGAAAGGAATGGAGGTGATTTGTTTCAGTGTACAGGGCATGGTGGGTTTTAGCAGTGAAAATCAAGGCCAGTTGATCTATGGAATGTAAAGATTTGTCATGAAGGGTTGTACCTGAAGTAGGAAGGATAGGAGTTGGTGTTTCTTGAATTCTTACTAATTGTATGAACACTTCATTTTGTGAGATATGGAAATGGTCCCTAGACATAAGCAGTGGAATGAGAATAGTTTACCACTAGAATATTATATAAAGGCTTCAGCTCGGAATTCTCTGTAGATTACCGAGTTCGGTATACACCTGATGAAGGCTGGAGGTTCTAATGGCTGAAACATTGTTATTGTAAACATGCAATGTGACCCTTAAACAAAAATTTCCACTGACTGGTCAATGATCATCCCCTACATTGCATTTTGATTTTTGTCTTATCAGTGTGCAGCAAAAGCTGGAGAAGAGTGCGCTGCTTACCCACAAGGTAACATGATGAAAGAAAAAATGCCATGTCAATAAATACACAAATCTTGTTTCTTATATTACATGTAGATGTTTTATTCAGGGTTTCACCTGCTCATCTGGGTGGTTTAGGTATATAATACTGGGACAACTTCTGTTATGTCAGCTCTTTCTCCTACCAACTCATGACCCATCTACTCCTCATGATGTGATGGATGGCAATACAAAAATGGAGGCTTCAGAACTGTGACATGGATATGTCAGTCTCATACCAAGGGTAGACCAGAACTTTCCCCAATCATGACTGTTAATATAGACCAGTATCCAGATACAACCTATTTCCGGTTTTGTTGCCTCTTGATCTGCAAAATGTCCTCCTTAACCCCTTTACTTCCCATTTCTCTTTGGTTAAAGTGAATGCTGCTTCAAAGATTGAACATCAAAAGGACCTATCTGCTGGTCGATTAAACAGAAATACTCAAGATTAAGATAAAACCACCTCTTCCCTTTCTATGTGGGTGCCTATAGCATAAAAGTGATAACAACAAAGATGAGGACAATACTGCACATGTAAATATTATAAATAATGATATCTCCTCATCCCAGAAATTCTGATAGCAAATACATACTTGTTGCTTAGTAACCAATTTGAAATTTAACATCCTTGAGTAAATTTGAAAATTTTTTAAATTTATCTGAAAATATATAAAAGTTTAAGGTTCATGTTTGCATTGAAAGGTAATGATGTCTGATTAGTCTAATAGATTAAACAAGTGTTTGATAAATTAGAAAATGGATTAAGTAGAAAGAATTTTGTTGAAGCATAAACTGATTTAATCTATGATTCCTTCTCTGTTTGTGTGTTATCACTTATGCTAATTAAATCTGTTGATTTAATTAGATTTTCTGTTCAAATCGATATACTTATCTTGGTTGTTGGACTTACAATATTTCAACTGTTGTTGTGCCTTCTTCAGGTGTCTGTACTTGGTGAGTATTAACTGTTGTAAAATACCCCTAAGCATGGAAAGTAGGAGGAGAACAATCTATCCATTGGACTGAATAAAATGATCAGTTCAAAATTCTGAGAAGAGTACAATGATCTACACTTGGGAAAAGTGGGGAGAGTACTATGTTTGGAATAGTGAGGCATAATTTATCATTTCAAATATTCTCAGATAAGTGTGTTGAATATAAACATTTATAATTTCCAGAGTGAGTGCTATCCTCAGTGATGTTCTTTGTCAGTGGGTATCATATGTATTTAAGAATCTGCAATGTTACTGGTCCTGACCTGGTATCTCAGCTTCAATCACTTTCCCACTGCTGTAAAATAGCTTTCCTGTGCCTTTTCTATAAATATTTTCATGGTAATTGTTCTGATGAACTTCCTTCTTTTTTACTGTGACTTTATGAATTTAAGTGCAGTACTAGATTGGTGGCAAGGTCTCATTATTTTACTTTTGAAATTGCTAGATGTAACCATAAGTTCTATGATAAGTTTCAATACAAAGAAGAATTTGCAATGACATTGGTCCTGACCTGACATCTTGGATTCAGTCATGTTCCTATCACCATAATGTAGCTTCCCTGTGCCTTTTCTATAAATATTTTCAAATTGTTCAGATAAGAATAGAAGGGATAGTGAAAAAAAAAAAAGAAATATTGCTAAGAGCTACAAAAGATAGGAAGTTGTGTAGTACCAGGGTTGCCCATGTCCTGAAGAGACATAGCATAGAGAAGAATCTGTCTTTTAAACAATCTTCTTGAGTTGTTATACCACACCCATCCAGTGTTAGACAGTCTTGCCTAGGGTGTATTCAAGGTTATGTGTGCATGGATCTTCAAGATTAGGGCAAACTAGGTGTTCCATAGTTTGGGATTGTCCACAAGGGCAGTTGGGATCAACATTGGTGACATGTTCCCATTTTTGATGGTTGGTTCTACAGCAGTGGTTCTCAATTTTTCTTTTCTGGGGCACATTTTTGGAATTAAAATTTGCTTGTGTATCACCAAATTTTATGTGACAAAAAGTACATTTAAAAAGAAAAAGAACAAAGATAGTGTTAAAGGGAGATAAATGTGGATTCGAAGTCAGAACATTATCATTGATAACTCTCTCCTCCAATTTGCAGATCCTAGTTACTATATACTTATTTGATGTAATGCAAAAATAGCACAATAAAATCAGTCAATCATTATTTATAACTATTTATACTGGAACTTATGCCTGCAATTACAAGTAATCCATAATAACATTTTAAATTTTTGAAGTCATTTATTTTGGCATATGAATTTTTAAAAACTGTTTCTAAATCTTTGATTGTCTTTCAATCATTCTACCTCACCTGCTATCCTCTTTTGCCACACCTATGAGGCATTCTGTACTGTTTGGGAACCACTGCTCTACAGTGACCAACAACTGTTTACACAATGAAAATATAAAACTAAAATGTCATGGAATCATGATGTAATTAGTAAAAATACATTAAGGAAATGTACTGAATTCATTGAAGGAGGAAGTAAAGTTCATTTAGGTGATGGTCGATTGTTCTTTTTATTTTTTCATTTAAAAAAATTTTTTTTTTTTTAATGCGTTAAAATTATTTCATCTCTGAAGTGGCAGACTGAGATCAAGCTGACTGACTGCTTTCTCTTCATGGAGTTGGGAATATCAATAAGCCAGTCAAATTACTTGTAACAGATTAGTATCCAGGTCAAAGGGCATAAAATGAAATGTTTATAGGAGCTTCAAATTTTAAGATAATCACTGTTCAGATAATAGATGATCTACTATATATTAAATAAGTTATTTGGCTGTCTTGCTCTCACAGATTTCTTTCAAAGATTTATTGTCTGTTTGATATTGAATCAACATGTTGAGAAATGATATGGTATTGACATAGTTCCAGTTTGGTTTTCTCTTTTCAAGCAATGAGATTGAGTTTGGCGAGGAATTCGAAAAAGTTAACTTGTGTGTATAATTGTACACAATAGCATTTATAAAAAGAAAACAAAATGTGTGCTTCTAGATTGACATCTAGTTCCCACCCTCTTATTGTTGAAATAGCTAAATGTAACTTCCACTTCTACTCCAACAGTTTCTTTACTTGCACTTCCCACCTATTTTCTTGCTTCCCTGATAACTACAATCTTCAAATATTTAAATGCAATATTAATTGCCACCTCCTATTTTCTAGGATCTCATTCATATCTTGTCCTTTCCTCAATCCTCCATATACTCAGTGCTTTCTCTCACTTTCACTCCCAGTAACCTCCTGCATACTAGGGGCATTCCCACCTTGATGGAGGTAAAATGAAAACAAAAAACAAAAGAAAAAAAATAACATAACTTCTTGACTCTAAAATCAATAACTATCACAACTAAACTTACAAGGTCAATGCCATATTTTCATTTAACCAAGAATCAGAATTATAATAATCATTGCTCTAAATATGAAATAATAGTTGACTTTTTCGTTTTGTATTTCAGGCCAACTAGTCTGGAAGAGCATCTATACTTATTAATAGACATTGTTAGACCTGTAAATTACTGCATAATAGGATATTGTACAGTTTCCTAAGAACAAGGAAGACAGCATACTTGATGATTTCCATTGCCATTTTGATGCCAACTCAGTTTTGTTTGTTTACATGTTCATTGTATAGATGACCATTTATAGATTTAATTTTGTTTCAATTACTTCAGCATTGTGTGCAATATGAAGAAAGCACTACTTTTATTTTCTATTCTGCTGAGAAACTAAATATATTTATCACTGTAACATGTACATTTTACAGTTCTTTTTTATTCTTTCCCTTCTATATCTTACTCGTATCTATATTTAAGTCCTGCTTAATGAATACTCTTCTAAAAAGGTGGAATTATTTTACTTTATTTGTTAGGTACGTTACGGGTAAAGTTTTTTCTTTTTTTCCCCCCTCCTCTTTTCTCATGTTCCCTCCCTCTCCCCCCCCCTTTTAGATTGCTTTTTTTTTTGTTAATTTATTTCTATTCAAAATTACATTTATTTTTATTTTTGATTATAGAGATTTAATCTGTTCATCATCATAACAATTCCAACTAATGTTCATTAAATCTTCCCTACTTTGGAAATGTAAAACTATGAGCATGATGATAACTTCTCATCCCAGAAATTTGGACAGAAATTACTGAGTATTTTTGTATGACAATTTTTTTCAATCTCAAAATTTCACTTTTTGATATTTTGAATTCCAGTTAAGTTTTCAATAAGAAATTTTGTCGATTTATTGATACCTTTTCAAAGTCAAAAATATTTGTTAATATATATATATATATATATATATATATTAGATTGGTGCAAAAATAATTTCGTTTTCTCACATAGTAACATATGTTAGAAAACGAAATTATTTTTGCACCAACCTTATATATATATATATATATATATATATATATATATATATATATATATATATATATATATATATTACTGTACATTGCAAACAAAAGATGTATACATTTTTGACTACAATATGGAATAATTTAAAATAAAATTTAGAAAACTAAGTATTCAGTCAATCCTCTTGTAGTGATGGATAAATTGAATTGCTGTTCACCGCAAAGTAAATTTTCATAATTATTAGATACAATGTTTATTACTACTACTTTCCTATAATATTTCTTTGTACATTAGCACACATTCTTTTGATTATTGGCAACATTTGTTAAACTCTATTTTGACTTGTTGGTGCAAAAAAAAAAAAAAAAACAGTCTTGAAATAAACTGTACAAAGGTAAGGAAAAAATTATAATTTTCAAAATTGCACCTGCTGTGTTTCTGTATTTTAGTAGATAATGTCAGCCTCAAGTGGGATACTTGTATGGAAGCTCTCATGTTGTCAGACGGAATTAATTTTTATAAAACTAGGCAGATGAATGATAAACAAAAACTTTGACATGAAAATTGGATACCAAGAAGTATTAAATGAAACATTTTGGCTATTTTAAAGAAAAAAATTGTTTAAATGTAAATTGTTTCTCAGAAGTAATGGTTCCAAACAGTGAATTCAACTTTCATTTTCATAGATGTCATTTTTTTGTTTTCATTTACAACCATAACTATCTTGGGATAAATTTTGTGCACTAAATATAACTATTTTGCAGAAGAAAGCTAATATCATGTTTGTTTTGAAAGTGTTTCATTAACTTTCAAGCAATAATGGCTATTGATAAAGTCTGATTATATATTTTATTTTAAAGGATAGCCTGTTTTTTTCATAATTTTGTAAAGAGTGTGCATGTATGGTGATTTTTTTCTAAGCATGGCTTGGATGTGACACAAAGTTGAAAGAATGTGGTACCCGATGAGGTTTGAACTTGCTATTCAATCCTAATGATTTTCTAAGAGTAGCTGAGATGTGTCACAAGGCTGAAAGTATGGAGCACCCAGTAAGGATCAAACTTGCTCCTCAATTGTAATTGTTCTAGTGAGACGAGCTTGCTAATGATTACATCATGTCAAGGTGTCCAAAGAGTGTGTGTGTGTATATATATATATATATATATATATATATATATATATAAATAAAATGTAAATTTTTAAAAGTGAAATTGTTAGAAAAATATGTACACAACTTGCTGTATAGAGAAAATAAGATTTGTAAAAACACCTTGTATTTTTAGATATTTATTTGGAATACTGCTCATGAAAGTATGTTATGAAAAAAAATCATCTGACTATGCATTTCACCTGTTAGGCTTCATCAGATTGAAGATGAAAAAAATGAATTGTGTGAACAAGTGAAATGCAGAGTCAAATGTTTTTTTGGAAACATACTTTTATGAATGTTTTTCTAAATATCAATAATTTATAAGTCTGTTGGTATTATATATCCAAATTTATAACATACTGTCGACATGGAGAATGCATGGATAAAAAACAATTTTTGCACTAATTTTCTACCCATTCTGAAGGATTTCTATCTCTAAACTTGGACACCTTAAAGCAAAGAATATAAAATGTTAAACAACTTTTTTTAAAAGTCACTCATTTTCTTTCTCTTTTTTAATCACTACCAACAATAAATAAGATTTCATTATTTTAAACACACACAAATACATACACACACACACTTTTTTTTATCTGATGAAGCCTAACTGGTGAAATGCATAGTCAGATTTTTTTTTTTTTTTTTTTTTTTTTTTTGAAGCATATTTATCTGTAATATCATATATGTATGCTCATAGAGAATTATTAACATTGTTTTACTTACAGTTGGGTTTTCAGAACAAATTGTTTTACTTTAACTGGTATAAATATTATATCAATCTGGATAACCTTCAAGGAATTTTGAACTAATCCTTTATTTAATCTATGGGGGTAAATTGTTACCATTCTACTGTCCATATTTAAGGATATTTTCTTTAGTTATTTACTACTGCTCAGTTATTATTCATCCTGTTTCCACTGAATCTGCTCTACTCATCCCAGGGATTGAACTTATTGTCACCATATTCACGAACCAATACTTTAATCCACTAGACTATTGTCCTGTGACAAACACCTGAAGAATTCTAGAGGGCACAATGGCAAAAACATTGTGGTAACAACAACAAAGATGAGGATAATAATCTGAATGTAAATAATGATAACTCTCAATTACAGAAATTCAGACAGGAACTATGAAATACTCTCTACTTGGAGCTTTTTAAGATATCGTTTGTTTTTTTTTTATTCTTTATTTTATTGATTGCAGTTAGTCGGTCAAGTTCATATGTGCCTTGACATGGTTTTTCTTTTTTTTTTTTTTCTTCTTTTTACTCTGAATTAAAGCTAATTCTTTGATGTCCTGTTTTACATGATCAGATCCAAGCTCTCTGCTGCTGCCAAATAAAAGCAAATATAATTTTTGTGAACATTTTTTTTATTAATTAGACAGACTTTTTTGTAGAAGAAATTCATAAACTAATGCATGCAAAATAGATTGGAATTCCTTTTTAGACAAAACCCTATAAATGCCAAGTGGGATGCTGAATATGTCTATTTGATCTGCCTTGTTATCATATTAATATGTACAGAATGATTTACTCAATTTAACCTTATCAGAAATAACATGTATTTTTTTTTTAGTTTTAGGCATAGTGTACTGATAGAAATTTATTGTGAAGTTCTTGGTGAAAAGATATTCCTTATAGCATATATTTTATTGAATAGATTGAGATGGAATAAATTTGAATATTTTAGATTTTATTAATATGATGATACTAATCAATAACAGCTATCAAAAGATGTAAAAATTGCTAGAATTTAATTTTTTTTCTTTTTATAAGGCCAACAGAATTTTTGTTTAATGTTCAATAGATAACTAGAGAAACAATAGTTAATTAATAAATATTCAAGCAACTTCTCTTGACTGACTCAGAGGATCCAATAAATCTATTGAATTATTATTAGATATCATATTTATGCTTTAAAAAATAAATTTTAATCATAAACTCCAAACTTGAAATACATATGCAAGAGTTTAAGAATGTGACATTTTTAAGTAATTAAAATAAGTCTTTTTTTTTTTTTTTCTTTTTTAATATATAATTTGTTAAAAGATTCTATAAAATAAACTAAACACAGCAAATTGACTAAGGATCATAAATTTAAAAAATACAGACATTAAAATTATTGTAATATTCAGACTTACTGGTAATGACTCTGAGCAAATATCAAACTTATTTTATACTATATTTTTTTTATAATTTTATAAAAGTATTATGTAGAACAAAAAAAACCCCCAAAAAACAAAAAGACATAGATAATTGGTAAATATTAACAATAAATATTTATAGTTTAGATTTTATAAAGCTGTCTGCTGGTTAGAAATTTGTTTTACAAGTGATTTTTATTATAGTTTTATGCCACCACAAAAATTTGAGTTTTCTAAATTTAAAATAGTTTAGCAAAAATGTGAGAAATCATATAAATGTAAGTTTTACACGCATACACACACTTCACTTTAATATGGCAAAAATATGAATGTTGATGCTTAGAACAAAAAAAGCGAAAGAAAAAAGGTAGACAGAAATTGAATCATGCTAGTATTCCAAGTTTCTAACTTTGTCCCCTTCTGTTGAGTCACTTGAAGCCAGCTGTTTCACTTTCTCTTTCACCTCCTCCCCCAACTTGCTACCTGGTGTTAGGTCAATTTCTTTTTGTGCTACTGATAAACCAATTTATTTGTCACTACTTGTAGAGGGTCTCCCTGTTATTGACTCTCTCTCCTAAGCACATTTCTATTACCTTGCCCCCACCCCCCTAAACAAAAAAGAAAAAAGATCCCTCATTTTCATTTGCTTTCTGTTGCTTCACCACCTGTTACTTTTGGTGTTTCTCATTTTGCTGACTCATTTCCGGGTTGGTTGGGGTTTGCTTAGAATCCTACTCAGGCCAATATACTATAGCAGTGCTGTCCAACTTGTGGCTGCATGCTACATGTGGTCTGCAAAGCAACTTTCATACAGTCCCTAGCCAAGGCTGACTAGGACCTCCTTCACTTCCGGTGGAGGCTGGGAGGTGTTAAATGTCACTGATTAAAATTAATTGCTTTGTAACCCCCCCCCCCCAACTTTAAAAAAAAAATTTTTTCCCTTTGTTACCGACTACACTGTATTTCTTATCACCATCTTGCCGGATTAAATAGGTATTTTTAAATTGTGCAGTTTTCTATATCATTTAAATATATTTTCAGAGAATTTTTTTGTTTTTCTCTTGAATAAATCCTTAAGTTTGTATTTCACATGTAGAAAATTGTGTACATTTTCAGGTCTTTTGATTTTATTTTAAACATGGCTACAATTTCTAATTTTGTTTTCTAAGCCAATAACTTATTTTAGCTTAAATTGTAAATTATTTTTGACTTTCTTCATTTTACTTATTTAAAATTTGTTTTCCCTGCTCTTCTTCTCTCTTGTTTCACTTCCATGCTAAAATTGAAAGCAATGTTATCTCTGCTAAAGTCAGCAGGTAGACATTCTTGTCAGTTTACTCATAGCAGAACTCTATCTTTGAGTATTCTCAACACTTATCTTTTTTTTTTTTTTTTTTTTTTTTACATTTAAAACACGTTATTATTGGCATATACTGCACCTGCTTTGTTTT
Organism: Acanthosepion lycidas; assembly: GCA_963932145.1. Taxonomy (NCBI): domain Eukaryota; kingdom Metazoa; phylum Mollusca; class Cephalopoda; order Sepiida; family Sepiidae; genus Acanthosepion; species Acanthosepion lycidas. The sequence continues at coordinate 54,442,356 of OZ010582.1, read as the reverse complement.
CTACACCTTCATTATCATCACTGGCATCAATATTATCAGTGCTCCATATTCTGGCTACAATTTTATATTTCTTTCTTTCTTGATAAAATCATTTCATTTTGACTGATGCCTTCATTTTTACCCCCTGAGAAATTTTGTCTGCGAAAATGTTCTTATCTCCAGTGAGAATTTTCTATTTTTGACACTTTGTGATATATATTTATTTTTACCTAAATTTTAAAACTTATCACAAAAATAAAAATAACCTTAGGTGAAACTAAATCATTTAAGAAAAAGAAAAGCGGAGCAGGTTTTATTTTTGAAATAGTTTGTCGAGGAGAATATCACTGCATTTTTAGTCAATTTACTATCGAAATTGATGATGAATTCTTTGTTTCTAAACGCAAATATAAAATGAATTGTTATGGACAAAGCTTTAAGAACTGACAAAATAATTTGAAGTTTTGACTGCTTTTTATTCAGGTCATATGCTCTGAGAGTAAAGTGTTGATGCTAAACCTATGTTTTCCACTATTAGTCATCTGGATATAGTACTGTGTACAAAAAAAAAAAAATCTATTATATGCATTGATTACCAATGCACAATTATATATGTATATACAGATATTTAATTTTTCACAGTATAGAAAAAAAATCCTATCCGTGTATTGAAACAATAATAATATAATGTAATAATTTTTTAGTGATAGCAAACAAAACAGACATAATTAAAGAGTAAAAAAAGAAGCCAACTACGGTAGTTTAATACAAAAGAAGAAAGAGAAAAAGATAATAATAAAAAAAAATTGAAGTTATGACAACCTTCCTTATGTGAACAGGAGTAGTGTTTGCTGTGATACATTGTGATTTGTTTTTAAAAGATATCTCCAGCTATGTATATTGTTGATACAGTATATTTTCTATTTCATGTTTTTAGTCAGTTGTGCACAAAAATTTTCTTTTCTTTGATCAAATTCTGATGTGTGAGGAGTGATAACCAGTTATCTCATCTTTATTATTATTATTATCATTACCATCTCTCTCTCTTTCATATTGAACTACTGTAGATGATTTTCTTTTTATTGTCTTGATTATGACTTCTGTTTTCTATAGTTAAATTTTGTATCTTTAACAAGATCTTCAATTTGTTTGTGGTGAAATTCCATGACAAAATGCCTGAGCAAATGCTCAAAAAGAGTTATTAAATATTAATGGAAAGTACAAGTGTTGCAAAAAGAAAAGTATATTTTGAATGTCTAAATATGTTTAAATGTTGCTTCGTATTTTTTGTTTGTCACAATATGATGCAAATTTGTTAAATGTTATGAAAGTCAAGAGAAGAAAAAATGTTCCTGCAAAAAAAAAAAAAAAAAAAATAACTGACCAAAATTACTGATAATGTCCTATTTGGATTTTCCTTTTCCTTACACTACCTCTAAAAACAGGAGTGGGGTGGGGGACATTCATTAACTTTGTATTCTATTGGTAAGAAATAAGTTTCATTTGAATAGCTTCTCAAGATCCTCTGCTTTATGGAACACTCTCTTGAAAGGATGATTCCCTGACCACTGCGATCTTAACCTCTTCAAGTCCAGTGTCTGACCCATTATCAGGGAGAGAATTTCTGAGGTCCGACACTCAGATTATTTTGAGGCCTCCTTCAGCTGGAAAAGGAGATGCTGGGACAAACAAATTTGATAGAGCACATCTTACAAGACTTTGTAAAGATCATGTCTTACTTGGCAACCCTTGCAGTTGAGCGTGATTTGGCACGAGAATTAGACTTTGAGGAACTCATTACACATTTTGCTTCAATGAAAGTTCAACAAATGCACTTTTAAGCTGCTTTAGAACTGGTTTTAGTCTTCATATTTTTTTCAATAAAATACTGATTCGTAATTTTGTGTTCTTTTTTTTTTTAAAGAAGCCTCTCCCCCTCCAACCCCTAAAAGGCATTTTCTTGAGGCCCCTTGGGTTTTGAGGTCTAGTCCAGGTTCAACTGTTATCTATTGTACATATCCTTAAAATCTACAATTCTTTTATATCCATGAAACAACACCATTCAGTAACCTTCTAACTTGAGTGGCTCTTAGGCCTTGTATTGGCTGAATAAAAGCATGTATAAAAAAACAAACAAACAAAAAAAAAAAAACAGCCTTTTTTTTCTATGATAAAAGTGAACTGTCAGCATTTGTCCATTCCAAAGTGAATCATAAAATTCCTTGATATAGAAATCATGAAGCTATTTATTCAAGTTCAAGACCACAATCATATAACAGAAATTTAAAGCAACAAGTTAACAGTTGACTTTACTGAAAAAAGGAAGAAAAAATACTGTGCAAGTACTGTTATAACATTATAAGAGTTCAGATGAGCTCTTCACTATGGTACCTAGGCTTTTGAATTTGCTTGTAGTACTAGACTAGTGTCAAAATCTTTCCTCTTCCTGCTCATCTATATAATAAATGCAAATGTCAGTGTGTCACTGTCATACATTTTTAACTTTACTCTTCATTTTGGAATCAGGCCGAATCTATGAGCAAGTTAAAAAAATTTTGATCTGGAACTGCAATTTGGATTCCCAAGTCTTCATTACTACATTTTTATTTATTTATTTATTTATTTTTTTTTTTACATGATTTTTTTGCAACAAATTTTTATAACTCGGAAATAAATTTGGGAGTAATTGAAATTAGTTGTGAAATCCAGCAAAAGTCACCCATGAAATAGAAATAATTGTATGGAAAGTAAGGGCCTACGTACATCAAATTGTCTTCAAATTAAGTGGCAACAGAAGAATTATTGTTGAACTTTTAAAAGATAAGCTTAAATATTAATGCAATAATTAAATGTAGTTATCAATTTTGAGTTCTTCTGTAATTTAATGTCGCCTATCACATTCACTTCCCTATCTATTGTGATGAAGGCCCAATCAAGAGCCTTCATATTGGGTGGCTTTTAAGCTAGTTATTAATGTTTCTCTTCCTAATCCTTCCCCACTCTGTGCTCCTTGTGTCTTAGTGACTTTATTGCCTTACAGGCTGTGATACCAATTAAAAAAACAAAGAAAAACATAGCAGCTGATTTATTGTAAATGGCAAATGCAGATTTTGGATGTTTATCAACTGAAGTTTTCTTTCTAGAAAAGAGTAAGTGTCTGTCCTTTGGTTTCCAATTCACTGTGAGTACCAGAGATCAAGAATAACTAATGTTAATTCAATGAACATCTAAAGCAGCATTTCTCGACCTTTTTTATCCTTGTGCCACCCTTGAAATAGTTTGCGTGTCTCAAGGAACATTTGCATAAATGTTATATTGCCATTTTTAATATCTCCCTCTTTTATATTTTTATCATAGTTCATATAATATATGGATATTCATCCTGTACTCGAGTGAGTCAATCAATGATACTTTGAATCCACCATGTACTGGTCATGTCTGCTAATCAGTCAAGGCAGTTTCACACTGACACCATATAGACATCACTAAATTACATATGATTATTATAATTTTAAATAATGTTGAAGCCTTTATTATAATAACCAAGAATTTCCAAACAATATGCTGTACATGTATAGTAAAATTATGAATATGAAATTAAATAAAAATTACTTAAAAATACATTAGCCTGGTTATTCTAGTGACCGCTTGTGAAACCCTAGGGTTCCAGGAACACTCGTTGAGAAACTCTGATCTATAGACTTAAAAAATAATAATCCAAAAGATGTTTTAATCCTATGATGCTATAAAGGGAAATATACCTTAAGTATTGAACTGTTGTTTAAAAAAAAAAAAAAAAAAAGCTGGAATGTTATTTGTTTTTATTATGAAATCCCTTCTGTAGAGGCATCTCATTAATTTGGCTCCATTATAATGCCATTCTTTTGTTGATGAGGGAAGAGTTGGTGCATTCAGATATTTATCTTGAATTTGGTTTATCCTCTTGAGGCAGAAAGTTGCTGGTCTTGATTTTATTTTTTAGAACATCTAATTATCATATTGCTTATCCTTCTGATGGTATATATGAAGAATATTATCAAAAAATAAAATCAATTTAAAAACCAAGATGAGTAGGAAAGAGGGAACATTTTCAGTTTTCATTTCCCCATTATAGGCATTAGTATATCCATAATATACCAAGACCTTAATAGCTGAAAGAAAGGAAACATGCATTGTTCTCAGATTTTCCTTTTATACTGGTAAGCCATACAAGAAAATTTTATATATATATATATGCGATGAATAAATTGTCATAATTTTATATTTTTAACTTTGCATATGTACATTGTTTGTTTTTGATGTTGTTGACTGCACAGTATAGTAGGGTCAGTTGGGCACCATCTGTAAGAAAAAAGAGCACAATGACGCAATTCACAGTACCAGAAATTTGGAAACAGCCTGCTGTACTGCTTGTCACTTGCTGGAAGCTCCAATACAAACATTTCAGAGTGTTTAGATGTCAGTCTGATGACAGTACAGAGGATTTGGAAAGAGTTGGATGAGTCTAATGGTGATTACGAAAGTACAGCAGCTTGGAAAACTCACTCTGATCATTCTGATAAGAAAAGAACTGCCGAATTTGTTGGCAAGGGCCTCAGACTCAACATGAAGGCTTACCTCAAGGGCCATAGGGAGGTAGTGCTATCCTGGGTTAAGAGTGTGGCTGTTGGAAGATCCTATGTGTGGTGACAGAACTCTGCACCATGCTACACAAGCAGGAGAACCCAGTCATGGCTGTCAGAAAATTTCTATGACCATACCACCCCTTACATCTGGCCACTTAACTCCTCAGACTGCAACCTCCTTGATTATTATATGTGGGATGCAGTTGAGTGAGAGACCAACAATGTTATAGATTATGGCAGCATTCACCAACTTAAACAAGGAGACTATCCAGACGTGTTGCTGGAGATTCTGAAGTTGTCTGGAGGTGGTCGTCGAAGTCAATGGTGATTTTATTTAATAAATTTACTCTTTAGTATTTCAACATATTTTTGTGTAATTTTTGTAAATATATCTTAAAATGTGATATTGGTGTTATTTACTTACTTGCATAATTTAGATGACAATTTATCTGTTGCATCCTCTGTGTGAGATATATATATATATATATATATATATATATATATATATATATATCACACTATTTGTTCCATTCAGTAAAATTATAGCATGAATACAACAGGCAGTGTGAGAGGATCTTACTTGTAATATTTCCCAAAGAGGAAACAGCTAGGCCATATCTCCTATGTTTCTGGCGAGATAATGTGGGTTCCTCTGTTTGCCCTACCCCTGTGGTTGTGTGATATGTATTCTCTGCAGTCTAGGTAGCAACTTGTGTGGGCAGACATGTCTTGCTTCTACATGTGTTAAATAGCAACTAGTGTTTTGTCACTCCACAAGCTGACATCACTTACCTCCTATCACGTGACCCTTGTGACTTTGCCTTAATGAAAGGGAAATAATCTCCCTTCATATCCTTACACATATAATAATTCATAATTTTGAAAATTCTAACTGCAGCTTTATTTCTTTATACACATCAATCTTCATAGACCAAAAATGCTATTAACAAAAATCTTGTTTGAGTATACATAATCTGTTTACATTGTGTCTGGTATTTCCTAATAAATTTAGCAGTTTAACTAATTATGGAATAAATTTTATATTGAGTAACAATCTTTGCTCATTTCCAAGTCTATTTTGAGAGAACTTCATGGTAATTTACTGTTTGCTACTTTTAAGTAACCTGGCACTACTTGGGTTATTAGTATGGGATATTCTTAACCAAACTTGTTTAAAAAGAAAAATTGCTAAATTGTTATTTTTATCAGCTGGCAAGATTCTTCTGATGATTCAGACAGATTTTATTGTGTTTGATTGGCACATAAAAAGAGAATAAAGAAACCTTTAGTGAAAAACAGTCTGTGAGAAACATTGAGTTTAGAAAAGTTTGGTGCCTCTCATGCAATATTAACATTGTTATTTATTTGATTCTTCTTGGTCTCAGATGTTTTCATGATATGATAATACAGATTCTAACACTGTTTTATATTAAAAATTATTGGAAATATTAATTAACCATTTAAGCATTCTAATCTTTATTATAAATCTGATTTGTTTGTAGATGTATTACCATAACACGATAAAAAGGATACATTAGACAGGACTTCCTTGGTTATCTAGACACCTTGAGACGGGTGTTGGAAAAAATATGTTTGGATAGTTCAAAATTCTGGATAATTGAATACCTGAGCTATATATAATAAATAATAAAAAAAAGAGGCATTTTCTGGATGAAATTTAACATATCAAAAGAAATTTTCAAATTTTTGTTTTGCCAAGGTTTTGTATAGTTTATTCTTTATTTGGAAAAAAAAAAAGACTTTTCTCATTTTTCAAAAAATATATATTTTATTTTATTTTATATTTTATATGATCTCATTTTTTAAAAATTTTATATGATCTCATTTTTTAAAAATCTAATACGATCTCGGGTTTTTTTAAAAATCTAATACGATCTCGGGTTTTTTTAAAAATCTAATACGATCTGGGTTTTTTAAAAAATCTAATACGATCTGGGTTTTTTAAAAAATCTAATACGATCTGGGTTTTTTAAAAAATCTAATACGATCTGGGTTTTTTAAAAAATCTAATACGATCTGGGTTTTTTAAAAAATCTAATACGATCTGGGTTTTTTAAAAAATCTAATACGATCTGGGTTTTTTAAAAAATCTAATACGATCTGGGTTTTTTAAAAAATCTAATACGATCTGGGTTTTTTAAAAAATCTAATACGATCTGGGTTTTTTAAAAAATCTAATACGATCTGGGTTTTTTAAAAAATCTAATACGATCTGGGTTTTTTAAAAAATCTAATACGATCTGGGTTTTTTAAAAAATCTAATACGATCTGGGTTTTTTAAAAAATCTAATACGATCTGGGTTTTTTAAAAAATCTAATACGATCTGGGTTTTTTAAAAAATCTAATACGATCTGGGTTTTTTAAAAAATCTAATACGATCTGGGTTTTTTAAAAAATCTAATACGATCTGGGTTTTTTAAAAAATCTAATACGATCTGGGTTTTTTAAAAAATCTAATACGATCTGGGTTTTTTAAAAAATCTAATACGATCTGGGTTTTTTAAAAAATCTAATACGATCTGGGTTTTTTAAAAAATCTAATACGATCTGGGTTTTTTTTTTTTTTTTTTTGTCTTATACAATCTCGTATTTTTTCTTAATCCTATATGACCTCAATTTTTTTTGTTTTTCTTAGTCCTATATATCATTTTTTTTTTTTTTTTTTTTTTTTTTTTTTTTAGTCTTATATGATCTCGGGTTTTTTTTAATTTTTTTTTAATTTTTTTAAAATCTTATACACTCTCAGGTTTTTTAGTTTTTGAATCTTATACGATTTTTTTTTTTATTTTTATTTTTTTATTTATATATAATCTTACATGATTTTTTTTTTTTTTTTTTTTAATTTTATACTCGGTTTTTCGGAATTTTAGTGTTCAAAACCTTCAATTTCTTTTCAACCAATTACTTTTGCTTTATGTGTTTCATTTCATTCTTCAAATTCAAGGCTATTTCGCACTCTACAAATAATCAAGAAAGTAGCCTCCTTGATTATTATGTGTTGGGGCACAAATGTGTGAGAGACCAACAAAACTCCTTATAACACCAAAGTCAATGGTAATTTTATTAAATAAATTCACTCTATAGTATTTAAAGATATTTTTGTGTAATTTTGGCAAATATTTCTGTTAAAATGAGATGTCAGTGTTATTTTCATTTTTGTGTAATTTAGATAACATTTACTCTATCCCACCTTTTTATATCTATATATATATATATATATATATATATATATATTCTTATTTAAAAAAAATAAATGTATCACCATTTTATACAAAATTAATCTTTATTTCTTTTCCACACTAGATGACAAATGTCTATTTAAAAATCATCTAGTACTAGACTGCTGCTGCTAAGCGATCAGAAGAAATTAAAGTAAAAATAATTTTAAATGCAGTTGGTGATTGGTTAATTATTGAGTAGTCTCTCCTTTATTTCATTATTTGTATGTAATTACAAATTCTATAAATATGAAAGTCAGTTTAACACCAAATTTAACAGCAACTTTTGTTTTAAAACAAGTTTTGGTAAATTTTGCTGTAATTTCCCAAAACATTTTTCCTGCCTCTAGTACTAAAATAATGTTTGCAAGATGTTTGCCAGTGTAAGAATTACTTTTATGTTTATTATACTATAATTGTTGTTTATACTTTCATTAAGCATTGGCTTGAAAGTTTTCACTAACAATTCACATTATTTCTTATTATAAAATATTTTCATTGCTGTACTTAATATTTTTAGAAAATGGTGCCATAATTTTTACGTTTTCACAAAACTACAAAATAAACCACCATGTAAAATTTGAAAAATATCGATATTCACACAGATTTTGTGGCATCAATTTAAACAGTTCTCCTATTTGATAAATGTCTGATATGTGATAGCTTAGAAATCTTTTTTGAAACCAGTTATCTTTCAGTTTTATATGCACAGGTGTGGTAATGGATAGAAGCTCTGATTGAGGAATCAGAAAGCTGAGTTCAAATTCTAGTCAGGTTCGTTGCATTCACTTACATGCAAATAACCTCAGGGAAAGTTATGAATCCATCTCTTCTACTCTCAGCTTTTTTTTTTTTTTTTAAATCAATTCACCCCAAGCAAGGTGATAATACCATTAAGATGCAAGGGACTATTAGGAATGAAAGAGAATGAGATTTTAGAAGGAACCCAAAACCCAAAACAGGAAATGAAGCATGAGCCTCTACTTTGGAATGTGAACTGGACAATAGATGAACCTATCTACTTTTATGGGTAAATAGCAGGACAGACTGAATACTATAGCCTTGAATGGCAACCAGTTTACTAGAAGAAATTCAAAACTATGGATTAAAGAGTCTTACCAATCTGCAATTGTCCAGGTGTGGTGAATATGGTTACACTCTTGAAGATATTGTCAATCAGGGAGGGGTTCTTCAAATAGGTATGGGAAATTCCTGGATTTGGATTTATATGAATACTTCATCTTTTTAAATAATAAAAAAGGCAGTTAGTTTTATATAGAGAACCTTTGTATGACGATGCTGAGTACTAGTTTGTAGCATAAATTATTTTTGTTTCTTCCCCAAGTGTATCTTACTTAAGAAACTGTTTTCTTGGTTTTTAGCTGAGTATATTTCTTTATGCTGTTTACAAGATTGTTTCTTCTCTCCACTGGGTTTCTTTGTCTTATTTCATTTTTCTTCTTAAGGTTTTAATCACTCTGCTAGAAAGAATGGACAACAAAAGAAACCTTAATTTTTATAAGTAATAATATTCTCATCTTAAAGAAAAAATGATTCCTAGCTTCTGTTATCTTTATTTGTTTATTTCTGCTTCAATGATTGATTGCTTTGGTGCTTAACAACTCTTCCAACAAATGTGTGCCTAGAATTTCAATTTAGAAAGTGTTATTTCTTGTCTAAACAAATTCTTCTACATTCAATTTATGCAGCAAAGAGATGTAACATTGCCTTGACTGTTACTCTTTTGTTATGCCAAGATAGATGAGAATTATCTTGGTTGTTTTCTTATTTATCTATGTTTTTTCCTTGGTATTGGAACTGATGGAAGGCATTATTATTATTTCTCTTTTCTTTTTAATTTTAATAAGTAATGTCATCATTTAGGTCCATTCAAAATAATGGTTAATTTCTTAGCTATTTATTTTCTCTCTTTACGTTTTGTCTTGCATTCTTTTGACCTCTTTTCTCATCAACTGGCTTCTTTATCTTTATAGGCAACTCGGTATTTTTATGCTGTATGTTTGATGTCAATCTTTTTCTTTCACTTTTCCTGGATCTCTAACTTTTTCTTTATATTTTACTTTTATTTTGTTCTTATTTTTCTTTCTCGCTTTGAAATCTCTTCCTTTTCTCTCTCTCTAAAATTCTCATCTTTATCACTTTTCCACTTGAGAGCAAGAAAGCAGACATTCTTTGGAAGTTTCTTCCAGCCTGCCAAATAAATTCAGTTTCCATATTCTACCCTCCTCTCTTCATTTCCTTTCTTTCTCTTTTCCCACCTCTCCAACTTCTTTTTTTCAAATCTTGACATCTTGAAACTCATCTAAATGGTTTTTGCATGTATGAAAACTCCCTTTTGCCAAAATAGTCAATGTTTGTCGTAATTTGTACAGCATTTCAGCCAGCCGTCTTAGAAATAACCTACCAAACAAAGAATTAATTAAATACATATATGTATGATTTTTTTATATATAGTTTTGGAAAAATATTTTCTCACTTAAGACATGCTTTATTTATTTATTTTACAGATCTTGTTTCTTGCTTTCTCTGACTTGTATTGCCTTTTTGTGAAGACATATTTCCAGGCATTGTGCCAAAAAATTGTATTCTAGACACTTTAGGAAAACCATTCTTTTTTTATTTAAGAAAAAGTTTAATGTCCAATTATAAAGCAACATTTCAATAGATTTTAATGATTAAACATAAAACAAAAATATGGGGTGTAGCAATACACTCAGGTAATGAGTCCGGTAAATGTTTCTACCTGAACATATCTAGACATATTCCAAATTTTGCTTTCTTGAGATGCAAACCAGTTGTATCATTCATTGCCAAGCAATAGATGTTCATGTTATACTGTTGGCAAAAAATGAGTGAAAATAATTTGAAGCAGCAGATTAATATCAAGTTTTGTAGGAAGATGGATAAAAGTGCTAGTGAAATCTTGCAATGCATGCAAATTTTATTTGACCAGTTGTGTGTATCTCAAGGAATATACAAGCTTTTTTAGAGGAATGTTTATTTATTTTTTTAAACCAATGGCCTGTTAGCTAAGTTTGAGAATTGTCTGACACATGGGTTTTGACCTGTAACTTTTGGTCATCACTTATTTAATTTTTTTTGTTCTCAGTATATGGACATATATCAACCATCTTTCTATTATATCATCTTCTGAAAAAATAAATAAGAATTTGATATAATCATTAACCTACACTTTACAGGATATTTTGAGAAAAGTCATTTTAAACAATTCATAACCATTTCTTCAAGTATTTCCTAAGCATTTTTTTGTTTTTATAATTAGATGGTAATTCAAAAAGACAAAATGCATGCAGATATATTTGAAAGATGTACCAGTTTTGCGATTCAATTTTAACTCAATAGGACTAGATAGGTTTGCCTGTCAACTGGTTCACACTCCTCCTTGGTCTTTTGAACAGGAGTAAAGGTTTATCCCTTGTTTCCTGTTTAGGTTTGGGTTTCCATTTCCTTCTAAAGTTTACTTCAACTCTATACTTCTAACATCTCCACCTAAGCACTGAAATTTTATTTACTATTTATTTTTTCTTGAATAGGAGTAGGTAGGTTCACACTCCTCCACAGTCTTTTGAACAGAAGTAGAGGTGTTGTGTAGAAAGAGTGAATAACATCTTCTACACTTAGTATTGAAACATGGACGTGTCTGTCCACTATAAGTAAAACGTTTGCTCATGGAACAGTGGCAAAAATCAGGTCACAAAGGTGTAGCACTTTCCAGTTGTACACTTGTCACACTGAACTACTGTATTCTCAATCGTGTGATTAAACCTTTCTTCACTCAACCTTTTGTTTCCAGTGTTTGCCTTACAGTTTCACTAACCAGCAACTATGAGTGTTATACAAATTTTATAACAAGAAGTTTCTCTTGTTTCCTGTTAACTTCCAAAGAATTCTCATTCTCTTTCACTTTCACTCCCAGTAGCCTCTTGCATCTTAGTAGCATTATTGCCTTGCTTAAGGTAAACTAATTAAAAAAATGATTCATAATGAATATGCTATGAAAAAATTGAATGCTTTTCAGTGGAAATGGCTGTTCAAATTCTTCTTCTTGATAATAAAATTATAGAATTGTAATGTCTTTATCATCAGATAATTGATGTCTAACATTCAAACGAATCAATAAGAAAATAATTATCAATATTGTCATTGTTAAGATATTAACAATGATTGCAATGATAAAAATGTTCCCAGGAAAGTCATTTTTAAAGACCTGACAATAAATCATTTGTGGGGAATTTTTTTGCCTTGGGAATTATTTTGCTAAACTATGGCAAGATTTTCATTCAGCATTTACAATTATTGGTTTTTATATCTCTTGTAAATTTTACCAAATGAACCAAAATGGGAACAATTTAGCTTTTTTAAGTTTTTGCCATGAAAGACTTTCTTTGGAAATTGGCAAAATAATCTTGAAAGAAAAAATCTATTGTTAGCTCAGTCAGTAGTTTTCCTTGTTTTGTAAAGCAGATACAATGTCTTGAGTGTAAATAGTGCAAATAACTTGGTTTGTTAATGCAGCAATAAAAATTTGTTTGTGCTCAGATGGATTTCCTGGAAATTTTGGACTTTTTCTTTATCTTGCTTATATTAAATTCTATTAAAAATGCCAAACATTAGCATCTTTTCTATTTTTTTCTCTTCTAAAAATGTCTATTTTTCTATATACTTGAGGTTTTTTCTGCAACTTAGTGTTTTTTATATACATTTGCGTGACATTGTGTATGCTATCATTGATTTGTGTGTTGTATGCATAAATGTAATTATAGTTATGTATATCATTTTCTAGTGTTTGGTATGCGTGTGTACTAACATGATTGTGCTTTGCATATTTATAGACTGCTAAGTATTTGAGAGTCATTTTTAAATGTATTTCAGTCTAAAACTAAATTTTTCTCCTCTGACTAACATCCATTTCACTATCATTGCAGATATTTTTTTCCTTAGCAAGTGAATTTTAAGACGCAGTCATGGATAAAAACTTATATCTTAATATTTATACTTACATCATCGCATATTACTCTTCAGAATGGCTTGTACATTTACTCTTATTTACAGGGGCTTATGGTCATGCCACATTGAATCACCAGTTCTCATATGATCACCAAAGTTAAGCAATATTGATCTTCGTCGGTACCTAGATGGGTGACCATTTGGGGAATACCAGGTGCTGTAAGCTTCGATGTGTGGTGTAATTGATAATGGCTCAGAATTGGAGATCAGAGAGCTGAGTTCCAAGTCCAGTTAGGTTCATTATATTTGCTTACGTGCAAATACTTGAGCTATGGATTAATTAGTAGGACTTGTATAAGTAAATCATTATCTCCCCCAAATTCTTAGAATCTAAAATTATTTTGCAGCTTTAAATAACCCGCAAAAACAAATTTATATTATCTACAATTTTGGTAATTTAAAATATACCTTATAATGTCTGATTTATTAACATTGTTTCTTTTTTTTTTTTTTTTTTTTTTTTTTAAACATATGCCTTGAGAAGCATATTTTGTATTGGTATAAATATATACATATTCAGCTGATATCATGAGAGTTCTAAAACTCATGCTCGGGAGAAAAAGAAATTGAACATAGAATAGGCTGCATGAGAGGTAATTTTGCTCAACACCATAAATTGCTACAAAGTTCAAAACTTGAGCAATGTTCTTATATAGAAATATCTAAAATGTCAGCTCTATATAACCACTTCCTAAGATCACTGGTGAAAAAAAGGCTTTGGGTAGGTGATGACCATCCTTCTTTGGACATTGTGGTTTTGATGCTACAAATTAGCAAATAATAACTGTACCAAATATGTCCACATTGCTTGAGAGCTACCAACAGTGGCAACAACAAAAATGGATAGCACATATAATTCAAGAAAATAATGACACAATCAAGATGTTGACATTCCACAGTACTTCAAACAAAAGGTTAGGAAGGAAGTACCCATCAGTACTGGAAAGAACTAGAACAGTTACTGGACTTGAGAAACCAATTTTCTTGAAAAATTGTTTGAATAAAAAATATACAAATTTCAACTGAAAGCAGTACTGGCAGCTCAGTCAATGAATGCCAAATGTTTCCTTGTAGCTAATATTACCATTACCACATGACTTTCTAGCTTTAGTTATTATAAGAGTTGGAGGTAATAATAAATTATTTATTACCTCTGTAGGATAAGCCAAAAACTATCAAAGATAAGTGCTATTATATTAGAAAATATTCTTTATATTTCCTAATGAATAATTATCATTGTCAGTAGCTATTAGATACATTCCATCAATCAACTTAAAAAAAAAAAAACTCTCTATATTTAGGCCTCTGTTATTTGATATTCTACATTGAGGTTTTTTTTTTTTTTTTCCCCCCCCCACACAAGGTGAAAATGCCACTAGAATGTTAGGGGTAATGTGGAGTGAAAGTGAATGAGAATGCAAAGATTGAAAATGGGAAGGAGTGAGGAAAGGATAATAAAAAAAAAAAGAGGAAAGAAGTGGGTATGAAGGTGGAAGATGGTGATTGTAGTTGCATTTTTTTTTTTTTTTTTTAATATTGTAGTCATCAGGGAAGCAAGAAATCTGAAGGGAGTTCCACATGTTGGAAGTGCTAGAAAAAAAAACTGTTAGGGTAAAAATAATGGTTGCATCTAGCTAGTTCAACAATAAAATGGTGATACCTAGTTGCCAATCTAGTAGCATGCTTAAATTCATGTAGTTGGTGCACCGGGGGTGGGGGGAAGCTCATCTGAGCAGTTACCATGAAAATATTTGTAGAACGGACAGAGGGAAACCATGTCACATTGATGAGAAAGTGATTGGTGACAAGATGTCTGGTCAGGATCAGTTGTATCAAAGACCCTTCTCTAGATTTTGTCAAGAATCTCAAGATGCACAGTAGGAGCACCAAGCCAGATATGGCAACAGTATTCAAGACATGGATGAATGGTAGATTTGTAAATGTGTAAGATGGATTTTTTTGGTACCTGACACAGAGAACCAATCTTCCTTGTAGCAAATGCAGCAATTGACTCTATATAGTCACTCCACTTCAAGTCACTGGAAAACATGAGGTCAAGAAGGTATACTGTTGCTCTCCTGGAGTTCAGCATCAACTATCCTGATGGTAGGCAGAAAAGGTTCTTTGTGGTGATTAAATGAAAGTAGTTTTGTTTTGGAGGCATTGAAATTTACAAGTTGTTTCTTGTCTCAGTTAACCACTGATTGGTGGTCTTTTTTAAGAATAGTTGCCAGGTTTACTTTGCTGGATTTGCTACTAAGGCAGGAGTAAATGGTAATGTCATCCGAATTAATACCTAGTTGGAAACTCATGGTATGATGGAGATCAATGATGAAGATCAGAAGCAGTCCAAGGATAGAGCTCTGAACTACGGAGGAGGACTTCCAACAAACTGCACTTGTTAATCAGTTTTCTGAAGTTCTCAGAGAATTTGCGACATTAAGAATTTGTTAATTTTTATCCAGTATATAGAGATGAAAATATAAAAATGAGTCAAGGTAAATAAAAAAAGAATCCAGTAATAAACAAGTAGATATATATTACTTTGGGTTCTTTTTGTTCATTAACCCAACGGCTATTGCCTAATTGAAAGTAAGTTCTAGCTAATGCTCTTTTCAAAATATCTTAGCATTTAAAGTATTACTGGTAAGCTTTTAACGACCCCCTACTTCTTTCTAGATAATTTCTCTTAACTTTGATATGTTTTCTTAATGTAAAACATGTGAAATAAAACATTAAAATCAAACATTTGAACTATTTGAGCAAATTATAAAATTGAAAAGTCATTACTCCCTTGGGATCTTTAATTGGCATGTTTTACTTTTCATGTGATTGAAAAAATGTTGCTTTCTTTGGAAAATGAAATTAGGATTTGTGAAATTTGGTAGTTATAATATTCTCTTGGTATCCATCTTATCTTTAGATCGTAGTGGTTAGTGAATTTCTCTCTCAAATTATTGCTTTCATGTGGTACTCCATCATTATGACCGAGTTGTGATCTCTTAGTTTTAATATCTGAGTACCAAAAAAAAAAAAAAAAAATTATAAAGTAGGATACTGTCTTATGATTCTTGTTTTTTTTGTTTTTATCAATTTTTTTTTTTTTCATTCCAAGCAAGCTGATAATGTCACTAAGATGCAAGGGGTTACTGGGGGTGAAAGAAGATGAGAAGACTTTAGAAGACAATTGAAACTCAATCCTAAATGGGTAAACAAGAGATAAACATCTACTCCTGTCCAAAAAAACAAAAAAACTGGGAACAAGTGGGAACCAGACAATCTGGCCTTGATTATCATATCTTCCTCTTCCATCACATTTCTTACCTTCCAGTTTGAACAGATTTTATTTCATGGCTTTATTAAATAAGATATTCAGGTTAGATGAATTTTTAGATTAGCTTAATAGAATTATGTGAAACTGGAAATTTTGTATCAATTCCTGATATCAAGTTTATGATACTTGTAAAATATAATTTATTTGTATTGTCAAATAATATATGAATTTAAGTAATTTGCAAATGCATTGGTGAAATTTTCTGTTTGAGAAATCTACAATTTTTCTCTATACAATTAACTCTATTGTTGCATGGAAGAAAAAATTCAGATTTTAAAATCATTAAAATTACAAATATTCAAAGTCAATTTTTCCATAAATGTCACACATAAGAAAAGAATACTAATTTTTGCATCATTAAAATTAAAAAATAAATATCCTCCAAAATTTCACAAAACAGAAAACCATGTAGTTTAAGCTTGTGGTCAATTACTATGGAGTAACATGAGGTATGTTCATTTATTATCATTGAGTAACTCCTCCTACTATTATGATAACGGAAGCTCTCAGTAGTATGTAGAGGAGACCAAGTTTCATGACTGATAACTGTATAAAGTCACATTGTTTCATATAGATACTAAAAATCAAATTCACAGCAGGTACTTTCAGCTGCAAACATATTTAGTAACAATGATGATTTTTTTTTTAATTGCATATATGATTAAAACTACATAGAGGCACACTACACAATTTGAAACTTTAAAAAAGAGATGACTGGAATAATTTACATAATGCATGTCATGAGAAGTGTTCTGTAGCTGTTAAAAAACAAAAAAAAAAAACAAAAATCTTGATAATCCCCACTCCCATTATATATTTTAACTTAATCTATTTAATGGAGTTGCATGAAATCTATATTTCGCTTCAACTAGGTTTTTTTTTTTGTTAATATTTTTTGTTAGTTTTGTTTTAGATTTTTGTTTATTTATTTTAATATTTTTTAAAAAAATTGTTTATTTCTCTCTTCCCCACTGTCCTTTCAGAAGTTAAGCTAAGTATGAAGAAATAAGAAAGTTTTACTAGGAGAAAAAAAGGGCCTGAGCTGTTATATCAAATCTATCACTTTATATAGCAGTTAATGTTAGGCAATTCTATTACAGATATAACTCAAAGCAACAGATGTGGTTTTATTGGTTAATGCTGAGAATACCATTGGTGCAACATGTAAACAATGAGGAGTTCTACTTTCTATAGACTAGAAGGATATGTACTATCAGAAAAAAGATAGTTGAAATTCCTGAGACATATTATGAGGAAAAAGGGGATTGGAAAATTTAACACTCAGTAAGACATATGTGATGGATGAGCAAAAGTAACTTACGGACGGAATTAGTTTGTGTGAATAGGGACAAAGATGGATGGTTAAAGAATCAAATGTTGTTTAGACTTACAGGAAGTTGTGGAGACCTATGATCAGATTCGTCTTGAAGAGGTATGGCACATAAAAGAACAACCTATATTTATTTTAGTTGAATCCTATTTTTTTTTTTTTTTTTTTTTTTTGATATTTAGGCTGTTAGCAAATCTTTTTTGCCCAGCTTTCTATTTGACTGGTATTTTTTTGAATAATGTATTTGACTGGTATTTTTTTTGAATAATGTATTTGACTAGTATTTTTTTTGAATAATGTATTTAACTAGTATTTTTTTAATAATGTATTTAACTAGTATTTTTTTTAATAATGTATTTGACTAGTATTTTTTTTAATAATGTATTTGACTAGTATTTTTTTTAATAATGTATTTGACTAGTATTTTTTTAATAATGTATTTGACTAGTATTTTTTTAATAATGTATTTGACTAGTATTTTTTTAATAATGTATTTGACTAGTATTTTTTTAATAATGTATTTGACTAGTATTTTTTTAATAATGTATTTGACTAGTATTTTTTTTAATATTGCATTTGACTGTTACTTTTTTTTAATATTGCATTTGACTGTTACTTTTTTTTAATATTGCATTTGACTGTTACTTTTTTTTAATATTGCATTTGACTGTTACTTTTTTTTAATATTGCATTTGACTGTTACTTTTTTTTAATATTGCATTTGACTGTTACTTTTTTTTAATATTGCATTTGACTGTTACTTTTTTTTAATATTGCATTTGACTGTTAATTTTTTTTTAAATGTTGCATTTGACCGTTATTTTTTTTAATGTTGCATTTGACTGTTAAATATGAAATCAGTGCAGATTCTACAGGACCCCCCCCCCCAAAAAAAAAAACATAATTATTAATTCTAATATTTTAGTAAAATGATCTTTTCATTTAGTTTCTAAGCTAAGAAATGAAGGCCCAAAAAAAAAAAAAAAAAAAAAAAAGTTGAAGAAAAATGTTTCATTTTCTTGTTGGGGGTCCATCCAAACTTGTTTACTTTGTGTCTCTATGGCAGACAAAGAAATACTTTTGGTAGTTTCTAATTTTGTTGCACTTTTCCACTTTGAAAGAAAATCTTATTTATAGAACACATACCTTGTTTGTTTTGTTTTTTATGATAATGTATCTCAGTAACTTCTGTGGCAATGGGAGCATACTATCAGATGTACCCATCAAAAGCCAAGATTTATATAAAATTTTACATTAACTATTTTGTCAAACAGATAAATGAATTACTCTAATAGTTGTCTACATGCACTGATAATTGAAGCAATGTATATTTTGCAGATGTAGACTTAACCTATTTAAACATATATGCATAAGGCACGTATATAGGTGTTCTGCAATCCCAGGCCCTTCATATTTTTTTAATGAGTAAATCCGAAGGGTGAGAATCTTGGTTTCTTGAATTTGATGATATTTCAAGTGAGATCCTTAATAGTTGGATCAGCAAAATATGCACATCTGGGAATAGACTTGCAGGGTGATGCTATTTTTTTTTTTTACTTTCTCATCTTTATATATATGCTTTTGATATCTACACTACAATCATATAGAGATGAACATACATGTTAAGTAAGTCCAGTGGTAAATGAAAAATCTGCTTATAGATGTTTTGAAATGTATTTCCAGTAGTTGTAAATATCACACAGACATGCAACACTTTTTCACCTGACTGTCTAATGTTCAATGGCATAATAGTAGCAGGGAGGATGTTGAGGAGCTCAAAAATTTTAGGGTCCTTATTTGGTAATTTGGTAATTTTCAAACTCTTAAAAGTATTTCTTATTTTATTTTCTTATTTTATTTTTAAATTAAAGTTTTTTTTTTGTTTTTTTTTTGTTTTTTTTATATCATTACGTCTTCATAAATGTTTTTTTTTACCTTTTTGGGAAAAAGATTCATGAAAATCTAGTAAAATGATTCAAAATTGATTTGTACATATATACTTTGTCATTTCTAATTAGAAACCTTTCCTAACTTATCTCTCTATACCTCTCTCTGTCATATATATATATATATATATATACATATACACACACACACACACACAGTTTTAAAACCCTTTTTACCCAATATTCTTATAGGAACTAATGATTAGTTACTGCAGTATTTTTTATTTTAATCATTTCACCCTAAGCCAAGTGATAAATCCACTAAGACTCAAGTGGTTACTGAGTGTGAAAAAACTGAGAGAAAATAAAATATCAAGGGGAGAAGCCAATAAAAGAATAGGAATTATACAGAGAGAAGATAATGAATGGTTTTAAATTTTTTAAGATCAAATTTGATTGGATAGCAAGAAGCCAGAATAGAGTTGCACTGGCCAGAAGTGCAAGAGAAGAAACTGTTGGCATAGAACTTATGGTTGCATCTCACAATTTTAATTGTAAAATGATGAGATCTATCTGCCAATATAATACTGTGTTTAAATTCATAGTCATGGTGCCAAAGAGCAAAGTTCATCAGAACAGAAGTTTTTAAATACTTGGGATTTCTTTGGGGGTTTGCAGTAATTATTGTATTATTTTCTCTTTAATTCTAGCTTTAAATAAAGTATTTTTTTAAAATGACAAATAACTGTACCAAACCACATGACAAGAGGAGTTTTAACTGCAGCAACTAAAATTGATATTACATAGTGCTTAAAGAGAAAATAATAGCATAATCAAAATGTTAACGTTCCACACTATTTCAAACAAAATGTTAGGAAGGAAACCCCCCATCAATACTGGAAAGAGCGATAACAGCTACTGGACTTGAGAAACCTATTTTCCTGAAATATTGATATAAGAGAGAGGTTTGCTAAATTTCAACTGAAAATAGTACTGACTTTTTGGTCAATGAATGTCAAATGTTGTTATATAAGGAAACGACTAAAATTACCATTACCCAAATAATAAGCTATTTTTAACGTAATCATGGTTGGCTTGCAATTGTGAGAAAATCATATTTTTCCCTCTGCTTTTAATTTGTTGTTTTAGTAGATTAAGTAAATAGTTATTTAATCAGTAAAATTCCTTATATATATATACACACACACACACACACACACACAACTAAAATATATATCTGTAAAAAGACAAGATGAAGAAAGACAAGTAAAATTTATCTTAGCTGGTATGTTTTGTTGTCTGAGGATGAAACCCACTGGCTATGATAAGTTTTCCTTTTGTTTTGTTTTGTTTTTTTTTTGTGTGTGTGTGTGTGTGTGTGTGTTTATATGTACAAAACAAGACAAAAAAAAAATGCATTTCAAATAGTCGAAACATGAAGAAAAACTAACATAAAAAACCCCTTGAGAATGTCTAAGGAAGTGGCTGAAAGCACTTGGGACAATGGACAGTTTTTGCACTCCCTTACTCACACTAAATGGAGAAATGTAAGAACACTGGAAAAACTAAGTAAAAAAAAGAATAAAAAAAAAAATAATGAAATTTTCATTGTCCAACATATTTAATGGAAGACGTTTAAAAGAAAGGTTGTTGCCCAAATATACGTTGATCATATATCTATCTATCCATAAAATAGGTAATTGAATGATGAAATATAAAGAAATTCTAACCCTTTTCGATCTTCATAAGGACTTTAATTAAAATACCACATTTCATCTTAGCCTATCTACTGCTAACAGAACAGGGAATATTAAAAACAGCAATTTAAAAATAAAAAAAATACAGGAAGCAGAATGAAGTTGGCTAAGCTGTATGCCTAGACACATTGAATGTTAGAACTTTAAAACTTGAAGTTTAGCATCATTACATCTGCAGTGTTCCTCGTGATGGATAATTATGACAATGTTTTTGTTTATATTTTGCCCCATTCACACACACACACACACACACACACACACACACACACACACACACACACATATAATGTCTTATTGATAGAATTATATGATGTCCTTTTTCAAGGATGTGATGCAAGACATTTTTTCCCCTATTTTTGTTGTTCAGTTAGCCACCATTAATTTGATATATAAATTTTATATTATCCTTTTTTCACCTATAAGAAGTTGTATTAATGTACCTGATTGTATATTTGTGAGTACGCACACGCACACACTGTGACGAATAAAGTAGATTGTGTATGCATACGTGCATCTGCGTGCAGACATAAAGGTCAGACGATTTGATCACTTATTTCCAAACAGTTCAATGACTCAATTCAGCTAATAGATGGACAGTCTAAAATCTACATACCCACAAACCACCCTCAGAAAAGCAGACACTCCCAGTTGGCTGTGTCTGTGTGTTCTTTTGTGCATTTCTACTTGGTTCTGTTGGTGAGCACAGAACATGTCATTCTGACATTGTTTTGGCAATGATGCCTTTTGTGACACAGTCTTGGTTCTTAATTAGGATGGCGTTCAGGCAATAGATCTTTTCCTTTCTCAGCCTGTCTGTAATCATCTTACCTCTGTTCGTTTCCTCCTTATGTCATTGCTTAATATGCAAGATGCATCACATTTAGTTTACCTATTTTGTTTTATTCTTCAAAATAGCTTTTTCTAAGAAAAAGCTGTTGATTATATGGAATAAAGTTAAATTTATATTTCTCTTGCCAACATGTGAGTTTTTTTTTTTTTTTTTTTTTTTTTTTTTTTATTATAATGGTTAGGATTTTGAGGTGTGTGTGCACACAGGAGGGGATGCTGAAAAGTGTCTGGCTGTACCTACTTCTCTAAATGTGAATGTTTTTTTTTTTATTTATTCATTTCATCCCAAGCAAGGCAATAAAGCCAATAAAACACGAGGAGTTACTAAGTGTGAAAGGAAAAGAAAAACATTAAAGAGCGAGAACAATAAAACCACTAGGATGCAAGGGGTTACTGAATGTTAGAGAATATGGGAAAAACTACTATTAAGAAGAGAAGACAAAGAATAGAGAATTAAGAAGACAGAAGATAATGATTGACATTGCATTTAAATTATTGAAGATTAAAGTTGATTGGGATGCAAGCCAGAAGAGTTCCATAAGTGAGAAGTGCAATAGAAGAAACTGTTAGCATAGAACTATGTCTAGCCATTTCAACTGCCAATCTTTGCTTTTTTTTTTAACTTTTTTTTTTTTAACTTTTTTTTTTTTAACTTTTTTTTTTTAACTTTTTTTTTTTTAACTTTTTTTTTTTAACTTTTTTTTTTTAACTTTTTTTTTTTAACTTTTTTTTTTTAACTTTTTCTATGATCTCTGCTCAGATTTTGCAGTAGTGTTCCCATTACTTAGTAACTTCTTAGTAACTTAAAACATCTTGTTTCTCTTGTGAGGCTATATCTTATGACTCCTAGCAATCTTTATATATCTGAAATTGAAAAATGATTATCAATAACTAAACTATTATACATATTTATGAATAAGCCTGGAGTTATATAAAATCTCACATGACCAATTGTTGTAAATTATATAACCTGAGAATTGAATGGTATATTAATCCAAAGACAAAAAAGATGAGCTTATCCTGAAAGTTTTGCAGACAGTGGTCAGTTCATATCAATTTTATTCTGAAAAAATTGTCTTGCATAATAAAATCTGGCATTGTCTATAAATGTCAATTCTGATAAATTTATATGATTAAACAGAATAATTGGAAAATGTTCTGATGTAAAAGATTTTTTTGTCTTGTGTGTAAAAATATTTATTCTGTAAACATTTAGTTAAATTATGAAAACCCACATGAAAAATTGAATTTGAAAGTTTGATACAGCCTGCATTTTAGAAATCTATGAAAATCATTTGATAATCAAAAGTTAAATTTTTTTGTTCTTATTGCATCAATGAATGTATTTTGAGGTTTCCTTGTAAAAATAATTAGAAATATTTTTGTCCTTTATTTAAATGCTGTCCATTTATAAAATTTCAGTAAACTCTAACTTGATCATAAGTTTTAAAAGATAATTCTCTGGAGAATTAAAATAAATTTGCTTTAGAAAAGAAAAAAAAAATCTTGCTGTAAACAATTATGCTCTTAATTGGAAAATTTAAAACTGAAATCTAATACTTTTGTTGGGCTGTTATTATATAACAGCTCCTTACCTCAAAGAGCACCCAAACAAGGATTAATATGAAGTACTAAAGGGGAAATGAAAAGAATGGTGCCAAAATACATTTACCATTTTTATTGAATATTACAATGCAAAACAACTATATAGCATGACGATATTCAGTCACCCCCCCCCCACGAGGGTGTCATGTAGCACAAGGCCTTTTTTACGTGGCCATTCCGAGGCCGTGGGCTCGGCCAAAAAATAGCCCATTGAACCCGCATAAACGGGTTCAGAGCCGGTTTACCTCCCCGAAGGAGACTCCGCCCTTCGGCGTAGCCCCCTTCGGGTTCCTCTCGTCCGTAGGAAGAGAGTACAACCGAACAGTTGGTAGTGAACTCATAAACATGGTACTTATAGATGAGATTTGCACTCTACAAGATTGCTACCCTTGAGCTAAGGTGAAGTGAGGTGGTCAGCTACCATTTATGAATACCTTTGTAACCCATGGTGTGAGGGTTGGGTAGCACCTGTTAGGGTCCAAGCTGTGGTCAAATAGTGAACCCTCAAACAAAAACAAAACACTGAAATTATAAAAACATGTTTTTATAGTAAAAATACCAGCAATATATATATATATATATATATATATATATATATATAGGTAGGGTTGGTGCAAAAATAATGTCGGTTTTTGATGTTAAAAATACGTCAAAAACCGACAATATTTTTGCACCAACCTAATATATAAATTTTCAACTATACATATAGCAAAATGACCAACAGTACATTTTATCTGTAGTTGAAAACAAAATTATATTCAAGATATTTAGATTTCAGCATTAAATAACCTATAGAAGTTGATATGCCACAAAACAAAATCAACTAACCAACCAACTGTGGTGTGAGTCTGAACATTGGTTGCAGCATATGTTGTTCTAACCTCTTCTCTGTACCAGACTGGTAGCTAACTATTACAAGGGCCTTAATCCATCTCAGTTATCTCTGCTGTGCCAAGGCTGCTAGTTAGGTGGAGTTTTCTCTCTAAAACCTTACACTTTGACAACTTTTTTTTTTTTTTTTTTTTTTTTTTTTTTTATTAAATTATATTATGGAATCTAAAAAGAAAAAAAATCATACTAAAATCTTAAAGATTAGAAAAAGAATTGAATTAAAATTCAAAAATGTTTCCTTGTTATTCTTTCCGCTTTTGATTGTGCTTGAGATAGTGTTCTTGAATATTGTTTTAACAATCAAGAAATAAATGAATTCATCAATAATCATTCTCTGATTTGCTTTAAATAAATATACTTTTTCTTGTATGCATTTAGCATGTATTAAGGCTCCATTATTCAATAACCAGATCATTTCCACTTGGACATTTACAGTGTATCAGCATGTCTGTTTAGACATTTCTTGAGTGGTTGCTTATCTAATGGTAATACACAGAACAGCCACACTATGGAGTAAGGAATGCTATTTTTAACTATCATGTAAAATGTCTGAGAATAGTTAAATTGATAAATATCAACTGTTGAGAATGAGAAATTGGAGAGCTAAGTTTGAATTCCAGTCAAGTTTGTTACATTTGCTTACTTGCAAATACCCTTGCGAAAGGTATGAATCCATCATTTCTCCTGTCTCTCCAGCTATGGGTTGAATAGCAGGACAGACTTGATCTTGTAGCCTTGGCTGGTAATCAATCCTACTGCAGAAGGAAACTGCATCGTATT
Organism: Acanthosepion lycidas; assembly: GCA_963932145.1. Lineage (NCBI taxonomy): Eukaryota > Metazoa > Mollusca > Cephalopoda > Sepiida > Sepiidae > Acanthosepion > Acanthosepion lycidas. The sequence continues at coordinate 54,417,031 of OZ010582.1, read as the reverse complement.
GCAGGAAAATCTTCTGCCTAGTCAGTCATGACTGGAAAGAGACAGGATTTCCCATGCGTGTTTCACGTATGGCACTTAACTGACTGACGGTTGAGAAATAGAATGGCAATGATAAAAATTCTCATCACCTACAGTAAATGTGTTCTTGATTTTAGTTTTTTTATAGAATTTTTTGTAATTTTGTTAATCCTTAGAAATCTGTCAAAAGGAAACCTATTTTACTGTTTCAGTTCAAGTTTATTGTTGCATAGTTTTGACCTATCAGAATAAAGAGTAAACATTTTTTCTTTATAGTTTCAACAAAAATAAATTCCATTTAGGGATGAAAAAAAAAAAACAAACCCAAAAAAGAATTTGATATTTATCTTGCCTATTAGTACATAATATATGAGGAGGTGCTGAAAAACTCAAGTGATGCTTGAAATTCATTCTTACCATGAAAATGACTATCATAGTAGTAAACAATTTTGATAGCATAGCTGAAATTTCTGGGATATATGAGGAAAGAGTGCCTAGGGAATTCAGTACTCACAGGAGATTGAATTCAAGAGAAGCAGGAGGAGACAGGAGTACCTCCACAAAAATGCGATACCTTCATTTAAAATGAATTTTTAATAATGAAAAATCTTGAAGCTTTTATTTTACTATTCTTTTTAAAACACTTAAAAAAAAAAAAAAAAAAAAAAAAAATTTTTTCTCTAAATTTTATTTTTTTCTTTTGCAGTTGTTGCATCAAAGTTAAGAAAAATTCTAATAAAAATATTTTGTAGAAAAGAATTAAGAGTAAAAATTAAAATCCAATAGAAAATAACTAAAAGAAGACCTAATTAACAACAAAGCTGGTAAATAAATCCTCTTCTTTGAAGGCCACATTTCTCCCTTTAACTTTACTTTTTACAGCAATAAAACCCAATTTCTATGGATTCTTGAGTTCAACTTGAAAAGCTTGAGACCAATGTTTTCATGTAAGAAGTCCATAATTTGGCACGGCCTTTGATTTTTTTTTTTTTTTTTTTTTTTTTTTTTTTTTTTTTAATCTTTTAAAAAAGAATGAACTGATAGTAAAAGAAAGGATAAAGATATATTTTGTTTTTTCTCTTATGCTACTAATTGCTTTACATGTTACTATACATGACCATAGATGTATATGAATAATGACAATAACTATTTTTTAATTGACAACAAAGATGGTAAAAAAAAAGACATTTCTTAGTTGTACACGTGATTTCCTTCAGCTTAAGGTCTGTGGATCAAAGTTAGACTTTAGTTTACCATTATCAGGATTAAAGAATCCTTTTACTCATTATAGTCAATCATATCCTTGACTTTGACCTCTGACCTGAGTACTTCCAACTTCCAGTGTTATTTCTTCTCATAAATAACAAATAATACCACGTTTTGAATGTCTTGTGCTTAATTATGTGAGAATGACATTATGCAATATTACTCTACCTCCAAGAAGTGAAACAATGGTTGATATCTGTTAATACTTCTGTTGCTGTGGATGTACTTATATATCTTTGAAACTTACATTACCTACTCTCAGCACACACACACACACTGACAGGATATTGGTCTTTAGCATTTGTATTATAGGTTAGCTAGTACTTAGTGCTATTTCCAAACCAGCATAGATATATAATAGTGTGGGAGAATGATATATAAATTTTTATATATCAGAACAATAAGCATAATAATGACAAAGTGGAAAAATTTCTTTCTGATGCATTTTGTCCTTTATGACAGAGTAGTATACAGTACAACCTGTTTTTATTTTCCTGTATTTTATGTGTGTTGGGATGTCATTTAGTTTAGGCTGTCATTTAGTTTAGGCTGTACTGGAAAATATTTTCTCAAATGTTGGTGTCCATGAGAAATTTTTGCTAGTCTAAATGCTCAGCAAATAAACTTTTTTTTTCCTTAAATGAGCCAGAACAGCCAGGCAATAATGCTATAACAATGCAGCAGTAAAAGTGTTAAAATGGCATTATTGGTTAATATTTTACTTTTTTTGGCAAAATTGTGTTAACTGTATTTGTAGTGTGTAATTTGTGACATTTGTGAAAATTTTTACTTCTGCTGTGATATTTGTGAAACTGTTTACTTCTATGATTGTGTTTAAATTCTGATTTAAAGTCCTTTCTGGTTTGTTATCCTTGCCTATTCAAAAATATATTTAGGTTAGTAGTTCAAGATAGACGAAGTAGGTATCTGGTTTATAGGCAAAAGCTTTCTCAGATTTTTGGAATTTACAACTTACCAACAGCCTGGGATTTCTTTTTTAACACTTTGCATTGCTTTATCTGATAAAAAAAAGAAAAAAAAAAGAAAAAAAAAAGTCAGCCTTCATACAGGAAATCCTAGAAGGAATCTTAAAGATTCTTGATTCAGGATTTATTTATGCTTAACAGTGATAAGAAATTTTAAGTGGGAACTTTGGTCTCCCAGCAGTTAGTATATATATATTTTTTTCTATCAGATATTGAGTTAAAAGGGGAACTTTCATCTGAGCTACATGCATCTTTTTTTTTTTTTTTTTTTTTCCTTATAAAAAACAAGATAAGATTTTATTAAAAACATAAAAATAATTTTGTAGTTCATTTGATAGTAAAAACATTTGTCCAATTGCAAATTGTAGACAAAGGATGATTATACATAAATTTTGGCAATAACCACATTACATGTTTTTAATGCTGTTGATAAGTAAGGACCACCGCAATAATTTGACACTGAACATTGTATGACATGAAATAATTTATCAAGTCTTTGAGTTTGGAACTTGGATATTCTTTTATATCTTTGTGTTTAGAAAAAAAAATCTTCACTGACAACATTTGAAACTCAAACCTCTGTACCCTGCTTCGCTAAATACAAAAGTTAGCATCTTTTAAGGAAGCAGTTGCACAATAAATCAAATCATGGATATGTTCTGTCTGTTATGAGTCATTGACGATGAGTCTGAGAATGACCAACTCAATTTTTCAATGAGAAGCAAGCATTATCTTGAATCCTTGTCACCCTTATAAACAATCTAGGCATTGAGTCTCTTATCACAAAAGCTCCGCCCTTTGTTAATTTTTAAAAGATCAAGATTGGGGTTTGTGAAAGACAGTGTGGAGACATAAGAGGAAAAAGAGAGTTGGCATCAGTGCCTGTAAAATGAAAAAGAGACTGCTTATTTGTCTGAATAAATGGAATGTCACCAAGAAAAATAATGTGTTCCTAAAAACTATCATGGTGATTGCAAATATGATTGTCAATCAAATAACAATTCTTCAAATGATAATGACATTGAGAGAGAGAAAAAAAAAAAAAGGTAATGTTGTGAAAAGAAAACAAAGCTTTAGATATTTACATTAAAACTTTTTCATTAAAGAAACAATTATTTGTGAAAACGAATTAATGTTAATTTTCTTTCCAGAGATAAATTTGAAATAAAAATCTGAAAAACTTGGCATTTTTATATTTTATGTCTTGTTTCTTAAAATTTTCTTTTTTTGCAAGACGTGTTGAAGTGCAATTTCATGAAAACAATTGCTTTTGCCTTAATTTAATCTGTTAATGGATATTGAAGAGAAGTGAGGTGGAGAAATAAATTAAGATTGATAAGTGTGCCAATTGATTTTTATTTCATGAAATTGATTTAATCATATTTCTTAATGTTTGTAATTCAGTATAAATTATTTTCCTAATAGCTCAAGAGAAATAACACATTTTTGTCTATACATAGTAATGAATGATGTTTGTTTATGAATCACAAGTTGTTTAATAAATTCATGAACAATGCCTTGTTGTCCACGTAAAACCTGCAAATGAAATGGATAAAGAATCTTTTAAAATGTTTGTATGTGATAATTGTATAAATAAAGCATTTCATTGTTTTGCGACTGGTAGAGGTTAAGGTTTTACAGCTTCAGAAATATAATCATCAGCAATATTTATTTTTCTACGCATATTTTTTATTTCTGTATTGAATATATTTTGAAGAATTTATTTTCTTTTCATTTCAGTTTTGTCAACCAGCTGGATGGCAGTTATCAACGCAAAGGCAGCAGCCCACATTTTTTGTGGCGGTGCTGACAGACATCGATGCCGACAGACATTACTGTGCGTGCATGACATTCAACGAAGCAGTTGCCATGACGCCCACAAAACCTGATGATGAGGAGGAAGAGCAAGATGGATCCACCCTTGTTCACCATTCACTCATGTTTGCTCCAAAGACAATCCTCCTGGTTTCCAGAAATAATCATTTTGAAGCTCTTAAGGTGTGTCATTTAAAAAAGTTCCTGATTAGCTTCAGTTTTTCTATTGGGTTATATAACATTGTTCGGGTCTTGAAATTTCATACACTTCAATAGCATTTACTGCTGTTAGGAAAATTTATCAGTAAAATGGTAACAATGAAAAATTGATTTTAATTACAAAATTATTTTTAAAAGCTTTAGTTTTTAAATTTGGAAATGACTTTAACAATAAATGTTAGTGGTTTTACTTTGTCAGTTGTTATTGTGAAAATCTTGGTCAGATGTCTTAAACAATTTTAGAAATGGAATGTCCCATCTGTTTGGCACCCATTATCATGTCCCATTTGAACTCTGATAATATATGTCACCTTGCCATGAAATGCACTCACTGATGTCCTTTGGCACAGTGACAGAACAAGTACAGGCATTGATTAAATGTTGTTGTCACTTAGTGGTTGTGAGTTCAATCTCTGGATCAGGTTGTAAAATCCAAATTACCCGAGTCAAAAAGAATACAGCACATCCCTTATCAGCCAAAAATAATGGACTCCTGAAGATGGCCAGAGTGGACTTGGTTGAAACATTGTGTCTATGATAACCGCAATGACAATCAAAGATGAGAACAAATGTTTCAATAAATTAAAAGTATATTAATAATGCCACATCTCAAAAAATCAAACAGAATTTGCAAAATATGTACAAAAAAAAAAAAAATTGATTGCAAAAGAATCTTTTTAATAAATAACAATTCTGTTTATTTTCTAATTTTAAAATGTTATTTTCTTAAAGTTCTACCTAAGTTAACATGTTGACTTGCCAGAGGTTAATTATGAAATCTGACTTCAAAACACTAACTTTATAATAACCAACTTAGGCAATAAAAAAAGTTTTTATGAGTTGATTTATAGTTTCAACTGAAGCCTTAACATCTTAGTTGTTGACAATCACAGATAAAAATGTATAAAATGCCAAGCACCAGATAACTCAGTCAGCATCATAATAAAAGCCACCAACCATGTAATTAAGATTGTGGCTAAAATTCAACTGAAGTTCTCTCTCTTGCATGATTTATCACTAAAGATGCTGGAAAAATGGTTAGTTTCCTGTACTGCTCCAGTAAGTACCTGACTCTTCCTGTTATCCCCTTCCTTTATAAGAGCCAGATCGGGCTGAAAATGGAGTACTGCTGCCATATATGGGCAAGAACTATCCAGTCTTCACTTTCCAGTCTCTATAGAATCCAAAAATGTCTCCACGGCCTTGTAGGTGACTAATTATTTTCCACCCTTCAATCCCCTTTTTACAGATAAAACTTTGCAAAGTTCTTGCTGCTCTATTGCTATTTCTATGGAAAGTGTTATTGTTGATTTATAGTGTCGGATGAAGTCTTAATATTGTTTCATACTAAATGTTTCACTGAGAATAAACTCATTGACAACCAGATGAAAATGTATGAAAAAATGCCAAGTATGAGATAACTCATAGTCTGCATCATAATAAAAACTGCCAACCATGAGTTATCTCATGTTAATATTATTGTGTACTGAATTTTAATTTTGTAATAGCTTACAAAGAAGGATCATCTTTTTGTTAGAAAAAAATATTGCAACTGTTATTTCAGGCCTAAATTCAAAGTCATTAAGATTATGGCTAAAAATCCAAAGTTGGCTCTCCTTCACTTACACATACATACATATTTCCCTTCCCATCATAATCAAAATAACACCCAAATTTAATTGGTCTCTTTAGTGAAATAGATCTATATACATGACTGGTAGTTGGAAACAGCAGCAGCATTTGGTAACTTGAAATAATCTCTTTATAGTACTAATTGGTTCAGTTGGTGGTGAAAGAGCATTGAAATTTGACTGGGACTGGGCCCAGGAGATACACAATTTGCTATCATAGATTTTTATAAGAATACTAATAGTATGACTACATGTTGTATCTTGTGTTTTCAAGATAACAGAGGGAAATTAATAAGGAAGACAAACTCGTAGGTAAGCAATGAAATAGAAAGTTTACTACTTGAAGGTACAAATAGCAATAGACCCAATGCTAACTTCCCTCAACCCTGCTTAACTCCATAATTAGATGATTCCATTTATTTATCCGATATGACACTGCATGAGATATAAAAATGAGAAATATTGGATGAAAATTTTCAAAAGGTATCAAGTCAGAAATCTCAAATTTGTGCTCAGGGGGTTCTGTTAACATATTCTTATTTTTTATTTTTTTAAAGTTGCAATGTGCTTTTTATGGACAAAGTCCGACAATTATTTTATTCTGTGGCTGAATTGGTTAAAAGGCATGTCGGGCTATATGACGGTTCCGTATAGGATACAGGTTTGAATCCTGTCGGAGGACAAACATTTTCTATGAAGATTTCTCAGACATTCAGGCCAGTAAATGTTGTTTAATACTGTTTATTATAAACAGAGCATTTACTTAAATATTTGTATCTATAAAAAGAATGTATAAACATAAAAATGTCTTTTATATATATATTAGGTTGGTGCAAAAATAATGGCGGTTTTTGACGTATTTTTAACGTCAAAAACCGACATCATTTTTGCACCAACCTTATATATATATATAATATTGTTTTTAAAATAACTATACTAATCTTTAGTCCACATATTTATTTTAATGAATATTACCTGTGATATATTGAAAAATGTTCTGTTTATATTTCTGAGATGAGGTATTATGTACATTATTTACATTATTCGGACTATTGTCTTCATCTTTGTTGCTATATTTATTATAACGTTTTGGCCGTTGTACGCTCTGGAAAGAGATATAAAGGGGAGACAAGCTGCCCCCTTAAGGTAAAGCTACAAGAACACCAGAAAGTTGTAACACGAGGGGAAGTGGAAAAATCAGGCGTGGCTGACCACATATGGAGAGAGAAGGGAGATCACTGCCTTCTGTGGGATCAGGTTGAGATCATAGACAAGGAACACCATTGGAAAATTCGTAAACTTAAGGAATCAGCACATATGCTAGGCCACAAAAATCTCCTGAGCTGACCAAGCATAGAAATGAATACAATATGGGAACCAGTAATAAGGAATGCCTAAGAAAATCAATAACAACAACAACAAAAGTTGCAATATGAGCTCTGGGAAAAACATGAAATGATAACAGCAAAAATTGCAATATGAGCACTGGTAAAAATGGTTGCTGAGACATTAGGTTTATAATACCCAGAAATTCATACACAGATGTCCTCAGTGGATAAAGGCATTGGTTAGATCCAGTGACAAGACCCAAAGAGTGCGAGTTCAATACCCGGTCAGGCAGTGGAGAACTTTCAGAGGGAAATTAACAGGAGATAATTGACATTCATTAAAGATGGCACGTGGAACTAGAACAGTCTACCCTAGTGAGCAAAATAAAGGGTTCAGTCTGACATTCCAACCACCTGAAGACCGGAGTGTACAACAGCTGAAATGTAATAAATATGGCGACAAAGATGAGGACAATAGTCCGAATAATGTAAATAATGTGAAGAATGTTCACATACAACCAATATATAAGAGAGACTCTGAGAAAACATAGTGATGGGAGTCCTGGAAGAATCATTGTTATCAGCAGGTCTTATAACGAAAAAAAAAAAAAAAACCCAAAAAACTCTTTCTTATAGCAGAATAGTTGGGAAAATAAGTAATTGATTTCCTGAAAATTTTAAAATTTACTTTAGTCATTATGCTTGCAGCACTTGTTTTATTATCTACAGGTTTATCCCTTGTTTACTCTTTAGGATTAGGTTTCAGGTTCCTCCAAAAGTCTACTTTAAATCTATACTTCTGACATCTCCACCTTAACTCTTAAATTTTATTTATTTTTTAAAATCTTTGCACTGCTCTCTTGTCTCTTGTACAGGAGTAGATTGTTTGTTTGTTTGGGTTTTATGGCATATCAACCACTGTGGGTTATTTAATGCCAAATCCAGTTTATATGAATTTTAAATGCCTATTTTGTCCTAGCAACATTATTGTTTCCAAAAAAAAAAAAATGTATAGCTGGCAACATTATTTTTTCCAAAAAAGGTATAGCTGGCAACATTATTGTTTCCAAAAAAACGCATAGCTGGCAACATTATTGTTTCCAAAAAAACGCATAGCTGGCAGCATTATTGTTTCCAAAAAAATGCATAGCTGGCAGCATTATTGTTTCCAAAAAAACGCATAGCTGGCAACATTATTGTTTCCAAAAAAACGCATAGCTGGCAACATTATTGTTTCCAAAAAAACGCATAGCTGGCAACATTATTGTTTCCAAAAAAACGCATAGCTGGCAACATTATTGTTTCCAAAAAAACGCATAGCTGGCAACATTATTGTTTCCAAAAAAACGCATAGCTGGCAACATTATTGTTTCCAAAAAAACGCATAGCTGGCAACATTATTGTTTCCAAAAAAACGCATAGCTGGCAACATTATTGTTTCCAAAAAAACGCATAGCTGGCAACATTATTGTTTCCAAAAAAACGCATAGCTGGCAACATTATTGTTTCCAAAAAAACGCATAGCTGGCAACATTATTGTTTCCAAAAAAACGCATAGCTGGCAACATTATTGTTTCCAAAAAAACGCATAGCTGGCAACATTATTGTTTCCAAAAAAACGCATAGCTGGCAACATTATTGTTTCCAAAAAAACGCATAGCTGGCAACATTATTGTTTCCAAAAAAACGCATAGCTGGCAACATTATTGTTTCCAAAAAAACGCATAGCTGGCAACATTATTGTTTCCAAAAAAACGCATAGCTGGCAACATTATTGTTTCCAAAAAAACGCATAGCTGGCAACATTATTGTTTCCAAAAAAACGCATAGCTGGCAACATTATTGTTTCCAAAAAAACGCATAGCTGGCAACATTATTGTTTCCAAAAAAACGCATAGCTGGCAACATTATTGTTTCCAAAAAAACGCATAGCTGGCAACATTATTGTTTCCAAAAAAACGCATAGCTGGCAACATTATTGTTTCCAAAAAAACGCATAGCTGGCAACATTATTGTTTCCAAAAAAACGCATAGCTGGCAACATTATTGTTTCCAAAAAAACGCATAGCTGGCAACATTATTGTTTCCAAAAAAACGCATAGCTGGCAACATTATTGTTTCCAAAAAAACGCATAGCTGGCAACATTATTGTTTCCAAAAAAACGCATAGCTGGCAACATTATTGTTTCCAAAAAAACGCATAGCTGGCAACATTATTGTTTCCAAAAAAACGCATAGCTGGCAACATTATTCTTCTGAAAACACTATTTGAGGCCTTCCTTGCTGTTGGACGTAGTTTATCGTCATACCCAGGACGCAGATGTAGTTTATCGTCTCAGGAGTAGAGGTTATTTCTGGTTCTTCTAAAGTCTTCTCATTCTCTTTCACTCCTCGCACCTCCTTGCATCTTAGTGGCATTATGACATGAATTGATTTAAAAAAAAAAAAAAAAGAACTTAATGCCATGCTGGCACATCTCTTATCTATACTTTTATTTTTAGTTTGAAACTCTTGAAATTCATAATTTTTTATGTTCTTTTTTTAACAACCCCCCCCCCAAAAAACCTGCCTGAATTTCTGGGATGTGGCATTATCATTATTTACACTATTTTACATGTGGACTATTGTCCTCATCTTTGTTGTTGCTACAATAATTCAGCTATCATGCCTTCCAGGCTTCATCAGGTCATGTTGATCCAGGTAACTCTCAGAGAATTCTAAACTGAACCCTTTATTTAATTGATGGGGGTTGATTGTTCTTGTTCTGCTGCCCATGTCTAAGGATATCTTGTCTACTACTTAATATAAAATACGGCTCAGTTATTGCTTGCCTGTTTTCGGTGAGTTCAAGTACACACTGCTTCGCCCTGGTATTGAATTTGCAATTACTATGTCACCAAATTCACAAACCAACACTATAATCTACATGTTTACTCATTAAAATACTTTGGCATTGTATTCAAATTTGTGGTTGCGTGTGAATACATAAATGAACACACACATACACACAAGTTTTGATGAGGAAATTGTTGCCATTTTATATTTTTAATTTCATGCATGTGTGTTGTTTGCTTTTGATTTTGTCAACTGCAGTTGGATATCATCTATGAGAAAAAGAGCACCATGACACAATTCAATCCACCACAAATTTGGAAATGGTATGCTGTACAGGAAATTTTTTTACCAGTAATACTTTTATGAAAGAAAAAATAATTACCAGCAATATGATTTTGAAGGAAAAATTATTACCAGCAATATGATTTTTAAGGAAAAATTATCGGAGATACAATTTTGAAGGAAAAATTATTACCAGCAATACATTTATAAAGGAAAATTATTACAAACAAAATATTACCAGCAGTACATCAAGGACACATGGCACATGGTTAGATCCAGTGACAGGACCCAAAGAGTGTGAGTTCAATACCTGGTTAAGGCAGTGGAGAACTTAGAGAAGGGAATTAACAGGAGATAGTGGATAACTGACATCCATTAGAAATGGCACGTGGGAATAGAACTGTCTACCCCTAAAGAGTTCAGTTCAGCATTCCAACCTCTTGAAGAAGGCCAGAGTGTACAACAGCCGAAATGTCATAATAAATATGGTGACAAAGATAAGGACAATAGTCTGAATAATGTAAATAGTGTACATAATACCTCATCTCGGAAATATCGACAGATGCCAATGATACAGATTAAAAAAAAAAATACACACACACATATATATATATAACAAATAATGGTAGTTAATTTACAAATTTTTAAATTTATTATTTTTATGTTCTTAAAATTTTTTTTAAAGCTATAAATTACCTCCTCCACTTTTCAGCCTTTTATAAATTAGACCAGATATTATTATAAATTCATAATCAATTATTGTTATAATAATTATTATAAATGATCATTAATATAATATGGTTATAATACTTATAATATTAATTATAATTTATAAAGTGACATTTACTTTTCAAGTTGTGATGGCATCAGTTATTAAGTTGTAATCAGGGATCAGCTCCTGTTGGTAGCCATCATTTTAAAGTTTCAAAATGAGGGCTATGAGTATTTTGTTTATTAGTATTTTTAATAGGAAATTTGTCACTTGAGGTGTTTTTAGCCAAGTAACTATCTTGAGAATATGACTACACAAGTTATTGCAGAACTTATTGTCAATTTGCTTCTCTGCCATATCTACAAAACTTACTTCTCTAGCAAGTCTTAAAATGATTAGTCAATAATTCAAGTCTCTTTAATGATTTGGTGTAGTCAGATTGAGTACTGCAATAAGTTACAGAAATAAATAGTGATATAAAAATTTTATAGTCTGTTTAAGTATTAGATCAACTTTCTTTTTTATGAAGTTAGCCTGTGATAAGTTTCACTAATTAGGTATTTAAAACCTATTTTTGACTATTTATAACAAATCTGTAAAGTTAAGCATTATTATATAGCAATACAATAATTAAGATGGATTTAGATCTATTGGGTTTAAAATGTTTTATATGAATGAATTAGATGTCAGATAGAAAATGAAATGTGAATGGTTGCTGCATGTCTGGAATGAGCCAATGCAAAACTTTATCCTTCTCATCATCTTTGGTAGATTAGTCATCCTGCCTCACTACAGTGTAATATAATACTGCATTGAGTTGTATATTATTGTTGTATCCAGAAAACCTGAAAAATGGATTTTGTTACTATGCAAAGAGATAGTTATGGAAATTAAAGAGTTATTTTTAAGATATTAATTTTGCATTCTGTTTTCTCACTTTTAAGTAGCTTACGTTTTCTTTTTAATTAATTATAGTAATTGTTTTTTTTTTTGTTTTTTATATGGTGTGTAAGCTTCTCTATTATTATACCAACAAGTACTGATTAGCTTAGAGCAAGAAACTTGTAGGAGGTGAAAACGTCAGGGTGAATAACAACAAAAGTCTGATGTTTGCATTTTTTCTTTTCTTTTCCATTAATATTTTTGTATTGTTTATATTGGTTGGGAGATAGTAAAAGTCATCTTAGTACTGAACTTGTGCACAAAAAAAATAAGTCACCATAAAATCTTTTGTCGCACACAGCGTTTGTGCAAATCTATATAATACAAAAGAGTGATCGACTCACTTCCAAAATTGGTATTCTAATAGTTGGCCATTAAAATACTTATTTTGATAAATATAGGTACCATCACTAAAATCATGATACCTAAGCTTTCTTGGGCCTTTCATTTTAATTTTAATTGAAAGCTAAAAGATTAAATTTACTATATCCTGTAAGCAAAATACTCTGGTGTATTTCAAACAAATTATATTGAATGGAATCAATTTCTTTTTTTTTTTCTTTTTTTTTTTTTTTTTTTTTATTTTTTAGTAACATTGTCAAAGTTGTCAATTTTGGAGATATTTGTGAACACAAGTTAGTTTTTGGTTTTAAAAATCTTGCAAAAATAAAATGTACTCTTCTGAAACTTTACTTGAGGAATATTATTATTAGGAATATTAAAGTATAATTAATCTGATTTGAAACAAATATTATTTATTTTAAGTTTAAAATATCACAGAAATTAATTTTTTAACGAAATAGTAATTGTGTTTTTAAGTCACAGTAGCCATGTTTACATGTTTGATGAGCTGATGACAGATTGTTATTTGACAAAGACTTTATCTGTAAAACATAATTTAATAAAAATGACAGGAGCAGATTTTTTATATAATTTTTAAGTACTTAGTAATCTAGTAAAAATATTCTCTGTAATGTAGAGAAATATTCTCTGTAATCTAATGTTTTATTGAATTTTAGAGATTTAGGCTTTAAATTTAATATAGTTACCACTCTTAACTTTCTGATAATGTCTTGTGTGATTGACTGTACTTACAATAATTGGCACATTTATACACTAATAAAAAAATTCAAAATTAAAATAAAAATCTTGGTGTGTGATGATTTGTATTAAGCTTTTCCATTTATTATTAGTAAATATAGCTTAAACTTAATACTATAATCTAAAAGGCTGAAATTAATACAGAATTTTAAAAGATTTAAAGTTTATAAATTATTATAATTAAAATTTAAAAAAACAAAAAACAAAACAATTCTTTTAAAAATTCATCATTCATCAAAAACATTTTTTCTTAAGACAATAGTGTCCTTAATATATCGTATTTATAAAAACAAAAGCTTTTCTAATTACATGTTATAGTTCTATTGCATTTTTAATTTTATGATTTGGAACAGATTTTTGGTAAATGAGTAACTGTTTAAAAAAAAAAAAAAAAAATTGATGATTTACATTCTGAAACAAGTCCTTTTAACTAATATTCGGATCAAAATTTAGTTTCCCAATATTTCATAAAATTAAGTAAATTGCAGTAGCAGTTGAAAATATATATATATATATATATATATATATATATATATATACACACACACCACGATTTATTAAAAAAGTATTTAAAAGATAATTTCATTTGTGAATAAGTCCTAAAAATCTCATTGAAATTTGACAATTATTTGATTTTTGGAAGAATTTAAAAAACGATGTTTTTTACTGCAAAAAAGATGCTAAATTTCCCATAGTAATGTTTGGACGACCATTGAGCAAGAAAAATAAGATTTTTAACCAAAATTTTGAATATACTAGAGGGGATTAAAAAAAATTAATAAAATAATAAAAAACACTTTGATCTTTCCTGTTAATAACAATAAACATTTTGGTGACAAACCTTTGTTTTCATCACGCTATGTAGAGGTACCAATATAAATATGTTTGGCTAAAATCCTTTCGACACCCTTTGGGGAATGCAATACAGTTAGAAATTTCTATGCATCAAAATATCAATAATGTTTTATGAGCAAGGTTGGTGAGTTTCAGGAATCAATTTATTGTTAATTGATTTCTAAAGTCTACCTGTTTTGTTAAACATTTCAATGTAGATAAAATTTATAGGCTTTCTGAACAAAGATGCTGTATTCCAGAGGAATCTGAAACATGATGGAATGGATTGTTCGAACTAATGTTAGGCTTATTCGAACTAGTGTTTAATTAGGCTTATTCGAACTAGTGTTTAATTAGGCTTATTCGAACTAGTGTTTAATTAGGCTTATTCGAACTAGTGTTTAATTAGGCTTATTCGAACTAGTGTTTAATTAGGCTTATTCGAACTAGTGTTTAATTAGGCTTATTCGAACTAGTGTTTAATTAGGCTTATTCGAACTAGTGTTTAATTAGGCTTATTCGAACTAGTGTTTAATTAGGCTTATTCGAACTAGTGTTTAATTAGGCTTATTCGAACTAGTGTTTAATTAGGCTTATTCGAACTAGTGTTTAATTAGGCTTATTCGAACTAGTGTTTAATTAGGCTTATTCGAACTAGTGTTTAATTAGGCTTATTCGAACTAGTGTTTAATTAGGCTTATTCGAACTAGTGTTTAATTAGGCTTATTCGAACTAGTGTTTAATTAGGCTTATTCGAACTAGTGTTTAATTAGGCTTATTCGAACTAGTGTTTAATTAGGCTTATTCGAACTAGTGTTTAATTAGGCTTATTCGAACTAGTGTTTAATTAGGCTTATTCGAACTAGTGTTTAATTAGGCTTATTCGAACTAGTGTTTAATTAGGCTTATTCGAACTAGTGTTTAATTAGGCTTATTCGAACTAGTGTTTAATTAGGCTTATTCGAACTAGTGTTTAATTAGGCTTATTCGAACTAGTGTTTAATTAGGCTTATTCGAACTAGTGTTTAATTAGGCTTATTCGAACTAGTGTTTAATTAGGCTTATTCGAACTAGTGTTTAATTAGGCTTATTCGAACTAGTGTTTAATTAGGCTTATTCGAACTAGTGTTTAATTACGTTCTCGGTCTTTAATAGAAATTTATGCAATATAAAAAATATAAGGTATTTTAACTCTAAAATAAGATACTAAATCATCGTCATGATCTGTCCCCTGATGGCTTCAATTGTAGAGAAGAAACAGAAAAGATGATCTTTTGGCAGTGGCTCTCAGGAGTTCCAGCATTGTCATATCACTCCACTCTTTGTTGTTGTCTGACCAGACCTTGTGTTGCCCTCCCTACTTGTGTACACCTTGCATGATGATCTTGTAGAAGCTGTTAAGTCATGTGATGTGACCAAACCATGACATCTTCTGACATTTAATAGTGGCGAGGAGAGATTCCTGTCGGCCCAAGAGATTTTTTGCCTTGTTTTGTACATAGTTGTAGGTTTTGTGCTGGGTCCATTTTCCTGTCTCAGCCAGGGGTGCCCAAGTCTCATACCCGTAGAGGAGGATGGATACGATTAGCGATTTATAGAGCTTGAACTTGGTCTGGAAGCTGATGTTGCTCTTTCATGTCCTTTCCAGTTGCCCATTGCTACTATGGCTGTAGTGATCTATGTGCGGATTTCTGCATTGCAGGTGCCATCTTTTGACAGGGTTTCTTCTAAGTATTTGAAGGTGGACGCTTCCTCTAATGGTTCACTGTCCATGGTGACACTGGCACTGGAGTTGCTTATGCTATTCACCATTACTTTGTATTTATACTAAATAGATATTAACTATTTTAACCAGAAAAATAGAACTCATCCTGTAAAAGATGTCTGAATTTAAGAGCAGAAAAATATGAAGAATTAATAAATTTTTAGTTTAATTAGAATTTATTTATTAACTAGCCTAGAAGCTGCCTTTTGGGCAGACTTTAGGCTAGTTCCAGCTTTTGAGCCTTTAGCCTTTTGCCTTCAGCGTCTTATGTCCATAAAAGTTATAAGAATTTAGAAATAGTAAATTATTTTATCTTTATCCAACACCTTAATTCGGCATAATTTTTCTTCATATATGCAACCAATCTCCATAGTTTGTTTACATTTATTTTGCATGCACTTCTTATTTTCTTTTAAAAACTATCATTCTTTATGATTCCTTCACATAAAGTCACTCTTAAAAGACATTAGGGAAGCCGAACTATGTAATATTTTGAATACATCATAGTATGCATGCTAGAAAAATAAAAAAATAAAAAATGAACAACATAGTGTGCCCTGCTAAAGTTTAAGTTACAATTTAATTAGAATTAGATGATTGCAATTGTGACAAAAAGCAAAATTAAAATTAAACCTTTAATAAAGAATTATTTTGTAAAGCTTTTACTCTGTTCAATATTTAAATTTAACTTTAAATGAGTTAATTATTTAATTGTTAATCATGTGTAACTACAGTAGTTACTACCTTTTATTTCAGGTTGTTTATGATTCACTGAGATTAAAAAATGGATGGACAGACACGCGTACACTGTACTTTATTTATATAGATAGATATAGACTCCATTATTATCAATGAACTTCCTTTGCTTTTAGATACCAATTTGTAAAATTTTTTTATTTTTGGAGAAAAAGTGTAGTTCCTGCATCAAGAGTTGATGCTAATCAGATAAAGCCAATTTTGGAGTATGAAGATGTGGATCTTTGTTGTATGGTGACATGAATTATGACTGGAGGTCACATCTTTGGAATGGATTGAATTGGGTTTTGTTTTCCCTTCAAAGCAGTGTTTTTAAATGTTTTTAAATGTATTTGATTGCTTATAATAGATGTCTGCTTTGACTGATAGCAACTCTAAGTTGATGATACTAAACACTTAAGAGATTTTCCTTGGATAGAGATTTGGTAGCTAGTGGATTTACACTTTCACCTCTTTGTCCTTGCTGATCCATTACCTGCATCATTTGTAAAATATTCAATTTTTTAATTTTAAAAATTTTTTTTTTTATTATCACCAGTCGCTAATCTGTCCAAAAATGGTAAGATGTGTTCTCAAGAAGAGTGGCTTCTGTCAAATGATGGGAAACCCATCTTCCAAGAACACTTCTATGTTGTAGATGGTTAACAATTAAATGGTTTGGATTCAGTTTTTGAGCAGATTTTTTTTTTTCATCTTGAAAACCATGTGCAGGTCATGGTAAAATTCAACCAAACAACCTGTTTGTGGTGAATGCCTTAAGCTGAAGTCCCCTTTTCTAAACCTTATTTTTTTTTTTAAGCCATCTTTGACAATCCCTTTCATTCAAAGACTCTATTGGATAAAAATCACAAATATTTTGGGTTTCTTCTGCAGCATTTAAGCATACAGCTTGACCATCTACATTTAACTTCCCAGTGCTTTTGCTTTTTATTGCTGTTGCTTAAAACAAATCTACTCGTATCACAATGTGGGATATCACTAAAAACAAACACCACTAAACGTGTTGGGAAGCTGAATGAAGTCAACTAAGCTGTACGTCTAGGCACACTGGATGCCAGTAATTTAAAATTTAAAATCTCACATTTCATCTTGATGTTTAATTATAGCCAACATATTTTATTTTCACACTCTCTACATATTTAAAATTCCATTAGTAGGAATATTATTTTAGTCTGATGAAGTCCCTTTAAAGGACATAATGTGTTGCATAGTTTTGTCATTCAATTACCTACGAGTGACTATTTCAACAATGACATTAACTTAATGTATATATCTTTCCCAAAACAAGGAAGGTTTTTTAAGGAAGAGAGAACAAAGAATACAAATCAAGCATTTAGCAAAATTCTCTTAGGCAGCAATGCAGAAATTATTTTAAAATGTAAAAGATTTGAATACATTCCAATAAATATCCTTTGATAGGAAGAAAAATATAAGTGACACAGTCAAATTATAACAAAATTATGAACAATGCACATGACTTTTACAAAACTTTTGTTCTTTATAAGATGAAATTTTCAAAGAAATATGTAACTAAAATGACTGTAAGAAAATCAAGTCTTTTAAATGGAATTTTAAACAGTCAATGGAATTGACTTGCTTTAAAATGTTGACTTGACAAATGGAGTTAAATTAAGTGGGGGGGTGATCTGGTTTGCAGGTTGGTTAAATAGGCTATGCATGAATATAGTAGAAAGCCAGCCATTTACTGCTTACAATATGGCTTATAAGAAAATTATTCTGCTCATATTTAATATTTATAAGAAAATTATTCTGCTCATATTTAATATTTATAAGAAAATTATTCTGCTCATATTTAATATTTATAAGAAAATTATTCTGCTCATATTTAATATTTATAAGAAAATTATTCTGCTCATATTTAATATTTATAAGAAAATTATTCTGCTCATATTTAATATTTATAAGAAAATTATTCTGCTCATATTTAATATTTATAAGAAAATTATTCTGCTCATATTTAATATTTATAAGAAAATTATTCTGCTCATATTTAATATTTATAAGAAAATTATTCTGCTCATATTTAATATTTATAAGAAAATTATTCTGATCATATTTAATATTTATAAGAAAATTATTCTGATCATATTTAATATTTATAAGAAAATTATTCTGATCATATTTAATTAGTTTAGATTATAGAAATAATAGAATTTTTTAATTACTAATGTCTCAACTCTTTCCTTTTCTTTTCCAGAACTGCCTTGGCATAATCTACACTGTATTCATTGAAAATTTACAATTCAGTTTGGAATCAATTATTGGAAATATTTTGGGATGTGTGCATATACCACCTCCAGGTAAGTTTTTTATTTTTATTCTTAATCATTTAATCTGTGTGTTTTTTTTTTATATTAATGTTCACTTAATACAAGTCTTGAGAACCACTCAAGGTAGAGGGTAAGAGGAGGAGATAGGAAGTGCAGTTTATGAGGATATGTAGGAAAGATAATGATTAACTATAAACTTTTAACTGTCTTTTTGAAGGAATTTTTTTCTCTAATTGAAATATTGTTTTTTTTCTCTTACTTTTCTATTTTTCTTACTTTTGAAAGATTTTCATAATTAAAAAAAAATTTTTTTAAATAACAAATATATGGAAAAAAATGTTAATATTTAACACTGATTTTTACTTTGTGTTATAGAAGTGGTTGCTGAAAAGTTCTCGACTCGGCCAAAAAGCTCTTTAAAAAAATCTGATTTTTTTTTTTTTTGGGTGGGGGTCTGATTTTTGGAAGTGTATCACCTTTTCAGCACCACACCTTGTACAATTCGTGAAAAGCTTGCATAAACCAAGAAAGTTTAACTTTGTAAAATTTATTCTATTCTGACTTGATATATTAAATGTATATGGATGAATATTGCTTAATATGCCTGCCTAGAATCCCCAGAAGCTTTTAGGTTTGCAAATATATGTATACAGGCTGGATGAATGTGTTAGATATAAATATATAGAAAAGCAATAATTCCAGAATTATTCCAATACCAAACTATGCTCATATCCACTGTTTGGTCTCTATAAATGTTTGGCAAGCATTGATGAATGTTAAGATACAATTTAATTTTTTCCACAGGAAGAAATCCATTGATATGTTAACTCTTGTAGGATTGTGTCGATATTGACCTCTTCATGTCAAAGGTCACTTGTCATATTTCATTCTTATCCTCATTTCTTGTCACTTCCTTTTTCATTCATGTTACATTATTCAGCATTGCCATTTTGATCGTGACATTCTACCTTGAATGGCTCTAGAGGCTAATATTAAAACACCTCAAAAAAATTTCTGTTTCATATGCACTTCTATATTAAAAGCCATTTACTGCAACTTAAAAAAAAACCAAAAAACCTGGGTTGTTGAGAAGGTTCAACCTCTATTGTTGTATTAGCAATTACAGCATTTCATATTATATGGAAATGGTGGGGGTGGTGGTGAAAGAAGAGGTGTTACTTTTGGAGTGATCCTCATATATCTGTGTTTATATTTGTATGTATTTGAATATTTCCACTTCTATTATTACATAAACATTTTTTATTTTTTTATTATCTTTCTTGGTCTTAATATTTGTAACTTTTATATTCTTATATTATATAAACAATCAATTATTAATTGAAATTGCTTAGAAGATTAATTTTATTCCCATTTTATGAGTACTTTTTAAATTTATTTTTATTTTATTTTATTTTTTTGCATCCACCTCCTCTTTATTACAATTTGGTTTAAGTTTCTCAAAAAACTCAAAACTGTCCCTATTTTTTGATTTCTCATGTCCCACTTGATATTATCTCCTGTCTGGATAGATATATTGTTTTACTGGTGGCTTCCTACCCCCGCAACTTGGCTCACTTTTTATTTTAATTCAAACTTTTTTTTTTTTTTTTTTGTAAATTTAAGATTTACAGTAAAAAAAAAAGTATTATAATTTAATATGATGTAAAGGGAAAAGATTTTTCCAAAGATATATATTTGCTCTGGCAAAGTATTATTTTCTTTACATTATAGTAAATTGTACTATTACTGATATATACAACTCTGTGTGGTCAAATTATATAACCTTAAAAGTGGATATTTTTTGCTTGAAAGAATATTTTGAACAATAAAAAATATTAAAAAATTAAAATTTTCAGACACATTGTGTTGTATATTAATATTTTTTGTTTTATTATTTCAATTATCAACTAGTTTCAGCCAGCATGGCCATCATCAGGACAAAAAAAAATCCCTGCTTGTGAGTTAGCAGTGAACTACAGGAGTGAATGACTGTCTCAGAAGAAAGTGAACTTTATCTGTAGCTTTCATTTGTTATTTTATCGTTAATTTTGGTCAGTCCTTGTATTGGTTAAATGTCCTCATTTAAGTTTTTTTTAAATAGAAGTTGGGAGATTCCTGAGTTTCAGAATTCCCTCTTAGTCATTTTGGCAGCTTTATTGGTTACTGGAAAGTGTGTGTTAAGTGTATGTTATCTTTTAGCTTTTGGGGAGTGTGTGTGTATATATATATATATACACACACACACACACACACACACACAACTACAAGGTTTGTCACTTAGTTGAGGTTACCTTCAGCATCTTGACTCCAGAGTTTCAAAGATGGGCACGTTTGTCCACTTGTCAGCGGATATCAGCAATTGACTGCTTATACTTCTTGTTCTTTTTATATGCACTTTTCATTAGTGTAAGTTTTTTTTTCATAGCGTGTATGCGCACCTGTCTGTGTGGATATGCATATATGTAGAATGTCATGATTATTTGTCATTTTCATTGTTTATTTTTATTTTTCCACTTTACTTTTCCTCTCTTATTTTTCTTCTTTTCTTTCAATTGTTTTCATTTGGCCTTCTAGACAGGCTGTTATTTTTAATTTTTTAATGTTCTAGTGTTTTCTTGAGTTAGGAAAATTGTATTTCATTTTTTACATAAATAATTAAATTTTAATGCTTAAATGATAAAGTAAATATTTATATATGTCTTCACTTGGCCATTATTTCCTTTTCTTCTCTAATATTTTTTTTTTAATTGGATTTACCTCAAGCAAAGCAGTAAACCTACTAAGGCACGAGTGGTTGCTGGGTGGGGGGATGAAAGAATTAGAAAGCAGAAACATTGCTAAGGAGTTAGAGCAATGGAAGAATAATCAGGAAGACAGTAGATAATGATTGACATTGCATTTAAATTTTTGAAGATCAAAGTCAGCTGGAAAGCATGTGTGTGCATACCCAAGTGGTTAGAATGTTATCTTTCTGACCATGAAACCTAGGTTGAAATTTTACCATGACCATATAGTCAGGGAGGGGAAGTCTTGATTATGTAAACCTGAGGAGATGATCACAACACCTTTTGGAAAATGTTTCATAACCTAAGCCTTGTGAGTAAAATTGGATAGACAGAATTGTTCAGAAGGCGTCAATTGATTGTGACAGCACAAAGTAATCATGATTGAGGTTTTGAGTGTGCTGACCTTGTTAAAAAAAAAAAAAAATGATCATGCCAGATTATGCACTCTCTCCACCAGAAACTGTAACTAAGGGTCATTCAGCATAGTTGTAGTATAAGCCACAGGTAGACTCTATGGCTTGAACAGGCACCTGTAATAGGGATATGCTAGCATTGATGGATAGGAGTGCTCAGAAATGAGTAGCTGGCTTTTATTATAATGTGTGTTCATTTTAAGGTATACTATATTTATAGGGTAAAAGTTCTCAGTATCCAGGATAGAATGTATGTAAATATAAGCTATATATATATATATATATATATATATATATATATATATATATATATATATATAAAAATTAATAAACAATAAAATCCCAAATTACTTCATATGCAGAATAGCCTATTTTGGTAGATGAGGATATCAGTTGTCTGTCTTATCAATCCCGGTGTGGACTGAGTTTGTGCCAGAAATAGAAATTTAACTGTGAAAGCTAATAAAACAACAGCAAAAAAAAAAAAAAAAAAAAATCAAAAAACTAATACAGTATATTTATCCATTTCAATGTTTCAGTCAGATGAAAGGCATGAGACAAGTTGGGGTGGAAGGGTATTTGTATGAAAGGGAAGAAGGTTTGTAAAATTAAATCCAAATATTAACCTTATGACATTAATTTGAGGTTATATGAAGAATTAAATATTAATTTAAAATTAAGAGAGGAATATAAAGGGGTTTAAAAATAACTTTAAAATATATAGATAAAGGGATTGTTACCTTTACTAAAGAGGCAGTATATCTTCATTCAAGCATGTTTGGTTGAATAATCTGACCATACATCTGTTTATTCATATTTGTAATCCTCTTGAATTCTGGACTTAATGTTGATATTAAATTTATTAAGGAAGGTGCCATAGTCTTTTTCTTTTCTTTTCATTTAGATATATATATAAACACATACGTGATAAGTTTGAGAAAAATAAATAATATGCACTGAATATTTTAAAATTTGATGAAATTTATGTTGTGTCTTTGAAAAAATGAATGTTGAAATCAAACAGTAACAGTTTTAGAAAACAAAAGTATCAAATTGTTTTCAGTTTTACAACCCAATTGCAATAATTCTCTTTGCATTATGAAAACTTTTCCATAATAGGGTCAAGAAGTTGGTGTAAAAAAAAAAAAAAAAATGGTTGTCCATTTTTTTTTTTTTGTCTCTTTTGGATATTCATTTTAATTCTCATTAATTTAAAAAAAAAAAATTTTATTTTAATCAAACTAATTTAACAATCTATTGTCTCGAAACATCAACATTTTAAAATATTTCCCTTTTTCTTGTATATTTATTTTTCTTTATATATATATATATATATATATATAGTATTCTGAGGCCTGTTTTGTTATTCACATTTTACATAGTTCACTATGTTTCAACAGAAATAGAGAATATAAATAACTAGCCTTATGTCGTTTGGGGAAAAGAAAAATTAAAACATATTCTAGATGATACTGTCTGCATAAACATAGAATTCATTTGCTAGACATGAAATAGAAATCTCTACTGAATACACCCACCTTTTTTAAAGAACATTATTTTTGCATTTTCACACGCACTAATATATATATATATATATATATATATATATATATATATATATATATATATATATATATGATTACTAATCATTATTTTTAGTGGATACTCGTATTTGAGTAGACACTCCATTTATTTTATTAAACATTATATTTATTTTCATCTGCCATCCTGAATATTCAAGGAATCTTATTAGAGAAAAAATATGTATTCTCTGGCAAATATGAGTATTCACTAAATAATATTTAAGTAATAAAAATATGTCATTTTGATAAATGAAGCATCTATTCCTTCCTTTACATGTATATATAAACTCAATACTTGAAACCTGCACACACTAAAAAATTAACATAACACCAATAAATAATAGCATCCCAATTAGTATATAAATTAATTACATCAAACTAAGCATATGAAAAATGAGAAAATCTGCAGTCAATCGCTGAAATCTCCTGAAAAGTGGACTGAACAATTATGAAAATGTTTGTCTACAAAACAATGAAGTTGAGGTTCTGAATATAACATCTAAGTGGCAAATTTTAATTTGTATTAGTCATATATATATATATATATTATATATATATTGTCTGTGTGTGAAAATGCTAAAAGAATTTTCACATCATGAATGTGATACATACCTCTCACTGCAAATAAGTGTTTAAAATTGATAGAAGCCTTTATGATATAAACCTAGAAACCAACCCTTAATAACCTTAACTGTGAACAGAGCCACAATGTACTGGCTGTGTATATATATATATATATATATATATATATATATATATATAGGAGGCACGGTGGAGTAATGGATATCGGCTTGGATTGAGGAATCAGAGAGCCGAGTTCGAATTCCAGTCGAATGTTGTCCATTTATATGCAGCAAATACAACTCTCAGTATTGTGGCCTTGGATTAAATTATTGAAAAGATTATGTTGCAAAATCTATGCTAAATAAATGCATTTTCTTCATTAAGCTATGGATTTATCCTAATTTGGGTTATCCTAACAAAATTTCATGGGGCTGTGAATATCTATTTTCATGAGTTTGAGCCATGTATAAATCTGTTACAAGTGATATAAATCATTGTCTTATTGCTATTCTCATAAGTAGGAAGAGAAAGCAGTTGATCAGTTTAATGACTCCTGACCATTTACACGACATACACATTGAGAACATGGCTGTGATATGCACCTCTCACTGCAGAAAAGTGTTTAAAAGTTATCATAAAATGCAACAAACCAACTCTTAACAACTTCAATTATGAACATGGCCACAATGTACTGGCTATATTTGGAAATTAAGAATATATTTACTTTCAGCAACTTTTAGACTGTCTACAACAGTGTTTCTCAACCTTGTGGAACACATGAAATAGTTTTTATATCTCAGGGAAACCTTACATAAAAATTATTATATACCATTATTAATATCTCTATTATATTTTTACTTTAGTTCACATGGTAAAACATACATTTTCCTATGATTATTATAATTTTAAATAATATAAAATGTTGAAGCCTTTATTATAATAACCAGGGATTTTCAATAATATTTCGTATGTGTATAGTTAAATTATGAATATAAAATTAAATAAATATTACTCAAAAATGTATTGGTCTATTTATAACTGTTTCTCATAGAACATCTAGTGACCATTTGCAGAATCCTATTGTTCCAGGGAACACCAATTTAGAAACAATGATCTGCAATAATATTTACAAGCTATTATAACAGTATAGCAAAAAACACTGCTTGAAAATTGCTAATATTTTAACTGAAAGTACTTGGACAATTTTTACGTTAAGTACAAGAAAGAAGACAATTGCATGCATACAAGAAAAACACATGTACATACACACACACACACACACACACACACACACACACACACACACACACCTTTAATTTGATATAAAAAAGCTGGGAAAATACATTAACAACTTTCGACTAGAACTAAGAATTGTAAATAAAAGATACTGGAATAAATATTAATGACTTTTTAAAAGTCACTCATTTTCTTTATTCTTTAATCATGGAAAACACCACCTTAGGGAAAGTACTAAGATTCATTATTTTAGCATACACACAAATGCACATAGACACCTTTCATTATTTTGTTTTCAGATCTGATGAAGCCTTAAATGGCAAAATGCATAATCAAATCTATTTTATGAAATGTTTCCATTTGTCACAATTTAAAAACTGTATTGGGATTTCTTTATCCTAATTTAGAAACACACACACACACGCACACACAAATGAGAGAAAGAACAAATGGAATAAAAAAATCCACAGTTCGTAGCATTTTCTTTTAAAAAAAAAAGTGCTCAGTACAAAGTAGAGCAAAATATTATATTTTTATTATAAGAGATTATAATAAAAATATTTTAAATTGCTACTCAAAAGCTTACATATTTCAAAACTATGATTGTACTTCCTCAGGGAATGGTTGGTAACTGGTGATTAAATGATTTTTTAGGGAAATTTAAAAACAAATCATTACCTCTTTTCTGAAAGTTAAAGGTGGGGACATAAGGAGGTCAGAATTAAAAATATACTTGTTGACCTATGCTAAATAGAAAAATAAGGTCAGAGGGTGGAGGCGGGTGAGTTAATTTTTCATGGCATCATTGATGATTGTGGAGAATATGGCAGTGACAAATGTATCATCATTGTAGCCAAATATGTTCTATTTGTTGAAGTGGTTGGGTAGGTTAATCAGACATAAAGTTAACAGAAAAAATTTAGAAAAAGAATTTTTTTAATTCAGGTAGCTTCTCAAAGGGGCCTGTAGATAAAATTAAAAATGTGGAACATCTATATATGATGCTAATAATACTGAATAGACAGCAAAACATGGCAATATTTAAGTTGAATAAACCAAATAAGATAATTTCCCCTAGAGGGTGAACTATTATATACTAATAAAATTATGGCTATAAAATTGTAATACATAATTGTTTTTTATAAAAATTTTAAATTATATTTTGAGGTATTAGGTTGGTGCAAAAATAATGTCGTTTTCTCACATATGTTAATGTGAGAAAACGACATTATTTTTGCACCAACCTAATAAAAAGTAGACTGTGTCAGCAGTTTACTTTTAATTCACTCCTTTGGTTTAACAGAGCTTTTTTGGTAGCAAATTTGATTATTTGAAATTTTTCCTGTAAACATAGGAAACACTGTTCATTTAAAGATTTACAAGTTCTATTTTTTTGTGCTGTTAAGTGAATTTGCCATACAATTGTGTGTGTGTGTATATATATATATATATATATATATATATATATATATATATATATATATATGGTTGCTCATGCAGCTCCCTATATTTATCTATTCAATTATATATATATATATATATAATATATTTTTCAATATTCCAACTCACTTTGTTTTAAGAAAGTTGAAAATATTTTCCTGTATCAAATTTTTCCTGAACTTTTCAAATAAGATTCTTGGTTTAAATTAAAGCAAGATGTGTTTGTTTTATAAAACACAATGTTTCAACTTTACCAGAAATATCAATATCAGAATAATGAAACCATTACAGAATATTTTCTTTTTTAGTAAACTTTTTGTTAGAATGTTTCTTATGTCCGTATACCTTGGTTGGCTACTTCTCTCTCCCAAGACTCTTACATATAAACTAGCAAAGAATGGCAAACAGTTATCCCAGGTATTATGTAAATTTGATCTACCCTGCATCTGTCTCAGCTGTCTATAGATCTATGATAACTTTTATTTTAGCATTCTTCACTAGATGAGTGTTCTACCTGGATGCACAGGTAGGTTAATTTATGTCTGGGGTGTGGCTTGGCATAGATATTCATTCTAAGCCTAACAAAGTCTGGTAGGAGGAAAGGGAATCTGGCATCTTGGCAAGAATTTTCTGATTGCTTTTCAAGATCTTCTTTCCGTGGTGACCTTTGGCTTACGGTTTTGATGCTAGTTGCTTTGTCTGCTTCTTAGTTATTCATACTAACAACCTTAACTGTTAGCTAATCTTTTATCAACTCCTTTTTTGTTGTATTGAGGCAATCAACCCATTTTTAATAAAGTTTATGAAAGAAGTGTATTAAAGGTATGAAATAAATCCTTCAGATTTTAAATGACAAGGATTTTATAGGATAATGTATTTGTGGTTAAAAATGAAAAATATAAGAATTTAAAATCTGAATTTTTTTTATCTATTTTTAGTCATTTCACCCCATGCAAAGCTGAAATGCTACTTGTATGCAGGGGGTTACAGGGAGTGAAAGTAAGAGAAAAGATTGAATATAGGGAAGATTGAGGAAAGGATAAAAGATAATGGGATTCAAGAAGATAGAAGATGGCGATTGACATGGCATTTAAACTTAAGATTGTAGTTTTTGGGAAGGCAAGTAAACAAAAGGGAGTTCCATAGGCGCGAAGTGTGAGAAAAGAAAATGTTGGAGTAGAAGTGGCAATTGCATTTAGCTATTTCGACAGTAAATGGGTGCGACCTAGATGCTGATCTAGTGGCATACTGAAATTCATGCAGTCAGGACACCAGGGAAAAAAAGCTTGTTAGAACAGTTGCCATGAAAATATTTGTAGAAAAGACAGAGGGAAGCCACATCATGTTGGTGAGAAAGAAACTGAAGTCGAGATGTCATGTTAGGATCGATTATATTGCAAATCCTTCTTTGGTTTTTGTCAAGAACCTTGAGATGAATAGAAGGAGCACCAGACCAGACATGATGGCCACATTCAATGAACAGGCGAATAGTAGATTTGTAAATGTGCTAGATGGACTCTGAAGAGAAAAACCTTCTGGCATGATACTGTAACCAAACTTTCCTTGCAGTAGACATAGTATTGATTTGATGAAGTCATTCCACTTCAAGTCAGTTGAAAATGTGAGGCCAAGAAGGCGTAGTGTGTTGCTCTCCAAGAAACTAGTGTAAGCCATACTGATGGCATGCAGGAAAGTTTCTCTATGGTGGTTAAATGAGAGCAGTTTTGTCTTTGAAGTGTTAAAATGTACAAGCCATTTCCTGCCCCAGTTAAGCACTGATTGAAGGTCTTTTTCAAGCACAGCAGCCAAATTTATTTTATCAGCTCTGAGTAAATGGTAGTGTCATCTGCATAAATACCTACTGATGATATCAGGAGGATCATTGATGAAGATCAAAATAGTGTAGGACCTAGGATAAAGCCTTGGAGGATACCCATGTTTGTGTGAAAGAATCCAGAAAGGAGCCCATTCAAAATGACCCTCATTTTAGGATTTGATAGGAATAAGTGGATTAACTCAAACAATCATCCTGTAATACTGTAACTCTGGAGTTTACGTGGAAGACCAGCATGCCAAAACCTGTCAAACACCTTCAAGATATCTAGAGCCACTTCACCACTATTATCAAAAGCTTGATATACATATTTCATGATGGCTGTTAACACATCAGCAGTCAACCTGGCAAGATAGAAGTCATGTTTGTCTGAGAGGAGGTTGTGAGAAGTAAGAGCCTAACCACTTCAGTATTGATTAGAGCCTCGAATACTTATCAAAAAGCAGTAAGAGACTATTAGGACAATAATTTGAGTGGCACCAAGTGTTTTCTAAAGTTCTTAGAAACAGAAAGTACGGAGGAGGGTTTCCAACAAGCTGGAAAGCAGGAAGCAGCAAGGCATTTTTTGTAGAGTTTGGAGAGAACTGGAGCCAGCAATGGAACATGTTTCTTTAGGATGACAGCTAGGATCCTGTCACCTCCGATTGCTTTGTGGTAGTCTAATTTAGAAATTATTTCTGAAACCAGTGACAGGGTTTATGCACATTTCACTCAGTAGAGCCTCTGTTCTGAGGTGGGGGATCAGGTGTGGGTACTCCAGATCAGTTGAGTGTGGAGTTGAAAGAGAATTTATGTACAAAGCATTCAACCTCATCTGCAGTAGATGTCAGGACTTCAAATTTATTGAATGGAAGCGGGATTGAGGATTAGCTGTTGTTTGGTACACTCTTGCAGTGGTGCCAATGATCTTTGAAACCCATCTTCTGAGAGGCTATATGTTGTTTCATTCTATCAGCAAACTGTAACTTTGATTTTTTGAGAACATGCTTGCATTCATTACAAATAGACATCTGTTGCAATCTGGCATATTTCTCTGGTACAACCAGAAGTGATTCCTGTGGGCTATAGTGGCTGAGCATGCAGGTGAGAATTAAGGAGATGAACGTGTTTTCACTTGGAATGAAAGCTTTGATGCTGGCTTTAACCCACGAGAAGACCTCAGAGGCACATCTTTGTATAGGTTAGTTAAAAACTTAATTCCAAGGGACGTCACAAAATGAATCCCAATCAGTTTGTTGATAACAAAGATATTCTGTTGGTATTTTGTTCTTGGCTGGTGGGAGAGCAGAACAAGATGTTTACAGACACTATGATATGGTCAGAATTGCCAAGAGGGCAGAGCTACAGAGTACGACATAAGTCAGGGATAGAGGTAATGAAGAGATCAAGAAGTGAAGCATGCCTATCAAGATTACTAGGGAAGTGCTTGGTAAAGTCCAACACTTATGTGAAGAATTGAGTGATTTACTTCAGGGTTTAGATCCTAGTATCTGGAAAAATCATTGTTCTCAAAATTAATGCAATATTTACTTCCAAGAAAAGAATTCTTGCCATACAAAAAAAAAAGAAAAGAAAAAAAAAAAACACTATCAACCTCTTTTTGAAAGTTTCAGCAAACTGTTTTTTTTGCCTATTTAGAAAAAAGTTACATTCAAACTGATAGTGTTTAGATGATAGCACATAATTAATAGAATCACTTTTGATTTGAGATGGGAGAAAACAGTTTTATGGCAATATCTATCAATAACAGAGCAAGAAATTTCAGTGTATCCAATTCTTATTTATTTTATTGTTGTAGCCTTTGGAATGTGCAGATACTTCAACTTAAAAAATAAAAAAAAAATCTGTCAACCCAGAAAGTAATATAATAAGCAAAACTTAAATAATTCAAGAATTAATCTATGGTTAAATGTATATGTGTTTGTTTTTTTTCCTTTTCCACAATCTCCTTTTTATTTTCTTCCTCTTTTTAATTTTTTTTTTTGTAACTTTATATTCTGTAAACCGTCAATTACTAATGTAAATAGTTTTAGAATTAGATTAAATTTGTTCCCCTTTTTATGAATATTTTTTTTCTTCTCTTCCCTCTTTATTACAATTTGAGTTTCTCTAACTCCAATCTGTGAGCTCCAAACACTTTCTTTCTGACAAAGACGTTTTTCATATAGTAATGTATCATTTAAATTTCCATTAAAAATTATTTTTGTTATTTTTAAAGGTCTGTGTTTACATTTATATTTAACATTTTTTTTGTTTTTCATTTGTTAATACTCAAAAATTACTTTTTATTTTTTTTCCAGGTGGCCCCCAAGTCCGTTTCTCTATTGGTGCTGGTGACCGTCAAGCCCTTCAGCCTCCTCTTAGTAGCACAATTCCTGTCACTAATTGTTCTGTTGCTTTGATTTTCACCCAGTTAGGTAAGACTCATCTTTGCTATTAAACTTTTCTCAATGACCTTATCTTAGCCTATCTGTTATTTTTTGACCAATAGAATTTCCTGGTTTCTCATTGTTTCATATCACAAGCAGTGATACCCAGGCCAAGTCTTTTTCCTCTGATACAGTCATTTCTTTGTTTGAAAGATCTGCATCTGCCATAAAATATTATTAGTGAAATTATTAGTCATAATTAAAGCACTTCTAGAGGTTTTAATGTTTTTTGTAGTTTATTTCATCTACATAACTGTATAATATTTAAGTTTTCAAAAAATGTTATTAAAAATATCAACCTTTTTAAGCCATCTCACACTGATAAGCAAATATCATGGCACATTTAGCAAAATTTTTAAAGGGTATACTTGGGTATACATTTAAATGTTATGAAATAAAACCATAGATTTTAGAAAAATACACACAAATATGAACTTATTTTATTTCAATGTTTCTATTCAATTATTTGTGCAGCTTATTTAGTGTGAAACACATGCCTGATGTTTTTACACGATATTTGAGAAATCTTATTAAAGAAAAATATGTGCTCTCTGACAGGATTTAAACCTGCGTCCCCTGCAGATGGAATTGTCATTAGATATGACGTATTCTAGACTGACTCAGCCACAAAGAACTTTTGCTGATCAAGCAAGGTTGAATAGTGTCTTTAAGTTAAATCCAAAAGGACTTTGTGGTCAATTTTCTCTAAAGCACATTAGATCTAACAGTAGTTTCCTCTACCAAGGGGGATGCAGAGAGAACATATTTATCTTTAATAAGATTTCTTGAATATTCAGCAGATGAAAATAAATATACTCTTTAATATAGTGTCTATTCAAAATTGTTTTTTTTTTTAAATGTCCTTGGAGCTGCACATGTGGAAAAAGCTGTTAGAATTTTGCCCAATTGCGAAAGTGCATGCTAATATTGTTTTGAATTTATATACAAATTATTTGTTGATGTAAATGCAGTTTTTGTAGTTTCCATAAGTTTTCTGACATGTGTTTTGTTCTCCCATTGCATCCATCTGCCATCAATCCTGTTATCCCATCAGAGCCATCCTGCTCTTGGCCTTGTTAGTGTATAAAAACAACTAAAATTGATGCCCAGAGCAGATATTTACATAAATTTAGCATTTATTAACTCTGCATCTTTGATTTAACCATCAAAATATGAGACATATATTTTATTGCAGATGAAGCAATTACTTGGTATTGACAAAAATTATTTAGCACAAAAGTCAAATAGCAGTGTATCATGGGATATAGTTTTTAGTTAATAAGTGTAGAAAAATGGTAAGCTTACAGGGAAAGAAGTAGAAAATGAATGCAATGTAATCATTGATTAATATTCTGTTGGCCCCAGTTTTAGTTTTGATTACAACAGCCATTCTTGGCAGTGACAACAAACTTTACACATTGAGTGAACAAAATCTTTTTTTCTGTTTCTATACATTCTTCCCAATTCTGGTTTAGAACTTCTGAAAAGGTAAGAGATTGATGGAAGCCACTTACTGAATATGAAATACTGGCCAGCAAGGAAAGCCTTCATTGCTTGTACAGTGTGCTTAGGATTGAAAAATGCATGTTCATTTCCCAATGAATCCTTAATGTTCTGCAATTCTGTATAATGTTCAAGTTTTGGTCTATTCTCAAAGATCTACCCAACACTTGTTGTAGATATGCTTCCATCTATCATTTATGTTTTCCCTGCTATGTTTTAATATTGCCACACATTCTGTTGAGATTAAAACACTCCCCTGACTGTGAACATCCATGGTATCATCTGATGCAGTAATACTGAATTTTAATTTGGTGGGACATGAAACATGACTCCAATCTTTCACAGGCCAAAATGTTTTATTGTTCATGAAACTTTAAAACTGTTTTATCATTTCATAGATTATACATTAAAATGTGATCAAGTTAGTAGATGTGTCAGTGAAAGTAATCTTTTTAAGAGCTGTCATTGATATATCATTACCATCATAAAGGGCCTATTATATGATCTTTTAAGCCCCAGAGAAGACCACCTAGTTTATGCATTAAAAAAAATAACAGAAATGTTTTATTTTCTATTGAGTATCAAAATCTTTGCTGAACAATAATAAGAGAATGACATTCAATATACACATCTTTCTGTTCAGGTGATATCAGCACTAAAATAACTCCCCACTGAAAGTTTTATAGCTTTTTGATGTTAACAATGGAACCCATGAACAGGAATTAATTATTGATGGGATTTAATTAGCAAAATTGCTCAGTTGATTCACTTAATAAATATCATTGTTGGAAAGTAGATGTAATAAACATATGTAGTGGCCAGTGGTCTTTTGACATTTGCTTTCATTTTTGGGTTGAGCTGTAGGTTACCAGGTTACTTCTGCTGGCTTTGTGCACGCACACGTGTATATATATATATATATATATATATACACACACACACACACACACACACACACACACACACACACACACACACACACAATAAAATCCCAAATCACCTCATATGGAAATAAGTTTATTTCAATCAATGAAAAAATAAAATTTGTCAGTCTTATTCAACCCCAGCACAGCCTGAGTTTGTGCCATAATTTGAAATTTAACTAAAAGCTATAAAAAAAAAAATGTGAATCAGTCATCATCAGGTATGGAAACTATTTTATTTTTGGTAAAATTCAGGTAGCATTTGAGACGAAAAAAATATAATGCAAATTGAAATATATATATATATATATATATATATATAATTAATTAAGTTATAAGGAACTTGGTAAACCGAATTGGTAAATCCAAAGAGGATGAAATCCGGAGAGCTCAATGTTAGGACAGAGCTAATATGTAATGAAAAACAAACCACTTTAAGGTACCATTACGATAATTTATTTCACCTAAATCCTTTTTTTTTTCTTCTCTCAATTCGTTGTTGGAAGTTTTACCTGATGATCCTGAATCCTTAAGAAAGGATTTAGGTGAAATAAATTATCGTAATGGTACCTTAAAGTGGTTTGTTTTTCATTATTTATATATATATATATATATATATATATACATTTTTTTTTTTTTTTTTTTTTTTTTTTTTTTTTTTTAAATGTTTTATTGATAACGGATACAAACTTGTAGAGCATGCAGTCATAATGCTAAGGTTGAATTTTTGAAAAATTAATTTTTTACCAAAAACAAAATAGTTTCCATGCCTGATGATGACTGGAGGAAGCGTTGAAAGTACTTGCATATTTAAGGAAGACTTAATACAGTTTATAATTTTAAAAAGCAGTGATCATAACATTTATTGAGTGATTAGTGGGTTAATGCATCTTTAAAATTTAGTTGGCAAAGTGATTTCGCCATTTTATATCATTAACTTCACTAATTTTTTGTATGAATGATTCATTGTAATATAGATTAAACTGCACCATATATTTGATATATATAACATTATTTTTAGTGGATACTAAATATTTGAGTAGACACTATTTATTTATTAAACAGTATATTTATTTTTGTCTACCCGCCTGAATATTCGAGAAATCTTATTAGAGAAAAATATGCACTCTCCAGCAGGATTCAAACCTATGTTAACCTAGGAGAAGCCATCATTAGATCTGATGTGCTTCAACTTCATGGCTACAGAGTGCGTTGATTACCAAGCAAAGCTGAATAGTGCCTTTAAACAATGACTTTTCTCTGACTCAAAATAGACATATCTGCTCAGTTTTGTATCCAAACATAAACAAATCAATTTGTAAAAGAAAGGATGGATATTTTTTTCTTTATTAATCCAACAGATTTTTATTGCATAACCTCTATTTCTAGTGGATACTTGTATTTGAGTAGCCCCTCCTTTTATTCATTAAACAGCATATATTTATTTATTTTCATCTACTGGAGATTTTAAGAATATTAAAACTGCTCTTTTGGTTTGATTTTTTTTCTTCTAGTTTGTTATTGAGCTCTTTTTAGCACATACAATTTTAAAAATATATTGTTTATTCAATTTGTTTATATATATATATATATATATATATATATATATATAGAGAGAGAGATAGACCCACCCCCCCCCGATCAAGCTGGTGAGTATAACAGTGAAAAAAAGGGATAAACTTCTACTCTTGTTCAAAAGATGGGGATGGAGGGTAAACTAGGTGATAGTTGAATCTATCTTCTATGAAGTTTCCTTAAGTACTAACAAATTGATTCCTGTTAATCTAACCTAATACTGGTAGCAGAGTGTAGTTTCAATCCTCCATGCTGGTGGTGTCAGAAGCTTGTTTGTTTTTCATTTATGAAACTCTGCTACCAGTGTTAGGGGTAGTATTTGCCTTCTGTTCAATATTAATAGTTAGCAGTTTTGTATGCAAAATTGTTTCTTAATGTCACCATGTCTCTTTTGGCATAAACTAGAAATTGGTTATTAAATAATTAATATCTAAATTGTAATATCAGTTATCAGAAGAAATCTTACAATTATAGCTGAATAGTTGGAAAAATTAAATTCTTTAATGGTGAAGCACAGGGAGGAGAAAAATGCAAAGAACAACAACAATTGAGACAAAATAAAGTAATAAAAGAATATTAAGATATATTTTATACAGAAGGTTCACTCTGCACAAGGCCTGGGAGCCACTTGAGCTAGAGGGTTACAGAATAAGAGACACAATTTATGTGGATAGCAGGGGAAGATAATGGTTAACTAGACTTGAACAGGTTAAGATTGTAGTGATCAGGGAATATGGATGGTTTTCTACAGTGTAAGTGGTATGGTGTGTCCTAGCTATAAAGTTTAGGCTTGGCAGCAGCAAGTAGTGTACCTTGTCAAAACACTTTCCATGGGAGTAGTGATACAACAGTGAGAGGCTGACCACATCCTGCCCATGAGAGAGAGAAGTTAGAGGGTGGAAAACAATTTGTCACCTACAAGGACTCAGAGATGCTTTTGAACTCTATCAAGACTAGAAAAGGATGACTGGGCAGCTCCCACCCAAGTATGACAACAGTACTCCATTTATGAGCTGATCTGGTTCTTGTAAACGTAGAGGATAGCAAGAAGTGTCTGGTACTTATTGGAGCAGTACAGGAGCTGAACATTTTACCTGCATCTTTAGCAATGGAAATACATGCATTGCTATTTGAATTAGAATGTTCATTTTGGTTGTTATACTCACAATATTTTAGATGCTGTATCCTCAAAGCATTCTTCAGGTGTCTGTCTTCGTACTCAGTAACCGGATTGGAATTTTTGAACTGAACCTTTTATTCAGTGTATGAAAATAAATTGTTTTTGTTCTCCTTCAAGCTCAGGGGAGATAACTCATCTGTTAATACTCTAGCTTTATTCACCTTTGTGTTACTTTTCTGTCTGCCCCCCCCCCCCCCTAAAAATGAAACTCGGATGCAAAGATTTAACTTGGAACTACGAGGGAACCAGATGCTGATCTGAGTATCAAAGCATATAAGAATAATTTCTTAGCTCAAAAATTACAAGAATTTCTTTCTTTTCCTTTCATGGAAATTCTTATGTCTTCCTAAATTTTAAAAATGGAAAAAGAAGTCATGTTTCATCAGTAGCATTTTTAAATAAAATCGTTTATAACTATCTTTGTTCCTCACCTGATGAGATGCTTACCTTTAAGCATTGAAACAAATATGCATCTTTGTAGTGATTACTTGTTTGTTCGTATGTAATAACTTATAATAACTATTGCTCTACTTTTTGTATTGAGCCCTCTTTTAAATTAATATTATAAATTTAAAAAAAAAAATCAACTCCTGGTATCAGTTTTTTTTCACAAGCAAATAAAACTTGGTAAAATGTATGGAACCAGGATTGAACTCTTGTAGTTTGGAACAAACCTTTTTCAGTGATACAGACATGATTAAATTCAAAATGCTGAATTGGAAAATCCAAGATTCATATGCTTACAATTTATTAGGATTCACTCCTTTCCTGGAATATTTGTCTGTAAATAAACCTGGAAGAACAAGCCAAAGACAGTACTGTTTCTGCACATATATTTCTTGAATATAAAATAGGCAAAATATAGTGAGTAAGGAATGTGCAAGTCAATTTTGTATAGAATCCTTCAAAGAATACCATACTGTTAAAAATACTAAATTTGGGAACCTAACATTTGTTTTATTTCCCTTTTCTTCTTTATTTTTTTTTTTAATCTAAAAGAGTTAAAATATAATTCCCATAGTTTTTGTATATAGTTGAAATAAAAATAAAAACTGCATCGTATCTCTGAGAACAGGGTAATTTTTTCTAAAAGTCTGTGATGAAATTATAACATCTTGGAATTTGGGGTGGGGTTAGAATTGGTTAGAAGTACATGATTTGAAGTTATTGTTTTTCAATTAAATTTTAAATTGATTGTTTTTCTTTTTTCAGGTATAAAAAATGTGCTGTCCCTATTTACTGCTGTGCTGACAGATCATAAAGTCCTTATTCTATCGCAAAGCTATACTCGGCTCACAGATGCTTGCCATGCCCTCAATGCGCTATTGTATCCATTACGGTACAGGTAAGTATTTTTTTTTTGTCGATGGAACCACATCTTGATTGCTTTAAGTTTTTTCTTCATTTATGACAAAATCATCTACCATCAATACTGCTATATTGAAAGGTATGCATGTCCTCGCATCTCATTGCTGTTTTCTTTGTTTTTAATTCTTTAATCTATTCCTTGTTTTCTGAAAGGCATTTTTTTTTTTTTTTTTTTTTTTTTTTGCTAAAAAATGGTTATGATGAATAAGGTGTGTGATATGAATAGTGGTTGGAAGTAAAAATTATGAGGATAAGGATAAACAATTACAAGTATCCTCACCCTACCTTGTTAATTGGTTCCAGAGGTCACGACTTAGGTAAAAAAAGAAAAAAAAGAAGTTAAGTTGAAATAACCACACTCCATAGCCTGTAATTGGATTTTATGATATGTACGTACAGTATTCTGAATAAAATAATTAAAAATAATCTATGATTTCCACCTTATCTTCCAGCGATATAGATTTATGCTTAGCATTATCACTTGCACTGGGACTTTTCTTTGGACCCATTTGCAAAAAAGTATTCTAAATCACAATTGAAATGTAATTGAAAGAACATCAATAGCAGAGTACAGATGTAAACAAGTCTGAATTCAAAATCGGTGTTGGACTGCAAAACAATGTGCAAGAGCCGCCAGGAATTTGAAATAAGAACATCTGCTGAACGTCCTTATTTTTTTTAGTTTTTGATGATTTTATTATATATATTTTATTTTTAAATATGATTTTATTTTGATGTTTCTAATATTTTTAATGTTCAATGTAAACTCTAGTAAAATGACCTAAGGCGAGTTTTATTTTTCCATATAATATTTAAGAAAAAATGATGTATTTACGAAAATGACTTAACTCAAAATACTTTCAGCCAAGGTATCACTATATTGACTCTTGATATTAAGAATATATATTTTTTTTCTTCAGTTGTGGTTGGTTGCTTAATGGCCTGGTATATCTGTTAGGAAGTCGTTTACATTGTCCTGTTGGACAATATGTCAATGTAGTTTTCTTTGTGGTTGAGGAAGAGCCATCATTTCTGTTTGCCAAATTTTTTCTTTATGATACATTTTACAGTTGAGGAAAATTGTTGAATAGTTTGGTCAAAATATAGTAATAAGAAAAACAATGTAGTATGTTTGTTCAATAGTTTGAATGAGTGTTGGGACGGTAATGACACTTCTCAAAATGATAGGCATTCTCTCAAAAATACTCTTGCTTAGTTTCATTGATGTTTACTGATCTTGTAACGAAGTAATATATATATACTTGTGTATAAGATGATTTCATGTATAGTGATACCTCCAAAGTTTTTGGCGTGAATTTCTCCTCTAGAAAAAAATTACCTGTGTATAGTGCCAGCTGGTCACTGAAAATGCATGATTTTTAATTTCTTAAAAAAAAATTACATGTGTATTGTGTGATCCCCCCCCCCATTTTTATGTAAAAAAAAAAAAAAAAACTGGTCTTAACTTGCACTATACTTAAGTATATACGGTGATTCATTGGATTTTAAAAAGTATTTTGTATTTGATATACATTCTGAATTTGAGACATTTTTGTGAAATTTTGAAATAGGTCTATTGAAGACTAAATTTAAAGGGAGATAATTCGTCGTTTCCATAAATTCAATGAAAATTAGTTCAGGAAATACACGTTAATCTTCTAATTGTAGAGTATCATGAAAAATAAGTGAAAATTCTGGGAACCAAATGAATCTTTTCTTTTCCAAATCATTAATAAGCATTTTTCTAAGAGTTCAACTCAAGCCTTATAAAATTATCTGTGTATACATAATTTAGTCATTTTTCACAAAAATCATTTTTTATATTTGTTCACTAATAGTTATTGTTTTTGAACAACTTGGTAAATAAATGCATAGTAAATGAAATACATTTACTGAATTGGTTAAGATTATTACAATCTAATTTAATCAGACTTCTCAGACAAAATGAGAAGTTAATTTAAAAAAAGAATTTTGTTTTATTGTTAAATAAATATGTAGGTACATTGATGCATCTATAGCCTAATATGAAAGAATATGATGAGAGGGGGGGGGAAAGAAGCATCTATTTTACACAGCATGCATTTAGTTTTCAACATTATCTTTTTCCTTGTTGATGTACTTTATTCAGTGGTTAATATGGATCATATAGATTGAATATTATACAGTCAAGATTTCAGATCAAATTTTAGTTAGATGCCAGGCTAAGAACTTATTGATCCTTCTTTGTATTCTGACATAATCAACACATGAATAAATTAAAACTACCTTTATATATAACATTAATATAACTGTTTTTTTTGGTCAGTGATTTGGATGTTCTGATTTTAAAATATATTGAATTTGTTTCTTTTTTTATTTTATTTTCTAGTTATGTGTATATACCGATCCTCCCTATATCACTTCTGGAGGTGCTCAATGCTCCAACACCATTCCTTGCTGGTATCCATTCATCATTAAGTCATGGAGTTTCTGACCTGGTTAGTCATCAATATGACCAAAGTATTTTTTACCTTTTTTAAAAAAAAACAACAAAAAACAAAAAAAAATAACAACATATGGATTAATAAACAAAACAAAAAACTGAATCTTAAATATGGATTAAAAATTTTTTTTGCAAAATCAAAGTTTTACATACTTTAAAACAATACAATTTTTTTTTTTAAATACCATATCCTTTCAGGTTTTAAGTAATCATGATTCCTTTTCTTTATTCCCTGTGAATGATATTTTTGAGGAAGATAGTGAAGTAGTTTCCTGTTTCTTTCTCTGTAATTTTGAATTCAGAATTGTCCTTCTAAACTGGCTGTCAACCAAGACAAGAGTGGCAAGTCTACCCTGTTATTTAACCCATAACTAGGGGAAGAGAAGGAGGATTCATGCCTTCTCCTAGAACAGTGGTTCCAAAACTTTTGGGAGTTGCTGCTCCTTTGCATACCAAGACATCACCCTAATGCCCTCAATGTATAAACACAACCGTAACACCTTCCTGAATATATAGTCAACATTTGAATAGGTTTTCTGGATGTTAGTCTTGCATGTATCTTAGTATTTCCCATAATAATTGTTATACAGGGTGTAGCAGAAATATCTCCCACAAGAGTTAGA
The DNA here is from genome assembly GCA_963932145.1 of Acanthosepion lycidas. Lineage (NCBI taxonomy): Eukaryota > Metazoa > Mollusca > Cephalopoda > Sepiida > Sepiidae > Acanthosepion > Acanthosepion lycidas. The sequence continues at coordinate 54,376,311 of OZ010582.1, read as the reverse complement.
TGAGGACATCATTGTGGCTAATGTCTTACCATTATGTGAGAGGTATTTCTGCTGCACCGTGTATAAATGGAATATACTGTAAAGTAAAGGAAAGATACACTTCAGGTACAATGTATGTGTGTGGTGTATGCTATGGCTACTCAGTTTTTTTGGGGGGTTTTTGCCACTTTCACTTTCCACTGCCCTGAGGGGTGGCGATGCTTCCCACTTTGGGAATCACTGCCCTTAATGTGAAACTAAATACAACTTGGCCATAATTAGAACTCAGCTTATCAATTTCACTTTTTGTGTTGATGACCATTACACAGACTGTACATGCCATTACAGAGCACTATGTTCTTTAAAGATATTTGCCAGGAGTATTTTTGTCAATCTAACATAATAAGAAAATAGATGGTTCAGTGGATAAGTTTACTGAAAAATTAAGTAATTAAAGTGTAATATTTTTTTTTCTCTAAATTTTTCTTTTATTTATTTTTAGCTTGATGTGATAATTGCTGATTTGGATGGCGGCAGCATTATGGTTCCTGAGTGTATCCACCTGCCTGAAATCCCAGATGCACTTCTAAATAGAACCATGAAGGCACTAACTATGGTAAGTAAAGGTGGACATTGGAAATCAGGGAAATGTCACAAAATCAGGAAGTTCCCATAAATTTCTTTAAGTTGGCTAATTTCTTGATATAATTCTTCTGTAATTTTTTTTGTGATATGATGCTGATCTTTACTGTGCCAAAAAGAACTATAATTATTTGTAAGCCATTGTATCTTCAAAATATATACAATCATCTTGCTGTTGAATAAGTGGTCGGTAGATCTGCAACTCTTGAATAAATTGGTCATTTACTTTGGCTTATGTTGGGAGGGCTTTTTCAGATTGCATCAAAACTTAATACAGTTTAATAAGATCCGATAAGCATAATGCACACACACACAGACACACACAGTGCGTATATTATGTTTTTTTTGTGATCTTATGATCAAAATTAAGGGATGAAGCTTAGTGTGTTTTAATAAGAACCTGAAATATGTAATATACACACTGTGGCTCTCTCTGAAGAATATTGAGCACAATATTATGAGAATAAAAATAGTTGCATTTAGTTAAATTGTATTTTAGTTGAATTTTGAACTGTTTATATTTGTGTGTGTGCATATATATATATATATATATATATATATATATGTATATATATATATATATATATTGTATAATTTTATATTTCTCACAAACAGTATTTATAAAAAATAGTATAGCAAATCAGAAACGTTTAGGATTTCATTGGACTGGGCTTTGTTGATCTTGCTATGTCAACACATGCACAAAATGAGAGATGCTGGTAGTTTGAAAATTTTTGAAAGAATATTTTTTTTGTTTTAAAAATACCAGTGTGTCTCATTTCATGGACTTGTATAAAAGTGGCAACACAACACCCTGTTGTATGAAATACGTCACAAAAACTTTTTCCAATCTGTCATACTATTTTTTATATATATATATATCACGCAATTGCTGGTGCTAATAAAATAGTCCTCGATATATCACAGCTATAATTTATATTAATAATAAATATACATTTTTTCCTCAGAAATGTATAACTTGACCATTATAACTATGCTTAAAGCTCTACTGATGAAATAATTACAAGTTTTATTTTGGTCGTTCCAACTCACCGCAAAGCTGACTTGAACTTGATCATTATAACCAAGTTTATTCTTACTTACCCTAACTTACTTCTGGGTCAGAAAAACAAAATAGACATAACCAAGAGACATTGGCAACTTTATTCCCTTATTTTCTATACAGCAAGAACAAATAGTCTATAGTAGAAACTCATGTTTTTGTTGCTGCTTCTTCAATTGTTTATATCTGAACATGCACACAACTACACTATACTACACCATGTTGGTATAGTGTAGGGGTGTGTGCATGTGCAATGAATGCCTAACCATTTGTAGTCTGCAATGCTGCTGGAATGAATGTCTGTTGCCAGTTAAAACCTTTATATTTAGCTTGTAAGCTAGCATTGTGTACATTTTTATGAAAAATACATTACAGGAATAATGATTTGACAGAAAAGAAACTTTTCTATTTTATAGCTGTTCATTCTTGATTTTGTAATCTTGTCTAATACATATTCATGGTTGTATCATATTTCTTCATATGATTCAAGTACTGTAATTTGTTGTAAGAATTTTCTTAAAATCCTTTGAGACAGTTGTTTCATAATTGTTGCATCAGCACTAAATTGCTACAAAATTCAGTCATGTTCTTAAATAACCTAGTCAGATCGAGGCTTTTATGAGGATGTCATGCATATTGCCAAATATTTAAATTGTCAGCTGTATACAACTGCTTTCTCGGATCAATGGTTTAAATGGCTTTGAAAATATGAAATCTATGGGCCTCAGCAAGGACCATCATTCTTAGAAACTTGTGGACTGGTGCTACAGAATCGCAAACAAAATACTATACAAAATAACAGAAACCACATCACTTGAGAACTTTCAACAAGAGTACGAACAACTAAAATACATATCAAATGTAACTCTAAGAGAAAATAATGACATAATCAAAAGGCTGGCAATCCACACTACTACAAATAAAAGGTTAGGACAGAAATCCCTATTGGAAAGAGCAATAACAACTACTAGACTTGAGAAATCTATTTTCCTGAAAAACTGTTTTAATAAAAAGATTCTATAAATTTCAACTAACAGTGGCACTGGCTGTTCGGTCAGTGAATGGTGAATGTATCCTTATAAGGAAATGGGTCTCATCTTACCATTAGCAATGAGAACAGATGCTACACTTTGATCCCAGTACGATGGCCATGGAGTGAAGAAAAGCATCACTCTAGTAGCACTGTCTTCTTGGTCAATGAATAGTGAATGTTTCTTTAGATGGAAATGGCTAATATTACCATTTATATCCATCTAAGATTTCAGTTTAAGTTTTAATCAGCAGGCATTCAAATTTTATATTTACTCAGCTGGCTGAGATTATTTGGGGTGTATTTTGTCGTCTATTATAGCTTAATATTGATAAAGTGGATTTTAATAAATTGAATTATTATTTTGAGATATTTAATGATGCAGATTTAAAAAAAAAAATAATAAAACAAATAAGCCTGAATAATTAATTTAATTTTTTTTTTCTGTTTATAGATTTTGAAGCCTGAACTGCTGACTGCAGATGATGCCTTCCCAGCACTTCCAAAGAAATCCAAGCCTCCTGATCGCAAGGTTAGAAATACAAATTAACTTTGGATTGAAAATCTTTATTTTTAGAATGAAAAATTACCTGTTTGCTTGTTTGTGCTTTTCATATATATTTTGTTTAATTTATTATTTTCATTTAAAAAACTTGAGGATTTTTTCCATTTTGTTAGTATTTTTTATTTGACTTAGCTAACAAAATAACTAAGACTGTTTTCTTCTTTATTGTAAATTATTATAAAGATACAGACGTCATGATTATAAAACAATATTGATTCCTAGGCTCAGTTTGAATGATTGAGAATAAAATCCTTGAATTATTTTTTGATCTAAGTTATTATTTTTTAGCTCCTATTTAAAGAAATAAAGATTACTTTTCTGATAGTTTTCATTGTATGAAAATGTTTATATAGAAGATAAAATACTTTCAGTGATAATTAATCTGTAATATAATCGATCCTGACCTGGCATCTTGATTTCACATTCTCACTGCAATGATGTGGCTTCCCTCTGTCTTTTCTACAAATATCTTGATGGAAATTGTTCTGATGAGCTTTCCTCCTTGGTGCTTCGATTTCATGAATTTAAGCAGGTTACTAGATTGGCAACTAGATCTCATCATTTTACTGTTGTACTACCTAGATGTAATCATATATTCTATTCTAATAGTTTCTTTTCTTGCCTGTGGAACTCTTTTCCGGTTTCTTGCTTTCCTATCGAATGTGGTCTTGAAAAATTTAAATGCTACATCAACTGCCATCTTCTGTCTTCCTGAAACCTATTCTTTCTTTGTGTGTTCTCCCCATTCTCTTTCACTCCTAGTATCCCCTTGCATTCTAGGGCATTATTGCCTTACTTGTGGTGAAATGATTAAAAAAAAAAAAAATGGTAAAAAAGACTTGTTTTTGATTCTTAGCAAATTTTATGATAGCAAGGGAGGTAATCTTTTATTTTTTTTTAATATGAACATCGACTAGTGTTTTTTAAATGTGAGTTTACTTGCTTTGTTACAGTGAAATCAGCATTTACATTATATATGTTTTTTTTTCCATTAAATATATAACGTATTTTGTCTATTCATTAGAATTAAATTTTTGTGCTAAATATTTTTATTAGGTATTAAAAAAAAACATTCTTAAATTTATAATAAGAGCATTTAGTAAAATTAAAATGCCAAATTATTTTAAGAAAAGTTTTTGAAACAATGTTGCCAGCTATCCATTTTTGGAACCATAATGTTGCCAGCTATCCATTTTTGGAACCATAATGTTGCCAGCTATCCATTTTTGGAACCATAATGTTGCCAGCTATCCATTTTTGGAACCATAATGTTGCCAGCTATCCATTTTTGGAACCATAATGTTGCCAGCTATCCATTTTTGGAACCATAATGTTGCCAGCTATCCATTTTTGGAACCATAATGTTGCCAACTATACGTTTTTCAAACAATAATGTTGCCAACTATACGTTTTTTTGTAAAAAATAATGTTGCCAGCTGTACGTTTTTGAAACAATAATGTTGCCAGCTATATGTTTTTGGAACCATGATGTTGCCAGCTATATGTTTTTGGAACCATGATGTTGCCGGCTGTACGTTTTTGGAACCAATAATGTTGCCGGCTATGCGTTTTTGAACCAATAATGTTGCCGGCTATGCGTTTTTGAACCAATAATGTTGCCGGCTATGCGTTTTTGAACCAATAATGTTGCCGGCTATGCGTTTTTGAACCAATAATGTTGCCGGCTATGCGTTTTTGAACCAATAATGTTGCCAGCTATGCGTTTTTTATTCCATACAAAATAGGCATTTAAAATTCATATAAACTGGATTTGGCATTAAATAACCCACAGTGGTTGATATGCCATAAAAGCCAAACAAACAAACATAGGAACTTTTCGAAAGCGTAAATGTGAAAACCATTTTGATCATCTTGAGGAAAACTAAATTATTCACCAAACATTAACCCAGACAACTTCACCTATAGACGAACTATACAACCAGTTTTCAACTATATTTCATGAATTATAAAACTTATAACTTCCTAAATATTATCAAATAAAAATCTGATTTTCAGCATTAAATAACCCATGAGGGTTGATATAGTGGTAAAACAAACTAACCAATGAAACCAAACCAAATTAATAAAAGGTATTTTTTACAATGTTTATATATATATATATATATATATATATATATATATATATATATATATAATGTTATCATTAAAGTAAGAAAGTAAATATTTGTTAATATGTTGGCATCGACCCATTATTTCATTCTTTTTATTTAATAATTTAATTTGGCTATTAAAAGTTAATATTTATACTTTTTCTTCTAAACACAGTCTACAGTGTCTATTGGTAATAGTATATGGAAGTACTTTTTATAATTTCTCATTTAACTATAGTAGATATATTATTTTCTTTTTGACTTCAACATATTTTGATAATATTGTGCTATTTTTATAAATAAATAATAAAGAGGCTTATATATATATATTACATGCTTTTTTTTTCCTATTTTATATATCTAATAGGGTTGCTAGGCAAGAAAGTATATTTCCAGTTTACATTTCCTTATTCTAGGCATTATTATATCCGTGATATAGTAACACTTTTAATACACTGACAGACCAGAATAGCTGAAAGAAAGGAATGACAAACATGCATTGTTTTCAGAGTTTTATATATTGCTATGTCATACAAGAAATAATATACAAATATATAAATTATTTTCACTAATTTGTCCCACACAGAGAAATTGTAATTTATGAATAAGTGAAAAGGCAAGAAGTGTGAGGGATTTCTTTGTGAAATTTCCTGAAGAGAAAACGGCCATTTTGGTGGTACGATCTATAAACTTCATGATACCATGTGGGCTCTTCTGTTTCCCTTACTGCTGTGAGATGATGTCTAACGCCATAGCAGTCTATCATCAACAACTGGCATGGGTAGACCTGTCATGCTTTACATGTGCTAAACAGCAACTCTGCTTTTGTTGCCCCCATAAACTCATGTCACTTACCAGTAGTGACATCACCCTGGTAACTTTGTCTTAATCAAAGGAGATCGCAACTATACATATCCTTTTAGAATTAAAAAATGCTGCTACTGTAATCTTTGATGAAGTTGTTTATCAATTTGACTAAATTTGATCCAATTTGGTTGCCTTTTAGGACAAAGAACTGCGTGCTGTGTTCATCCGCCTGTTTGCTGAGTTGTTCACAGGATACCGCTCCTGTCTCACCTTGATCCGTATCCATCCAGAACCATTTATAACCTTTCATAAAGTAAGTCATTTTGACTATCATTTTATATTTTTTTCTTTTATATATAGTTTATTTGTCTTGTTTTTTTTGTTTTATATATATATATATATATATATATATATAATACATTGATTGCACAACTTGGAGTTTCGTGTGTTCTGTATTCAAGTGCAATTTTTTGGGTCAGCACCACTTTTATAATATATCTGTTTATGCAATTAATGTAAGATAGTATGTATATTTCTTAATAGGTTAAATAGCTCTTTTATTTAACATTTTTTTTTCTTATACACACACGCACACTGATATATTTATCCATTTGGTGTTTTTATTATATATATATGTAAACCTTTTGAATAAGAGATTGGAAATTATCACACTTGCATACACGCTAAAATGTTCCTTTTTGAGTTCATATGAACTAAGATGGAAAGAAAGTACGTACATTTCATTTTTACAACTGCACCTATACATTTCTAATATGCTTGTTTTTCTCCTCTTCCTCCCCTTCTATCACGCTCCCCATTTCAAATAATAAGTGTTCATTAATTTTTAAAAAAATAAAGCGTTAAGAAATCAATTGACCAGAACTGTCTGAAGATAGCAACAGGTTGAAACCAAGGTAGCAGAATCACCTGATCTAATTTTTATGCCTAAAAGCTGTACATGTTACATTTTTATTTTTTTATATGTGCATTTAGCACTTTTTAATACTACTGTTTCCTGGTCTAATTCAGCTCTGACCATTAACTTTTTCATTATTATAATATATATTTATATATATATATATATATATATATATATATATATATATAAAAAAGGGGTGATCAAAAAGTATCAGAGCTGGTGCTATATTAATCTATTCAACATTTAATCTCCTTTGAATTACTCCCTTTTGAACCCACACACTTTATCCAGTGTTGTTTCCATTGATGTAAGCATTCCTGGAACTACATTTTTGGGATATTGACCAGCTGTCTCGTTGTATTCTCTTTGGTTGCCTTGAAATCTTGTTTCTTTCAAGTGGGATTTGATTTTTGAAAAAGAAAAAGTTGCAAGGGTGACATCTGGGGAATATAGATGGTGATTGTTGGACTTGGTAAATGTTGTGTTTGGCCTAAAACTGCTGCACAACCCATGCACACTGATGGAACCTCTGTAGTGTGGTGAAATGACCACACTCTACATACTTTCCTTCCAGGCACTGCTATAAACAATGGAAGCAGAGTTCAAATCTCAGCTTATTTTGTTGTGTTCACTTATGCTCTTGCAAAAGATATGAAGCCATCTTTTCTCTCTCCAGCTGTGGGTTAAATAACGGTGCTCTAGCCTTGTTTAGTATCCATTTGAAATGGACTACTACTGTGAATTCCAAGTCATCGAGAAGGTAATGGAGAAACCACTCCACTATCTTTCCCCAAAAATCATGGCAATTCATCGATAATAAAGAAAAGGAATCTGTGAAGAGCCATGATTTCCTACATCTTAAAGAGACATTGGCATTTAAAAATAAAACAGAAAAAGGATATTGTGGAAGGGATAGACCACTTGAGTTTTTTTTTTTTTTTTTTTTTTTTTTTTGGGTGGGGTAGAAGCTCCAAATCTATTCCCAATGTGTTTCTATTTGTCTTGTATCATTGTTTACTTGTGTTAAATACATGCATTACAACCTCTGGTCTGTTGTTGAACAATTCTTATTTGATTTCATTTTTCTTAGGCTTATTTTCTTGGTCAGCGGGGTATGGTAGATGATGACTTTACATGCAAAGTGCTGGACTGCATGAGTTTCAGCTCTTTTGTGGCTGAGCGCGGCCCTCCATACAGAGTCTGTGATATATTTGATGAGGTAAGTTTTGCGTTTTTACTCTTGTCTTTTATTTTTCTTCATCAATCTAATTGGCTTTTTGGCTTTTAGTTTTATTTGACATCTAACAGAAATGGATTATCCGTATTGACATAGTTGATACTTTCCTTATGTAATGTGAAAAAAAAAAAAAAAAAAAAAAAAATTGAAATTGATAGATTTTATTATTAGTGAAATGAATGCTTGTACAGGGTGTACTAGTATGAATGTGAGTTTTACCTATATAAATGAAATATTCCTGAAGTATTTTCATCCGTCCTCGCTGCATGATCCTTGCCTAGAAGATATTGCATTATTGAAGAGTTTATATTAATTCGTACAAACCTATATAAGCCTTAATATATTCACAGATTCTGATCAAATTTAGCAGCTTTTTGGAAAAAAAAAAAAGTCAAAATTTATATTTACACACACACGTGTAGAGGGTGCTTGACATGCAAATATGTCTGTGTGTGTGGCTGTGATTCTTTGCATGTCTGTGGGTGAGGGGCTTGACAGGCACGTGTGGGTGCGTTGGGTAGCTTGGCAGGCACATATGCATGTGTGGGTGTGCTCGGGGCTTGACATGTGCGTACATGAGAACATGTACATATGTGTGTTTTGAAGGCTTGACATGTGCATGCATGTTTGGTGGGGGTTTGATATGAATGTAGTAGGGCTTGACACATTCCCCATTATGCTATATCTGACCAATATATAAATAGAAGTACACACACTGATTGGTAGATTAAAAGACATGAAAGTCTACCAGAATACAACAGCTTGCCAGTGAGCTGTTGTATTCTAGTACACTCCATCCTCCAGGTCACTTCCCTCACCAACAAAGTCATTCCACCTTGATCCTCTAAATCAGCAATACAAAGAATTTTATCTTACCAATTCTTGTCTTTTCTTTCCACCTTACTGGCAATTTGTCATTTCATGTGTTCTTGCATTCATAACAAATGGTGTCAGTAGTGGGATTCATTGATTATAAAACATGAAATAAATATGTTTGCACATTTCAAAAAGGAATTTAGGGAGGGGTGGGATTATCCATTTCTGTTCTAACATTAAAAAATTTTGTCGGTTTCAAAATATTTATGCTTCCCAAGTCATAAAGGTATTGATATGCTCCATAAAATTATTATTAAAAAAAAAAATGGTTTTCTTGAATTTATTTATATTTTTGCTTTATTATAGACTTGGAGAAAATGTTAAAAAACAAAAACTTCATTAAATTTGTTTCCTTTTTTGTTGTTTTTCTTCAGGTTTATGCAACTATGCAGGACCAATTGAAGGAGGAACGTGCCACAGTAAACGGAGAAAAGATGATGGCTCATATTAAAGAAATTGCCCAGCAGTTGTTCCTCAATGTAAATTTAATATATATGCACACACACGCACATTCACTTGCATATAGTTGGTCTGACAGAATTATAATTTAGCAATCTTGGACATTTGTGCCTGCTAAAAAATAGTGTCAACTTTCACTCCTTGGCAATGTCTATTGTTTTAAAAAGTGTTGGTTAGAATTTTAATAAAACCTAAACATGATGAAATTGAATATATACATTTTTTTGTTCTTGAAAATTGACAACAAAAATATTAAACCCTATTTATTAGATTGTTTATTTAAATAATAATTTTATATTTACAACATTCTAGAAACTAATATAATTAAAATTAATGCAATGCAATATTTGTCATTTGCTAATTTATAAAGAAATATGAAAACAATTTTTTATTCATAGATTTATAAACATTTACTAAATTATTAAAATATGTGAACCAGCTCTAAGGAAATCTTTATTATTTACCATTTTATAAAGTTTGAATTGATTGGTAATTAGCCAAATGTTTTGCCAACAATTTCAATAAATAATATAATAAATAATATAGTGTTTATTATTTTTGTTGTCAATTCTCAAGAACAAAGAAAATATATTGTTATATTCTGCACTAAGGGAATAAATACTTAACACCAGGTGGATAACAGAAGAAAGGTTTATTGTACATAACCAGTACAATATGAAATATGGTAAAGTTATACACACAGGTCAATCTAGTAGTGAGTGTCACTAATTGGAAGGTTGGACGTGCTTGCGTCTTCTCGCTCTCACTCTTCCTCGAGTCTCTCATAGACAGTTGACTTTATAGGTACTTACTACCTATAGTGTAATCATTCATGGGGGTGACTGGTTATTCCATTAAATCATATATAAATTCACTTTCATCATATGTTTCAGTATATTAAAATTTTAATCAATGCTTTTTAAAACAAACATTTCCTAAGGAGTGAAGGTAGTTAAATTAATAGTGATGTCAAGCGAAAAAAAACCTCTTCTTGAAACTTTTTTGTGTGTGGGCACAACGGTTCAAGATTGCTTGTAATTTTTTTCGGTTTTGTAGATGATAGGATTTTATAAATATTACTGCTTTTAACTTAAATACAAAGTGAAATTGGGTCAGCAAATTTATTGAACAAATATCTCATGTCAGGATTTCATCTTTTTTATCTACTGAATATTCATATTAACCTTGATTTAGAGATGTTTTAAGGTTAAATCATTTTTTCTTTTTTATTCAATTTTTTTTTTTTTAAATTGAAGTTTTTATTTTGGTGCTCAATTTTTTATTTTTTAATACTAATATTCACCCAATACAAGTCCCAAGAGTCCCTCAAGCTAGAGGCCTACAGTCTGGTATTGTATGAGTGAAGGAAAAGGCAAGAAGTGAATTTCATTTGAGGAATGCAAGTGCCAGTATTTTCAGTTGATTCCATTTTCGTTTGTCTATATTTCCGAGACGAGGTATTGTAATTATTTACATTGTCTATATTTCTGAGATGAGGTATTGTAATTATTTACATTGTTCGGACTGTTGTCCTCATTTTCTTGCCATATTCACAACGTTGTATGGCCCAGCCTTCTCCAGGTGATTGGAATTTCGAGCTGATCCCTTTATTTTGTCCACCAGGATAGATTGTTCTAGTTCCACGTGTCATGCCTCTTCTGGATATCTGTTATCTCCCTTTAACTTCATTCTCCAAGTTTTTGTTCACCACTGCAGTAGCTCAGTATTGAACTCACAGCTATTTGGGTCAAGTCACTGGATCCAACCAGAAGTTTTATCTACTGGAGATTGAAGAATTTTTGTTTGGAAATGATCAATGTCCTAACAGCTTCAGCCTGCCAGTTTGGGGTCAGAATTCTCTACCAGATGGGAAAACTGACCCCCTGGTTTACTTGAATTAATCTTAAAATTTTTAATGAATAATTAATTTTTTAATCATAATTTTTCAGGAGTGCTGTGGTCAGTGTTTTCAAAAAAGGTTTATTTGTTGTTTTTTATTTATTGTTTTAGATTAGAATTGAACATTTCAAAACTGTTCACCTACTGGGTAAAATTTTACTTACCAAACTTCTGAAAATATTGTAAGACTAGAGTGATTGATCATATGGCTGGAACAGGTGGGGGAGGTATCCGGTGTTATTAGAACTTAGTTTGGGGCCTATGCAAGATTTAAATAAAAAAAAAAGCAAATTTATGAAGGATAAAAATTATTTTATAAAAAAAAAAAAAAAAAATTGCAGAATAAAATAATTTAATATCTTTGTATTGGTTCTGCTTTAAAATATTTTCCATTTTAAATTTAATCTTCATTCAGCTTAAATTTATCTTTTAGTGAACTAACTCATAAGTACTCTACCTGAAAACATTTCAAATATTTTCTAAGTGCATCAATCATATAATAATTCTGTCCTGTGCCCATATTTGAAAGTGTCAAGACAATAATAAATGTATGGTTTCAGGTAAATATTAATCCATTTTAATTCTGAAAATTTTATTAAAAAAAAAAAAAAAAATGTTTTCAGTTAAGTCATAAATAAATTTCCATTTTTCTTTATCAACTTCATTCTTCCAAAGATAAAATACAATTAGATTTTATTCAATTCATCACTATTTGCAGTGACTTGACCCTGCTTTATCAGCTTTCAATACCTTTTGAGTAAAATTTTGCAGGTTTTGATGTGAAAATGTATTCTACAAACTCTTTAATCTGGCTTTTCATTAGAGAAATTTTTCCTATGAAAGCATTTTGAGTTATCAAAAAAAAGGTAATAATTGGTTGGTGCAAGACCAGGTGAATACAGCAGGTGGGATAGGACAGACTGGGTGAATATAGCAGGTAGGATAAGATAAATTATCAGTTTCAAAATTTTGTTATTTTTGTTGTATGTAACCTTTTCCTATAATCTGCTGTTTACACTGCCATTCCTGTGTTATGATAAAGTATGTTAGTCTACTCTAAATTTATTTTTAAACTACCATGTATAGTTAGGAATTAGGATAATACAGTTGTCATTCCAATCGTTTCCTGAAAATGGAAATTACTTCTGGCCCAATATGATAGTTAAATAAAATTAAAAATTAGAAAAGCAAATATCAGCTTAAAATCTTTTTTTTTTCTTTTTCTTAACAGGAAAACCCTAATTCACAGCCATACGTGCCTAAATTACCCAAACCCACAGAAGGTGCCTATGCACGGATACACCAACTGCCCTTCCCCCATTTAGATCGTAATCTCATTTTGGAAATCATTGACGAAGGAACTGCTAAGCTCAATTTAAAAAACAAGTGAGTATAATATTTTTGGTCTCTTATAAGAAAATGTCAGTCTACATTTTTTGTGCAACCAGTTTGATTATTATCTACCTGGTATGATCCACTTACAATGATAAAAATTTCCATCACTAGCAGTAAACATCTAGAACTGCTATAATAGAAGTTTTTGTCATTGGCAGTTTATGGGTCAATTCTTGCTTATATCATTCACACAAGAATTAAGTCTATAATTATAATTTGTCTGCTTTGATATTTCTCCCCCACCCAGGGTTCTCTCCTTAAACCAACGTTGTTGCTTATCTTCAATGGCATTCATGATGTCATCATTTCCCAACAAGGTATTTATGCTGACAACACAAATAGTAAATCTGATAGGTCCAACAAAGTAAAACTAGTAGCTGCTCTCAAAAATGGCCTCCAATCAGTTGTTAACTGGGGCAGAGAATGGGTTGTAAGTTTTGGTGTCTCCAAAACAAAACTGCTATCTTTTAATCACTATGGAGAACCTTTTTTTGCCTTCCACCAGAATGGCTGATGCTAAACTCCAGGAGAGCAACTCCTTGCATTTTCTTGGTTTCATGTTTTCCAGTGACATGAAGACATTGTGGTGCCAGACAATTTTTTCTTACCTCCCTTGACAATGCTTTAACTTTTTTAAAAAAAAATAACTAAAGATAATTGCATCCCACTATTTATTTTTAACCCTAAGAAAATAAGCATTTAAAATTCCAAAACTGATTTGATACAGATTCTAAACTTCATTTAAATTATGACTCAGCCAGTTCACAAACTTCATTGGAATTATGACTCGGCCAGTTCTCGGCCTAGTTGTGTAATATTTTTTCTTTATTATTTTACAAGTAATTTAAAAGATATAGCCTAGAAAAGATTTATTTAGAAGGCTTGATAAATGAGACTTTGACAGTAGCTATATACAGTAATGTGCAATGATATGTGAAGAAAAGAATAACAAAAGAAGGACATTAGAAACCATTTTTTTATAGATTTTATATTTACAGTAAAAATTGATATAGAAAAAATTGTTTTAACTCTCTGTAAATAATTGGCTGTACGGTTACATATCATTCCTTCATTCAAATAGAGAAAATTTTAGACTAATTCTACCTGTTCTTCAGAATTTCCCAACCCTCCTATTATACTTCTTTCAAAACCTGCTTTTATTGAAAACTTTAGTATTAAATCTGATATTCACTTCAAAATATTTATATAGAATTTGTATAAATAATGTTTCCATTTTTTATATGCATTACAGATTAAGTGTTCGTCCACAACAGCCCAGAATTGTGCCAATGGGTCCACCAATTTCATCAGTTGTAGACAAACAAAAAATTGTAGATAACAATGCTCGGCGATTGGAAGTGTTGCGCAATTGCATCAATTTTATATTTGAAAATAAGATCTCAGATGCACGAAAAGTGAGTTTTTCTTCAGCTTTTTTTTTTTTTCTCAAAGTCAGCTGGTTAAAATATTAGTAAAATGTCAAATTTCATCTTTAAATTCAAAGTCTTTAACAAGCATCTAATGTCATTATATTCTTTGTCAGAATGTCTCATCTCTGCTATACATTTCCAAATATTCATAATGAGATTTAGTTTATAAATTCAGTCTTTTCTAAATGTCAATTGACTTCTCGATAAACATTTAAAAGTTTGATCTATTAGACTAGAGGCTTACAGGCACATCAAGTTGAAATACAGGTTCCTGTACAATCACTGAAGTTAATGTCGAGCCTGGTCTGTACCAAGATGGGTGATCATTTAGGAATACTAGGTGCTGTTGGCTGGATGCACAGATAGTGTAATGAATAATGGTTTGGAATTGTTAATCAGAGTTCCAATTCCCACTGAGTTAGTTAGATAACACTTACCTAGAGAAAGGTATGAATCCACCTCTTCTCCCACCAGCTATGGATCATTTAGTAAGACTTGTATCATTAATTCATTATTATCCCAAAAAACAAAATTCTTAGCCATAGAAAATGAATCCATCAAAAAAAAAAAAGATCCTTTAACTAGATTATAACTTTAATGCACAAAGTAACTTCAGTAATGGGTCATGAAAAGACAATTTGAATCAAGTAATGCTTTTATTTTTGTATATCCCACATGGGTAAAAATATAGGAAAAAGGAAGTTGAAAATGTAACTGAAACCTTTAGAAATATTTATTTATAGTAACTTTACCTGTTTCACTGTTGTATAATTTTCAAAAGTTAAATTGAGATATGTCTTGCACGAGATTCGAGACATATCATGACATAACATACACACACGTGCTGAAGGTAAAAAAAAAAAACAGTGCCTATGTAAAATAACAAAGCTAAAATTTATACTAAGAATAAATATATATTTGTCCCTCACTGTGTGATGTGACAAATGACAATCATCAAGCACAAATTCAAAATTGTTTTCAGTTTGTACCTGTTGATTTTCATGTGCATGAAACTCAGATGCAACAGTGATGAAAATATATATATATATATATCTATATATATATATATATAATTTTAAAGTATGCTAATTTATGGGTTAAAGTGCTCAACATGGCCGCAATATGCTGACCATGTTTGTAAAATAAAAACATTTTTATAACTCTAGATGCATACATAAAACAATCCATACATTCAGTTAAATGCAAAAAATAAAATCATCCTTGATAATGGCTAAAAGTATAGCTGAAAGCATTCAGACATACAGGAGATTCAGACAATTTTTATATAAGTTATGCCCAGAAAAGAAGAAAATAAATAAATATACATTTTGTTCCAAACCAGTAGCAAAACTGAGTTGCACACTGCAATCATCAGGTGCATGAAAATCAGAGTTGTGCTACTGGCAATGAACAAAATGTATATTTATTATTAGTATAAATTTTAGCTTTTTTATTATTGCACTGAGTACTGTTTTATTACCACCGGCACTCAATGTCTGATACTAATACATGCATATATGCATCTCTCTACTGAGTGCTGATAGCTCAGGGGTAGAATCTCCAACTGATGCCAAATCAATCAGGTTTCGATCCCAGCTTGAGGCAATCAGATGTCTAACCACACTAATGATCTGTGATACAACAAAACAGTCTGTCTATGGATAACAATATATATGCCTTCAGAAAATTTAATTCCAATTGAGCACTCCTGAAAGAAAGTGCAAATTTGTAAACAATGACTACTACTGCTAATGCTGCAAAGTTCTATGAATTGAGCCCTCTTGAACATTGGCGTGTTTATTTGAAGAGTAAGTATGTAAAAATCTGCCTTCCTCTTTACCCGGTGCTGATAACTCAGGGGTAAATGCATCTAGAGTTATAGGAATGTTTTTATTTTACAAACATGGTCAGCACATTGTGGCCATGTTCATAGTTGATATTATTGAGTGTTGGCTTTTTCTTTTTTATTAACATTGTTTCCATTATTTTTAGTCTTTTTTTTACATGTGGATGAGGGTATTATATTTGTATTAAAGAAAAAGCCAACACTCAATAACATCAATACAAACATAAATAAAATATTTGAAGATCAAAATTGTGGAGGAACTGTCTAAAGTGGTGGTTCCCCTCCCCCAAGTATTTTTGACTACCTCAGTCATTATCAAAATTTCTTACATATGACCTTGATAGGGTGCGATGGATAAATTGTCGCCCAAATTATGCAAAAATGAAAAAAAACACTCACATCACATTTTAGTAGATATATTTACCAAAATTGCACCAAAACATCTTTCAATACTAAAGAGTAAATTTGTTCTATAAAATCACCGTTGGCTTCAACCATGGCTTCCAGATTGACTTTGGAATCTCCTCCAACTCAGTGGAGAACAATCTCCTTTTTTAAGTTGGTGAATGCTGTCATAATCAGTTCATCTTTGGTGTTACAAGGAGCTTTGTTGGTTTCTCACTCAACTGCACTCCACACATAATCAAGGGAGTTGCAGTCTGGATAGTTAGGTGGCCAGATGTAAGAAGTGATGTGGTTACAAAAATTGTCTGACAGCTATGACTGGGTTCTCCTGCTTATGCGGCATGGTGCAGAGTCCTGTTGCCAGACATGGGGTCTTCCAGCAGCCACTCTCTTGACCCAGGGCAGCACTACCTCCTCAAGGCACTTGATGTAGGCCTCTGTGTTGAGTTGAGGTACTGTAGGAAGATGAACAGAAGTATAATGTCGCCATCACTAGTGATCACTCCAAACACCTTTGAATAACCATTAGACTTATCCCACTCTTTCCCATTCCTCTTCACTGTCTTCAGATTGATATCCAAATGTTTGTATTGGAGCTTCGGACATAAATGCCAAGCAGTACAGCATGCTGTTTCCAAATTTCTGGCAGAGTGAATTGTCGTAGTGCTCTTTTTCTCAAAGATGGTGCCCAACTGACCCAACTATACTGTGCAGTTGACAAAAACAAACAACATGCATGCACAAAATTAAAAATATGAAATGACAACAATTTACCCATTGCACCCTGTATATGATATACATATATTTGAATTCTAGTATAAAAATGCTGAATGTAGCCAGAAAATGGTGTCTCTGTTATGCTAACAACCTGTCATTCATGATAATGATTGAGATGGTCAAAAGTACTTGAACAAAAACAAAACATTTACACTGGGCAGTTAGTTTTATTTCAGTGTACATTTTGGGGAGAAATAGAATAAAATCATTAAACTGACTTGGTTGAATTTAATAAAACTTGTTTATTTGTAAATATGCACAGAAGGTGCTGAAAAATTCTTTGCCCAACCCACTATCCAAATCTGACCAAATATTGGCTTTTATTTTATTTTTTTAATTCCTTCAGGTTTTTTTCTTGGGTCAAGAACTTTTCAGTACTCTCATATGTGTGTGCACACACACATATATATATATATATATATATATATATATATATATATATATATATATATATATATATATATATAAAAACTCTCCCATTGTTTTTGTTGTATGAGGATTCATCAATTCAGTTTTTAGAACCAAAAAGCCAGACTATCCACATATGATTTTGATTATAATGGTGAAAGTTTGTGCAGAATCAACCACACTTTTCAGAAGGACTGTATACTGAGAACAGGTGCACATAATGTGCCACAGGGTTTCCAAATGAGCATCCTCTGGTTTTGAATTAAATTTTCCTTCTTCTGGACTGGCTGACAACCAAGGCTAAAGAGTTAAGTCTGCCCTACTATTTAACTGATTTCTCACTCTGAACTGCTCTCCATTACATAAAAAGCTTGTATGGATGATCATATTTCTTCACTATGTTTTTTTTCTTTTTGCACTGGATTTCTCCATTATGACCCATCTTTATCTTTTGTACTTTAAATATTTAAGTATTATTGATTATTCATTAAGCTTTGTAAAGATGAAAATGCTGAATTTCTTGTTATTTTGTTTTTCAGATCTTCCCTGCTGTTCTACGAGCTTTGAATAACAAAGTTGCTCGATTAGCCCTTACCCAAGAACTCAGCTACCATATCCAAAGCAACAGGGCTATGCTTGAGCACCAACAGTTTGACTTGGTTGTACGCCTGCTCAACTGTGCTTTACAGGTTAGTCACTTAGTTGCTTAATAAAATTTTCTTCCTTCAAAGTGCAGATCGTGTCTAACACTGGCTGTTTTGTTGTCTGTACTAAATGAAACATTTGATGTAGTTTAACTTTCTTTTTGGTTTTGTTTTTATGATGATACTGGTTAGTCACTATTTACATTGTTTGGACTGTTGTCTTTATTGTCATATTCACAAAATTTCGGCCGTTCTATACTCCAGCCTTCTTCAGGTGATATATGTTGGAATTATGAACCAAACCCTTTATTTTGTCCACTGGGGTAGATTGTTCTAGTTCTGCATGCAATGTCTATTCTGAATATTTCCCTTTAGTAACTCAACTTTCTAAGTTTTTGTTCACCTCTGATGTGGCCAGGTATTGAACTCACAACTTTTGGGGTCAAGTCACTGAATTACTTCAACCAGTATCCTGAACTGGAATATACAATAGCTGAAACATTGTGAGTATGACAATAAAGATGAGCACAACAGTCCGAACAGTGTAAATAGTTACAATACCTTGGTCTCATAGTTGGTTTTCAGGAATTTTGTAATGTAAATTTTCAGATTTGGGAGTTAAATATTTTGATAATGCATTCCTTTCAAAATCAAATAGAAATTGACAAATGCAATAACAACTAAATGATCTGCTGAAGATTATATTCCCCAATCAATTGTAAATGTTTTCGTTATTCTCAAAATTTGTTAATACAATATTCACTTGCAAAAAAATAAATAAAATATTCAAAATTCATCAATCAACTTTATGCTGTTCTTTAAAGAGTTGCCATTTAAAATATCTTAGTCAGATAAACTGTTTGATTCCTTCAGAAGTGTATAAGAATGTATAAAATACTTTTTGAATATGGCAAACTTAGTGATAAAAGAAATAGTTGTGTCTTTGTGTATTTCTTTAATGTAAACTTCTTGCTAAATCAACTTTGGCATTGAATATTTTTTTTGTTTTGTCCTTCAGGATGATTCTAGCATGGATGAAAATGGAGTTGCATATGCTATTCTACCTCTGGCTACCTCTTTTTGCAGAGTAAGTAGAATTTAGTATTAAGTTACTTTGACTTGCTGTTACCATCTTTATCATTTTTATGACCTTTACCAATAATTATCTTGAGGGATTTTATAATGTTTTAATTAATTGCTGATTTTTTAAATTTTATTTTTATATTCATTTTCTGAATGTTTTTATTCTGTATTGTTTCTGAGAGTTGCAATTCTGATAATTAAAATTTAAATGACTTGTCTGAATTTCCTGCAAAGTGAGGTAAGGATCTAACAATTTTTTTTTTTTTATTTTAAATTATATTTCTTAATTTTTGGGGGTTTAGAATTAAATATTAATTTTTGTTTATTTTGGAGTAGGCACAAAATATTTCGCACCCTAACTGTTGAATAGTAAAACTATATTTAGAGAAAAAGTTAAGTCTTTTTGTTTTGTTCATTCTACACTATTTCTTTTGCTAGTAAATGTTTTACAATGAAATATTCAATTTGGGCATTATTTTTCATTACTTTATAAAAATTATTTTTTTTTTTAATAGAGTTTGCCCCCAAGCAAAGCTGTAAATCCACTAACACACAAGGGGTTACTGGGTGTGAAAGAGAAAACAAACATTGCTCAGGAGTGAGAACAAAAGAAGAGTAATCAGGAGGGCAGGAGATAGCAATTGACATTGCATTTAAATATCTGAAAATTAATGTTGGCTGGTAAGCTTGGAGCTAGTAGGGAATTCCAGAAACACAAAATATGAGAAAAGAAAGCCTAGAATTTACAGTTTCCTCTAGCCAACTCAACTGTGACTTGATGAGATCTCAACGCCATTCTAGTACTGCACTGAAATTCAAAAGATCCAGTTACCATAGCATAGAGCTCATCTGAACAATTACCATAAAAGTATTTATATTAGCTTGGTGCAAAAATAATGTTGTTTTTGACGTTCAACTTTGTGAGAAAACAACATTATTTTTGCACCAACCTAATAGAAAAGGCACAGGGATGCAACCTTATGGCAAGGAGAAAGTGAAATCAGAACAGAACCAATAATATTGCTGATTCTTCTTCAGATTTTATCAAGGAGCTCTAGATAAATATGAGGAGCACATGGCAGCAATATTTTAAGCAATGACAAAGCAGCTTAGCAGCTGACCTATCTTTGCGTTTAATTACTAGATTGGATCATTAAAAAATTTATTTGCAATCTGGTTAATTTTTCCCTTTTTTTAGCATATTCTATATAATTAATTTTGCATATTCTATATAATTAATTTCTGTAATGCTTAAAGACTAACATTTACAAATCCAAGGAAGTTAACGATGTTGCAAAATAAAAACTTTCTGCCCACAATCTTATGAAATGACATTGTCTATTAGTTCATATTTAGGCATGTACTGGAATAATGAATTTATTAAGACGTTATAATTCAGATTTTTGGCGTTATTCAACTTATACCAATTTTACTGATATAACTCTTTTAGAAATGTAAAAATAACTAAAAAAATAGTGAAAGCTAAAACAAATCGCACTTAATTTTAACTCAGCTTGAAATTGAGTCATAATAAGTTAGTTGAGCATCAGTCACTTTCCCACCCCCATAATGTAGTTTCCCTCTGCCATTTCTATAAATATTTTCATCATAATTGTTCTGACGAGATTCCCTCTTTTGTACCTTGATTTTATAAATTTAAGTGCAGTACTAAATTGTTGGATAGATCTCATTATTTTACAGTTGAAATTGCTAGATGTAACCATGAGTTCTATACAAACAGTTTTTTCTTTCGCACTTCATAAGAGAGAAGAAACTGTTAGCATAGAACCTCTCTTCCAGCTTCTTGTTTTCCAATCAACTTTAATCTTCAAAAATTTAAATGTAATGTCAGTTGTTATTTTCACTTTTAATTTCTGTTCTGCTGTAGTTCACTTTCTTTAATAGTGTTTTTCATTTTCTCATATACTTTCACACTCAGTTACCTGTTGCATTTTAGTGTCTTTATTGCCTTACTTGAGGTGAAATGATTAAAAAAAACAAACAAAAAAAACCCCCAAGAAACCTTTTGATGAAATTTTTTAAATTTGTAGTTTAGAAATGATCAGGCCAATATCTTACAGGAGTATATAATATCTACATGAAAGAAAATAAAATGTCTTTTTGTTTATCTGCAGGGTCCATGAATCTTGTATATAAGGCTTGTGATGATATTTTTCCTTTTGTTTCCAGAAATTGTGCACAGGCGTAATCCAATTTGCTTACACTTGTGTGCAAGAACATGCTGTTTGGAGGAATCAGCAATTCTGGGAAGCTGCGTTCTACTTGGATGTTCAGAAGCAGATCAGACAACTTTACCTGCCGCATTATGAAGAGCATTTTGTCTCTGAACACACTAGAGAAGAGGCAAAGAGTGCTAATCTCATGCGGGAGGTGAGTCGCGACAGAGTAAGTAGATATACTTATTCTGCCTCATTTATTCATATCATTAAAACATTTTTGTCCTTTCCACTCAGTTTTTCTTTCACCTAATGTATGACTTTGTGGCAGTAAAGTGTCTTTTATTTAATTTTTCTTTTTGTTTTTCTGTGATATGTGATTATTTATATTATTTATATTTAGACTGTTGTTGCTTTCACAACATTTCGGTTGTTGTGCCCTTTGGCCTTCCTTAGGTAGATATTCTTCTGGGTAACCTACAGAGAATTCTGAACTTAGTTAATTATGGGTGTAGAATGTTATTTATAAGATCTTTATTATAGTAGTAGACTGTTTTCATTCCACTGCCCATAACTAGGGATATTATCTAGTTCTTATTTTTAGTTGCTTACCTGTTTTCATTGCCCAACTCACAAACCTTATTAAATTCAAAAAGTCTATTAAATTCACAAAGCAATGCTGCAGTGAAATTGGATCCTTAAACCTAACCTGCCTGATGATTAGTGATGCAACAAATGCTGTGATATGTGTGTCTTAATGTTTTCCAATAGTTGATTATCTTTAAATTTTATTTTTTTCAATTTTTTTTTTATAAAGAAAACTTTTTGTTTTATAGTAATTTGACTTTGAACAATTGATAATTCTAAATAATCAAATCTTAAGACTGAAGCAGTTTTTTTTTTAAAACAGTTCAAAGACATTTATCTAAAGTTTTAGCTGAAGGACAACAATCATGATCTATTTTTATCTTAATTTTATATTTTTCACCATAAAACTAATATGAGACATTAAGGAAAATTGAAAAGCTGATTCACTGGCAAAGGAGACAACCAAAATGGCAATAGCCAGCATTAGACTCCCATATACAGATTACAAAAATAAGATCATGCAATACGTTAAAGAAAAATGGCAAACAATTTGGGATATGTTTCCAATCAACAAACTATGAATGTCAGTCAACAGACTGGAAAATAGAGAATGATTACCTGATCAAAGACATGACGTATTGCTAAGCAGAGTCCAAATAGTACATACATATCTTGCACACAAATATTTACTTAAAGCAGAAACTGCACTTCAGTACATCTCTTGTGATCCATTGCTCACTGATAAGCACATCCTAATAGACTGCAAAAGATACGAAAAACATACAACAAATACCATGATGTTCAAACCCTTACTATGCTTTTCAAAAATTGTATCTGTTTCTCAAATAATAGGCTACCTGAAAGAAGTAGGCTGCTTCCCGCACATATAGAAAAAAGCACAATACATTTTATTATGTATAAATTATATTTCTAAAAACTGTTCATTTGTCCTGAAAGTATGAAATTGTTTACAAAACATATCTGTAGTTGAAGCCATAATGTACAAAATATTTGGATTTCAGCATTGAATGGCCAATGGAGGTTGTCATGCCACTGAGCAAAAATCAACCATTTCGGCATTAATGACCCATGATTGTTGATATGCCGGTAAAATAACCAATTAGTCAATCAATAAAACTAATATGAGAATTTAATTCAGATTTCATTGTACATTTATTTCAATGTGCTTTCTTCTCTAATTTTTTTATATAGCCTATTAAACCAAAAGATGTTTGCAAAAGTCAAACTTTGTGTTTTGGTTTCATTTTTTTATCACATGCTTGCATTTTTCTATTATACTAAATCCAAAATGTGTGTATGCTTCAGTTATGATATATGATATGATATATTGGATTCACAGCCAACCTGGAAATCAGAGAATTGGAAAATAGTCTCTCTTTCTCTCCCTCTCTCTCTCAGAAAAATTTGAATTTTCGAATGCAATGACATCAAATGATGTTTTTTTTTTTTTTTTTTTATATGCTTTTTTTTTTATTTTTATCTTCATTTTTAGATTGAAAATAAATTCTAAATGCTATTTATGTGATATATATTTGTTCTTTAAGATTAGTAAAATTTGAATGTAAATGTTTTTCTGTCCCTTCATCTTTTCTAATTGTGCTCTAGCACAGCAATATACTTACTACTATTAATCTGTTATGCAATGTCCTCAAACCAGTAAATTTCAGTTAAATTTGTCAGTGAATTATCAAGGTGTTTTATTCACTGATTAGGCTGGAAACCCTGCAATTGTAGCATTTTGTATTTGAATAATGGTAAAACACAGATTCATCAGTAGAAGCTGTTTCAAGTTATTAATTAGCATTATTTACTCTGTAACACAAAATTGCTTACTCAGCAAGTCTTTTTCATTTTGTTTTTGTTAATCATTTTTTATTTTTTTTATTTTAGAGTTTGGATGCCTCGCGTAGCAAATCTTGCACCCCAGACATCCACCGGAGATCTGCTCCTTGTATTTACCGACCAAAAGAGATAGGAGCTCTTGACATAGCTGCTGAGCAGGTATCTAAAATTTGAACATTTTTTTTTTTTTTTATATTTTTTTTTATTTTAAGATGAAAATGGTAGAAAGCATTGCTTTCAAATCTGCCTTCAACTCTTCAATTATCTCTCTCTCTTGTGTGCATGTGTGCGTGTCCACTAATGTAAGACTCTTCCAAATCTTTCAGCATATTGTTTAATTAACCTCAACTTGTAAATTCTTGCTTGAATATCTTAACAGGACAAAACTTATAAATCATCTTCGTCAAGTTACAACATAATTAATGAATCAGTTTTCAAAATATTATAGAAATATAAATAAAAACGATAAGTATAGTATAGTGTAGAAATAAAATTTAGACTTTGATAAAGTTAATTTCAAGTCCCTAAGTATATTAAACAACTGAGAAACTAGAGAAAAATTAAACAAATTTGTTTTATACACACAATGATAATTTGTCTGTGTAAATTATAATAAAGAGTAAATGCTTTTGCTATTGATAAATTTGTATACAAAGTCTTTTAATTATTTAAGATTTTAGAATATTGCCAATTGCTTGTATAAAGCCATTAATTTAGATGGGTATGTAAATGGATGAGGTGTCTGTTAGCCACACAATTTATAATTAAATCCTTATTTTTATTAGTTGAGGGTTTGGCCAACATTGAGCAAAGAACAGCAAGAAGAAATGATCAACAATGAAGAGTCAACTGTATACAGTCAAGCAATCCACTATGCAAATCGAATGGTGTACATGCTAATTCCTCTGGATGTTAATCGACGTGAGAAGAATTCGGGAGTTGGTTTTGATGAGAAATGTGCCAGTAACAGTAATATAACAGCAAGGTATGTGATTACATTACTTTTGTGTGAACATCTTTCTAAACAATCACTGTTTATCTTTTTTGTACTTTGATACCTTGAGATGCATTCTGCAAAGACTTCAGCAAAGAGAAAAAAAAAACCCTAATATTCCATGTGTCAGACCTATAATCAGAAGCAAATTAATGGTTGACTGTGAAAATCAGATGAATGTCCTAGGGATTCTCTCTCCCTTTATATATATATATATATATATATATATATATATAGTGATCTGAAAGTTTTGCCACTGCTACATAATTTTTCTATTTCCACACCCTAGGGTATTATCAATGAGAGAATTTCACATGAATGATGCCAGAATACCCATTAGTTGAAGGACGCCGTTCGGAGAGCCTTTGCAACAATCAACAAAGCACAGCTTTGTAAAATATCACACATGACATGTTGCCATATCATTTTGTGCCATGAAAATTATGGTGTTCATACAGACCTTCTCGGTGTGTGACAGCGTCAATGAAAGTGAATAAACTGAATCCAGTACATGTACTTTGTATTACTTGTTCTATTGTTCTAATTACTTTTTTGGTAGGGGGTGACAAGACTTTCAAACCCCCCTCATCTCTCTCTCTCTATATATATATATATATATATATATATATATATATATATAATGAAATGTTCTAAGTCCGACAATTATTTAATATATTTTCTGTTTATATGTTATTTTTATAGATACAGTTATTCAAGTAAATGCTCTGTTTATAATAAACAGTATTAATTACAGTTACCAGCCTGAATGTCTGAGAAATTTCATAGAAAATCAAAACTGTATCCTACATGGAACTATCATTTGACCTGACGTGCTATGCCATTTAACTAGATTGAAATTTGTTGTTTAAAAGCAGTAATTTGGACTTTGCTAACCAGATGCTTCCTTTCTAGCTAAATGTTACAGCATGTCCAGTCAAAATGACGGTTCCGTTTCGGATACAATCCGATTCTTGTTGGAGGACACATTTTCTACAAAATTTCTTGGATGTTCAGGCCGGTAAATGTAATTAATACTGTTTATTATAAACAGAGCATTTACTTAAATAATTGTATCTATAAAAATGTATAAACAGAAAATATATCTAACTTTCAGATAGAGTATATCTGTAAAAGGAAAATAGGAATAAAGACAAAAGTAAAACTTACTTACTTTTGTTCATTAGACACTAAATTGTGTCACTACATATCCCCATGGCTTGTCTGACTTTTTGGATAACCTGATTTAGGAGTGTTCTTAAATTTAAAAATTTTGAAAAAGCAACAACATTTTTGCTTGTGGATATACACTGCGTGCCAAATTATTATCAAGATAACTTTTTTTTCTAGTATTTCAAAAACCGTCCAATCAATTCACACAAAATGTTAGCAACACTGACCTGTGCATTCACTGAAATTTTCGTACTGATCTGCATAATGTAAACAAACTGGCACCATATTTGTTATCAGCACGGTGATTTGAGCGTGCCAAATTATTAGAATGGTTTAATAAAATTCCCAGAATTGAGCAACCAAAACATTTATTAATGTTGCACGTGAATGTTTATGATCAAAAGAAGCTAATAAATAAGATAATCAAACAAATAATAACAGATACAAAGTCACAGTTTTAAACAAATTAATAGGGAATGTGCTTTCCCTGTTTTGAAATTACTTGAAGAAGTCAACGATCCATAGAATTTGTTAATTGTAGGATGTCATCTGCTGTAATGCCATGAGATATGTCAAGAATTGCTTTCCACAACTCAGCGTTCCTCCTGAATTGTCGTCCATTGGCGTACAGTCTTCGCTTCATGATGCTCCAAAGATTTTCAATTTGGTTCAAATCCGGAGAATTTGTTGGCCACTTCGTATTTCGAGGTCCATCGAAGCCTGTTTCAAATATTCAGTAGTCTTGTGAGCAGCATGTGAGGGAGCATTATCTTGTATAAAAACAATGGCCCTTCTGAAGGCAACTCATTGCCTTTTCATCCACAGTTCAAGATGCTCCTTCATAAATGCTATGTATGCATCAGCAGTCATTTTGACACTATCTGGTACTCTCCATGGGCCCACTAATGTTTTTCCAATGATACCACCCCAGATCATTATGCCTCCACTGCATTGTTGGCATCTCAAACGCTGATGGCGATTCTGTCCGTTCATTACCCAGCCCATCAAGTGTTGCTCGAATTTCGTCTGTGACCAAACCTTTATAGAAGTCAATCTTCATATTGTTCTTTTTTTTCTTTGTTTTATTTATTTTTCAGTTGTATTATCTTTATTGCTAATATATATGCATACATACATTTATTGCATATGTATGTGTGCATATAATCTCTGTACGTAAGCAGGATAGATGTCTTATCATTATTTACATTCAAACTAATGACCAAAACATTGTAATAACAAAAACGAGGAAATGGGTTTCACTGTAAAGAGATTGTTATTCAAGTTTTTTTTTATAGCATCTAATTTGCAATCAAGAAATGATAATTAAAAATTTTGTTCCATCTCTCTCTATCTCACTTTTAAATAATGCTTTCTCTTGAGTAGTTTGTAACACGTTTATTATCATCTCTCAGTTGTGTTTCTGTTTTTGGGCAGTGTCTGCTCGGGTGTATCTCCGTCAAAGGACAGTTGCAACTGAGGAAAATTATATGGAGAGGTGCCCAGCCCTGGGGAATGGTGGAGTAATGGATAGTGGCTCAAACTGAGGAATCTGTGAGCCATTCGAATTCCTGTCGAATCCATTACATTTACTTATGTGCTAATACCCTTGGGAAAGTTATGAATCCTCTTCTTCTCCAAGCTATGGGTAATTAGCCAGACAGACCTTGGATGGCAACTGGTCTACTGCAGAAAGAAATGGCAACCTACTGCGGGGAAAAAATTCTGCCGTGTCAGTCATGTATTGAAAGATACATGATTGCCTAAGTGTATATCATGCATGGCACATAACTGACTTCATTTCTACTTTACGTTCCAATTGAAACAAAAGATTTTAATAAACCCTGTGTGTCTGTTTTAAATCTGAATCTGTTGTCTTGTGTTTTCAAGATAACAGAGGGAAATAAATAAGGAAGAGAAACTCGTAGGTAAGTAATGAAATAGAAGGTTTACTACATGAAGGTACATTTTGCAATGGACCTAATGTTAATTCTCCTCAACCCTGCTTAACTCCATAAATGGATGTTTCCATTCATTTATGTCCTATATGACAGAATCCTAAATGTGTATTTCTTTTCTTTTTTTTTTTTTTTTTTCAGTCTTGCTGAGAGTGATAGTCTTGATGCTGAAAGTGGGTTTGATGAAACTGAAGCGTCAGATGTCGGAGCCAATGTCATTCGATTTGTCACTCGATTTGTGGATAAAGTCTGCAGTGATAGCAGTGTTACTCAGGATCATCTCAAGTCACTGCATCAAATGATTCCAGGTTTGTCAAGAATTTTAGTCAATATCTCTTTGCTCATCAGTAATTCTATTTTCATCATGTTCCTTTGTAATTGTTCCCCATGCTGACCTGCCAAGCAAATTGATCTTTTGTGCAATGTTGATATTTTGAACTTATAATGTTCTGTTTCATAAAATTCATTTCTATTCACAAGAAATTTATTTATTTATTTTTTTTTGCAATATATTTTCTTTTTATTTTCTCATGATATTAATGCCATGAGAAATAAGTTGCAAAGGCTAGTGTTGTGAAAGTTGCGAAACATACTCTTCTTTATTTCTCACAACATTTGTTTTTTTCTTTTTTAAGGGGTTATATAAATTAGATGAAATTAGTTGATTATAGTTGTGATAAAAGTTATATACAACTGTATTTATGGAGAATGATCCACAGATTGTTTTAATCTTGGCCCCACCAAAAATTAAAATTTATTTTAATACACTCATTGTACCTGTGAAAACTGACAAGATTATTTAAAGACTTCTGACTTAGATTGAAATATTATTTTCTAACTCTTTTTGCATCAGATTAGTATCTGTAAGCTGTGCGAAGAACTTTACATATATCAATTATGTGTCTGTTCATAGATACATAGTAATATTTGGGGAAAAGCAAGGGAAAAGAAATGTGAAAGAGGAAAGTTAAGATGAAGTCAGAAAACAGAAAAACTAAAAAGTGCAGTTGAAAGGGAGATGGATGCAGACAAAACTTTTATTACTCCTTTACTCCTTTGACTTTTTAAAGAGGGTGAAGCTTTATTTATGAAGCAATGTCAATAGATACCACAGTATTAAGATACAATTTTTTTTCTTTTTTTCTTGAGCATCTTGAGATTTTGACCTGTACTCATATTGCTTAATTTATGTGTAAGAATAAGTACTCAAGTGGCTTAAACAAGAGCTTGAATTTTCTTATGTTTACATTTAAATAAATAGAAAAGAAAGACATTTCAATGTAACTGGTAGAAATCTTCAATTGGATTAGTAGAAAGTGGTTCGGATTGAGGAATTGAAGAGCTGAGTTCAAATTCCAGTCAAGTCCATTACATTCACTTATATGCTAATACCATTGAAAAAGGTATGAATCCTCTTCTCCCCCCAGCTATAGGTAAATGGTAGGACAGCCTGGATTCTATAGCCTTGTATGGCAACTAGTATACTGTAGAAAGAAATGGCAACATACTGCATGGAAAAACTCTGCTTCGTCAGTTATGTATTGAAAGATACATGATCGCTTAAGCGTGTATCACGTATGGCACATAACCGACTGATTTTGGCTGTGGTGATATTTAATGAGATATAGATGAGTTCAGATCACTTTTTTATCCCCATTTTTCCTTCAGATTAATTGCAATTAGTTTGTGTAATTGTCATATTGTGATATTTTTTATGTGAAAAATGTGCTCAATAGTAAATTTAAAAAAAAAATTATTTCTAGGTGTGGTTGCAATGC
Organism: Acanthosepion lycidas; assembly: GCA_963932145.1. Taxonomy (NCBI): domain Eukaryota; kingdom Metazoa; phylum Mollusca; class Cephalopoda; order Sepiida; family Sepiidae; genus Acanthosepion; species Acanthosepion lycidas. Next base: position 54,346,211 of record OZ010582.1, on the reverse strand, counting down.
ATATTGAGACATTAGAATCAATCCACAGAGAGAGCAAAAGATTGCCACCTATACAAAAGGTAAGGAAAAAAATTTTTTTTTATTATCAAGAAAGTTTAATAATTTTATTTCTGGAGATGAGTTTTAACCTTTTTTGTAATAAATAAAAAAAAAAAAAAATTATTTTAAATCTATAATTTCAGCCTTGTACAAATTTGGGTAAATTATTTTTCTCCCACATCCGTCTCCCAAATCATGCTGAAATCCTTTGTTCAAAACGTATCAAAAAAACCCATCAGAATAACATGAATTTCACCTCCTAAATTCTAACCAATCATCCACTATATACCCTTAAAATTAAAAACATATTAACAAAAACACATGTATGTATGAACTGTATTGGAGAAAAATCTCTTAATATTGAGATCTACTTAAAAGAGCATAAAATGATAATGGGAGATGAAACAAGTGTAAGAGTAAAAATAAGACCTAAATGTGTATTGGTTCTATTTCCTTTTTTTTTTCTTTTTTTTTTCTCTCAGAGTAAGTGAAAGATATATTTTTATATGCATGTTTTTTTTATTTATTTATTTATTTTTCAAAAAGATCTTTGGACTGTGAAATATATATATATATATATATATATATATATATATATATATATATATATATATATACACACACACACACAAAGAAATTGGTTATAAATTTATGATGACTAATTAAGTTGTTTCCTTATTATTTATTCATTTATTTATTTATATTGCTCTGTATATAAATTTATGCATTGGGCTCTTATGGAGTTAACTTTTTAATATTTTTATATTAAAAGGACCTCATTAGAATAATCTTACCATGTACAGATTTGGTATTATATATATATATATATATATATATATATTTTCCTCACCAGTGACAACATGGAGGTTCATGCACAACACATTCTGCAGGTGTTGAATTGTGACTGACCATTACATAAATTAAATTTTGTTAAATATATTGGGGTATTGCAATAGTGGGAAGTTCATATTTTATATGTGGATTGTTTTAAAAAAAAAAATTAACTTTTTATTTAAAATAAATATAAGAGAAGAAGAAAAAAATGTGAAATTTGTATGCAAAATAAACAAAACTAAAAAAAAAAGTGTGGGGGGGGGGAAATACGTGTCCACAAATTACTTTAATTTACAAAGGCAGAATTATAAATCGAAATATTCACATCTAATTACTTATATAATATAGTTATTCACCAATGTCATGCTACATCTGCATATGTAAATTTATATATATATATATATATATATATATATATATATATATATAGGTTTGGATGCTTGTGAATAGCCACATGAGTAAAAAATACTGGATTAAGATAAAATACTAGAAGTTAATATCTGATTATATATCCCTATGTTTGATACATTATTTACATGGAAAATATGCTCTCTTTTTATAGTCTTAGAGAACTTTTTTTTTGCCTTCCATCAGCATGCTAACCTCCAGGTGAGTGGCTGATTGTGCCGCCTTCAGCTAATATTTTCTGCTGACATGAAGTGCAGCAATTGAATCAATTGCTAGGACTGCTGCAAGGAAAGTTGGTTGACTGTTTTTTGCAAGACAACTTACCAGAATCTATCTTATACATTTATATAACTCTACCATTTGTCCATGCTTTGAATATTTCTGCAACATCTGTTCTGCTTTTGCTATAAATTTAGGGATTCTTGACAAAATCCCAAAGAATAATCTGTAATTATTATTAGTCCTGACCTGGCATCTCTGCTTCAATCACTTTCCCACTGGCATAATATAGCTTCCCTGTGCCTTTTCTATGAATATTTTCATGGTAATTGTTCTGATAATCTTTTCTCTTTAGTACCTCGACATTACAACAAATGTAAGTGCAGTACGAGATTGGTGGTTAGGTCTCATTATTTTACAGTTAAAATGGCTAGATGTAACCATAAGTTCCATGCTAAAATTTTCTTCTATTACACTTCTCGCTTGTGGAAATCTCTTCCAACTTCTTGCTTCCCAGTCAACTTGGATCTGGAAAAATTTAAATGAAATGTCAATTGTCATCTTAACTCCTGTTCTTTTATTGGCCTCTTTCTTTAATGTTTTTTTCTCAGATTCTTTCACATTCAGTAATCCCTTTCACCTTAGTGGCTTTGTCGTCTTGCTCAAGGTGAAATTATATATATATATATATATATATATATATATATATATATATAATGATGGTTGCTACTTGTTTCCAGGTTTGACTGTCTGCTAGGGTTGCAAGCTAATCTCTTTTCCACAAATTTTCTCACATTTTCTGTTTTACCACCACCTACAGAGCTAACCTATGGCTGATACTGCAACTGTCCTAAGTGAACTGTAATTACTGTTTCAGGGCCAACAGTTCAGTGATTGAACATGGTCAGTATGATCAGACTCTTGGTCATAATGACTTGTTACTTCATGCTAGCATAATAACTTCTGAACAGTTTTGCCTGTATCCTATTTTCTCTTACATGGCTTGGGTCAACTGATTTTCAAGCACTTCCTAATAGCACCACATTTTGGGATTCTCTTGTGTAGATATTACTAAAAAATTACCTCTTTGGCAAATCAACCATGATGGGATTCCCACCCAGGTCAGAGCATTAATACTCTAACCAACTTTAAAAATTAACTATTAAGTTAATTATTAAGCAAGAAAAATAAGATATGAAATCTATTAAGATTTCATATTTTATTTTTCTTGCTTCCTTTTACTTAAGCAGTGTTTTTTAAAGTGTACATAACAAAGTTGACTGTCAACCAGTCAAGGAAAAGGAATATGCTGAATTCAAAACTTGGTGTAGATAGCATAACAGTTATTGTCATGGGAAATGAAAATGACTAACAGTGTTCAAATCCTGGTCTATTCTGTTGTGTTCACTTATGCACTTGAGAAAGGTATGAATCCATCTCTTCTCTCTCCAGCTATAGGTTAAATAACAGGGCTTTCTAGCCTTTGGTAGCAGCCAATTGAAGAGGACTAATACTCCAAACCATTGAGAAAGCAATAGAGAGGTCACTCCACTATTGGCAGTCCACAGATAATAAACAAAAGGAATCTGTGAAAGGCCATGTTTGCCGATGTCCTGAAGGGACATGAGATTTATAGCCATGGGGAAGGTAATGGGAAATGACTATCTTTCTCAAGAAGTCATGGCAATTCATAAGTGATAAGAAAAGAAAAGAAAAGAGGAATCTGTGGAGAGTCATAATCACCTATGTCTTGAAGGGAGCAAACATAAAAATATTATGGAACTTTATTCATCTTTGAAATTTTATTATTGTAGGAATTCACAATATTTTTTGAAATTACCATTTTTTTTTATTTTGACACCCTGACTCTTCTAGATTGGTCTTTTGAACAGAAAAAAAAATAAAGTATAGTAACTCACTATAACTGTGTCTGTAATTTCAGCCCAAAATCCTGCTGCCAACCATTTTGCCAGGGGAAGAGATTGTCATGGATGGTCTGCGGGTATACCTGCTGCCTGATGGACGTGAAGAAGGTGTGGGTGGCAGTCTTGGTGGACCCTGCCTGTTACCTGCTGAAGGAGCTGTCTTCCTCACCACCTATAGGATCATTTTCAAGGGAATTCCTTGTGACCCACTTGGTAAGTAGCTTGTGTTTTAAAATATCACAACCATTCAAGTGCACTTTTATTTTATTTTATTTTTTTTTTAAACCAAAAGGTTTAATCTATTTGCAATCCTGTTTGAGGCAAAAATAAACTAAGTTGTAATTAAACCTTTATTGGTGATTAAATCCTACAAAATGTCATTCTGTCATTTAAATGGGATGTTCTTTCCTGGAATCGCTTCAGAAAAGTTAAGTAGTTAAGGAATTGTCACATCTAAAATTGAATCTCTTCTATTCTTGTATCGCAGAATTAATGAATGAAGCCCAAAGTAGTTCTACTGTGCCGAAAGAAATAAGGTTCAATGAAAAAATATAAGCTACCATCTGATGGAATCTGGAAAAGTTTGTCTCCTTTCTACAATATGCACCCTCTTTGAGAGTGTCGAATCCAAAGCCATTCTAGAATTCTTAAAAGTAACAAAACTCTACCCCAAAATATAAAAAGGAAACTGAATAAATACCCGGCTACAAAATGCAACTAAAATCAAATTACATCCCCCACCCTTATATAATAATGATTTATAAAAGAATTTGTCTGCAAAATAGACACAAAATAAAAATAAGTCTTAAAATTATCCAATTCTCAGCGAAATGACCTGTTAGGTTTTTTACCAGCACACCAACCCATCTAAATCTACAAGATGCGATAGACTGTATTTAAATTAGAACCTATAGGAGGCAAAGTTAAAAATAGCAGATTTTTGTATGTGCTGATACTTTTTAAACAAACTACTTTTGCAGCAAAGGCTGAATATATTTAAATTTATTATTTATCATTTTACTTAAAAACAAGTTATTTATTTATTTGAAATATACACTCCCAATAAGTCATTTTCTTTTTTTTTTTTTGTTGCTTTTTTAACAACTATATCCAATCATTATGACCCCCTTCAAGTTTGTTATACTTTAAGGCACCCCCTTCAACAGAGCATGATAGTGATACCAATTTATTTTGATTTGCCTACAAACTAAGAATTTACAAGAAATTTCTAACCATTCAGTTATTATACCCTCCCCACTCCGGAAAAAAAACTTAGGTACATGATAGTATACTAGATTATTTACAAGATCTAACTCTTGGTATGAACAGAGTTTTATTAAGGTGGAACTTGTTTTTAAATATACAATAGTCTAATTTATGTCTGCTGCCAAAATAAGAGGACAGAAATATTTAAATAAACTAGAAAGACCCATGAATATGTTGCAGTTTTCCTATTTGAATTTTCTGATGAATCTTAATTCTTAAGTTGATGAGTGAATAAGCTGATGGCAAGTTCTATGACAACAAATTATCCTTAGAAATTCTTTCACATCGTAAAATATTTGAGCTTAACAACTTTAACAAAATATTGCAATAACAATCATAAATAGGAATGCTGGTCGTTATTTTAAGTGGGTACAAATGAAAAGATTTGAAGTTAACAACTCTTTCCATTTCACTGAAACAGACGTTAAACAATTCTATCTTCCCTTTCTTTTATTCTTTCATTCATTTTCTCACTGAAACCAAGTAGTGTCTGATATGTCTTGTTTTTTCACGCAACTAAAACAATTGTCTATTATTTATGAGTGTTAAACATTTCTATCTTCACTTATTTTTTCTTTCTTTTACTGAAACCAAGTAATGTTCCCCCCCCTCTTTCTGCATGATCAAAACAGAATAGTCTATTATTTATGAGAACTATCTGAAAAAATTTGAATATTTTTCAGACTATTTGCAGATGAAGCAAGGTGTGATGGCCGTACAAAGTAACGAAGGGAGGGACAAGCATAATTTATCTGATATTCTATAGTATTGGTTATATTTTCTAAATGTTCAATCTAGCATATATATATTTTTCATCTCTACATTAACTCTGTCATATATAAGAAAGAAATATACTTTTTAAGTCATTAAAAGTCAAAAATATCCTAAGAGAACAAAGTAGAAATAAAATGTTGCCACTTAAAAAATAACAATACTGTATCATTAATAAGGTAAGAATTAGGCTGAATGACCAACAAATAAAAATCATATTGTGTTTTTTTTTTTTTTTTTTTTATAATTAAGTTTCAGGTTTCTGACAGCTGTGGCCAATATTTGTTGAATAAAACAGGAAATTTGTTTCATAGTTATTTGTAGTTGCATTTGTGTAATTTTTGTTTTCTTTTTATTAAATGTTAACTGTTTTTCTAATTTGTACAGCTTGTGAACAGATTGTGGTACGCTGTTTCCCAGTGTCCACACTCACTCGGGAAAAGCGTATCAGTGTTCAGTATTTGCAACATTTAGACCAGTGGTTGCATGAGGGCCTTCAGCTACGTTCCAGTATATTTCAGGTAAGTAATTGTTGGCATATTTTTTATTAGTTGTACACTATCATTTTGGTTGCTCTTAAAATGTTGAAATCATTTAACATTTTGTAGCATTCTATAAGTGGGTGTTGAAAATGTCTCGGCATTTTGATATTTGGGTATTAAAATAATAATTTTGGGGAGTAGGTTGGCCTAAGAACTTTTTAGCATCACCAGTTGTGTATACACACACAAACATGTGTGTGTGTGTGTGTGTGTGTGTGTATGATAAAAATATACTTGCATGTACATATAAATATATTTCTACCTCTGGTGTTAGAAATATAGTGCTCAATGTTATGTAACAGAGCTATAAGTATATATTAGTGAATATAAGTAATATCCAATGTTGATAACAACTCTTTCATGCAGTTCTTGCAATCTTCAGGTGCAGAGCATATTCCCTGCACCTGAAGATTGCAAGAACTGCATACAACTCAGTTGTGCTGTCGACATTGGATATTATATATATTCACTATAATGCACACACACACACACACAAAAGGGAAACCTTATTCATATTGTCCTTTTTATAGATTTCAGTTATATCTGAAATTTATATCTGTGTTCAGCCATGGTCTTATTAATCCAAGCTTCTGTATGGAGATATATAAGGGACCCCAAATGTCACCTAGGTATTTAAGTGTTGTAACATGTCAGATTTTTCATATATTTTATATTTTTGTTTTTTCGGAACTTAGTTTAACCTGGGGAAATTTCCCATGGAAAAATTAACAGCAGAACAAAGAACCAAAATCGTAGAATTTTATTTGGGATTTTAACAGATTCATCATTTTGTAACAAAGAGAGTATTGTTGACAGTTCCATACCAGAAAACCACCATTGGCTTTCATTATTCATTGGTAGATTCAACATTTTAGCCAACATGGCTCAATAGGTGACTTGTCACAATATAGAAGTTCATATACAGACTATTTGCAGATGAATCATAGATATGTGCAAGACTTTGTTGAACCAGGGACATTGCTTACAAATACTTAGATCAGTTGAAGATGTCTCGGATGCCCTTGTATTGCATACTGAGAGACAGTTTGCACCTATACCCATACAAAGTGCAATTTGTACAGAAGATGCAACTGACATTGATAATGTTTAAATTACTTGGTCCAATTTCAGAGACTGGCTAATGAAGATATTGAATCTGTTCATTAGCTGACTATGGGTCAAAAAGCTCATTTCCATTTGAATGGATTTTGGTTCTTTCCGCCACTGTAATTTTTTCTGTGACTAATTAATTGAAGATCTGGAAAAAAAAAAGTATGAAAGATGTTTTAAATATATATATATATATATATATATATATATATATATATGATGACAAACTGGGGAAAAAATATAATATATGACAGGTTTAGGACTTCATCGGACTAATATATATATATATATATATATATATATATATGTGTGTGTGTGTATGTATTGTAAATTAGCTAATTAAAAATTAATATATAACATTTTATATACTGCAGGGGCATGAATCAGATGGTCTTCTCCCATATTCCAGACAATAGTTAGAACTATCTGAAAAAATTTGAGCGTTTTCCATGTTTTCAACTTTGACCTTTCTTTAATGCCCCTCAAGTTGTTTTTTTTTTTTTTTTTTTTTTTTGGTAATGGATTTTAAGTTTAAGATATTAACTTCAAAAAAGATTTAATACTTTGCATGAATTGTGTCACTCAACCGTCTGCAGATTAATCATTAAGCTAAATAAACATGTGTCTAGGTCCTTAGCAACTGAAGAAATCAAAACAAAAGGCAACAGCAGTTTAGATAAAATACTTATTTTAATAAACAAAAATAATGTATAAAATAATAAAAAAAAAAAAGTTATGTGTATATTTTAAAAACCTGCTTCACCTCATTTTACAAATTTGATTGCATGGTCATCTACAGCAAACTTCCTGTTCTTTGTAGCTCTTAATAAATTTTGTCTTGTTTTCTCTTTCACCATCTATTTACTGAAGCTCACTAAGTAGGTTATGCATTGTTTTTCCTCAGTCCCTTTTACCTTCAATCTGTTCTGTGTGTGTCAAATTTTCCAAGCTCTCTTTCCTCATGTTTCCTAGAAATTTCAACTGTCTATTCTTAATATTAACTATGTTAACTATAAGTTTTTTCTTTTTTTATAAAATTTTGTTGTTGCTCATATATTCAGTCCATGTTATCCTCAGCATCCTTCTGTAGAACAAAATTTGTCTTAATTGTCTAAAAAAGAAAAAAAAACAATTTTTGCTTGAACCTATTTACTCATTTTTTTTTTATTTTTTTTTTTTTTTTTTAATTTCACTCTTGCTTGCAGTTGATGAAAATTGTTTTTGATGAAGAAGTTGGATCTGATAATGTAGAGACGTTTAGAAAATTGGTTCATAAAGTACGCAACCCAGTCAGAGTGTTTGATACGTTCACATTCGTTGGCCACAGCACGCTTCAACCTACACCCATTCATAAACAGAAAGAGAAAAATGCAACTATTAAGTAAGTTCCTTAATTATCCATCTCTTTTCTCTGTTTTTAGTTAATAATTATAATTAATGTTTTTTAGAAGTTTGCAAGATTGTCACTTCAACCAATCAGTAAATAAAAAAATGTTTTGTGTTTGTCCAAAATACTCAATAAGTAAAAATGACAATGAACACTTGATTATATTATACCTTCATCTAATGAAGCATAATGGACCTCTGTTAGGTGACTATTCCAAATTTTCTTTTTTTAATCTTTATGAACAAAGAATAGATATTTTCTCATTTATTATGACTTAACCTAAATATTAAATTGTAAAGCTATATATAATGATTTTTATTTCTCTCTTGTATATGAAAGTGAAAAATAAATTATGTTCTGTTTTTAAATCACAACTATTTATGATTGTTGGGTGTGCTTTGAGATGTTTATTATTTTGTATGGCTTAAAAATCGCAAGTATTGACTGAAAAAGCTCTTTCTCGTTGCTTGTCAAATTTCTTTTTCAGTTTCATTAGTAATCAGGGAAAGGAGTTGTCACTAAGGAATGTGACATTGTTAAAAAAAAAAAAAAAAAATATGGGTTGGTCACCAGTTCTGCTGAGAGCTGGCTGATATTTGATATGTGGTGCATTAATTAATCTATGTAAAATATTGGTAACAAGGATATTTTCCTTGGTGAAGTAAGACAAGATTGCTACACAAATGTTTTGCTGTTAAATAATTCTAGAACAAAAGAAGACGTAAAGGATTATAGTGGTGTTGATTTCAGACAATTTGCCAAGAAAACCTTGATAAAGACAGTAAGGAAAGCCGGTTTGAAACCCAAGCAATCATCTCGAAAGCAGAAGTACATGCTACCAACCCCTCCATCGTCCAGGCGAAGCCTGTCACCACGATCCTCAGACAGTGAATCAGAACGACCAAATAGTGAAGCCTATGATGAACTTTCCAGTAAGTATCTTTTGAGTTTCAGCTGTGTCCAACTCTCTTTCAACTGGTGAAAGTACAACTCCTTATTTGGTTTTGTTGTTCTTGCTTTGTTTCAAATGTTAAAATTTTTTTCAAAAACTTTTACTGATACTGAACACAATTTTGAATTTATTTGTGAATCAAAATCTGGTTTTAGGTGGGTTTTATTTAATTTTTAATTTTGAAAATAATTTTCAAATTTTGCATATCTATTGGAAGAAAAATAAGTGAACATAATGAAAAGTTATTCTTGGGAGTATGGTATAATTAATGCTATAGAGATATTTATTAAAATGAGAAGAAACTGGATGAGAACAAGATATAATCATCATTAATGTCAATTAAAAAAAAAAATAGAAACTGAAAGAAAAATCTGAAAATCTGACTGGTTTTCATTGAGAGCCCTTATTGAGCTCTGGAGAGAAAGGAATAAGAACCAGTTAGCTTTACTTTTGTTTCTTTTTCTTTTATTTTTTCTATAGTTTTCTTCTTTTTTTCTCATTTTCATTGTCCTTTTCTCTATCTCGTTTTCATTGTCTTTTTTTTCTCTCTCTCTCTATCTCGTTTTCATTGTCTTATTTTTCTCTCTCTCTCTCTCTCCAATTTTCAATGTTTTTTTTTTCTCTCTCACTTCAATTTTCGTTGTTTTTTTTTTCTCTCTCTCTCTCCAATTTTCATTGTTTTTTTTTCTCTCTCTCTCTCCAATTTTCATTGTTTTTTTTCTCTCTCTCTCTCCAATTTTCATTGTTTTTTTTCTCTCTCTCTCTCCAATTTTCATTGTTTTTTTTCTCTCTCTCTCTCTCTCCAATTTTCATTGTTTTTTTTTCTCTCTCTCTCTCCAATTTTCATTGTTTTTTTTCTCTCTCTCTCTCTCTCCAATTTTCATTGTTTTTTTTTCTCTCTCTCTCTCTCTCTCCAATTTTCATTGTTTTTTTTCTCTCTCTCTCTCCAATTTTCATTGTTTTTTTTCTCTCTCTCTCTCCAATTTTCATTGTTTTTTTTCTCTCTCTCTCTCCAATTTTCATTGTTTTTTTTCTCTCTCTCTCTCTCTCTCCAATTTTCATTGTTTTTTTCTCTCTCTCTCTCCAATTTTCATTGTTTTTTTCTCTCTCTCTCTCCAATTTTCATTGTTTTTTTCTCTCTCTCTCTCCAATTTTCATTGTTTTTTTTCTCTCTCTCTCCAATTTTCATTGTTTTTTTTCTCTCTCTCTCTCTCCAATTTTCATTGTTTTTTTCTCTCTCTCTCTCCAATTTTCATTGTTTTTTTTCTCTCTCTCTCCCCAATTTTCATTGTTTTTTTTCTCTCTCTCTCCCCAATTTTCATTGTTTTTTTTCTCTCTCTCTCTCCAATTTTCATTGTTTTTTTTCTCTCTCTCTCTCCAATTTTCATTGTTTTTTTTCTCTCTCTCTCTCCAATTTTCATTGTTTTTTTTCTCTCTCTCTCTCCAATTTTCATTGTTTTTTTTCTCTCTCTCTCTCCAATTTTCATTGTTTTTTTTCTCTCTCTCTCTCCAATTTTCATTGTTTTTTTCTCTCTCTCTCTCTCCAATTTTCATTGTTTTTTTCTCTCTCTCTCTCTCTCCAATTTTCATTGTTTTTTCTCTCTCTCTCTCTCTCCAATTTTCATTGTTTTTTCTCTCTCTCTCTCTCCAATTTTCATTGTTTTTTCTCTCTCTCTCTCTCCAATTTTCATTGTTTTTTCTCTCTCTCTCTCTCCAATTTTCATTGTTTTTTTCTCTCTCTCTCTCTCTCTCCAATTTTCATTGTTTTTTTCTCTCTCTCTCTCTCTCCAATTTTCATTGTTTTTTTTCTCTCTCTCTCTCTCTCTCCAATTTTCATTGTTTTTTTTCTCTCTCTCTCTCTCCAATTTTCATTGTTTTTTTTCTCTCTCTCTCTCCAATTTTCATTGTTTTTTTTCTCTCTCTCTCTCCAATTTTCATTGTTTTTTTTCTCTCTCTCTCTCTCCAATTTTCATTGTTTTTTTTCTCTCTCTCTCTCTCTCCAATTTTCATTGTTTTTTTTCTCTCTCTCTCTCTCTCTCCAATTTTCATTGTTTTTTTTCTCTCTCTCTCTCTCTCCAATTTTCATTGTTTTTTTTCTCTCTCTCTCTCTCTCTCCAATTTTCATTGTTTTTTTTCTCTCTCTCTCTCTCCAATTTTCATTGTTTTTTTTCTCTCTCTCTCTCTCCAATTTTCATTGTTTTTTTTCTCTCTCTCTCTCCAATTTTCATTGTTTTTTTTCTCTCTCTCTCTCCAATTTTCATTGTTTTTTTTCTCTCTCTCTCTCCAATTTTCATTGTTTTTTTTCTCTCTCTCTCTCCAATTTTCATTGTTTTTTTTCTCTCTCTCTCTCCAATTTTCATTGTTTTTTTTCTCTCTCTCTCTCCAATTTTCATTGTTTTTTTTCTCTCTCTCTCTCCAATTTTCATTGTTTTTTTTCTCTCTCTCTCTCCAATTTTCATTGTTTTTTTTCTCTCTCTCTCTCCAATTTTCATTGTTTTTTTTCTCTCTCTCTCTCCAATTTTCATTGTTTTTTTTCTCTCTCTCTCTCCAATTTTCATTGTTTTTTTTCTCTCTCTCTCTCCAATTTTCATTGTTTTTTTTCTCTCTCTCTCTCCAATTTTCATTGTTTTTTTTCTCTCTCTCTCTCCAATTTTCATTGTTTTTTTTCTCTCTCTCTCCAATTTTCATTGTTTTTTCTCTCTCTCTCTCTCTCTCCAATTTTCATTGTTTTTTCTCTCTCTCTCTCTCTCTCTCCAATTTTCATTGTTTTTTCTCTCTCTCTCTCTCTCTCTCCAATTTTCATTGTTTTTTTTCTCTCTCTCTCTCCAATTTTCATTGTTTTTTTTCTCTCTCTCTCTCTCCAATTTTCATTGTTTTTTTTCTCTCTCTCTCTCTCCAATTTTCATTGTTTTTTTTCTCTCTCTCTCTCTCCAATTTTCATTGTTTTTTTTCTCTCTCTCTCCAATTTTCATTGTTTTTTTTCTCTCTCTCTCTCTCCAATTTTCATTGTTTTTTCTCTCTCTCTCTCCAATTTTCATTGTTTTTTCTCTCTCTCTCTCCAATTTTCATTGTTTTTTCTCTCTCTCTCTCCAATTTTCATTGTTTTTTTTCTCTCTCTCTCTCTCTCTCCAATTTTCATTGTTTTTTCTCTCTCTCTCTCTCTCTCTCCAATTTTCATTGTTTTTTCTCTCTCTCTCTCTCTCTCCAATTTTCATTGTTTTTTCTCTCTCTCTCTCTCTCTCCAATTTTCATTGTTTTTTCTCTCTCTCTCTCTCTCTCTCCAATTTTCATTGTTTTTTCTCTCTCTCTCTCTCACTCCAATTTTCATTGTTTTTCTCTCTCTCTCTCTCTCTCTCCAATTTTCATTGTTTTTTTCTCTCTCTCTCTCTCTCCAATTTTCATTGTTTTTTTCTCTCTCTCTCTCTCTCCAATTTTCATTGTTTTTTTCTCTCTCTCTCTCTCTCCAATTTTCATTGTTTTTTTCTCTCTCTCTCTCTCTCCAATTTTCATTGTTTTTTTTCTCTCTCTCTCTCCAATTTTCATTGTTTTTTTTCTCTCTCTCTCTCCAATTTTCATTGTTTTTTTTCTCTCTCTCTCTCCAATTTTCATTGTTTTTTTTCTCTCTCTCTCTCCAATTTTCATTGTTTTTTTTCTCTCTCTCTCTCCAATTTTCATTGTTTTTTTTCTCTCTCTCTCTCCAATTTTCATTGTTTTTTTTCTCTCTCTCTCTCCAATTTTCATTGTTTTTTTTCTCTCTCTCTCTCCAATTTTCATTGTTTTTTTTCTCTCTCTCTCTCCAATTTTCATTGTTTTTTTTCTCTCTCTCTCTCCAATTTTCATTGTTTTTTTTCTCTCTCTCTCTCCAATTTTCATTGTTTTTTTTCTCTCTCTCTCTCCAATTTTCATTGTTTTTTTTCTCTCTCTCTCTCCAATTTTCATTGTTTTTTTTCTCTCTCTCTCTCCAATTTTCATTGTTTTTTTTTCTCTCTCTCTCTCTCTCTCCAATTTTCATTGTTTTTTTTTCTCTCTCTCTCTCTCTCTCTCCAATTTTCATTGTTTTTTTTTCTCTCTCTCTCTCTCTCTCTCCAATTTTCATTGTTTTTTTTTCTCTCTCTCTCTCTCTCTCCAATTTTCATTGTTTTTTTTTCTCTCTCTCTCTCTCTCTCCAATTTTCATTGTTTTTTTTTTCTCTCTCTCTCTCTCCAATTTTCATTGTTTTTTTTTCTCTCTCTCTCTCTCTCTCCAATTTTCATTGTTTTTTTTTTTTCTCTCTCTCTCTCTCTCTCCAATTTTCATTGTTTTTTTTTTTCTCTCTCTCTCTCTTCAATTTTCATTGTGTTTGTTTTTTCTGTCTCTTGCCATTTATGGTGATTATCTTTTATACTTGTCCATTTTCCTCTTATTTTAAAAAATATCTTTTTTATAATATGATATTAATTATATTAAAAATATCTTATGTTTATAAGACTTAGTTTTTAGAAACTATGAAGAGATGACTAAAGTAAATACACTTATATATATATATATATATATATATATATATATATATATATATATATATATATATATAATAGTTTTAAGATACGTTATACTTATGAGTAAAAGTGCTCAGTATCTTGGATAGTGTGTGTAAATATAAGAGGGAACACTGAGGCCAACAAAAAGTGGCAACAGTCTGTTAAATGCCATCTTTATGGCCTGAAGATTGTGGCCAACTATGAAATAAACAGTTGTCACTTGGTATTGACCTCAGCATCTACTCGTATACTAGACTCTCACTTCATTTTTTTTTTTTTTTTTTTTTTTTTTTTTTTTTTGAGTGTGAGTCTCCAACAGCTCAATTCATAGAATCAACAACCACACTACCTGCACATATGATTTGATTATATTGGTGAAGGCTTGTGCAGAACTAACCACACTTTTTGAAATTTTGGAAGAACCAAATACTGAAAACTGGTGCTCATAATGTGCCACAAGTTTTTCAAATGACCCTCTTTAGGTTTTGAATTCAGAGTTGTCCTTTTCCTAGAATGTTTGCCAATCATGGTTAAAGATCTCAGTTTACCCTACTATATAATCCGAAACTAAGTAGAGATCTCTCTTTCATTTTCTATGTATGAGTGTACAGCAGCTCAGCTCTTAGAACAGCCAGTCTATTTACATATATGATTTGATTATAGTGGTGAAAACTTGTGCAGAACCAACAAAGCTTTTTGGAAGAACCAAATACAGAGAACTGGTGCTCGTAATGTGCCACAAGATCTCCAAAAATATTATCTTTTTAAATTCATTATCACATTAACTGGGCAGTGGTTTTCTATTGTTAGTGAATTGTTTAATCTTGCAGTTTGTATTTGAAAGTAGAATTCCCAGATTTCCTACAATTCCATTTTCAAGATTGACCAGCAATATGCTCCTGCTGAAAATCTGACAATTCTCATGTACCTGGAGTAAGAGACATTGTGAAGTGATTCTGCAATTATTTTCAGTTTTACTTGTAAATTGAGTAATTTTCAATATGAAATCTGAGTAGATTTGTGTCTATTTACTTTTATCATGTATATGGTTTCATTAGTTTCAGCTTTTAGGGATAAATGTAAAAAGTGACCCAAGGAATTGACTCCTTTGATGTTTGGTTGTTAGTCCACCATTAAAATTCTATTGGCTGCTGGGATGACTTTTTGTTTTCATTTCAATTCCAGTAATTATGAAATGAGGAAATCTTAAATTAAGTGTTTGGGCTTCTACAAAGCTGCAAGATAAAAGTATTCATGTTTATTAAAGAATATTCCCTCAGGTAAAAAGAGAAGGACTGATAACAGTTTAAAATTGGTATTATGGAGGTGAGGTACTGAAAAGATTTTGCCTCTCACCAAGAAGTGATTAAAAAGAAATTGTTTTCAAGGTCATTTAGTCAGGTTTAGGGCCACGACCTTTTTATCTCTCCTGATATTACTTGAAATTCTTTGAAGTTACATTCTGTGAAAGGTGGAAGATATTTTTCTTTTACTTCTAGTTTTTTCTTTTTGTTCCTTTGTCTTTCTTTTCCGTTTTTCTTTACTTTTCTTTTCTTTTTTTTTTCAATATCTTTCTCAAAAGAGACTGTTTAAAATAAATGGAAGTGCCAGAAAATTAGAGACCCCAGTTTAGTTTTTTTCCCCTCCTGCCTTCTACAACTTGTAGAACTTGACTCAGCATAATAACCCCTTCTCCACCATGAAACTGATTCCAGGGACATTTGTCATATTTCAACCCCCCCATTGACCAAGTATGAGACATGTTGCAGACCTCACTAAATTCCCTTCACCAACACCTAATAAACTCGGCTTGGTTATGGACAGTCCCAGATAGATTGTACTCGCGTAATTCCACCATCTCGTACACATAATGCTATGTTGCATTGTCAACATTTAGACAAAATGAGGTGCTACGCATTTTGGGGTGTGTGGGTTGTCTCTAATTTTTTCAACACTTCCCTAACCCATTAACTGCTGTTGAAAATGTTTGTTTGCAGTTGAGCCATAGAACTGTAAAGACAGAAAAATTCTGTCTTTTCCTTCAGTCACATTGTGTGTTACGTGACATTTTTTGACCTTGAGTTTCCTCCCAATTGTTGCAGGTACCAGGAGTAATTATAGTGAAGGTTCCCCATCTGGTATGTAAGAAGTGTACTGCACTGGCTAACAGTTGACTTCATACAGTCATTGCGCTGTCATTGACTTCTTTTGTTTTTGTAATAGGATACATTTTACTTAAAACAAAGTTTATCTTTTTTTTTTTCTTCACCCTTATTTCTTCTCATTCCAAATGAAAAGGTCAATAACAACAATATTCAGACTAGGATGATCTTGATGCCTCTCATTTTATTTGAAATCAAGTGTAGCCCATTTCAAGGGCATAATATTTGAATTTAGGGATGAGATATTTTTCTTTTTTTTAAAGTTACATGTGGACACATGCGCGCACACACACACACACACACACACACACACACACACACTGCTTGTATTTGGGCAGCATTTTTGTCATTTATGGACATATGTTGACGACCGAAGAAATTTCTTTAAGATTTTATGTATGTCTTCATTTCTGACTGCTTTCCAGGCAGACTTTGAACATAAATTGTTCCATGTTTTTCTGTGCATTTTTAGCTTTCATAAGCCATTATCAAATATTTATGAATGAATAAGGTTGTGTTGACAGATATGCAATGTTTCTTTGCTGGTTTTTCAAAATGTTCTATTTTCATGTATTGCTATGTATAGTTTTGAGTTGTTCAAGTATTGAAATTTCATGCATCAGTTGGTGGTGTCATTTTGAATTTAAATTTATTTTAATTATGAAATATATTTAGTATGTTTTTTCATAAATCTAATGAAATTTATCAATTTTGTTTTTTTTTTAATGTTAGCACATTTTGTTGGTTTTTACAAACCAACAAAATGTTTACATAGTATAGTATTTTTGTCATAAGTATTTAATGGTTTTCTTGTGTTTTATTATTGTATTATTTATAGATATTCGCTGATGCATGAAGATGTGATACTTGAAAGCCCTCAAAGAAATGCAATGCTTCCCTATAGAAATTTTATCAATACATGAAAAACAAAACAAAAACACTCTGAAGACATTGGGCAGTTTATGTTCAAATTTTCCCTGGAAACCAGAAAAATGGCCTGAACAAATAAAAAAAAAAATTTTTAGTTTTCAATCAAGACATTTGCAACACCCTGATGGAAGATAAAATTGCAACACCCTGAAACACTCAGTGTCTGTTCTGGGTCCAATTTGTGTATGCTACTTGGTAGTCAATGTTCTGTTAAATAATTTGGGGCCTTTTTAAATTGTTTTTTAACTCAAAATATTTGTGACTTATCTGGGCCGAACTGTGAATGTTTGAACCTGGTGGAATATAGCTTGTCTGAACATTTGCAGTGGAAAGAGCAAATATGTTTGTGATGATTTGTTTGAGAGAAAGGAGCTGTAGGGTTGAAAATAATTGCCTACAAGGCTGTACAACCACTTTTGAACTCTGTCGAGGCTGGAAAGGTTTGTGAAGCTCCAGCCCAGATATAGTAACATACTAAGCTTTAAGCAATAACATAAGATAAAATCCTGTGTCATGGAAGTATTATGCTATAAGGATAAAACATTGTTCAATTACCCCCCCAAAAAAAACATCAGCATTAAGGTTGGGTTGATTTTAGTTGGCTTCAAGATGTGGTTTGTGCTTCCCTATCAGTTTTGACTGATCACAACCTTTCTTACTCCAATAAAAGAATCTTACTTTGGATCACAGGATTGTATTGGTTCTTCATGAGTGAAGGGTAATTGTGTGTTGTGAGGTGAATTTTTTTTTTTTTTTTTTTACCCTTTTGTTTCATGCCCTCCAGTATTTTCTGACATTGAACTTGCAAAATAGATTTTTGACCCTTGGAATTATGATCTTGAACATAAAATTTTTTGATCTGTACCTTGCCTTTTGTTATGTTACTCATGCATCATGCTACTTATGTGTTTAATTTTGGTAGATTGAAACACATATTCAGGGTGTAGTAATTTATTTATATTATTTAGTAATGTTACTTATGTGTCTAATTTTGAGTAAACTGAAATGCATGTTCAGAGTGTTGCAAATTTATTTTCTGTTATTAATGTTTGTAAATCTTACTTTTGGTTTATAAAATGCTTAAAATGAAGAATTATCTTTTGAATAAATTGAAAATAATGGGAGAGACAATCTGATTCTGTTGATGTTGACCTTTTGGAAGTCATGGCCTACTTATGCTATACTTCCTCTGCTGCCAATACTGTTGCTGCTTCTGCTACTACATGCCTACATTAATGGCTTTTATTTGTTTATTTCTTTCATTTATTTACTCTTACCCTTTTGTCTTTTCTTTATCCTGATGTAGGAAATAATAAACTTACTTGTTTGCACAGTAATGACCAGCTACAGTATTAAAATGGTGGTCTGGGTTTTTTATTTCATTTTTTTTAATGAAGCATGTCAAATTGCAATAATATGAGGGGAAATAATGTTACCATGATTAACAATGCTAAAAATATGTGAACTTGTTTCTGATATGGTGATGTTTGTTTATTGGCCAACACTCCTTTTGGAAATTTGTATATCCCAATTGGCAAAACCTTATTAACCGATTGAGTTTAAAGGTTATACTCAATAAATGTTAATAAAATTGCATTCAGTATTTTTCTCATCAGTTTCAATTTCTGGCACTATTTAAATTGACTGGTCTACATATAAAAAAAAAAAAAAAAAAAAAAAAAGAATGAAAAATTTACAGGGGAATAATTTTAGCAGATTAGCATTCATTAGACCTTTCATTGAAATTTGTCAGAATTAAAAAAATTTTTTTTTCTCATAATTTTAGAAAGGGCAGGGTCCTGTTCATAATATTCAGTGTCAAATCAATTCTTGACTGCTTAAAGAGTTATTTGTACTTTGTTTTTATTTACAAATGTCAAATTTGAAGCTGTTCCTACATCATTGATAGGGAAACCCTTATTAATAACAAACTTTTGAACATTAAAACCATCATTGGAGAATGGAACACAAAATGCAATAACAATAGAAGAGAACAGGTAGTGATGACCTGCCTTTACATAGGGTCACACCTACATCCCACTATTTACTGGAGGGTACAGAAGCCCCAACATGCACTACAAGCCAAGACAGATTTACGGTAAAACATATATTGCTGGATTGTGTTGACTTTGACCTAACTTGTGCAAAACATTCCCATGAGAACAATTTAAAAGATCTTTTCAACAAAACCATCCAAGGTATTACATTTTCTAAGAGAAGTGGGATTATATGCAAAAATATGAGTTACTGAACAATGATATTCCAGCTATATGCATCATTGACATTTAGTCCTGTACCAAACTTATTCTACAAGGAATGATTATTTTATCTCTGTGAACTTATTCTAAAATTTTGTCAGCATTAAATGACCCATTGATCTTGATGTGCCGTAAAACAAAACAAACAAATGTATGTCATTGATAACTGTGTACTATTGATTTTGTCCTTTTTCCTAATTTGTAATAGAATGCTGTTATCAATGATGTAAGCGCAGTTTCAATATTGACATTTGTAAATAAGAACAAAGTACAGATAATTCTTTAAGAAGTCAGGAATCGATTTGAGACTGTATTTATGTTATAAACAGAAGTCTTAGTTATAAAAATGATGAAAAAATACTATATTTTGATTCAGGCAAATGCTGTGGCTAGAGGAAGGTCTAATGCTAATCTTCAAAAATGATTAAAAAAAACAAAAAAACTCCTTTATCTTTTTCATGAGCAGACCAGTCAATTAAAATCATGTTGAATTTTCCAAGGCAAGTTTGTGTTAGTATTTTTCATACTTTTGAATAACCGTTTTCTTTCTGTTTGACCTTAAGCCGAGTAATTTTCATTTTTTGTTGTCTTTAGATAGCCTTTTCTTACTTTGAATTTTAGGTATCTTTTTCATTTGGTTATATTGAGATTTTTTTCCTTTATAATAAATTATATATACATTTTTTTTTTCTGATGACAATCCAATATCTAAGTTTTCAAATTTAATTCAATCCAGGAAATTGAAAAAAAATTTGTTCTATGTTTGATAATTTTCATTTCTTTTAAAAATTCTTAAAGCTTTCATTTTTGCCAGATTGCTGTTAGAATTCTTGTGACATAACAAAAGGAGTGTTCTGCTTAAAGAAACATTTGACAATATCAGAAATTCTTTCATTTAAAGAAACTAACTTTTAAGATTATTGCTTGTCATATTTAATGGCTAACTTCAAAACTTCACTTGATCTTAAAAAAAGAAAAAGTATTTAATGTTTGCACACTTGTCCAGTCCTTTGAACAAGAGTAGAGACTTATTCTTTGTTCTCTGTTTAGGACTGGGTTTTGTTTCCTTCTAAAGTGTTTTCATTCTCTTTCACTCTCAGTAACCCCTTGCATCTTACTGGCATTATTGCTTTGTTTGGGGCGAACTGATAAAAAAAATAATCCGTAGAACAAATGTAAAATTGGATTTTTTTAGTTCCATTCCTTTGTGAACTTTAAGATGGACTAATTCTGATTTCACTGTCCCTCTAAGACAGGAGTCACCAATTTTTTTTTTTTTTTTTTACAGAGGGACAGGTAACTGAAAAAATGATGGGTGCAGACTGGATAACCATTTTGTTTAATACAATTCACTGAATATAAAAAATAAAGATGACAAACATTTATTTACCAAAAAGTTATCAAAGGAGGCAACATTAGTAATAAAGTAGTTATATCACACCCAGTGTGCACATATTCTAATCTCACAAACTAAGCTGCAAAAAAGATTAACGAGATTTGTGAAACTCACCTTTTACCTTTTTAAAATATAATCAATATTTGTTTTGGAATTGCTGCATCCAATCAAAAGAATTACTTTCAAATGTTCATGTCAACCTCATTACATGTGCTGACTACATACTTTTGATTTTATAATGAGTTCAGGCAAAAAGTATATGACAATTTGTTGAAGTCAGTACTTTTTATACACAGCACTCTGCAAACTGGTTTAAACATGGCAATGCAAGTTAAAACACCATCCCTGCAGCAGGTTCACAATTGCTTTTCTTAGAAACTTCATAACAGGTACTTACACAAAAAGCACTTGGATATTTAAAAATTGCAAAAGTCATCAAATTTTTTTATTTCACTGATTTTCCTAAAACTTATATTACTGTCAGATGCAAAAATCAGATTGGACAAATTTGGGCATTTTTACTTACATTAATTTTAATTTTTTCCACATAGTAAGTTTAACTGCAATCTATTGATAATTCCATAAAATAATTATAATTTAGCTGATTTGTGGCACAGTGTGGTTGTGGGCTGGATGAACTGACATCACAGACTGTAGTTTGGTGACCCCCTGCTCTAAAATAAAGTCTAAATATCCAACTTAGAGATTTTATTGAAATTGGTTTTAAAAGCCTATAAAGATTTCTTTGCAATGTATATTTAGAAAATGGGTATGTGTGCGTTTAAAACTGATATGTTTTAGAAAATGTTGCTGTAATCTTACAATTTGACATGCTACAATCGGATTAACCCCCCCCTTTTTTTTTTAAATAAACATTGATCTTTGGTAAAAAATATTTTTGTTGGCAATACATTTTGTTTAATTTTGTGGTTTGAATTTTTTTTTTTTGTTATCCTTGTTTCTTCCGAGGAATGAGAGATCACATAATATGATGAGTTTACATGATGCAAAGAATTAGATCAGTTTTGTTTTTGTTTTTAAATTCTTCAAAGTAATAAAAAATTAGGTAACTGTAATAATTAAAAAATATTTTCATATTTGACACTTTAAATTTTAATCAGTTTTAATAATATAAAAAAAACTCTGGTCTCTTTGACAGTTATAAAAAAATACTAATAAAAAAATCAGTACAAATTATTCACTTTTATTGACAAAAATGCATTTAAAATATCAATGTTTAAAACTAATAACTTTAAGTCAAATCTATTTTTATTCATTTGATATTGTTTTAATTGAAATGTTTGGATAATTTTTCATGAGTTAGTAACCATTTTGTTTTCATCATTCATGTTACCAATTGGGGAATGTTTGAATTTTCTGTAGTTATTCCTCTTTACTGTAACTTGAATACTTATTGTGAATATTCTTTGCATTTTCTGTTTGTTATTCACTGACTTTTTTTAATTGAATTTCTGACAGGTAAGGATGTACAACATTACTGAAAAATACTTTGTTGGATTTAAAAACTTGTTCCAATAATAATAATGACAATTGGTCTTTTAATATACATAATAATCAAATTAGAAAGGAGTACTTACAAAGCTTATAGTAGCTATAAAAAATATTTTAGATTTTGTTTTCTAAAAAAGAAAATCTCAATTTCCCTTTATTTTTTATTTTTTTTTTGCTTTCTGTAAATGATCAATAAATTGGTTTCATTTGATTATTTAAATTTTCTTCATTAATTGCTGATTGCTCTTAGCATTTATGCTTTTTCTTTTCTCAAATGAATTATAAAAAAAATCAAGACCATTTTGAATTCCTTTCTCTATTAGTTTTTCTTCATTTGTTTACCCAATAAAAGACCAGAGAACCACTCAAGGTAGATGGTTATTAATGAGGTTGAAGCCAGATGATAAAACAGGATATCGATCAATAAACTGAGTGACAGTACTTTACCAAGCAATAGAAGAATTCATACTGAGGAGAAATTTCAAGACCTTAAATAATTCCTAAAGCACTTTGGCAGGAAGGCAGACAAGTCTACTAATGTCACTATTTAGAATGCATTCATTAAGCTGAGGAGCTCCTTGGCTAACAAATTTCTGAAATTTGTTAGCCAAGGATAGTGAGTTTAATCCTTGGTAGGACTACAATAGTCAGCATAGTTAACACACTTGTTACATCAACCAGAAAGGAAATAATTTTAATATAATGCACTAACATCACTTGATCAAAGAATTTAAAACCTTTGTTTTAATATTTAAATTGATTTTTCTATTTTATCAATGATTTTTTTTTTTATTTGTAAATTTTGATTGTATATCTTTGAGAGCTAGATAAAATTTTAGAGAAAAAATGATTAGAGTGAACAAAATAATATATCTTTTAGTTTTGTTTCTCCAAAATGGCAACTGGTCAGATATATATTGGCTGATGTATACATTCAAGAATGGAATTCCATTTTTAAAATGATCAAAAATTAGAGATAAAAAAAGATTATATTGCTAATTAGCATTTTAGAGAAATTTGATTTTTATAATTTGTGTTCAATCTTTATCTTTCAAGTTTGAATTTTTTTTTAATATCTGCAGAAATAAAAAGAAATTGAGATTTTTTTTTATCAAATGACTTCATCATATAAATTTATACTGGATTTGTTTGTTGTTTAATGTGTTACTGATTTTTCCTTTTTTAACAGTAACATAAATGCTAAGTGTTTTATTATATAACTAATTTTGGCTTTAATTTTCAACTGCTGAAAAAATGATTACAAACAAGTTATTTTTTTTCTTTTCTTCTGGCATTTGAAATCTGTAGTGTTCAGTAGGAAATATTTCTTAATATGGAGAGATTTTTAACACTTAACTCCTATCCACATTTTGTGCATTAGATATTTGATTAAATAATTTCAATTGTTCATTAAAATGAGATAATTTCTTTTTTTTCTTATGAAAATCTTTTGTTATTGATACATTTTTTTTCATAACATTAAATTTGGGACAACCAGTTGAATGTTTAAAATTTTTATTTCTTTGCTTGTACAGAGTTGGTTGGTTGATTTTGTTTAGTGGCATATTAATCTTTATGGTTTATTTAATGCCAAAATCTAAATATTTTGAACACTATGACTTCAGTTAAATATTTAAACAGATAAAATGTATTGTTGGTCATTTTATACTTTTGTAATGTTTTGTTTTTGTTTGGGGGTTCACTATTTGCTTATAGCTTGGACCCTAACAGGTGCTACCACCCCAGATCAGGGTGGACCTAGGAACAATAGGAATTAACAGGTTCTGCCATGCTCCTCAAAACCTCTAATCTCCTAATCAGAGGCTTTGCTACTGGATGTAGTTTATCATACCAAGGACTAGCTTGTACAAGGTGAAATGTTAACAAGGAAATAAAAGAAATTTAAATGTCCAACTGGTTTTCATGAATTCTATCTTAGAAACTGTTTGGATATTTCATATCAATCATCTTTTTTTTTATTTTTTTTTTTTATATAATGTCTTTTAAGTATTGGCTATGAACTTTTTTATTTAATATATATAATAAACACTTTTTCAAAAAGTGGCTTTAATATGTTCTTTTACGTTTTACAAAATTAATTCTACACATGAACATGAATTGTAACAATATTTGATAAAAATAAACTTTGAATGACAAGAAAAAGCTGAGTTGAATGCAGCACTGATGGGATGTTTGACAATAAGAATGCTTGGACATTTATAAAAATGAAAAGACGGTTATGGATTTATTTATTTATCAACCTTTTGCAGGTTATTTCAAACCAGAAAATATTTTCAGATTATAAGAAATTTTGGAGATAATAATTTTTCCAGATACAAATTTGACTAATTAATCTTAGCTCAGTAGTGTAGCATAGCTAGAGGTGGGGGAGGGCACTTTTGGATCTGCTATATAAGCCTGTATAGGCTGTATTGAAATAAAAATGGTTTTAATGTCAGGACACTACTCACAGTTGAAGAACCTTATTGATTTAGAGTAACTTAAATTATGGTATATGTATTTAAGTGATTATTATCTTAGCTGAACAATAAACCTTATCCAGTGATATATTCTGAGCTGTTGACAATGTGAAACCTGTAAGTAGACTTTGGGTAGGTTCTTTTAATGCCATAGCACTACTGTGTGTGAGATACATCTTGGTTGTTATCATAGAAATTTTGGTTATTTTCCTTGAAAAAGTTTGTTTGAGGTTATTTGTTGCTCTATTTTTCCTCTTTTGCCCCTGCTTTTATATATATATATATATATATATATATATATATATATGAATGATATTCAATGTCGATAACACTACTCGTATGTATATTCACTAAATATACTTATAGCTCTGTTTCATAACACCGAGCATTGTAATTATAACACCTGAGGAATAAATATACTTACATATGTGCAAGTATTTGTGTATGTAGATTTTTTATTCTACCCTTTATATATATATATACATACACACACACACACACAAGTATAGGATTGGTGTATACGGAATAAATTCCAATAACCAACAAATACTATTCTTAAAAGAGTGCTCAATACAGAGTAGAGCAAATATAATCATTTATTCGAGATATATATATATATATATTAAGAAGTGTCACTGTGCAATATGTTGTTATATTGGGTGGGGGGGATTGAGGTAGAGGGAGGTTTGGCAAACTTAATGACTGCCCTGGGTAACACACACTCTAGCTATACCACTGACATAACTTGGCGAGAAAAGGTGGATCCATTTCTTTCCTAAGACTAGTTTTGTAATAGTGAATATAACAAACCTGACCGGAATTAGAACTTGGCTCTCTGATTTCCAATTCTGAGCCATTATCCATTATGCCACCTGCACATCCAAGCTTACAGCACCTGATATTCCCCAGTGCTTACCCATCTAGATACTGATCAGGCTCAATATTGCTTAACTTTGGTGATCATACACACTCTCCTATTAATAAAATTTCTTATTGTACAGTAACTTTCAAACCATATTATATCTACTATATTTCTATTTCTTTGATTATGTATCTGGAGATGTTTTTTGTTTTCTTTGGATCAAATTAGCTAGAAAGAGAAAGCAACATAGAAATCAATGTGGAATTACTTAGCACGACGTGGATTGTTTGGCGTTAAATCAAGAATCATTGCACATGTTTCTTACTGTTTCCTTTTTCTTTTATCTTCTTTTAATTTGCAGTTATTGATGAAGCAGAATTTTCTACATCTTGGTCTGCTGATCCAAAAAGCTTGGAAAAACTAATGGAACGTCCTGGCTACCAGGACTACCAGAGGCTTGGGATTGGTAGTCTTCCTGGCAGTGGATCTCGCTCCAGGACAGACGCCTTTAGAATCACACTGGTCAATTCCAACTACTCAGTTTGTCGAAGGTTGGTTTGCTTACATTTATTGAATAAATTTTTTTTTAATTTATATATGAAACATAAAATAATTGCAATAAACCCTTTATTCCATGTTTCTCTTTAGCACTTGATAGAAGATGGAATCCTCGTAAAAAATATATATTTCAATTAATTTCAGGTAAATAACTGAATATTAATTGTTGATGATGACTTTCTGCGATTTATTTTTATATTAGTTTAGTTGTGCCATAAAAGATGATTGCTATATTTAAATGTTGAAATTTATATTTTCTGCAGGATGAATGAACATTTTTTTTTTTTTATTGATATAATTATCTCTATTGTTACATGAAAAAAAAAATACTTAAATTAAATATTTAAAATAAAAAAATATAAAATGCTTAAATGAAAAAATATAAAATACTTAAATAAAATAAAAATTATTATTAAAAATAAAATATTTAAATAAAATTATAAATATAAAATATTTAAATAAAATAAAAGATATTAAATTAAATACTTAAATAAAATTAAAAAATATAAAATACTAAACATAATTAAATAAAAATAAAATCCTTTTTAAATAATTAAATGTGAAAATATCTAAAGCAAGCTAATGCATCATCAAAGAAATAACAGCTAATGTGATTCTGCAATTTTATTGGTTATAATTTCAGTATGAGCAATATAGGATTTTTATCTGCATAATTCTTGTGTCCCATGTAAGGGAGAAAAAACAATTAACATGAAACAAAAAAAATAAGTAAAAAAAATTGTATTAGCAGCCTAATTCACTAATGAAATATGGCAACATGAACCATGTTTGCTTATTTGCATTGAATAATGCTTCTTAATATAAGTAGTATATCTCATGATTAAATAAGGAAGATCAGGTGCATAACCAATAAAAATGTAAAGTGGCTTTGTTATAGAATAAATTCTCTATCTTTAAATTCTGTTTATATGTTATTTTTATAGATACAATTTAAGTAAATGCTCTGTTTTTAATTAAACTATTAATTACATTTACCAGCCTGAATGTTTGAGAAATTTTGTAGAAAATATGCGTTCTGTTGGAGAACACATATTTTCTATAAAATTTCTTGAACATTCAAGGCGGTAAATGTAATTAACACTGTTTAATTAAAAAACAACATTTATTTAAATAAATTGTATCTATAAAAATAACATATAAACTGGAAATATATTAAATAATTGTTGGACTTATTCCATAATATATATATATATATATATATATATATATATATAAAAGAGAGAGAAAGAAAAAGCTGGGTAGTAGTAGATTAATTAGGGAAGAGTTTTAATAAATTGGCTGATTATAAAGGTTTGTTTAATGTTTTACATTTCTTTATAGCTAATGATTTATTTGAAGGCTATGTAAATAATGTGAAGTGTGTATTTACAAAACTGACCAGTTCATTGGCACAAGGCCTGTAAATATTTGTTTGTGAATCTTTTTCTCTCTGTGAATCTTGTAATTGATCTGCTGTTAATATTTCTCTAAATTTCATTCTAACAGTTACCCAGCTCTCTTGGTAGTTCCTCATTCTGTAACAGATGAAAGTATAAGGAAGTTTGCCCGCTGTTATCGACAGTCCAGGTAAGTGAGTTTATCTTCTTGTGATAAAGTGTAAAAATTTGTTCTGACCCACTTCATGAAATGGGTTGAATTTTTCATATTTGAGTGAAATGGGTTGAATTTTTCATATTTCTTGAGTGCACTGCCTTTAAGAAAAGCAGTGCACTTTCATAGTGACAAAGTTCATTCAAGTTTTGTATAGAGCAAGAGTTCAAAATCTGCTTATGAGGCACACAGCATTTAACTTTTTAAAGAGTCTGCCTTTTATATTGGAACTTCTTGCAGATTTTGTTTAAGCTGAACATTTTTATTGATTCCCTTTGTTTTTCGTCCCAAGAATAGCAAATTTTAATTTGGATTTATTTTTAAACTGAAATACCAAAAAATTTAGACAGCAATTTAATAGTGTGTAGCATCTCCTCTCACTTGAATAATAGTGGATGCACATTATAATATGAAATCTACTAGATGTTTGTGTTGGTATTTCTATCCAAAGACATTCTAATTCTGCCTATAAATGAATTGTGTTCAATGTCTATGGTTGCAGACAATTTAATAAGATTTGCTATATTTACCATACCAACCATTTCTCTTTTTTGTTTAAATTTTTTTAATGATATTCCTATTTTGCATAAATTATTAGGGTGTTCAACATGAGTGATTTGTTGGATTATATTTAAGCCTGGCATTTTTATCGATTGTGAATTTTTATCATTGTGAATAAAAAATATTTTTTTCTCATTTCCCCAGATTTCCTGTCATAACGTGGCGCCACTCTCGAACCAAAGCCTTATTGATAAGAGCAAGTGGCTTCCACTCCAGAAGCTTGATGGGAATGCTTCGACATCACAACACAGTTTCTGGTAATTTATTTTTTCTCTTATATAACATTGACATCTACTTCTGAGAATGTCTGTAAAAATGCAACAATTACAGGACAGTCTTTTTTTTTATTGTTATATTAAAAGGTTTCACTCTGACTATGTGTTCAGCTGATCTACAATTCTGGCTCACTGCACTCTCTCTGCTTTAAGAAGTGAGAATGCAAGAAAGAGTGATGTTGCTATTCTATTAGCAAAAGAATGGTCTTGTTTCCCTTGTTGGTTATAGATACACAAAAGAAAATTCTTAGTTTGGCAAAGATTAAAATTTTCTGAGACAGATACTATATTGAAGATATATTTTATAGAGAAGTAGACATTATTTTTATTATTATTACTATTATTATAACAACAACACTTAGGGAAGGATGCAATTTAAGAAAAGACAGTGTTTAAAAATGCTTAACAATATTTCCGCAGTATGTCTATCATAAAATTATGTTTTAAAATTGCACACAAGTATAAAAATATAAATAAATACAAGTCTTTGTACAAATAACACTCGTCTTGAGAAAAATGGTTGGTACTGGTAATCAACAAAACAAGTGGAATGCAACTGAAACGTGAGACACATGACTGGGAATTGTGCCCATCTTGAAATTTTTTTGTTAGTTGATTTTTGTTAGCAAGAGCAATTAATCAAACAGTTCAGTATAAATTTTATGGAACTTTCCTATCATTTTGGTCATTCCCCTGGGATGCTGCAACATTTGTAGTTGGCATATGTAATTACATTTATGCGCTTTAAGGGTCGGAATTCTAGATATTTTGTCAGAATGTGCACCTTAAGATGTTCATCAAAATTACTTAAACACTGTCTTTTTGTTTTCTTAAATAGAGTTCATTAAATGTTGAAAAAATATTTGAAAAGACATGTCAATCATCTTTATTATTATTATTATTATTATAATAAAGTAATGTTTTGGAGAGAATATTTTGAAAGATGAAATATTCCTTACAGAATTGGGACCGGGTCTTTTTTAAAACATTATCTGTCTCTTGTAGTTGAGATTTGCCCAATTATAGTGAAGAAATGGTAATATCAACTCAATAATTTTAGTATATTTGATTAGATTTGATCTAGCTAGATTTGTTAAACTTTCTTAGTTCAGGAATTATTAATACAGAGTGCAGCAAAAGTAATGACCTTATCTAATTAAGTTTTATTGAGCAAAAATAAATTAGAGTAGTTTAAGAAAATTTGTAACTACTGTAACATTAAAACTTGATTTATGATTAACTATTTAACATGTTTAAAGTGCTTGCCTTCCTGTTCGATACAATGCTGAAGCCTATCAGTAACATTTATACAAACCATTTGACACATTTATACATTAATTTATCAGAAAATGCTTCCTTTAATTCAGCCTGTACACAAGATGTTTCACTACACCTCAAAAGAAAGTCTGGTAGTGTTAGGTCTGGTGATTGTGATGGCCACTCAATTGCTCCACATTGTCCTATACACCTAAGCTCTTAAAAAAAAAAAAAAAAAGAAAAAGAAAAAAAAAGGGTGTTACTTTTGCCACACACTGTATAACACCAGTAATGTCCAATTCATGAATAATAATATTTATATATAAACTGAACATTTTTTAATTCATTATAATAATATCTAATTTAAGTTTTTTGTCACAATTTAAATAAATATATAAAGAAAGGAATCATTAATTCTGTTCTAATTTTTTGTGTTTTTATATTATATATATATATATATATATATATATATATATATATATATATATATATATATATATAATGTCTGGCTTAAACTCTAAAACTACACTACTGAAACATTTAAAACTATATACCTTTTGATTCAGCATGTTCCAAAGGTTTTGATAAATAATTCATGCACTTTTTACTGTTTACTCTGACATCCAGTGTTATATATATATATATATATATATATATATATATTTATAAAAGGTTGGCTAAAAAGTGCTGATTCACTTTGGAAGCAGAAAGAAAACAACAAATCTTAATCTCTATCTGGTGGAATTTCCAAGGAGTACTGTATTTTGAGCTTGTTTCACATAGTCACACCATCAGCACTAAACTGTATTGCCAGCAGCTAGACTGTGTGTATAACAGAGTATCCTGCTTTGGTCAATCAAGGTCGACCTTTGTTTCAGCAAGACAGTACAAGGCCATACATTGTCAGGTTGACTATGGAGAAGGTGAAACAGATGGACAATGTTGAGATTTTCACATCCACCATTCAGTCGTGATGCTGCTTCAAGTGACTATGGCCTTATTTTGCCCAATGGCGCACTTCCTCTGCAACAAGTAATTCAACAATTTTGATGAAGTGAAATAAGCTTGTTTACAATTTTGTGGGTTTTTTTTTATTCAAAGCCAGCGGACTGGTATCTGGGACAGATTTGGGTGCTGGCTGATCACTGCCAGAAGATCATTGAGAATGATAAACTTTATTTTGAAGAATAAATGTTGGTGTTAGTTCATAAAATTTTGTTGTTTTCTTTTCACTTCCTAAATGAGTTAAGACTTTCTGGCTAACCTAATACATATGTGTGTTTATGTATATATGTTTCTATGTGTGTACCTCTGATGGTTGCTTATTGTTGTGGTGGAGTGGCTTGCATTGTCCAGTGACTCTGAGTGATGTCGTCTGAGTTCTAAACTCCTGGTTAGGGTTGCCCTTAGCAGCAAGGTTGAAGAAGAGGACCCAGACTAAGTGCCACCAACCCCAAAGACCCCAATGGTGGAACAAATGGATAATGATTACAACAGATCTCAACATTTGACCCAGCAGATGAAGAGGACTATACATGATGGACATGCTACAGAAAGCACCACTTGAAATTATAAAAGAGCAGCAGTCCATTGCAGTTTCATTCCTGGATTCTGCATGTCTCATTCCATATGTGCTGCAGAGGAAGGTCATAAAATCAAGTGTGTAGGGCACTTCCTAGTAAGTTGAGATCCACCTTAAATAAATTCAAGCCATCAGCACTTTCTTCTACTCTGATTTGCTTTCACTTCAAACCGACTCTTGCAAAGTCAAATGGTGATAGCGAATTGATGACATGAGCAGGTTTTGGTGAAACTGGAAGCTTCTTGTTTCCATGTTGGCAGTGGATTTAGTCATCAGTGCCATCATCATAAAGGAAGTGATCAGCAAAGAAGGAATTAAATTCTTGAATAGGAGATAAAGACTACAATGATATAGATAAAAAATGACAATGTTAAAAATATTGGCTTGGTTTTGCTTCAGGTTTGTTGTTTTTTTTTTGCTTCAGGTTTGTTGTTTTTTTTTGCTTCAGGTTTGTTGTTTTTTTTTTGCTTCAGGTTTGTTGTTTTTTTTTTGCTTCAGGTTTGTTGTTTTTTTTTTTTGCTTCAGGTTTGTTGTTTTTTTTGCTTCAGGTTTGTTGTTTTTTTTGCTTCAGGTTTGTTGTTTTTTTTGCTTCGTGTTGTTTTTTTGCTTCATGTTTGTTAATGCTATTACAAACCTAGTTCTCAAAAATCAATAGGAGAAAGACTGTCTTGGTATTATTTAATAACTCCAAAGCAAAGATAGTAACATTTCATCACCAATGAGCAGACCCTAAAACTAGATCAATTTTCCTTGCCTTAAATGCCTACTGGGTCTAAAGCTCACTCCAAACCTCAAATGTAATGCATATATTTGTGTCATCACAAAAGATGCTGGAAGAATGTATGGTATCTTGAATCACTTCAGAAAATTCCTAACTCCCGCTGCCATGCTCTATCTTTACAAGAGTCAGATCAGATCAAAAATCTCAAGAGGGTGCTTTTCTAACAAGAACAATCTTGGTCTCTTCATGTCCAGGTTCAACTGATATCAATCCTCTCTGTCTTCATAATGTGCATCTTATCCCTTCCATTCCCCTCCCTTACAACAATCTTGCTCAGTTACTTTCTACTTTGAATGGTGTTTGGGCCTTATATTGGCTGAACTAATAATATAAAAAAGCAAACATACATTTTAATTTATAAAGAGTACAGAAATAAATTGTTTAGCAAAATCTTTCTTGGAATATACTGAACCTGAATATATATGGTTTTAAGCATCTAAATATTTTAATTTTGGAGACATTCATACACACAGTTGAATGCCTTGTATATAATAGATTACATTGTGCACTTAATGTAATTCAATGAAATATTTGTTACAAGTAAGCTGTGACTAATGGTTCTTTTTTTAATTTGGTGTGTGTAATATATACTTGTTAATTTTTCAACATTTCTTTGATATTTTTCTTAAATATCCATTCTTAATTATGAGAAACGTGTTTTTTTTTTTTTTTTTTTTTTTTTTTTTGTAACTCCTCCTACCCCATGATCAGGTACATCAACTGGAGAGACATCTGCCAGTATTGAACAGGAGAATTATTTCCGATCACTGGTTGCAGCAACTCCGAACAGTATGCGAACCTACCAGTCCTCATACAGTGACTCATTGACCAGTTTAGACTCTTTGATGATGGTAGGAAATTCAGAACTGACGATTCCAGAGACTCCAGAGCCCCTTCGAAAAACAACATTCTCGCGGGCACCAGGATTGAGCAGCATTCGGACCAGTGCTAATGCCAAGTCAAAAAGTAAGAGAAAATAACTAACTTTGTGCTTATTTTCTTTGTTATATCTTTGCTGTTTTTTTTTCTGTAGCTAGGAAGGTCACCAAGCATTAACTGAATAATTTTATATATATATATATATATATATATATATAATTATTCTTTAATAACAGTTTTAAGAAAACGATCAGAGTTCATAATAAATTATAAGCAATGACCCTTTATTTTTATGATTTTAGCAAAATAACAAATATCACTTACTCAGAAGATATTTGATTTTTGAAAAGGTTTAAGTATTAGGAAGATATGCAATTTGATTAATAAAACTCATTTGATTTTTGTTAATTGATTGAGGTTGAAATTTAATTTTATGTATCTTTCAGAAATTGTCATTGCTATTTTGTTATAGTCTGTGTTTTAATTATGTATTTTATGAAAAATTTAATTTAAAATCCTAAATTTTTATACATCAAATAAGTAAATGCCTTTTTGGAACTTTTTGTGTAAAACCTTTGTCAGTACTTGGTTATTAAATCTAAAGTATTTTTTTTCAATTATTTAGAAACAAAATGAAGGAGAACATGTTTACATTTTTTTTTTTTTTTTTTAAACTCCAGGAGGTTGATTTTGTCCTCTCTCCTTCCCAACCATTACATGTTTTCTTTTCAAAAACCTCAGAAAGCTTTTCTTTCTGTGTGCTCCTCTGCCCTTTCTACCTTCATTTAAAACAAAATTAACATTAAATTCAAACAAAAACTCATTTACCCATTTCTGTCTTATTCTTCCAGTTTGCCCTGATTCATCTACTTTACAAGTCCTCTATCAAGGTACTTTGTGGTACTTTCAGGGATTGAAGGGTGGAAACAATGATGGGAAGTTGGTCTTCTTGTGCCAATACTTGAAACTTGCATTTTGACCACATGAAATATTATTTTGGCTATTCTAGTTCCTTCGATAAGAAACGTTTGGTATTTAAGAAATGTCACTTGGACAGTTTGTGAGTGAAATAGTCAATATTAAATGATGTGTAGAGGGATAATCTGAAATAAAGATCATTTACAGTTTATTCCAAACTTAGGAAATAGATATTTGTAGAATTTAACAAAAGAAATTTTAACGCAAAACTAAGAATTCCTTAAGTCTTTTTTTTTTTTTTTTTTTGTAATAATATCAAATTAATAACTTTCACTGACACATTTTTATAATGTTGTTGCCTGTCTATGCTGGCCCATCTTGTGGGGGAGTTATAAGAAACTATCATTTACTAGAAATAAATGATTATAAAGATGCTGACTGCAATTTCTCATGGGTCCTGCCATTTTGACTTCAGTTGGATACTATACAGTACAGACTAAACTAAATACGCCTCTCCCAACACAATAAAAATATATCGCAAAATAGGTTGTATTGTGCATTACTTTATGCTTATACTTCTTTGGAAATAGCATTACACACTAGTTAGTTAATAATACAAATGCTAGGGACCAACATTTCATTGTAGTAACTAGTCATGGTATTATGATTGTCTGAATTTCTCAAATGAGGATCATTATTTACACTATTTCAGCAGCATTCAAAACATGTCAGACAGAAGAAACAGTAGTTGCAGCTTCATCAGCAGCCAGTTTAAGGTTAAGGCTCTAAATTTACTACAGCAAATTGTCCTAGTGGTTAAAAGCGTTGATTTAAGAATTTGGTGACATAGTTTTTGTGAGTTCAATCTGTGGCTCAGTACTATATAAAATAAGAACTAGTATATTCTAGTTGAATGAGAACAGTCTACCGCCATAGATTAAATAATTTCAGAATTACCCAGATCAATATACACCTTAACAAGGCCAGAGGGCACAGTGGCCGATATGGTGCGATAACAACAACAAAGATAAGGACAGTAGTTTGAATATAAATAGCGTAAATAAGACATGGTATTGGATAGACATAGTATTGATATGAAACTTTCTTATTAGTATATAGTAATTCAGTGAAAGAAAAAAAATGTTTTCTTAAAATTTACAAACAGATATTATTTCTTTTGAAATTTTGCAAAATGGATTTTGGTTAAAAATGTTAAGTATTTGGCACAATTGATTTTCCTCCATTATGATCAACATTTCATCAGTCTTCACCTCTTAATTCTTGAATCGCACACAATGTTCACAAGTTTTAAAAATCACTTTACTTCATGTTCTTGTTTGTTGACAATGTTCTTTCTAATTACTTTATTATTTAAATAATTATATTAAGCTTTATAAAATAGTCTATGATCTACAAAGTATGTTTATCATATATACACGCACATATACGTATGCGTATCATAATTTATTCCAAAAACTGTAGGTCTTGTCAAGTTTGTAATAAATTTAAAATTTTGTTGGAGTTTTAATTTTTTCTTTTCTGTTGTTTGTCTCCACAGAGAGCCATTCGTCAGGTATCTTTGCCATTTTCTTATTGGCCCTAGTTAATCCTTTATTCAATCAGGTTTATTGCGACTGTGAGAGAAAAGAATAAGGTGCACTTTTGCGACCTCTTAACTTTTTAACAAAAACTTATAACATTTGTTATTTTTCAGTGAAAGCAAAATATTGTTCAAGTTTTGAAAACTTTCAGTTCTGCGTTACACATGAAGACAATTTTAATCTTACAGCACATTTTTATGGACAGTTCTATTCTTTAATAATGGGCTTAAATCATTTTGATTTCTATCAATAAACCAGCTTCAAAATTGATTTCAAGTGAAACTGCAGAAGTTACATGTGATATATTTCATTTATATATGATCTTTTGCATTTCTATCTTTCATATATATATATATATATATATATATATATATATATATATTGTTTTGAAACAGAAAATGTATTAAAATATTAGGTGGATTTAATCCATTAGACATGGACACACACACACACACACACACATATATATATATATATATATATATATATATTGTTTTGAAACAGAAAATGTATTAAAATATTAGGTGGATTTAATCCATTAGACATGGACACACACACACACACACACACACATATATATATATATATATATATATATATATATATACACACACACACACAACACCTAGGGGTGACAGTCTGTTTCATGCTAAGCACAATCTTCAGGCAATGATGATTGCATTTAGCATGAAATAAACTGTCACCTCCAGGTGTTGACCTAAATGTCAACTTCTATATTTACATACACTTGCTCTCTGATATTGAGCACTTTATCCCATAAATATAGCATACCTTAAAACTATATTTTATCACATAGGGTGTCCATAAAATCCCTGCATGCAAATTAAAATACTTGCAGCTTTGTAACTATACATAACAGAAACAATATATAAAAAGAATAAGAAAGAAGTGTTTAAATTTATTATTGGGATTGTTCATTTCCAACATGACTGCCATCATTATGCCAATAAAGGGTAATACAATTCTGTATACATTTCACAGTTGATTTTCAGTATTACCTTCAATCACATCAATTATCCTAGCTTGCAATTCCTCTAAAGAGCAATGTTTAGTTGAATAAGCATTACTTTCACATGTCCCTATAAAGGAACCTTGTGTATTCAATCCTATCAGTGGGAAACATACACACACCTCAACCTCGGAATAAGGCAGCAGAAGGACTGATGCAATCAATATGTTTACATTGTTTGGACTGTTATCCTCATCTTTGTTGTCATGTTCATGATGTTTTGGCTGTTGTACATTCCAGCCTTCTTCAGATGATTGGAATTTTGAACTTAACCCTTTATTTTGTCCACTGGCGTAGTTTGTTTTAGTTTCACACGCCATGGCTATATCAGAATGCTTAAAAAGTTTTTTTTTTTTTTTTTTTTTAAATAAAAATGTAATCACAACATATAGGCCAGAAAATGGATCACTAGTTCCAGAATGGATGCCGAAAACTGGGAGCCTAGGATGTCCTGAAATCTAGTTTGGAGTATAATTACAATATCTCATCTCAGAAATATAGACAGACAAAAATGCATCTCCCCAATAAGTATACCAAATTGCACAATGGGGTTTTTTTCTTTTTATCTTTTTTCTTTTTATCTTTTAATTTTTTCCTCTTTTTTTCCTCTTTTTTTCCTCTTTTTTTTTCCTCTTTTTTTTTCCTCTTTTTTTTTCCTCTTTTTTTTCCTCTTTTTTTTCCTCTTTTTTTTTCTCTTTTTTTTTCTCTTTTTTTTTCTCTTTTTTTTTCTCTTTTTTTTTCTCTTTTTTTTTCTCTTTTTTTTTCTCTTTTTTTTCTCTTTTTTTTTCTCTTTTTTTTTCTCTTTTTTTTTCTCTTTTTTTTTCTCTTTTTTTTTCTCTTTTTTTTCTTTTTTTTCTCTTTTTTCTTTCTTTTTTCTTTCTTTTTTTTTTCTTTTTTCTTTCTTTTTTTTTCTTTTTTCTTTCTTTTTTTTTCTTTTTTCTTTCTTTTTTTTTTCTTTTTTCTTTTTTCTTTCTTTTTTTTTTCTTTTTTCTTTCTTTTTTTTTCTTTTTTCTTTTTTCTTTCTTTTTTTTTTCTTTTTTCTTTCTTTTTTTCTCTTTTTTTTCTTTTTTCTCTTTTTTTTCTCTTTTTTTTCTCTTTTTTTCTCTTTTTTTTCTCTTTTTTTTTCTCTTTTTTTTTCTCTTTTTTTTCTCTTTTTTTTCTCTTTTTTTTTTCTTTTTTTCTCTTTTTTTTCTCTTTTTTTTTCTTTTTTTCTCTTTTTTTTTCTCTTTTTTTCTCTTTTTTTTCTTTTTTTTTCTCTTTTTTTTCTTTTTTTCTTTTTTTTTTCTCTTTTTTTTTCTCTTTTTTTTTTCTCTTTTTTTCTCTCTTTTTTTTCTCTTTTTTTTCTCTCTTTTTTTTCTCTCTTTTTTTTCTCTCTTTTTTTCTCTCTTTTTTTTCTCTTTTTTTTCTCTCTTTTTTTTCTCTCTTTTTTTTTTTTCTCTCTTTTTTTTCTCTCTTTTTTTTCTCTCTTTTTTTTCTCTCTTTTTTTTCTCTCTTTTTTTTCTCTTTTTTTTCTCTCTTTTTTTTCTCTCTTTTTTTTCTCTTTTTTTTTTCTCTTTTTTTTTTTTCTCTTTTTTTTTTCCTCTTTTTTTTTTTTCTCTCTTTTTTTTTTTTCTCTTTTTTTTTTTTCTCTCTTTTTTTTTTTTCTCTCTTTTTTTTTTTTCTCTCTTTTTTTTTTTTCTCTCTTTTTTTTTTTTTCTCTCTTTTTTTTTTTTCTCTCTTTTTTTTTTTTCTCTCTTTTTTTTTTTTCTCTCTTTTTTTTTTTCTCTCTTTTTTTTTTTCTCTCTTTTTTTTTTTTCTTTTTTTTTTTTTTCTTTTCTTTCTTTTTTTTTTTTTTTTTTTTTTTTCAAGCCTATTTTAAATTTCTTTTGTAGGCCTATGGCCACATCATGTTTAAACATTGGTTCCTATACAATCACTGAAGTTAAGCATTAGCATGTCTGGTCAGTACATAGATGGGTGACTGCTTGGGAATACCTGGTGCTGTAAGCTTGGATGTGTGTAATGGATAATATCTCAGATTTGTTAATTGAAGAGCCAAGTTCCAATTCCTGCTGGGTTTGTTATATTCACTTACATGCAAATTACTCTTGGGAAAGATATGAATCCACCTATTCTCCCACCCGCTATAGGTTAATTAGTAAGACTAAACTATTATCTTCCCTCTCAAATTCTTACAATCTAAGAATATTTCCTGGCTTTAAATAACCTGCAAAGGGACAAGAAGCCATAGAAAACAAATCAAACACTCAATGAAATACTGATCAGCTACACAGACATGTCTTTTATATTTAATTACATACTCTTGAATATAAATGGATAGAAACTACAGTTGCCACAAAGTAAGAGATCAGTTTATGTATTGATTGTAGTATAGAATTGTTCCCTCACTTTATGTCCACATTATAATTTCTTGTTTATAGATTTCTGATTAGGTATGAATATGCATCCTCTCCCCCATCCATGGGTTAAGTAGTAAGACTTGTATCATGAAACCATTATTATTTCAAAAAAAAATTCTGAAAATCTAAAATTTTTTCTGACATTAAATAACCAGCAAAGGGTTGATAAGTCATAAAAAATGAAGCAGTCAATTACTTTTGTACTCTGTATGCATCACATATTGAAATCATTTGGTTGTTTAGATTTAAAGCCTTGAAATTTTTTCCCTTTTGAAATTGAATCAAGAAAAGGGCTGGTATTACAATTGGCATCATCATTTAATGTCATTCCTATCTCTTTTGTCTATTTAATACAATTGCTGATATGTCACTGACATACACACAATCTTTTTTTTATATAACATTTATAACAAATTGGCAAGTTGGTTGTGATAGGACTTAAAAATGTCTTTATCTGTGATTTTCCTTTCCCATTCAACAGCAAAATTGAAAGTTTTCAAATCTTTTTCATAGCAAATACCCTAATTCTTATACTGACTCTACTCAATATCGATGCACCCTTTTACATGCTACGAAAATGTTAATACTTTTTTTTTTTTTTTTTAATTCCAATTAAATTGAGTAAACTTGCTAACTGCTAATCAAAGGTTTTTAACAGTTCCATTTCATACAGAACTTACTTCAGGTAAATGTGCACCTACTGACCTCTTCAGTTTGTTACTATCTTATTGCATTATCTAGTATATATACCTACATATCTATTTCTCTTTTCTCTCTTCCTGTTTGATCTATCATGATCTTAGTTTTTTTTTTTCTCTTCTTTAAACACTTACTTGCCCTTTTTATAGTCTGAGATGCAATATAAATATTTAGTTATATTCAATCTCTAATACTGTTGTTAGCTTTTCTTTTGCAAGCTCTGGTCCTATGCATGTGGTTTTTACTGACATTTTCCATTCATTGATAGAACTGAGAATGGATTTTCACTTTAGTTCTTCTCTTATTGATTTGTGTGTGCTTACTTCTCTAAAAAAGAAAATGAAAAAACAACCAAAAGCTTTTCATACTAACTTATTTCTTTCCTTTTTTCCTTCCTTTCCTTTTTTCCTTCCTTTCCTTTTTTTCCTTCCTTTCCTTTTTTTCCTTCCTTTCCTTTTTTTCCTTCCTTTCCTTTTTTCCTTCCTTTCCTTTCTTCCTTTCGTCCTTTCGTCCTTTCGTCCTTTCCTTTTTCTTTTTCCTTTTCTTTTCTTTTCTTTTTCCCTTTTCTTTCAACACAAGAAACACAAATCTGCTTTCTCCAGCAACAGGAAATTTTCTTCAAATATTTCATGCTTCAAATACAACAATTTTGTTTTAATAAATAAAATGTCAGCAAATATTCTCAACTTTATGGTATAAAAATCCAAGAAAAAGATGCAGTTTGATTTTGTCAGATTCCTTCTAAATACCATAGATTATTGTTCATTTTAGACTAAACTAAATTGTTTTATTGTCTTAAGTTTTTATCCATTTAAATTCTCCATAACTTGATTGATGAAACATGTCTCATTAACTGACAATGTCTTTTGGGTGTTGAAGAGAATATTGTTAGAATTAAATCTTTTATTAGTTTAATCACTTTTACTGTTTTTTTTCTTCAGCTATTTGTATTTAGACAAACAAGATTAAATATAGAACTTAAATTTATAAAACCTAGATGAGGTTGTTTTTTGCAAAAGGCCCAATATCATTTAAATTATTAATTTTTTTTTCTATAAATTAAAAATTTAAAAAAAAATATAGAAATAAAAAAAGGAAGACAAGTTGATTTTGGTTTCATCAGAGACAAATTCATTATAACAGTTTGTTTGGCATGATCATTAACTTGTTCCATAAATATTAAGTGCCTTACCATTGTGATTTTAGTAAATTAGTTTTGTTGATGATTGGTAGTTTAATGAATTCAATCCTTACTGGATGGTGCCTAAACCATGTTTAAAACAGCTTAGTAAATACATTCAAATTTTTTGTTCTAATTTGAAAACCAGCTTAAGAATTTTCTTCTCTGTCAAGATTATGTTGTATGAAACCAGCACTAAAAATTAATGTAAACATTCATGTTCCTTTCCATTTTATATACAGTGTGAAGGATAACTTGTTTAAATTGTGCAAAAATGAAAACAACACTGGCATCTCATATGTTTACGAAAATTACACAAAAATATCTTGAAATACTAAAGAGTAAATTTATCAATAAAATCGCCATTGGCTTCAACCATGGCCTCTAGACAACTTGGGAATCTCCTGCAACTCGTCTGGATAGACCCCTTGTTTAAATTGGTGAATACTGCCATAATCCTTGCCTTCAGTTCATCTTTAGTGTTATAAGGAGTTTTTTTGGTCTCTTGCTCAACTTTGTCCCATACATATTAATCAAGGGGTTTGTAGTTTGGGGAGTTAGGTGGTCAGATGTAAGGAGTGATGTGGTTGCAGAAATTGACAGCCATGATTGGGTTCTGTGTGGCAGAGTTCTGTTGCCAGAGGGTCTTCCAGCAACCACTCTCTTGAACCAGGGCAGCACTACCTCCTCAAAGTATTCAGTGTAGGCCTCTGTGTTGAATCTGGGACCCTCACCAACAAATTTGGGAGTTGTTCTCTTATTAGAATGATCAGGGTGAGTTTTCCAAGTTGCTGTACCTTTGTTATGACCATTAGACTCATCCAGCTCTTTCAGAATCCTCTGCGCTGTACTCAGATTGACACCCAAAAACCCTGAAATGTTCATATTGGAACCTCTGGTATGAATGCCAAGCAGTACAGCATGCTGTTTCAAAATTTCTGCTGGAGCGAATTGCATCATAGTACTCTTTTTCTTACAGTGTCCAACTGATTCTACCATACTGTGCAGTCTACAAAATCAAAAACAAACAATGCACATGAGTGAAATTAAAAATATCAAATGGTGACAATTTACCCATCACACCCTAATATATATATATATATATATATATATATATATATATATGATTACTACAAATATTAT
Source organism: Acanthosepion lycidas (assembly GCA_963932145.1). Taxonomy (NCBI): domain Eukaryota; kingdom Metazoa; phylum Mollusca; class Cephalopoda; order Sepiida; family Sepiidae; genus Acanthosepion; species Acanthosepion lycidas. The sequence goes on along the minus strand of OZ010582.1, from coordinate 54,304,167 downwards.
ATTTACTGAGTACATGTGTTTTAGTAGGTTTATTTTTTAACCAGTAGAATTAACATCTACTGGCCAAGAGATTGAAAATCTTATTCAAGAAAATGTCTTTCAATCTTTTGTCCAGTAGGTGTTAATTTGACATCTTGTTTTTTTGTCTCCTTCAGATGGGGGATGACCGAGTTTTGTGTATCCAGTAAATATAACATGGTAATAAAATGTTATAATTGCTTACATGTTTATTTATTCAAAGGTGATTCAGAATCCACTGGTTTTAATATTGGAAAAAAAAATTTGTGGGGAAGTAATTGATATTCTTTCATGTAATATGAAATGTTTCGATTTCTACATCAAGTAATGTTTAAATATTGAGGTAACTGTAAAAAAATTACCAAATTAACATTGTTACAATTACAGTATTAAAAAATACATTTATTTACATCATATTGTTAACTGTATTCTTCCTGTTTTTTTTCTTCTTCCTTAACTTCCTACATTTAGTAAAACCTTGCTATCTGTAGTTATTAGTCAAGCTTGTAGTATTCTTTTTCTAACTTTAGTTAGTTGAAGGCTTAGTTTTCTTTCTTAGTTTGCAATCCATTTTCTTTGTGTGCAGAACCAGAGTTAGCAAGAAACTAGTTTCATTTGTTGTGCAATTTAACTAATATATTTTTTGTTGGGGTGGGAATCTCTCCATCAAGTAACTTGTGTTCATGCCTTATTTCTAGCAGAAGAAAAAAAGCATTAAAAGAGATTTGGATTATTCAATGTCTTCTTAAAGGGTCATTTGGAATATTAATTTTTCTTGATTGTGTTTGCTCTCCTTCTCCTTGATTTCTGATTGACTTTTTATTTCATATAAAATAAAGCTGAATATATTGTTTGCATTGTTTAATCTTGTTCAGCTCAATTGAAATTTCTCTTTGCTTTGTTTATTTTTAATTGGACTTCTCTGTTTCTGCTTCATTTCAAATTTGGTGAATGCATAATTTCTTTCTTAATGGTAGAAGCCATTCAAGATTTTTTCAGTTTATTCATATTTTTATTTTACAAAACTAGATTTTTTTGTTTATTCATGTTGTATTATTTGTATTCTTGAAATATGAAATGATCTCAACAAATGGGCAGCTCTGTTGGTGTGTCCTGCAATATGTTAACTGCATCTCCTATGGTGTTGTAATGGATAATGACTCTGAGAAATTGCAAAGCTGAGTTCTATTCCAGTTGGGTTTGCTATATTTACTTATGCACAAATACCCTTGGGAAAGGTATGAATCCAACATTTCTCTCCCAGCTATGGGTTAAATAGTAAATCATTGTTTTCTCAAAAAAAAAAAAAAAAAAAAAAAAAATTAATGCAATACTCGCAAAAAAAATATGCTTCAGTTTTAAATAACTTGGAAAGGGTTGATGATGGTTGATCAGAAACAAATCAATCAACCAATAACCTAGAGAATGGCAAGACATGCTTGGCTTGTAAAAGGGGCCACATACTGAGTAAATGCTTATAGACTCAAATATAAATCACCAATTGTGAATGCTTATAGACTAAAAAAAAATTTAAATTAAGTAAACCACTAAAGGTTGGCATATTATCAAATCAACCAATCCATCTCTCAACAAATAGAATTAAAAAAAATTTTTGTTTTAAATATTTTTGCGTTGCTTTCTGAAACCTTTTCAAATTTACCGTTTTAAAAACTGTAAATAATTAAACCAATCTCAAATACTTTGGACTGATTTTTTTTCTTTTTTGCTCTTGTCATCTGTATTTATAAAAAATTATAAATTGTTCATATCAGTATTTGTAAAACAAAATCATGATGGCTGAAGGCACTAATTTTAGAATTTCCTACAACAATTGATAATTTTTGTTTTTTTTTGTCTCAAGTTACCAGTCAATTTTAGTCAGAGGAATGAAAGAAAACATTGTTAATTCTTTAAATTCAATTAAATTTCCAGCGTGATAAATATAATTGGGTAATGTAAATCAAAGTATTATTTTAAAAAAATAACAATATTAGTTTAAATATTGTTTCAATAAAAAACTGCTTTCCCTTTTAAAAAGAAATGTAACTTTTTCAAATTTTAGCTTCACCCCCACCTCAAGCATTTTCTTTTGACCAGCATGTGTCTTTTGATATATCTCCTTTTATTGTTTCAGTTCCCACTTTGACTTCTCTTTGATTATAAACATTGAACATGAGATTTGAAGAGAAAGGCATTAATCCATGGTCTAGCACCATTCCCCAATTTAATGATGTATTTATTAAAGTAATAGCGGCCCTCCTACCCTCTTATTCTCTTTTTACTCCATCATCTGACTTGTCGATCAATAGAAACATAATTTAAAATTCCATTATCTTTACTGGATTTCAGTTTTACCAGGAAAAGTAAAAACCAGTCTTGATATTGAATTTGTTGATGTAAACCTTTATCTTTACAGGGAAATATTTTCTTGTTAACATTGTTTTGAAAACATTAATTATGGTAAAAATGGATTAAAAATTTGACAAAGTTTACTTAGGTTGGTGCAAAAATAATGTCGTTTTCTCACATATGTTACTATGTGAGAAAACGACATTATTTTTGCACCAACCTAATATTTCTTGTTAATCTATGAAGTATTTCTTTGAATTTTCTCTTTTATTCTTACTTGAAAAACAAACCCACAATATTTATTTTTTATTTTCCATGTGTGCGATTTCTGTTTCTAAATCCACAAAATATGAAATCTAATTAACCTGCTTGTAGCTGATATGTAGATGTGTGGGCAGTGTAGTGGATAGTGGATCAGAATGAGAAATCTGAGTTAAAATTTCCAGTTGAGTTAATTGCATTTCATTTATGTGCAGATACTCTTGAGAAAGGTATGAATCCATCTCTTCTCCCCCTATCTATGGATTAAATGCAAATGAATATAGGTTCTGGCTTTCAAGAGGCAGGTTTACAACCATATCACACTGAAACACCGGTTCTCATAATATAACACCACCTCCCAACAGGGTCACATTCTTGTTCACGATCACCAATTGATTCATTTAGTGGTCCAGTCCTCAGAGACTTAGGATGATGTTTTAATCACAGGACTAACTCTGCAATGGTCAATCCTGATACTAATCCAGGTTGGTTGTTGGTTGCTTTGATCCACACAACACCGACTCTACCCACGTTGTGTTCTTGATCTCAGATCAGTGGAATATCGAATGTTGTTATAATGGCGGTGTTGGTTCAAGCCGTGGCAAGTGCTATATTAAGGAAGAAAATACCTTCATGATGAAAAAATAAAATGAAAGATTCATGGGGTTAATCTTCAATTGGTCTATATAGCTTTTGGTATAACAAAAATTAACCCTTAGTGACACTGGGCCTTGTCTAGCCTTCTGGAGGAGTTGGATTCAAAGTCAAATCAGGAAATCTGGTGGCAACTGACATGGATTTCAGAAGCACTTGATGCAGGTTCTCAGTCCAAAGTGTCTGAGTTCCCCAGGGTTCTGGGGATTCAGTGATTTCCCCAATTTTCATTAAGTCCAATAAAGGTTTCCTTTGTTCCTTATTTTTACTTTCTTAACTTTCCAAAGTTGGAGAATTATCCATCTTCCTTCGGAGTCATTACAGAAATTATTCATTCCTTAACTCCAACATCTTGCACCATTACTCCATTTTGGGTGTAATCTCTTTTCTGCTTGGAATTAATGTTTAACCATGTCACAGCCTTAGTGTCATGACACGATCACTGAAATTAAGCAATGTCAAGCCTGGTCAGTACCTTGATGGGTAACCGCTTGGGAATACCAGATGCTGTAAGTTTGGATGTGCAGGTGGTGTAATGAATAATGGCTTGGAATTGTTAATCTGAAAGCCATGTTCCAATTCCAGTCAGGTTCATTATATTCACTTATGTGCAAATACTATTGGAAAAGGTATGAATCCACCTCTTCTCTACCCAGCTATGGTAAGATTTGTATCACTAAATTATCTCCAAACAAAAAAAATTCTTACAATCTAAAAATATTTTCTGGCTTTAAATAACCTGCAAAGGGTTAATAAGCTGTAGAAAATGAAACGATCAAAAGAATCATTAAGGGGTACATCAACATTGCAAATGTGAAAATACAGTTTCAATTCCAGATCACTTTGATAAAGTGAATATAGTATTAAGAGACTCACATAAGCTTTACCAATGTGACTAAAATTTGTTTATTCTTGAATCTAATAACATTAAGTATAAACAGAACCAAACAAACATTGTATATGTTTGAATTAAAAAAAAAAAAAAAAAAAAAAAAATGTTTCATTGCTACCAAAATGTGACTTTAAGTGAGTGAATAAGGTTGTCAAAATGGCATTGACATGCTTGGTATGGAATTGATTGCAATATCTGCTACACACAATTAGAAAAAAAAGTCTGTTGCATTTGTTTTGTTAGCCTTTTAATAATATTTGTGTCACTCTTACCAAGAGATTTCATATTGTATCCAGGCTATTTTATTTCATCTTGCATATTTTAACACTACTTTTGACAGAAAAGTTCCACAGTTTTTAACTAACTGGGAACGTCATCATCATGTGCAGGGGACATGAGGCATTACTCTGTGTTCTCATAGTTTCTATCTAACTCTGAATAATTAGGTCTCAACCCCTTGTTCAGTAAAATGGATCTTTTGCATGACACCCTTGCAGTTCAGTGGCATGAATCTGGTTTACCAGATTCTGCCATTGACCAAATCTAACTTCTTGCTGCTAATGTCTTCATTCTGTTATAGGGATGGCTTTCAGGTGCTATGCTTTTCCAAAGTTGAAACTTATGATTTGGTCCCAGGGTCACATACAGTTTTGAACCTGGAGTTGTTCTAGACATAATTTCCAACCATGGCTAAAGAACCCAGTCTTCTCTGCTATTTAACCCATAACTGGGAGGAGAAGAGATGAATTCATACCTTTCTCAAAGGTTTTTGTGTGAAAATGAAATTTCTACTGAAATTTGAACTTGGCTCTCCAATTTCTCATTCTGAGCACCTTTTCATTCTATTACTCTGCACATCTAACAGTTCTTAAGGAAGAGTTACAGTTTTTTAGAGGGTTAACAATTTTTCTAAAAGGGGAAGTTTCAAGGTTTCTAAAAAGATGAAAATTTATTTAAAAGTAAAAAGAAATGAAGTTTTAAAATTTTAACAGTGTTTTAAGTGTTTTGTAGTTTCTTACAATTTAAGTTTCAGTTAGAAACATTTGAAGGCTTTTAAAGATCACATCATTTTTTCTTTATAGAATAGCTTAACATTTTCTGTTTAACAGTTTGATCATAGCTTAAATGTTTTTAACAAAAGTTTTACAATTTTTTAGCAACTTTTTTAAAAAATTTTTTTAAAAAATATACTACAAGCAGGTTGTTTGAAGTTTTCATCATCTTTATGGATAGAAAAACTGACCTTAAAGTCTACGAAGTTTATTTTAAGGTTTTTAACAATAATTTCCTTTTTCATACAAAATATTTGGTGTAATCCTGCACTCAGTTTATATAAGACCGCAAATAGCTTTACGTTGTGACCTGAAAACATTAATATACTCAAAACGGGATTTAAAATTTTAACATTATAAACACTAAATGCAACGATCCAAAAACAAAACTGTTTTATTTTTTGATTTCAAAACCATAACATCTACATTTGATGTGTTTGGTGAAGGAGGGGTGTATTCAACATTTGATAATTTTGCGGCAATACTTGCTTAAAGGTTTTATGCAGTCTTGATCAACATTTCTTTTCCTGGTTAGCCGTAAGGAATTGTAAACACTTAAATAAAATAATAACAATAATATTTAAGAATTTCTTACAGGAAATATCAAATTTTGCAGAAACGTTGTTGTCAATTATGTATTTAGTTATATAACAAATAAATGAAAATAATGGAAATTTTGTTATATTTGATTTGTTGTTAGGTATTTTTCATTTTCTCCTTTGTTATTGGCAGCATTTGGCTGCAATGCTAAGTTTTCTAAGTTGAACAAACTGGAGCTTTTATTGATGCTTTGTTACCTCTCTTTCCCATTGTTGTTTTTAGATGGCTTTCTTTCAGTCATTTTGATGGGCAATAGCAAAATTCTGAAATTTAGAATTATCTTATTCCATTTCAAATATAAAGCTTGTAAAAAGGAATATTTTAATTATCATATCATATATGATCAAAAATAAAATGCTTTTGATAAAAAAACCTTAATGATTTTTCACTATAATTATGTAACAGTAATGTAATAATATTCTGCAAACCAATCTATGGTTTATGTTACCTTATCTCATTGCATGGTTATGAACTATAAACCTAAATAGAGCTTGAAATATTGTGTAATCGACTCTAATTTTTTGTAAAACACTTGGATATGGTATAATACAGTGAAAAAAATTTTCAATTTTTTTTGTTGAATATGCCCCTCCTTTGCTGAATACATTATTCTTAAATATGACCAATGATGATTAAAATCACTTGGACACTAATGTATGGACAGTTTTTGGCACACACCGGAACCAAACCTCAATTAGGTTGTCTGAAAACAAGAGGAAATTATTAAAAACTAATATTTAAATAAACCTTGTCTGTTGTCTTAAATAAAGCCTGCATAAGTCATTGATAAAATATACATTATTTAAAACTTGATAGTGTATAATATTAATTCATTAAACTTACACTGCATTTGAATTTTTGTTTTCATTACCTGAAACATCCTTGGATTATAATTTAAATTTTTTTCAATATCACAAATTTTTTCTTCATAAATATTTTATGTATTTCCTGTTTTTATTTCAGTGACTATGTATTTTTAAATTGCTTAATGTTTAAGATTTTCTATTTTTCTCAACTTGAATGATTGCAAAAATATATTTGAACATTTTTTTTTTTTTTTTTTTTTTTTTGGTAAATCAGTGATCAAAAGCCAGCAGAAGCTTTCTTTTTCACTGATATATTTGTGCACAGGATAATTACCATTTCTGTTCAGATTGATAACATTTCTCTCTCTCTCTCTCTCTCTCTAGAGTAGTTAGCTGATTTTGTTTTTGATGACAGACAACTTGTGGCGAAATTGGTTTACCATATTCATTTGATCTTTACCTCAAATTTAACAGCACTTTTTTCTTTTTTTTTTAAAATAAAAAAAGGACTTCATATTTGTGATGTAATAAATTGTCAACTATATGTGCACAGTAATCAGTGAAAGTGAATGTTTCAGATTTCATTTGCCACAAGGAACATCTGCTGTGATGAAATTTCAACTTGGAATTTATTAAATCATTTTCCCAAATATTTACAAGATGCAGAAATAATTTGCAGTTTATTTGTAACCTAAAATGGGAAACATTTAGGGAATTAATTGCCGTTTTTTTTTTTTGTGTGTTTATTTTTAATTGATTTTTTTTTTTTTTTTTTTTGCTATTTTTTATTTATTTTAAATTTTTGACCAAAATACAACTCTTGTCTGTGTATTGAACTTCATTGCTCTACATCCTTTTACTAACGACATCCTTCAATTAAAATATTTGCATGTTCTGTCCCTACAGACATAATATGCTTAAACTTTATAAATTGTTTTAAAATAATCTATACTCTTTGAAAGTACACATTGAACATGTATATGTGCACCCACTCACAGTTGATCATATCAGCATGCTTATTAATTATAAATTATAATAAATGCTTACCTATTTTTAATTAGGCTTTGATGGCATGCTGATATCAAAGAAGCAAATAATTATGTTGTCTTGTGGTCATCTAGAACAATCTAAGCCAGACAACTGTCACATCTGGAGTTAATTTTGGGAACCCTGAAATAGTCATCTGGTAATTTCATTTTCATTCCTCATGTCTGGTATAGCCTGAGCTTCGGCTAATTGTAGTTCACCTCTATAAGCTGAATAACTTTCTAATGATTTTTATTGATGTAATTCTATAAGAAAAAAAAAAAAAAACATGACTAAAAATGGGGAGACTGACAATATGAAATGCATTAATAATATATGTATATAGAGGCACAGTGGAGTATTGGATAGTGGCTTGAATTGAGGAATCAGAAAACGGTTTGAATTCCGGTCAATTTCGTCACATTCACCTGTGTGCAAATACTTATGTGAAAGGTATGGATCCATCTCCCCCCGCTCCAACTATGGGTAAATATCAGGGCAGACTGGATCCTATAGCCTTGCATGGCAAGCAGTCTAGGAGAAGGATAACTCTGAATTCAAAATCTGATTTGTTGGTAACTAAATCATCTCCTCCCAGCTGGGTCTGGTGAGGTAGGTGAGTGGAACTCCAGCAGCACAAAAAGCAAGAGCTGTTAAGGGGTGGATGAACTCCTCAGTCAACAACTATCAACCCCAATCATGGGTTAAAGAGCTTCAACAACCGCAATTGGCCAAGTGTGGTGAGTACGGCTACACCTCTGAAGACCTGGTCAATCAGGGAGTGGTTCCTCCAACAGGCTCTGGATTTGGAATAATTTTATATTTATATTACATGCTGGTCATATTGAGACCCAACAGCCATTTCTTTATTTTGTTTACATTTAGGAGATTGTTTAAATTTGATATGGTTTCCATAGTTTTCAGATGAAAGTCTGCATATGAATTGTTCAACAAACAAAACATATCCTCGTGGTCGGCCGAAGCACATTGCCAATTAAACTTGATATAGTTTTATATCAGTATTATGGAGATATTTCTATATTGATTATAATCTCTACAAAGCATTTTATGATCTTTTTTCTACTATTTTAAAGATATGTTGTGGGTATGTAAAAAGAAAACAACCTTTTATTGTATGTTCTTGAATAGCGAGAAAAGAATAGACCTTATTAAATGTTATTTCTCCTCAAACTATCATATTTTTGGACTGTTCAAGGCCCATAAAGGTTCCTAGGAGTTTTGAATGAGCAACTTATGAAAGATAATCATGTCCATTTGTTTTTAATTATTTTCTAGCTTTTTAAGTATTTTTTTTTCCTTTGGAAAAAGTCAAGAATGAAACAAAAATATTCAAAGATGAATATGTTAGAAATGAATGTCTAAACTATAAATAATGGAAAATAGATTAAACAAATGGTGTTTATCATTTTGATCAGTTAATATGAATAATATGAGTATCTTTCAGTTCAATTGAATATATATATATATATACCATTAGGTGTGCAACTTAAGTTTCATTGGTTACCCAACTCGCCTGGCACAAGATATGGCTTAATATATTTATTGCTTATACAAAAGAAGCTATATCTTGTGCCCGACAAGTTGTGTAACCAACAAAACTTAAGTTGCACACCAAACATAGGTATATGTGTATTTATTAATATATATTTCTTAGCTCTGTCTAATCACATTAAGCACTATTATGTCTACACCACTTGACTAAATTTGGTAATTATTTATTTGCTTACCAATGCATGTATTCCAGCATGCACATATATGGTCGCTAATATCTAGTTATTTCATTTACCTAACCCTATATATATATATATATATATATATATATATATATATATATATTTGCAACTACTGGCCTGAATATTCAAGAAATCTTGTTAGAAAAATATACACCCTCTGGAGACAAAGGTTTGAATCCTGCCAGAGGGCACATGTTTTTCTAACAAGATTTCTTGAATGGTCAGATGTAAATAAATATATAAATAAATATGCTGTTAAATAAAAACTGAGCATCTACTAAAATATGGGTATCCATTTAAAATATCATTTAAACAAATTAGAAAAATATATAGTTATGATGGGAACAAATAGAATACACTTTAATGTTCATGACATTTGATTTACCAGAGGGCTCAATACATAGTAGGGCAATATTATTTTAAGATATTACAACAAAAACATGCAAGAATTGCTACATAATTGCAGTCGTGTTTGAATGCATAACAATGTGTAAATTACTGGCTAGTAATTTATAATCGCCTGAGGAGACACATTGTTATGCATTGAAACCTGACTGCAATTGTGTAGTGATTATTATATGTTTTTGTTGCTGTGGTATCCTTATATATATATATATATATATATATATATATATATATATATATATATAGGTTTTCAGCAAGACAAGTTAAAGAAAAAGTATTTCTTATAACAAGCTTATAGCATTCATACTCACAGAACTTTTTTTTTTTTTTTATAGCTAAAAATGTTCAACAGTCAGATATAGATATATTTTGCTGGGTGGTGGAACCTTGTTTATTTGAAATTTTTATAAATTCTGGATATTAAATGAGTTTGAGTGGTTGTTTCTGCTTTAAAAATATCTTTATTAATCAGGATAAATTTTTGTTTTCTGGTTGCCTATGTTCAGAATATCAAGTCCTTAGGTTTTTACATGGGATTTTTTTCCCTTGAAAAAAACAAAGAAAAACCATAATAAGAGTTTTTGTGAAGAATGCTTGAATTATCTATTTATCTATTTTCTCTCATTCATCTTCTACAGCATGTGCTCTGATTTGACACTATTATAGAAAATTTTAAAAACTCATTCATGTGTCTGTATCTGGAGACACTTCTGTATCCCCTGAGCATGCTTGATGGCTGACCTGCCTATTTTGAGATGTGTTGCTTTCTTTCTTTCTTTTTTAAATCCCTTATTAACAACACTTCAATCTGCATGTATTTCTGTCTCTTCTCTGAAGAATGTAGAGCACGCTTCTTCATCTTTACTGAACTTTCCCTTTCATTGTCCTCTCGGCTGAAATTCATTTTAAGTAGAACCTCAGTTTGCATGGCATCTATTTGATTAAAAAAAAAAACAAAAAAAAAAACAAACCAAAAAACATTCTTCTTTCCTTTCTCGGTAAATCTCTTTCAGCTTTCCCAGACTTCAGCCATTTTATTTTTTTCTTCATCCATCCACTGATTTCCTTCTCCTGCAGAGTTGTTGGTCACTTATATTTAACTCTCACACACTCGACACACCTGGAAAATTTTTTTTTTTAATGTAAAATCCATATTTAGGATTCTTTGGATAGATTGTTTTTTTTTTTTATCTGAATCTTAATGATTCAAAACTTTGAAATTTAATATTTCATAACTAGCTTCACATTTGGGCAGGCTGCATAACAAGAAGAAAGGAAAATAGATGGAGCATAAGGTTGGTTTATTATTGCCCAGTTGATAGCAAACAGTAGAAAAAGACCAAAATTGATATCTAGGGGTTTGCTGGTAAGACATGGCAAAGAATAATGCAAAGTCATCATGGAAGGTCTTAAGAAAGGACTGATGATTTGAAACAAATCAATTTATGCAAATGAATATTTGAGTTAAAAAAAACTCTATGAAAATTTAATTTTGATAGTTTTATTACTATAAATTGAGATATTCACGATATAAAAACAAATAGGTTAATGCTACAAATGCTATGTATTCATACTTCAACTTATAAAGAAAAGAAGGCTTATGGCCACATGTTAAAACATTGGTTCCCATACAATCACTGAAGTTAAGCAAGGTTGAGCCTGGTCAGTACCAAGATGAGTGATTGCTTGGGTATATCAGGTGCTGTAAACTTGGATGTGCAGCTGGTGTAATGGATAATGGCTCAGAATTGTTAAATGGAGAGCTAAATTCTATTTTCCATTTGGTTTGTTATATTGGTTATGTGCAAATACCTTTTAGAAAGGTATGAATCCATGTCTAAATAGCCCAACTATGGGTTAATTAATAAAACTTGTATCACTAAATCATTATTATCTTGAAAAAAGAATGCTTAAAATTTAAAGATATTTTCTGGCTTTAAATAACCTCCAAAGAATTGAAATGCCGTAGAAAACTAATCAATCAATTATAAAGAAATTTAAAATGCATATTAGAGGAATTCATATTTTATTGTGTTGTGGTTTAAAGAGATCAAATGCCTTATACTAATGGTCACTTTTATGAAATCAGTTATTTATACTTGTTAGTATTATAATATTTAAAAGACTAAAATGTATTGTCAAAACAGGCAAATTTATTTTCTATGGGTTTTTTCTTTTTTTCTTGTCGGAAAAAAGAAAATACTTGAAAATTTTCCAGGTTGTGTATTGTGCATGCTCGATAAATTTATTTTAAATGTCGTACATGCCATTGTGAGTGTCTTACCTGTGCAGGTGTTCATCCCATTTCATCTCCTTTGTTACCTGTTGTCTAGCTCTAGACCTCAGCTCACCAGTGTCCATCACAGCACAGTCGCCGCCTTCTTCCTCATCAGCAACACCTGGGACTGTTGGCAGTGGCACTGCCTCCTCGGCCACCATGTCAGCTTCGGTCCAATCTGCTGAGACGAAACAATCCTCAGCAACAACTCCTACAGGCATTGGCCATCGTAATAGCATGATATCTCGGGCGTCTAGCACTATACTGGCGCCCACATTTAATGGAGGTCCATGTAAGTTGATCATTGATACTATGTGTGTGTATGAGAGAGAGGGGGGAAGAGTGTGTATGTATATATATATATATATATATATATATATATATATATATATATATATATATAAATGTGTGTGTTTATATTTTTGTGTGTATATATTCATATGCAACTAACAAACTGGGTTTGAAAATAAGCTGTTATGATGTTGAAATTGTGTGCATGCATGCTCACAGAGAAGCCATGTTGAAAATGTAACTCTAAGGTTTAGTCTTTTCATGTAGTCATTTGTAAGCTAGAAAGATTATAGCAATGTTATGTTTGTAGGCAATCAGGATTACAAAAAAAATTTTTTTTTATCTTTAAAGCTTCTTATATTAAATTTGATTTAAAGAAAAAATAAGTGTGCATATATATATATATATATATATATATATATATATTATAATAAAAGAATTAAATGAAGCATATTCTCAGAATATTTTTTCTTTGTTCGCTTTTTCCCCAATGTTAGCCAAGCAGTAATATACAACTTCCACTTTATTTTGTGTGTATTCAGATTTTCTGCTTATTCCAAAGCTGTGAATTTTAACATAAAATCAAGTTTAGTTCAAATATGATAATGTGTATTACTCTATAAAAATATCTGGAATTGTAAATTTTCTTTTTATACAAGTACATATTTCATGGTAAAATACAATTTTCATCAGTTTTTAGTTTTTCTATATTAAACTAATGTTAGAAATTGGTTAGTGCAAGAAAAAAAAAAAAAATTTTAATGAGTTTTTAAAAAAAAATTATTTTTTTTTTTTTTTTTTTTTTTTTTTGGTTATTTGTGATGTAGGGATTGTGGAAAAAATAGACTTAATTTTTTTGCCAAGTTAATAAAGGGAATATTGTAATTTAGTGTCTCTTTGTTTGTGTTTGTTTTTTCTTTTTGTTTGTTTGTGTTTGTTTTTTCTTTTTGTTTGTTTGTGTTTGTTTTTTCTTTTTGTTTGTTTGTGTTTGTTTTTTCTTTTTGTTTGTGTTTGTTTGTGTTTTTTCTTTTTGTTTGTTTGTGTTTTTTGTTTGTTTGTTTGTGTTTTTTGTTTGTTTGTGTTTTTTGTTTGTTTGTGTTTTTTGTTTGTTTTTGTTTGTTTTTTTCCTCTATATGAAACAACGTCAAGTTGGTTAGTGTAAGAAAAAAAATTTTTTAAAGGATTTAAATTTTTTTTTGTTTTTGGCTTGAAGAGAAAAATGAATTTTAAATATGAAAATGTGATATAGAGATGGAAAGAAAAAAAATTAGGCTTAATTTTCTTGGCATGTTAATAAAAGGAATATTGGAATTTTTTTTTTTTTTTTATCAGTGCCATTGATCAGTTTTTTTCTCTTTAAGAATAAAACCAAACAAGATATTAAACAAAATCTTTGTTTTTAAACTGTAAACTTAATGCTTTTATATTGACATGTTGAAACCAACATTTTGGTTTCTAGATCAGTTTAAAAAAAAAAACATGGGCTAAAATAATTATAGTTTCTTTTGGGTTTTTTTTTGTTTTTTTCATAAGATTATAACAATTATTCAGTGTTTAATATAAGCTTTGATGTCTTCCTTCAGATCTCTCCTGCGAGAGTAAGTTGCTGATTATCAGTTTATCATTTCTTATATTTAGATTGATTTAAGATCAATATTTTCAAAAAGAGATCAAGAACAGAAACAAACAGTATATGATTTTTTTGTTTTTTGCAACAACTTTTTTAATGCATTAAACTTACTGCAATAATCATAATAAATATATAATTGTGGCTCTCTGTAAGCTTTCCTGCATGTAAATGAAAATTGTTTAGTCATGTTGTCTTAGGAATCTTTTGAATAAGCACTTATGTAAGTATTGTATCAATCTGTTCTTCTATATAGGTAATAACTTTATATCTAGCTGTTATGTAATGTCAGTCCTTCTATATGGTAGTGAATGTGGGACAATCTTCTCACAAAGAAGAGACTTGAAGCAACAGAAATGTGGTTCTACAGAAGGATGCTGAGAATACCATAGACTAGGCTTGTGAGCAACAGTAAAGTTTTAGAGAAAATGGAAACAGAAAGGACACTTGTATTTAACATCAAAATGAGAAAATTGAAGTTTGACATTCACAGGACATATTGAAGGCAAGAAGGACAGAGGAAAACCTACCTAAGAAGTTTGTGTAAACAGATGGCAGAACAGGGTTTAAGAGAGTTAACAGAAAGACAAGATTTACTAAGATCTGCAAAAGACAGGAAATTGTTGGGAGCCATGATTGCTCATGTCCTGATGGGACATGGTAAATAGAAAAAGTGATAAAATATATATCCAGTGTACTATTGACAAATTTTAAATTTCTTTATTATTAATCTTGCATCATCATAAAGTTTTGAAAAATTATTTCCTTTTTTTTTTTCTTTTTTTTTTTATTCTTTTTTTTTTTTTTTTTTAAATGAGTTATTTACTTTTTATGGCATCTGACAACCTAATTATTTTCAATCTTATTGCAATGTTAAAATGTTTTTAATAAGTAGATGCAATACTTTTTTGAGGGATTTTATAAATGATGAGACTATATGAAGTATTGATCTTAAATGAAACCTTTTATTAGATTTGTTTGGAATATTGTGAATATTAGTTTTAGTTTTTAATGATTTCATTTTTGACATATACTAACCAGATTGTTTGAAATAGGATTTAGAAGACTAACATAGTGAATAGATTACTGTGCATTTTCTCTTAAAAGTGAAACAAATTCATATGAAAAGAATTACTAATAGCAAAATGATACTGTCCCATAATAGTTGGTGCATTATGTGTATGAACTGTGTATGCAAATTGAACAATTATTATGGGACAATAGTACAGGTTAAGTATCCTTTATCTGAAATTAAATAATAACAAAAAAAAAACCCTCTAAAATCCTAAAGTTTTTTTTCTGGTGTTGACATGACTTGCAGCAAATGGAAAATTTCAGAAAGAATTGCTAAGGTTGCTAAGTATTGTGCAGCTGTTTTAAGTGGCCTCATCTGCCCTGGGTGGGGGTTCCCCCAGCCCAGCTATGTAGCCTACATTGGCACCAGATTTTTGTTAGCGATTGTCACAGCAACACCTTTATTTGTAGATTACTTACCTGGTGCTTTGTGCTCAGTAAAGATATTATTCAAAAAGTCCTAGATACCCAGTAAAAAGGGGAAAAAAAAGAGAAAGAAAATCATTTATGTTTATCAATATCATAAAATGTCAAACTGTTGGAAAAAAGTAGACAAGGGTGTAAGTGTGAAGCATCTGACTAAGAAGTTTGGCGTTGGGACAACCACCATATACGACTTAAGTAAACAGGAGGAGACATTGTTAAAGTTTTATGCTGAAAGTGATGAACAGAAATTAATGGAAAACAGAAAAATACTGCACAGAGCAAAAAATAATGATCTTGATTGTGTATTGATTGAGTGGATTCATCAGGATTGGAATGAACATATGCTGCTTATATAAGACTACCTTCAGGGTAGATGTATAAGTTGTATTATGCAATGTAAAGGGACATTGTGTTTATGCTTGGATTCCATTTTTAAGCTGCCTGATTTTATAGATGCTATTTACAAATTGAATCTGAAAACCGAAGCACTTCTGGTGACAAGAATTTGGGATAAAGGATTCTCAACCTGTAATATTCTTTACCATGCCATGATACTTTGTACATTTAGTATATGAACTGTGTATGCAAATGTAACAATTATGGGACAATAATAATGTTTTTTTTTTTTTACAATCTCGGTCTTGTAATAGTTTGTATATTTAATATATGAACTGTGTATGCAAATGTAACAATTATTATGGGACAGATGGTAGTATAAAATAACTGAATGATCAGAACAATTACAACTTTGCTAGGCATTGCAACTGTTGCTTTGAATGCTGTTGAAATAAATAAATAATAAAATGTCCCTAAAACTTGGTCTAGATATGTCAATCTCTGTAAATGTCTTGTATGTCAACATTCTACTAATATTGACTAGAAGTGTTTTATCTCTCATTTTTACTTATTTTCTTGTTTTCATTACACTGCTTATTTAAAATAATTTGTGCATATATGTTGAAAATCAAAGAACAATGCTTTTTTGTAGGTATTAAGGTTTGGTAGTTTGGCTGACTCATAACACGGGATTTGGTGTGTAAGGGAGAATGCAATGGGAGGGAGGTAGAGAATCATTAAGGATATTAGTTTCTGAATTATTTAATGGATAATGAACAAAATAACTCTGACTTTGTTAAAGAATTTTAATATCTACGGTGATATTTCTGTTTGGAATGCTGATCATAAAATATCATTTAAAAACAAAAAGAAAGTATTTCTCAATTTTAGACAAGATTCATTTTTTTATTTTTTTTTTATTTTTTTTATATTCATGACTAAATTTGGTTTCCATTCAGAATTTACATCAATATATATTGTTGATCAATATAACTTTATTTTACTTATGAAGAATTCTATGGTTCCAACTTTTCACTAAGTCTCATAAATCTGTTTTGATATTGATATTATTATAATCATAATAGCAGGCATTAGCTTCTGTGTTTATTATTATTATTTGTAGTTTTTTGTTAGAGAAACGTAGCTGCAATTTTTGCTTGTACCTTTCATTATATTGTTTTTAGGTAACATACTTTAGAAAATTTGCTAAATAAGTGTCATTCTTTTGTTTTTGTGATAAAATTTTTTTTTTTCTGTTTCAAGAATTTACTCTAAGGATTCTGTTTAATCGTGTTAAGCTATCAGGATTTGAAATATTTTTGCTTTTTTTTCTCCCCTACTTACGTTTCATCAGGGTGGTAGCTATGGGCAAATAGTGAAACACAAACAAAAACACTATGAAAGTATTAACAAAAAAACATTCTTATAGTAAAATACCTGCATTATATATATATATATATATATATATATATATATATATATATATATATAAGCTTCATTAAATGTGACAGACAAGGTGCTTTGATTAAGTTTATATAATTTATTAAAAAAAATAATATATAAAAAAAAAAAAAACTTAATCAAAGCACCTTGTCTATCATATTTAATGAAGCTTGCATGAAACAAGGATTGCTGCCTAAATACACAATTTTTCAATATATATGACCAACAATACATTTTATCTGTAGTTGAAGGTGTATAATTGCATTCAAAATATATTTACTTGAAGCCATAAAATTGTTCAAAATATTTAGATTTCAGCATTAAATGACCCATAGAGGTTGATGTTCCACTAAAAATAAAACAACCGTTTTGTTTTTCCAATCAGAATTAAAAACCTGTTTTTATAATCTTGTTTATTTTCATTGACTTTTTATGCTCATTGCTTTAAAATTTTGCTTTGAAATTGTTTTACATGTTTGTTTTTTGTTTTTTTTTTAAATCTGGTAAATTTTATTTTTTCTTAGCTTAAACTGTTTTCTTTTATTGATTTTAAACCTTTCTGTTGATTTATTCCAAGCAAAACAGTCCAGTGCTCCTGCAAAGAGTTGCCAATATAACCTGGGTGAATAAACAAAAGAGCAAACTACCCTCACAATAATTACTATGATGATGATTTTGATATTTCAAACCTTGGACATGGTTTAAAGATGTTGAATTAGGATAGTTCAAAGTTTTCTCTTTCTAAAGCTGAAGTTCTAACTAATATTTTTAATCTCCATGTGCTACAGAAATATAGAATAATGTATTCAGCTGAAGAATTTAAATTTGAGAATATAAATCTGACATATTAGTTAATAGCAGAACTTTGGTTCTATCGACTTAACTCTCTATATGTAAAATGCACTATAAAGCCAATGTGTTCTATTAAAACATGATTATATTGTTAAATTTTATTGATAGACTAGCAGTCATTTCTGTAAGAGAATTGCATCTGCACTAAAATGGTATTACGAAGTTATAGCAGTTTGATAGTTTGAGACATTTTGGAAGACTTTCATTTCATATATAACAGGTTTTAATATTAAAATTTCTATTTGTTAAATTTTCTAAATATACCTTTAAAAATATCAACCTTGATTACTTCTTTTTGCTACAAAGCTTTGATCAAAATACTAAGGTAGTTACCACTTTCAGAGTAGAAAATAACTTTATTGAATAAGTTAGCAATTTTATTCTAAAAGCTGTCAGCAGAACTATTTATAAAGTCCACATTGGAAGAAACTACATAAGAAATGAATAACAAATTAGTTTTAAAAATTTATTTCATTTTTTTAAGCTGAATATGACAGTTATTAAACAAGAATTGAAACACATGCTGGAAGGTAAAAAAAAACAGTTACTTGATGTCATAGTTTTATGTAATATTTACACACACAAACAACTGATATTGTATATTTAATTAATTTTTAGAGTTTTGAGTGAATTGATAGTACTTGGAGGTTCATATATTAAATGAAACATAGTCAATAATAATTATTATTACTACTATGTTCCCTTTTTTTATAAATTAACCCAGTTGCTTCTAACTTTCTGAAACATGATCACATTTTGTTAGCTTATTATTATCCCGAGCACCAACATTTATAAAATTTAAAAAAAAAAAAAAAAAAAAGAATTTCATGTCGACAGCTGCAATCAGAACAGGTATTTTTCTACCAGCTTTATATCGGAATGTATATTTTAACCATCAAGATTAAAAATATCAAGAAAAAGATTTCTATAATTGCAGAAGTCAACAAAATGTAATGATAATCATCATCATCATCATCATCAACTTGAGCATTTACTAACTGCACATAACAGTGGCATGGTTTTTTTTGTTTTGATTTTTTTTTTTTTTTTTTTTTTTTTTGTCCTTTCATCTTTAGTTTTCCCCAAACCATAATAAGTCAGTAATAATGGATAGCTAAAGGAAACATTACCAATGATAGTATTTGTAAAAATAGGGTATGTGTATACTTGTTGAGAGATACCAGATTTGGATAATGAAAAAAAAAACAAAAACACAAGAGATTTAAAATATAACTGACTTTAAATTTTCTCTGCATATAGATTTTAAACATTTTTAAATTTCAAAGCACAAAGAATAAAATGTTACTTGTCTATATCTCTGAGATGAAGTAATATGATTATTTATATTATTTACATTATTCAGACTGTTATCCTCATCTTCATTACCATATTCACAACGTTTTGGATGTTGGACACAGAGCATACAATGGCCAAATGTTGTGAATATGGCAGTAAAGATGAGGATAACAGTCCGAATAATGTAAAAAATCTTACTTGTTGAAAACTCTTCTTTGAAGTAAGAAAAAGTAAGTTAAATAGCTGTCGATATTAATATATTTTATTCTTTCAATAGGTAATAGAAAAATCATAGTGTTCACAATTTAATTTTGAACACACACACACATATGCACATATATATATATATATAGCAAACATTAAATTAGTTTACACTAGATTATGGCCATATCACATTGAAATACCAATTCTTGTATAATCATTGAAGTTAAGCAATGTCAAGGCTGGTCAGTATCTAGATAAGTGACCACTTGGAAACACCTGGTGCTGTAAGCTTAGATGTGTAATGGATAATGGCTCGGAATTGGAAATTGAAGAGGAGACTTCCAATTCCAGTCAGGTTCATTAGATTCACTTTCACACAAATTTCCTTGGGAAAGGTATGAATAGATTAGATTTTAAAAATTTAAGATGTTAGGGGGATTAAATTTAACAGATACAAATAGGTGTTTAATCCGCAATGGTATACTTAGTATATTTTACACTTTTTAGTTATTGTAGGAAAATGTGTGTTTTTTTTTTTTTTTTTTAAAAAAAAATGACTTAGCCTCAGCAAAACTGCGCTGTTGTCCTGATTTTTTTAAATTTCTGTGATTAATTTTTTTCCAATTGTTCATATGTTAATATTTTTAAAGAAAAAGTTTATGCCAGAAATCAGAAAATGAAGCAGCCATTTTGACAAGAATGTTTTCTTGTTGGGGTAGTCTTCTGTAAGTATATTCCCACCCCAATATGTGTGACTTACAATAAAACCTTCCCTGTTACTATCCATATTTTAAAAGTAGACTTGCTTACAAGTGCAGAAATAAGGTTACGACAAAAATAAGCTTTTGATTAAAATTAATATCATATGAATAAAAGTGATTAATTATTGAAAATGATATATTTTAATTTGTCAATTTATGAGCAAATAATTTTTTTTTCAAAGAAAGCATCTTAAATGAAGAAATCCTTGTGGGCTTCTTCACTGTCAAGAATATTGACAAGGTATTATCATTTCAAAATAAATGATCTTGTAAAATAAATAATTTAGAAATGGTTATTTTTAAATTTGAATTGTATGTATATAGCTATTTGTCACTTTGATAAATATGATATGAAGTAGACATTATTAATACTTTTTTAATTTAGCTTTAATGTGAAAACTGATGTGAAAACTGATCTTGGAAGATTTTAACTGTCATTTTTCTCTGCTCCATTGAAATTAACAAGTGTTAAATCAGAATTTTAAACCACAACCTGTGGACAAATAAGCAGAAAATTTAGTGATTATTTAATCACTTTTCCCCAAAATGTGTGGATTTTTGAAAATTTGATTCAAAGCCTTAATGTCTAATCTTTGATTCAAAGCCTTAATAATCTTTTAATCTAATTAAAATATTCTGTATCTAATAAAATTCCTTTTTGAAGTTTGCATAAAGATAATGAAAAATAACTTTAATAATTTCTTTAAAATAAGACTGATTTCCACTTGACAAGATCTTTTATTGATAAAAGTAACTTTCTACAAATTCCACTTGAGACAGAATCCAGTGGGGTCATGCATTATTTGCTATGAGTAAGAAAAAAAAAAAAAAAAAAATAGACAAATTATGAATACAGTAAGCAACTTCTAGCATTTTGTTTGCAATTGTTTATTTCAGTGCTCAGTTTCCCTCGACGGAGGAGAAGATCTGGCTATTGGCAAAGTAATGATTCATTTGTAGTTTATGTCCCCCCTCCCTATCAATCCAATTCACCCATTTTGGCAACCCACCATCCCCAAAGCATCCTGCCCTTTCATCTGCATTGCTGATTCTTGTCATGCTTTACAGCGCTTTGACTTGCATTGTCTCAACTGCTTCTATCCGACAAGATCCTTGATTCTTCTCTTTATCATCTGCTCATTTTGACACTCAATTCTTGACCAAATCAACATTTTTCTCTTTCTTTTTAATTTATATGAATTTTATTGAGTTGTTTGGCATATTCATAATAAAATTAATTTATTTCCCATTTCTTTTGTAATCTCTCTTTTAATTGTATTCTTCAGTCATTTTTATTTATAGCATTTAATTCCATAGTTATTTGTTCAACAAGGATTTATTGACCAAAATCTGTACCGGCGTATGGTTGCAAAAAGTTGATCATAGTTACTAAAAGCCACAAAAGTCTGTGGGTTTAGAAAATTTGATACTCACAGGATAGACTGCAGGCAAAATAGACAAAGGAAAACAATGCATAATCTGTAATGGTTGATTATCACAATCCAAGTCAGATGAAGCCTAGTAGGATTTGGGGGTGAGATGGTTAGATATTATTTGACTTTTGAAAAGTTGTTGGTTTGGTTCTGAAGTGCCATTGGGCAAACTGGTACTTGATTGAAAATGCTGAGTGTAAGAACTTTGATTGACTCTCTAGCTTTTTACAGTAATTACTCAAAGCTTGGCATGTTGCTGCTACCTCCTCCCCCTATGCTGCTATTTTTTACTATTACTTGTCTTTTCTATAATAAAGTATTTGAATCTTGACTAGTATAATCACTTTTTATTAAATTCTAAGTCATGAGGACAAAAACGTCTTAAAACATCATCTTATCCAAGATGATTATCAAAAATTTTTCTCTTTTTTTTTTTTTTTTTTTTTTTTTTTTTTTTAATAAAGAATATACTGAATTTTTCCCTTCCTGGCATCTGTGGGGCTATTCAGGGGGTGCAGTCAGGTCACTTAAAATAAAATCCCCATTGTTCAATTAAATGTTCTGGGCATTCTACAGTTCAAGGTTTCATTGCAGAACTGATTGCCAGCTTTAAGTCTGAAATTACTGCTGTTAATTCTTATAATTAACAGATCTCAATTCATTTGAAAACAGAATTGATCTGTTAATTTTATTAAAATTGTCACGATAGGAAGAAAACTCAAAGATTAACTAAAGAAAAAAAAAAAAAAAAAGTACTCTAAATGAGTTTGACTTGACATTGATCTTCTTTAAGACAGTGGTTTATTGTTCAGTGCCAATGTTCAATTTCATTGCTTTGATATTTTGTTCTATCAAAAGGTATTAATTAGCGTTACAATAAATTTTGGAGTGAAAGAATCATTTGTCTAGTGTTTTAAATATTTAAAAAAAAAAAAAATGTTGATTTTAGTTTTAATTTCTTAGAAATTCCATATTTTTGTAGTATTATTTACCAAATTCACAGAGAAAAGCCTTAGAAGTGTCTTAGTCTTAGTCTTAGAATATGTATTTTAGTCAGCAAAACTCTTGAAGGGATTTTACATGTTGGTTTCATTATGAAAGTCCGTGTTGTAATAATATTCTAATATCTTGTTTTTCTTTCTTTCTGCCAAAATACCATTTCAGTGTGATTTTTTTTTTTTTTTTTTTTTATAAGAGAAAGTTTTTGCTGTGAAATTGTGTTTGACTCCACCTTTTATTGGTCAGAGAAGATAAGATAGTTTTAAGTCCAGTAGCTGTTATCACTCTTTCCAGTATGGGGGGGGGGTTCATTCCTAACCTTTTTGTTTAAAGTAGTGTGGAATATCAACATACTGATTATATCGTTTTCTCTTCGAGTTACATATGCTATTCATTTTAGTTCTTGCTGTTGTTGAAAGTCTTCAAGTAATGATGTTTCTGCTATTTAGTGTTCTTTGTGATTTACCAGTCAACAGGAGTCAAAGAAGAGTGGTCTTTGTTAAGGCCTACAGGCTTCATTAACTGAAAACTCATTTTTAATCATTGATCCGATAAAGCGGTTGTATACAGATGACGGTTTAGATATTTCTGAACAGGTTTGGAGTTATACGTGACATCCATATGAAAGCCTCAATCTGGCTATTGAAGAACATTACTCAAGTTTTTAGCCTAGTATTTTTTATTTAATAGTAATTGGCAGTCTTGAATGAAACTAGCACATTCTTTGTTGAATAAGTTAAAGAATGAGCATAAATATTGCACAATAAAATATATTCTAATGCATATTAAAACATGGCCATACATATTTTTAAAAGAAAGTACTAAATTGATGTGAACATTTAGTAAATGAAATAAATATATAAAGAAAAAGTTAGATATATTGCCAAAAGATTTTTTTTTTTTTTTTTTTTATACAATGTCAAAAATAATTAAATGTCTTATCACATGTATACAATAGATTTAGGAGCATCGGTGGGTGGGTGATGATATTTCAAGAAGAATTATTTGTATCCTTTCTATTGGCATTGGTAAAAGGAGCTCTGTCAACTTATTTGATTCTTACATTTTGATAGGGATTTTTTGTAATCACATCACCTGTTATTGTCCTTTTTTTTAATTTTGTCACTATTTTCTGTATTATGGTTAAATTTATGTTCACTATTTTCTGTATTACGGTTAAATTTATGTTCACTATTTTCTGTATTGCGGTTAAATTTATTTATATTCATTTGGTTGATATTTAAAAAAAAATATATAAAAAAAAAAAATGAATAGTTGTGATCCTAATCTTTCTAGATGTTCTTATAAACTTTAAAATTTGTTGATTTAAATGTAAAGTTATTTACTGCTTAAAACAAATTTGAAAAAAAAAAATGCACCCTTCTACTTGTCATGCTCAGGTTGGTTGTTATACTTATAATGTTTCAGCTGTTGTACTCTCCGACCTTCTTCAGGTGTCTGTTGTATTTGGTAATTCTGAAATGGTCCCTGTATTCAATCCATGGAGATAGATTGCTTAAATTCTGCTTTCCATGGTGAGGGGAGATAACTCATATGAGTTAATTTGTGTCTCTTGTCTGTTGCCTTCACTGAACCAGGGAATATGACTTTTATGTTATCCAGGAATTACTCAGGTGATAGAATTATACAAGTGAGTATAACAACTAAAATAAGTACACTGGTCGAAATTGAAGGGCATAATAATAATAAAATTAATAATTCCATGTCTTGAAAAATCTGACATTAGGAAAATTTACTTACTCTTTGCTTGACCAGATTTTCCCTCATCTGCATTGAAAATATTAAAATCCTTTTCTTCATACCTGTCTCCATGTTTTCTTTAATCCACTCCTTTCAAATATTTTCTTTTGTCTTCTTCTTTCTTTTGTCTTCTTCTTTCTTTTGTCTTCTTCTTTCTTTTGTCTTCTTCTTTCTTTTGTCTTCTTCTTTCTTTTGTCTTCTTCTTTCTTTTGTCTTCTTTCTTTTGTCTTCTTCTTTCTTTTGTCTTCTTCTTTCTTTTGTCTTCTTCTTTCTTTTGTCTTCTTCTTTCTTTTGTCTTCTTCTTTCTTTTGTCTTCTTCTTTCTTTTGTCTTCTTCTTTCTTTTGTCTTCTTCTTTCTTTTGTCCCCATCTACTGTATTGTTACTTTCTGTTCATATCTTAAAAAAATGAATCTCTCTCGTTTTCCTTTGCTCCCTCTCTCAATTGTCTTTTATTTCTCTTTGTGTATGCATATCTTCAATCTTTCTCTTTGTTTTGATTTGTGCTCTCACACACACATATAGTATGTATCTTTCTTTGTTATCTATATTGTGCTAATTGTTGCAGGTTCTTTTACATTTAATTATTTATCAGTCACACCTGCCACTCAAAATGATTGAACCTAAGAAGTTGTACATGATTATTCATTTAAATATAATTTTTATGTTGTTCACAACCTTCAAGAGAGTATTTATTTCAAATTATGTTTAACTTTTATGCTAAAAGTTAATAACAACGATGAAAATATTTGAAATCATTAAAATACTTTTTGCTCAAATAGAACCTTTCTAAGAAAAAACAAAAAGCAATGTAATTTCCTAACCGGGTATATAAATTTGATTTGAAGCATTTTTCAAATATTACAAATTATTGGCCCTCATTCTATTGCATCTCCAAATATATATTCTTTTGATGACTAACAGTTTTTGTTTTAATAATTTGACTAATCAAATGCTTTGTTTCTAATGAAACTGATTTAATACATTTAAATTTGTTTTGATATTTTTGCATTTGAGTGTCACTTTTTAATCTTGTTTTTATTATTAAAACATTTTTGTATCTTTTTCTTGTACTAAAAAGCAACTGGAGGCAACATACCCAAAACACATTCTGACAACCATTTTTTTCTTCTTCGCTGCACACACACACACACACATATATATATTTGCTGCATATATATATATATGAGTGTGTGTTTCATAAATCTGTTTGACTACAGAAATATAGTAGCATAATACATCATTGCTAATATTAAGATGTTTCTAAACTTGTTCTTTTTTGTATGTAGTTTAAACAAAGGCAAGCATAGATTTTTGGGAAAAGTATTTTTCCTATTGAAATATTGCAATGGAAAATTAGAATAAGTATTTTTATTAGAGTTTTCAGTCATTTATAACAGCACTGATATTCAGAGTACTTAAAACAATTACTTTATTACTTATTTTTGTGCATACTTTTACTTACAATTATTCTCAGTGCATTATTTAAACAAATAGGCTGTAAATGATCAACAGTGTTTTTTAATAGCCATCTGTTACTTATAGCTGATGAAGTCTGTTTTTACATTTGTATAAGTAGCAAAGTAATCATTCTAACTAATCATTCTAAGTAATGCAGTTAATTGAAATAAGTGTTGTGTAATTTGTGATCTGAAACTCCTGTTTGGAATTTTGAAATTCATTTGTGTGAAGCTATATTTTGAATATAACATTGTCAATATTTTTTATAATAGATTCAAATAAAAAAAAAAATCAAAAGGGAGCTATTTTGTTGTTGTAACCATGATAGGTTTAAACAATTTTTTTTTAATGGGAGTCTATCTTGGTACTGCTGCAAGTTAGAAGTATCCATATATAGTTGCAAATGTTTCATCCTGTATTTAATACATTATGTCTAGCAAAGAACAAAAATGTTCTGATTCATTGTAAATGCAATAAATTGCTTTCTTTAAAGTCTCAATTATGAACCTTGTTCATGTTTTGTCTCAGACTTTTGTTGGTTCATCTCTGTAGAATCAAAATGAAAATCTAGGAATATTTATACAAAAAAGTTGGAGTGCAGCCAAACATGACAAACTGCATCACTACTAATCAGCAGGCAGGTTAGGTTTAATGCTCCAAGTTCTCCACACAGAATTGTCCCATGGGATAATAGCCTAGTGGATTAATGTGTTGGTTAATACTAAAATTAAGAAAAATCTACCTCTCTACTTAAGTAAATTGAAGCCCCTGAATCGATATACACCTGATGAAGACCAGGTGGCAAAAATGCCAAAATGCTGTGATAACAGTTGCCCAAATGTAAATAATGTATATGGCGCTGAAGAGTTATTTACAGGTACCCTTCTTGAGAATGTTAAATAAGTTTTTAATTTTGGAGGTATTAAATGCTATTATTTTATTATTTTTATAAGTTACTTTCAAAATGAAACCTTTTTGCCATTTCTGGAGTTGTAAAGTATAAATATTTCTATAGAGGAGATGGCTTTAATATTTACAGACTTATCAGAAACTGGCAAGTATCGAAAAGAAGAATTGTTAGAAATACTGTCTGAAACTCTTAGAAAATTAAAAATGGATGCAACATGTAGTCTATTTATACAGTCAGGTCGATAAACATAATTAGTTACAGGATATATATATATATATATATATATATATATATATATATATATATATATATAGCAGTTCTATATGATTTTCATTTAATAGCTTTTCTAAATATCCAAGTATACTTGGAAATTTCTTGTAAGTTTGGGAAATTTTATATTAAATGATTTTTTAACTAGTTTTAATTAAATTTCTTATAAATTCAACTTTCATTTTATTTTTTAATTTGAATTATTTTAAATGTCAGTAGAATTTAGGATAAATCATTTTGAGTTTTTTTTAGTTGCATTGATTCAGTAAATGGAGAAATGTTTACTAAAAATTAATATCTATAACAAGGTAAGTATTAGACTTTAAGTGATTTTTTTTTTTTTTTTTTTTTTCCCAAATATTTTACAGAAAAATAAATTTACTGAAGTAAAAAATAAAGTTCTTCATTGTATTGTTTTTTCTTTTGACTAGTTACTGAAAATTTTTGACTAGTATTTAATCATAGTTTTAAATCAACTTTTGCTATATTTTTAAATATGCAATATTTGCTTTTGAGCTGCCATAGTGATGAAAATTGCCTACACTAATATAGTCCAATAGTTTCTTTTGCATGGCTATAGAATTAGTCTTGATTAAAGAGAAACCTGCTTCTTTAGTTGAGGAACAACTGTAAATGTTTGCATTGTAGTCTAGCATCATTTTCTCTGTAATTGAACGGATGTTTCAAGAAAGAGGCAAATGTCAAATTAATTAATACAGTTGAATTTGTGCTTCCATATTTTTCTCATTTTATTTCTGTTTGATCTTGTCTGAAATGAATTAGATGCTAATTTTGAGTTTTACCATTGCTTGCTTCAGTTAAATGATTATGGATAAAATTTCCTAAAATGTTACTCCTATTTTATTTCCATAGATCTTGTGTCTAAAATATAAATTATTTCTTCATGTCAAATGAAAGATTTTTTTTTCTTTTAACTTATCTGTGTAGTGGGTTGGAAAACTACTTTGTATTACTAACGAACTTGTTACTGGATAAAGTTGAAAGGTCAGTACCTGAACTGCATCTAAGTGAGAAGTCAAAGTGAAGCATATTTTTAAAAAAATATTTTCAGAAAGAGAACAAGGAGATATTTTTTTTAAATGTTTTAAGTCTATTTTGATGTTAGATTTCAAGCAAGACAGTAATGCCACTTAGACTCCAGGAGTTACTGAGAGTGAAAGAGAAAAGACAAAAACAAAACAGGTTTCAGGAAAATAGAAGATGGCAATTGGCATTGCATTTAAATTTTTGAAGATTGTAGATGGCAGGGAAGCAAGAAACCAAAAGAGGAATTCCACTGGTGAGAGAAGAATCTGTTAGAAGTGTGGTTACATTTAGCTATTTCACCAGTAAAATTATGAGACCTTTTGGTCTGTTCTGAAGCTCACTGCAATCACAGTTGAGTGACTTTAATCATGCAATGATAAAATTTCAACTTAAAGAAAATAATGACACAAAAATAATGTCTGTTCATCATTGTTTCTATATCCTATGAGAATATGTATTTCAAACAATATTCCCCAAAAAGGAGATACATTTTAAAAATGATCTCTTGATGTATGTATAAATAAAAAAGGGAATGATGCAAAAAACAATAATACAATGTAAAAATGACCATTGATTTTGTTCAAAGCTAATAAAGATGTTGTAATGTAAGCAAAGAGTCTGTTGGGGAGAAACACTTAACCAATTGCTCTCCCACCAACTACTTGGATAATAGCGAGAGAGGGAAAAGAGATGGGAGGTAACAAAAAATAACATTGTCTTGGAAACCACAACAACTTGAGGAACAAAATGCCCACAGGACTGACTTCACAAAACACTGTGTCTTGCAGGCTCCTGTTTTTCCCCAGCTTTTTGGGGCATGAGGCATCTTACAAAGACACGGATCTTGACCAGTTGCAAAGAGGCCCGTATCTAGACATGCAAAACTATCCCGCTACTAATGGGAAAATCTTGGATGTAAATGGTGTTGACAAATATGTGATCCAAAGCCTCTTTTGCATTTGTACTGATTTGAATTTGCCACAAGAGATCAGATAATTCTTTGGTTACTATTTTTTTTTTTTTTTTTCTCAGTTTTTTAAGTACATTAACTAGCATTGAATATATATGTAAATGCTTAGGCTTTATTGATATTCTGGCAAAGTTTAACAAACGTACCCACAAAAAAAAAAAAAAAATGTGTCAAAAGGATGAACGCTGCTACTACTTTATACTCAGCAATTTTCGTTGTTTTGAAAAGCTATTTTTAGAATTTTAGTAAAACTCAAACATGAAACTCAGTTTATGCATTTTTATTTTTTCTTGAGAATTGACAATAAAACTATTAAACATTATTTATCAAATTTTTTTATTTACAAGAAAAAATTTATATTTAAAGAATTTATAAAAATATGGGAAGAAACTGCAATGCAACAAAAAAGAAATAATTTTGGAAAAGAAATTTTTTTTTATTCCTAAATTCATAAAAAATGATTGAATAGAACAAAGAACATATAAATAAACACATAATTAATAATTGTAATTATAAATTTTGAAAAAAACACATTGTCATATCATTTCTTTCATTTGCTCTCAATGCATAAATTTGCTAAAATAGGTTGGGAGTCAAGACAAAAAATATATAGGTCCAACTTGGGTTTTATTAAAATTCTAAAAATAGCTTTTTAAACTAATACAATGTACCAAGGGGGTATTAGCTTTTTTTTTTTTTTTTTTTCTTGGAGTGCATTTGTTAAACTTTGGCGATATTTTCTTGGATATTTTCAACAAAAATTTCAGCTCAATATAAATCATTTATAAATTTCTAAGTTTTACTATTTGAATCTTGGAATTTCTTTCATAGAGCAAAATTTCTCCTTTTATTAAAAAAAACAAAAAATACACAATATCAGTACAATATTTAACATTATTGTTTCAATAGTCATCTAAATAAATCTTAGTCATATTCACTTGCAGAAAAATTAAAAATATTAAATATTTCTTGAATATTATCTTCTGTTCCTTTAAATATTTTACTATTTAATAACCAAAGTTTAGTAAGTTAGCATAGAGTTTGTTTATTTGGCAACAAAGGGATATACATCAAAATAATAAAAAATTTTCTCCAAGCAAAATGCAAATTAATTTCAGTTCAGTCAACTGTATTTAATAATTGGCTCTACTCCTTCTACTGACTTATTTTCCTGATTAAATTTTTTTTTTAACATCTAAAATGAAATATTTCAGTAATGTCCTTTCTTGAATCTATATGATCTCGGATTTTGATCAAAATCTACAATATTCTATTGCCATTTTATAAGAAATATAGATGGAACCAAAAATTGACACGAAATTCTCATTACGTTTAGTATTTTGTTTTCATTAGAAAAGGCTGCATCAGTTATTTTAAAAGCTGATTAGAAAGGTAGTTAATTTTGCTATGATTAGTTGGTCATTTGTGATGGTAGGATTGTTAATTACAAATTCAGATCCCCCCCCTCCCCACTCATTCATTTCTTTTCAGAAGGATAGACTGACTAATGTAGATGAACAAAATAAGGGTTCTTTCTGTGGGAGTGAATGTCTCAGGATCTTTTAGCAGCAGCTCTAATTTATCTGTCATTAGTAGAAATTGAATGATTTATGGCTATTGCATTTTTTTTTTTAGGTCAGTGATAAATTTTTGGCCTGAAAAGGTTAAAAAAAAAAAAAAGGTTTTATGCATACTCATGAAAAATATTAAAACAGGGAATAGTCAATTTTTATCTGTTGGCCTACTTTCTAAGTTTTGGATGAGGACTGATCATTATTTACTCTATTTACATGTGGACTAGTGTCCTCATCTTTGTTGTTGTTGTTATCTCAACATTACAACCATTGTGCCCTCTGGCTTTCATCAGGTGTCTTTTGATCTAGGTAACCTACAGGAAATTCAGAACTGAACTATTTATTTTTCTCCTTTCACTGCCTATGTCTACGGATATCTCATCTAGTTCTTATTTTTCATCCTGTTTGGTTATTGCTTGCCCTGTTTCCCATGTGACAATAGACTAGTGGATTAAAGCAGTGGTTCATGAATTTGGTGACAATACTTGTGAGTTCAATCCCTGGGTTAGGCAGTGTGTATTTGGATTCAGTGGAAACGGTGAGCAATATCTGAGCAGGACAAAAAATAAGAATTAGATGAGATGTCCCCAGACATGGGTAGATGAAATAAAGGTTTAATTTTGGAATTCCCCATTGGTTACCTGGATTGGCATGAACTTGATGAAGGCCAGAGAACACAATGGCTGAAACCTTGTAATAACTCATAAAGATGAGAACAATAGTCCATATGTAAACAGTGTAAATAATGCCCTCTAATTATCATTACAAAGGGAGTAGTTGGTGGATATTTACTGAAATGGTTGTTTTAAGTTTATAAAGTTAATTTTTTGTTTAAGCTCTTAAGAGTTTTTCATTCTCAGGTTCTGCTGTGATATATGATTAAGAAAAATCAGTTAAAATATTTTTATCTCTATTTTGATCTTGGGATAAATTTTTACTTGGATCCATCATCTTCAACAAAACTGATTGTTCATTCTGTAAATTCTGAAAGTTTTGTCATCTTTTTGCGTCTCCTGAAAAACAAAAAAAAAGAAAGCACTTTCCAATATTGTGGTTTGCCTCCTTGTTGTTTGTCGGTGCAAGAAAGAAACTATACATTTGTTTGTTCTTTTTTTTTTTTTTTTTTTTTTTTTTTTTTTAATAACAACCACCAAATTTGTTTGATAAAATTCTCCTTCTCCCGACAACCTGTAAATTTATTTGTAATATTAAGAATCAAATTATTTTCCTTTTTAATAATAACCATCTAAGCAGAATGTTCATAAATTCTAACTTGTCTATTTTGTCATTTTGGCCTTGTGAAAAAATTAAACTTGAGTGTGTTTCTCATTTGATCCATTTGTATTTTCTTTCTTTCTTTTTTTTTTCTTTTTTTTCCGTAATGTGTTGTAGGGGCGCGTGCTTCCCACCACATGTCACTCAGGAGAGGTAATTAGTCAGTTACTAGGTACCAACCAACACACTAAAATGCTAAAATGTCTTGCTGGCTGTGTAGATCTGAAATTATTTATTTTTACTAATGGCTTTTAACACACAGTCTATGTTAACTTAAAAACTTTGTTTTTGTTTTTTTTTGTCTCATTTTAACTCCTAACTCCCAACCCTGACTTCTAATATTATGTAATCTTGTTCTTCCCAGTTTGTTGATAAAATATCACCTGCCTAATGTTCATCAAATGATAAGGTATTTGAAGCAGTTTAAGAATTCAAGGTATTTGGACTTCAAACTAACTGACTAGTAGAAAAGAAATTTAACCTTCCAATGTTGTTTTTATCAAAATCAAATTGTAAATCAATATTTAAATTTAAACTTTTATAAGAATGTCTGCATTCTTTTTACAGTAAATTATTCTACTCCTTGATATAAACATTTCAGATCTAAACTCTCTTATTTGCTGAGAAATCTTTGAGAGGAACTGGATGAATGAACTGAACATTGACCATTGATCTTTTATTCTATATAATTTGAATGGCAAAAGTTTCCTTTTGTCCAAACTACAGTCTTTTATTGAATTTTGAGAAAATGAATAATTCTCAAAATGCAATTAGCAGATGCATTCTTTTAGACAAAGCAAATAATTGTATTCATTATCACTAACATATTATAGTGGATGTTTTCCTTTTTTTTTTTTTTTTTTTTATAACTGCCAACAAATGAAACATAGGGTGATTTAAATTTGGATTTGTTTTTCTTATTCAATATGATTACTGTGATAAGGACAAAAAGTGTCAGCAATTTTTTTCTTCAAAGATGAATTTGGGCTAGTGTCTCTATTTTTATAACTTTTTCACACTGACTTGGAAAAGTGTACAAAAAATAGTTTGATAATACTAAACTGATTGCCATTTTTCTCTTTCAAAATCCTTACAATATTGTTTGTTGTCTAGTCAGAGTAATAAGAAATAGAAAAACTTTGCTAAAACAAGGAAAAGAGCACTAAACTGCTATGTAATATCTGTCCTCCTGTATGGCAGTGAGTGCTGGACAATATCCTCAAAGATGAAAAATAATTTTCCCAATAATTTAAGAATATCCAAATGTAGACAGTTGTAAACAAAAGAGGATGTCCAAGTTGTAAAGGATGGCAGCTCAGAATGACAAAATGGTGAGCAGAGTTCTTTACATTCACTTATGTGCAAATACCCTTGAGAAAGGTATGAATCTATCTCAAATCTACCTGACAATTGAGTTAAATAATAGGACTTGTATTGGGAAAAGTCCATTGTGATCTATAAAAAAAAAAAAAAAATTTAATTATTACAATCCAAAATGTTTAAATAAACCCAAAAGAATTGCTAAATTGTAAAAAAAACAAAAACAAATCCAGTCGATGTTGAAAAAGAGAAATGAAGAAACTAGTAAAAATTAGTGAAAATGCTTAATCTTCAAATTTCAAATAACTTTTAACCAGTACCAAAAAAAAAAAAAAAAATGATTAGTTCTATATACCCCCAATACAAACTCATGTCAGAAAATAAAAATTTAATTTTTTTGAAAGACAGAGAAAAATGTCAAAAAAAAAATATTGGCCCGAACAAAGAAGAGCCATGTCTTTGTAAAAGATGATACAGCAATATGTATGCAATTTTAGAAAGAAAACAATTGCAAAGAGATTTAGTTTGAAGAACCTGATAGCTTAAAGTTCCTTAAGAAGTGGCAATCTGATTCTTCAAATGGTTATGCAAGACTTTTATATTGCCAAAATCTTGAGAGGAATCCATGATGGGCAGATTGGCTTCTAATTTACATAGGACTAGCTGAAACTTAAAACAAATCATATACAATTTGAAAACTTGGCAGTTGAGAAGCTAGACTCAGTTTAACCAATTTCTAATATTAGGTTGGTGCAAAAATAATGACGTAATAATGTCGTTTTTTGACGTCAAAAAACGACATTATTACGTCATTATTTTTGCACCAACCTAATATAAACTTGAGAGCATTTGAGAAACAAATGCTAAGTTTGTATAGAGGAGGATTGTTAAAAATTTCTTGGCTTGACCAAGAAGATTTTACTCATCTAAGATATAAACACAAAGTGATCCAAGCTTTATAATTGTTTATATCCTATTCTATAGACCAGGCATACACAAAATGTAGTCTGCAAGACTACCTAGTGTGGCATGTGATGGATTTTTAAAATAGTCATAATCTAATTCTTAGAAATAATTCATCACCTCAAAAATCTACCCCATGTAAAAATGTTGTTTCTGAATTCTTATATCCTTTTGTATCTCCAACACACAAACAAAAGTAAATTCTTACATTGACCATATACGCATCACACTCTCTCATAGGTTGACTGATTATTTGACAACATTTAGTGCAATTTGTGCACATATAGATGAACATATGATAAATAAGCAAAATAATATTGATATAAGACAAATTTTAGTTGATAAAACCAAAGTTTTAGACGGTGCAAAGAAAGACTCCAAATTCCGGAGGCTGTTCTAGTAAAAGAGAAGCAGCCAACATTAAAGAATTTCATTTTCTCCATAGGAGACTATATCTTGAAGTGTGGTTTAAAAAAAAACAAAAAATACATATAAAAATTTCAGCTTGACCATTTATATGATGTCACCTTCAGTGACTTGAAATTGGTTCCATCAAATGTGAGAATGCCTTGAAAATGAATGTAGCAACATTCGAAAATACTGAGGTGGAGGTGGTAATAATATAAAAATAAATATGATCTTTGGCAAATTTATCATTAATATAAAACAAGTAATTTGGCAATCTGAAAAATTTAATTAAAAAAATTGATAGACAAAACTTGTCAATATTATTTAAACAAACATGTTTAATATATATTAGACAAAAGGAAAACTTACCTTAGCTGACATGTTCTGTCCTCTGATGAACTTTATCAAGGCAAATGTAAGGATTTTATTTTGTAAAACAAATTTTTCAAGTAAAAATGTCATTAGTTTTTCCAAATTTTTAAATTTGAGAATGTTCATAAATATACATTCAGGCTAACTGAAAAGTCTAGGTAGATTTTGTTTATTAGACAATAAATTACATCACTTAGCATCTTCCATAATTTAGCTAGATTTTTCAGTTAACCTGATGAATATTTATGAATATCTCTTATGTTTAACAATTTCCAAAAACCAACAGCATTTTGACTTGTTGATAAATACTTGTTGCAAAATAAAATCCTTACATTTGTCTTGATAAAGTCCATCAGAGGATGAAACAGGTCGGCTAAGCTAAGTTTTCCTTTTGACTTTATTCATATTGTCCTTTTACAGATATATATTTTAGTCATATTTGAAATTTTACACACACACACACACACACACAGTAACTCTCACCACCTGAACATGGTGGTTCATAAACTTATGAACAGTGATTCTGATGTTTTGGTAACTTATCTATTAGTTAATGTATTCTAAAAAATAATAAAAAAAAAACTTGAGTGTTAAGGATTTCTTTTTTCTCTTTTACTTCATTATTTGATCATTTGATGATGCCATGGCAGTTATTTTTGTCTTGTTAATTTACCCTGCTCAATAATTTAGAATAAATTAATGATGATATACATGCATCTGTTACCTAGTTTTTTTTTGTTTTTTTTTTTTGATGATACTCCTTACCACTTGTGACTATTCTCCCCATCATGTATGAGACCTGAACCATATTCTCCCTGTCCATTCGTGTCGGTTGTCAGTTCTTGTTACTTAATGTACTTGATTTCTTCTTCCGACTGTTACCCTCCTCCACTTTTACCTTTTGTATCTTATTTGCTTGTTGTCTTTTCACATCGTACCGACTCTGGGCATGCTTCTTGCTGGTTTTGCATCTATTCAACAACAATATCAACAGCAGCAGTTGGTACCTGGCATGTGTTGTCTGAGTATTTTTTTTTTTTTTTTTTCACACCTCTTTGGCTGCTGGCCAGAGTTAATGTTTATTTTATTTATCCTCCCCCACCCATGACTCTGAAGGCTTCTGGCTGGCCAATTTTGCTCAGTTCTTTTTGGTTGCAGCTGTACTCCAATCTATGTAAATTTAAAAAATTTTTTTTTTCAAGAAAAAGATCCCCCCACCACCATCTTTCAAACTATTTATTAACAGGCTTATGCATTATCTCTTCACCTTTACAAATCTTTTTTTTTGTTTAATATAATGTTATCTCAAATATATAAACAAGGCTTGTAAATCAGATCATGAATACCACATGTAGTTCTTTACATGAAACAAAATAAACATGTTTACACATGTAGAATTCTTAAGTGGTTTTATGATATACATGTTGGTTGTCATTTTCTAAATACTTTTTAATGGTATTTTCTTTCTTTTTTTTTTTTTTTTTTTTTTTTTTTTTTTTTTTTTTTTTTTAGAATTTAAAAACTGTATTTTAAAAAAAAATCAGTTATTGGGCTAGTCCTGTGTTACTTTGGGACTAACACAAATAAGAATGAAAACAAAAAAGTGATTTATTTATGTTTAAAAAATCTGAATACCACAATTAACATAAACACAATGTCCTTTCATATATATATATATATATATATATATATATATATATATAGAAAGAGAGAGAATGTTAAGCAGACTTACCGATCTGGTGAAGTGAAATAGAACCAGACAACTTATCTTTAAACCCTTGGTAACTGGTATTGTGGTGGCAGAGAGAATTCCTTGCATGTCACTTCAGAGCAGGTCTGAATCTCTTCTCCTGGGGGACAACTTTTTCCAAAGCCATGTGGTTTAAATAAGCAATGAGAGAGCTGCCTCATATCATGTGACATATCTCTCTCTCTCTCTCTCTCTCTCTCTATCTATCTATCTATCTATATATATATATATATATATATATATAATATGAAGGCAGACGAATTTTACAGACCCAACGATTTATTCATTGTTAAAAGTATTATATTTGAATTAGTATTTTCTTTGAAAGAAATTTGTAGCATTGACATGTACTAAAAACTATGCTACAAATATAGGCAAGGCCAGGGTTTCTAGCCTTGAGTAGCATCCAGCCTATGAGAAGGACAACTCTGAAGTCAAACATTGTGAAGAGATATGATGAATACTGACCCAAGATCTTGTCTAATTTTGATTGAGTTTAGAAATTATATTCCTAAAGAATTAATGGATTTTATTTTTTTTATCTAACATTTTTTATTACGTTGAATGTTATTTTTAGTGGACACTTGTATTTGAGTAGCTGATTCATTTACTTTTTTGATGAGGAAGGTGGCCTTATGGCCACCATGTGCAGAATCGAACCTGAAAGAATGTCAGTGGATGCCCGTAATACAAGAGTTCAACCCAGCTAAGCCTAGGATCTGTACATGTGGGACAGCTAGATGACAAAACGTTTATGTAAGAAGCCAATCTGAGAGAGAAAAGCCAGTCTCTTGTCTTCTTGTTAGTCTTTACAATGATAATGTTAGATTAATTTAAACAACAGCTGTATATAGATTCTATCCAGAGTATAAGCAAAAAATATATGAGAAAATATTTTCAGTTTTAAATAAGCCTTAGAATTTTTGCCATTATTAAAAAGTTTTAAATAATGCAAAAACTCTTGGAAGTAGCTGATGATATTAGGATCTCCCAGTTGGGATCCTCCTATGCTATAATTTGTTTCTGCTTGTATTATTGATTATTAATGGTGTTCCAGGGCAAGCGGTGGTGAGGGGTTATGTTGGCTTGGAGTCATTATAAGAAATCAGACAAAATTATAAGTGAAAAGACAGTATGCACACACACACACACACACACTCTTTTTACTTCATGTTCATTGTAGAAGTTAAGTTTTTAATATCAAAATGTTTGAGAGTTCTTAGTCCAATACATTTGTACTTTTTTCTTGGACATGGTTTTATCAGCAGGTTTTATTTAATAAAAAAAACAAAAAACAAAAGCAGCAAAATAATTTTACTCAAATCTAAAAACATTGCTTGTCAAAAATGAGAAATTGTGATATATATATATATATACACACACACACACACCAAAGAAACTTTCTGTGTATCTATTTTCAATATGTTGTTTAATAAACATTGATTTTGATTGTTGTGCAAAATGGAACAAAAATAGATTAGTGCTACTTAATTACTGATATAAAAATACCCCCTAAATATAATTAAAAAAAAAATACTACTTTAATATAATTAAAAATACCCACTGAATGTCGTTTTTAAAAATCCCTCACCAATGTAATTTTAAAAATGACACCCTTCCAATGGAATTTTTTAAAATGACACGCTCCCAATGGAATTTATACAAAAATAAATATCCCTCCTGAATGTAGTTTAAAAAAGTACCCATTTAAATCATATTTACTGTTTATTTTATTGGAGCTCTTAAATAAATTTAAGTATTGTTTAATAATTTTTACAGGTTACTTGAGGCATTATTTTTCCCCAGTGTATATCATTCCCTAATTTCCAACATATTTAATATTGTCTATCAAGAAAAGTTACCAACCATCTTGAAAAAACAAACACACAATCTGGAAGATTTTTCTTTTTCAGCTTATAAGATTTTTCATATCTTTTTATCATTCTTAAGTGTTCAACTCTTTTTGTAGTCAAATGACTAATATTACAGTAGACATCATTTCAGGATTAAAGTCACACTCTTATTTCTGGAGAGTTGTTACATTTCTAAGTTGGTAGACATCTACAGAATAAACAAGTTGCAAAATCCTAAATCTCTAAAATTTTCTCTTGATTGTTGTGGTTTTTTTTTTTTTTTTTTTTTTTTTTTTTTTGAAAAACTAATAAGTTGCAGAAACAATTATGTGCAAAACGTGCATGCAAAAATAATAGATTAAAATATTACTACTACTACTAATAATAACAGATTTTGTTTTTTAACAGACAATGCTTAAATGAATGAGGCTAATAATACTATAAAACTTAGTGATCTCTAAATTTGAGAGCTCTTATGATTAAAGGCTATATACCATGATGATGATGATGGTGGTTTTCTAAGCAGTCAAACTGGATACAAAGATCCAATTCTACATAAAAAAGGATATATTTAATGACGAACTCAATTCAATATTCCTTTGTCTTGAAATACAGTGA
Organism: Acanthosepion lycidas; assembly: GCA_963932145.1. Classification (NCBI taxonomy): domain Eukaryota; kingdom Metazoa; phylum Mollusca; class Cephalopoda; order Sepiida; family Sepiidae; genus Acanthosepion; species Acanthosepion lycidas. The sequence continues at coordinate 54,264,780 of OZ010582.1, read as the reverse complement.
AAAAAAAATAGTTTCAGTTTAATTTTTTTTCTTAATTCTAAGACTCTTTGAACATAAACCATATTACAAAAAGTTTTTGTTTTTAATCTCGCTAAATTTTTATTACATGACATGAAATAATATAAATTTTACTTTTTGTAAGATAAAATCTAATTTAAAAATAGAATTTTTAAGAAGCATATAACTGAAAATTTAGATTTTTTTTTTTCTTTTTGGTTTTAATAATTTGTTATTTAGTTTTGAAATGAGATACTGAATATCTGAAAAGTTATATCATTTTGAAGGTTAACATTGCTGCAGAATTAAATTTCATATTACTGCTTGGTCTTTGTAGGGTTTACAATTTTCTGTGTTTCATCAAGGATTTAGAAATGTTAATTTTGTGCAGTTATTTCTTTAGATGATAAATTGCTTATCTTGAACAACATTGTATGATTGAAAATGTCAGATTTTGTAGATTTGGGTTTAAAAGGGTTCTGATGATTTCATATAGCAAAAATTTCCTTTGATGAGAAGTCAACTATGTTTGCATTAATAGTTATATCTAGTGGGATTAATGTGGGATTGTTTCAGAGAAACTGAATTACAAACTTTTGAATGACAAGTGATTTTGGGCCCTCTTGAGAAATCTTTTTCTAAAAAAATTTTTGCACACTATTTTAAAAATATTCATGCAAAAACAAATAATCTGAAATATTCCATTGTTATTCATCACGCTTTCTTTTGGCTTTTATCCTGGCTTGTTACAAAGATTTGAAGAAAATTCAACAAATATAAGTTTATTTTTGAGTATTTTTTTATTTTTTTTTATTTTAAAATATTCCAAGTTTATATTTGGGCTCTACATAGAATGTGAGACTTACTTCGGTGAAGTTCATATAATGCGAGGCTTCTTCTGGTGTTTTCTTTGAAAAATGAACACTTATATGAGTGCTTTTGAACCTTTTTATGGATTGGTTACTTCAGGATTAACGATGTGGATCTGTTTCAAGTGGGTACAATTTTTATTTCCATGGTTAAATTCATAAAGAAATCTCCATCTGTACACAGTGCTTTTCTGAAGTAAATGTCTCATGTTCTCCAATTAACACATTGCCTGCCAGAGGTCAATTACGAAATCTGACTTCAAACTCCAACTTAATAGCCAACTTAGGCAATGAAAAAAATTTTTATCAGTTGATTTATAGCTTCAACTGAAGTCTGAACATTGTTTTTACACTAAAAGTATCATTGCAAATAAACTCACTGTTGGCATCTGTAAATGAAAATGTCTCGGAAAATGCCAAGCATGAGATAACTCATGGTTGGAATTTTTATTATGATAATGTCTATGAGTTATCTTGTGGTTGGCAGTCAATGTGTTAATTTAAAATATATACTATCATTTTTGACACAGTATACCACATGCCTGATTGTTTTCAGTTCAAATCAACTTGCATGTTTAGAATACTAATGCACTAATAAGCAGAACTCCATAACACTGCATGTGATCAAAAACCACTTCTGACACCTAAATGTGAGCTTCATCACTTACACAACAGGCAACGGCTATTAAATTCATTCTGAGTAACATGTCACCTTTTTTTTTTATCATCATTATCTTTTTTTCTGCTGGTTGAACATTTTTCTTTTGAAACAAGATCTATGAATAGCAAAAGTGTATTGATGGTAATTGACTAACACGATTTCAGATATTCATATCAATGGTTATAAATTTATACCCTTCATCAATTGCTTTTGTTATTGACTATATATATAATTATTATTTTATTATTATACAGTTTATAAAGAACTATTGGAACCATCCCAAAGTGTATATTTTCTCTTGTATTTGCCACTTGCTATCTTCTGTTTTATCTTATTGATTTATATATTGTTGGTGTTAATTTATTTTCTCCTGATTAACTATTTTAGATCTTTTTACTGGTACTTTTGTAAAATTAACTGTTAACTGGGCAATGAAACTCTACCTATATTTATGTTCATTAAGGCAATGATTTTGGAAAGTAGATTGTCTCCTGGTAGATTAATGATGAAAAGGAGTTGGTGAACAGATTCATTATTCTGGTTATTTTATAAATATGCTATAGACAGTCAAAACTATCAGAACAATATTACACACACACACACACACACACACTAAAATTTTTCATGTGTATTTTAAATGGCAAAGACGATTTATAAAACCTTTTTCAACATTTACATCTGAATGATGTATAAATTTTCTCTTCAGAAATTTTACAATGTTTCAATGAACCTTTTCAAAAAATGATGTGTGCTTTGACAACCTGTTTCAGTTTAATGATGACTTATTTGCATTATTTATAGGCAGACCAATATCCTCATCTTTGTTGCTATTACAATATTTCAGCCATTTGCTCTGTGGCCTTCTTTAGGTATCTGTCAGTCTCAGAGAATTTCAAATTGAATCCCTTAATCTAGAGTTGGTAGATTGTCCTCGTTCTCTTGTCCTTGTCTAGGGATATCTCATCCTGTTCACATTTAGTACTGCTCAGTTCTTGCTGACTCTGTTTCCAGGAATTCTCTCTGGAGCTTAAGTCTGTACTAACCTGCCTACAACTCTTAATTACTATGTTACTGTTGTAACCTAGAAAAGGTTATTGAATAAAAATAACCAATATGAAGGTTGGAAATGGAATGGTAATCTTTATAACATTAACAACATGCAAGATTTGCCAGCAGCATTTAGTAAGTAATTCACTATTAATAGTGAACTAGTGGTGAATCCCCCCAGACAGTATATTCCACTGTATTTATGAGGATTGGGACATAGCCATTACTCCATATGTATGGTATAACAAATTCACAAATTAATGCTTTAGTCCACTGGGCTTTTGACTTGTGGGCCATCTGAAGAAGGCTAGAGAGTGCAGCAGTTGAAATGTGATAATGACAACAAAGATGAGGTTATTAGTCCAAATGTAAATAATGTAATGATAGCTTCTCATTCCAGAAATAAAGACAGAAATAATGAATGGCTTGGAATTATTTCAAGCTTGATGAATTAAATAGAATAAAAAAAATTAATTTCCAATTTTGTTTATTTATTGGCTTCCTAAATATGATTGTTGAATATTTTTGAGTAGCCAAATAATAATCACACACACACACACATGCAAAACACACTAGCTTAAAAGCCACCCAGTAGAGCAGCAATTAAACTAGCTCCTGTGGAAGGATCTTGATTGTGTCTTTGACTTGTTCAGAAGTTTGAGAGTCCCTCAGTCTTTGCATATTCTCAGCATTGGAAACTCTGCTGGCTGCTGTTTGATCTGGGTCTTCATTTGCATGGGACTTTCTTTTCCTCAGTGCAGCCTTGGCTCTTTTGATTGCAATCTGGTCATCTGTTGGTGGAGATTTCTTTTCATAAGGCATACTGCTGTCATATGCGATAAGCAACAATAAACTACAAAAGAACACAAAATTGATCATTGTATTTAAATATTGGATTAATATTTAAGCTTATTTTTTAAAAGTTCAATGATAATTCTTCTGCTGCCACTTAATTTAAACACAATTAAATATGTGTAGGTCTTTACTTTCTGTACAAACATATATTTTTATTTCATGGGTGACTTTTACTGGATTTTGCAGTTAATTTTGATTATTCCCAAATTTATTTCCAAGTTGTAAAAATTGTTATTATACAAAAAGAATGCGTCACAAAAAATCATTAAAAAAAAAAAAAGAGTCACCAAAAACAATTGCAGTAATGAAAACGGGAATCCAAAATTTTAGGATTGCTTGTTTGGATCCGAACCAGAACGTTTTTAATTTGCTCACTGAGTTGGCCTGATCCCAAAATGGTATGATATGTTGTGCTACGGCCTCTAGGAGTAAGGTTGAAAAAGTGTAACACTGACATTTGCATTTATTATATATATATATATATATATATATATATATAAAAGATCTTTTGTTAATAATTTGCTGGTGGTGGGATATGGCTGAAAGAAAAAAAAAAACATTCTACCAACGTTATTTTTTTCTTCATTACAATTTCTGCTTTGTTATTTTAGAAGGTAAGTATTTTTGAATGCTAAAATATATGCTGTATTGTTTGTTTTATTGAAGCTAATATTTTATTTTTCTTGCTCTGATTTTTTCTTTTGAAAATTTTTTTTCTTCTATTTTAATCAGTTTTGTTATGCTGAGTCATTGAAACCAGCATTTAACTAGAAATTCTAACTGTTCTTGTTTGATGCTCCCACCTGTATTCTTCAAAATAGAACCATTTATTATTATTATTTGATCTTTTTAACTTTTCTCACTTTGATGTAGCCTTAGGACGAATCGGCAGCTTTCGTGAAAAGACCAAAATCCAAACTGGGAGTTTGGAATCCAGTCGAACACTTCGCCAGAATGGCAGCTTAGATCCAAAGGGAGACTTTGTCAATACGTCAGTGCAAGGCTTACACAAGGTTTCTTTATACATACTTGGGGAGAAGGCACAGATGAAGGTAAACTATTCTTCCCTTTTTATTTACACTTTGAAAGTGATTAAATTTTATCATTTTGGAAAGAATAATTTTTTTTTTTTTTTATTATTGGCAGGTTAATTATGGCAGTTAATTATCTATACTGCCATTTGAATCTTAGAGTATAAGCAAGGTTTTTTTTTAACTTGTAAACACTAATTTTATTTCTAGTTCCATATTTCAAATTTTTTTTTGTCTTTTATTGATTGATTTGTTTTTTTATGGTATATTAACTCTTTGCAGTTTATTTAAAGCCAGAAAATATTTTTAGATTGTAAAAATTTTTTTTTTTTTAATTTTTTTTTTTTAAAGATATTAATGGTTTAGTGATTCAGGTCTTACTAATTAACTCATAATTGAGGGAGGAAAGACGTGGATTCATATCTTTCCGAAGTGTATTTGCATGTAATTGAATATAATGAAATCAACAGGAATTGGGACTCAGCTCTTTGATTAACAGTTCCAAGCCATTATCATTAACCACCTGCACATCTAAGCTTAGAGCACTTGGTATTCCCAAGCTGTTACCCATTTAGGGACTGACCAGGATTGAAACACCAGTTCTCATATGATCACTGAAGTTAAGATGGGTGACTGCTTGGGAATGCTAGGTGTTGTAAGTTTGGATATATGCAGTTGATGTAATAGATAATGACGTCGGAATTGGAAATCAGAGTCAACTTCCAGTCAAATTTTGCTATATTCATTTACATGAAAATACCCTTGGGAAAGATATGAATTCACCTCTTCTTCCAGTTATAGGTTCATTAGTAGGACTTTTATTAGTAAGTAAATGATTTGTGAAATAAGACAAAAATACAGTAAATTAAGCAGAGTACATTTTTATGCTTATAGAAGTAAAGTTGACTCTGTTGACTTGACAAATTTGTGTTTTCTTTTTAGACCCAATTATTATTTGCATTATTAACATTTGGACTAATTTCCTCACTTTCATTCTTATCACATTATTAAATAATGTAAATAATGTTAACTTCTCATCCCAGAAATTCAAGCAGAAATGTATATCATTCCTTTGTAAGCAATTTCTAGAGTTACCTCCCCTGATATATTTCTAAGTCGCTAGCAATTAGAAATATTTTACTATATAATTGTTTTATTGTTGTTTTAACTCTTTAATCTTTTATTTGTATTTTCCTCCACGTAGGGGATCAAAGTGGACTCCTTTCGCAATTGTGACTTCATCCCAGTGGATTTCTTTGAAGTCCGACATATCAAAGCAAGTTTCAAGAAGCTGATGAGGGCCTGTGTTCCAAGTGCCCCTCCGTCCAGTGCTGAACACAGTCTGTACAAGGGTGTTGAAGATTCTGAATGGCTTTTACAGGTATATTATATGCTGTCTCATTTTAAGCAATATATATTTTTTACATATTTACTTACATAGGCTATGGGCACATTTGATAATTATAAAAATATAACTAAACCTGATAATCTTTAATCAAAAGGAAGAAAATGGAGTTTTTATAATTTTGTCATATACAATGAGTGTGTGAGTTTATATTTAGTGCCTTGACACACATTTCACTGGGAATGTTTGATATTACACCTTTTATTTCGTCTTTGAGTTCTTCAATGTCTCTAACTTTTTTGCTATCCACGTGATCCTTTATCATATCCCATAACCAGAAGTCACAGTGTGTCAGATCAGGAGAGTGTGGTGGACATGCTAACAGTCTGCGGCAACATATTCAACAATTTGGGAAACTTTGACTAAGACAAGTGCAAACAGTACAGACAAAATGAGGCAGTGCACCATCCTGTTAGAAATACTCTGCTTGCCTGATTTGTAGGAGTAGGTTATCAATGGCAAGCTCATGCAGAATTTGTAAGTAAGCATTTGCAGTCAACGTTAGAGTTGTAAAGAAATATGGGCCAATTACACCCTGGATATGATAAGAAGGGAGGAGGAGGATGCAAAGAAGGAGGAAGAGAAAAGAAAGGGTATTGTAACCCCTGGGTGGGGGGTTTAATTGAAATGTACATATTTTTTTATTGAGCCTCATATGAAATTAAGAGTAATTTTTTTTTTTTTTTATGAATGCAACGGTTTATAATCTCGGACCTTTGATTCAAAAGGTTTTTGGGATCTGGAAATGTCATTATTGCTAACTTTTCTTGTAGGACAGAGGTTGCAGAAACCTTACAACAACCATAACAACATCTGCTCTACATGTTAAATCTTTTTTATTTTTCACATGTGTATTGAACACTTTTTAATACTACTGTTTCCTGGTCTAACCCAACTCTGACCATTAACCATTTCAGTATTTTAAAAGAAATGGCCTCCAGACAACTTCAGAATCTCTTGCAACTCTCTTATGTTGCCATAATCCTTGCCTTCAGTTAATTTTTGGTGTTACAAGGAGTTTTTTTTTGGTCTCACTCAACTTCACCCCACACATAATAATCAAGGGGGTTGCAGTCTGGGGAGTTAGGCTGCCAGATTTAAGGTATCTCGTGGTCACAGAAATTGTCTGACAGCCATGACTGGATTCTCCTGCTTATGTAGCATGGTGCAGAGTCCTGTTACCAGACATAGGGTCTTCCAGCAGCCACTCTGTTGACCCAGGGAAGCACTACCTCCTCAAGGTACTCGATGTAGACCTCCGTGTTGAGTCTGAGGCCCTGTGGGAAGATGAATGGAGGCATAATATCGCCATCACTAGCGATCACTGCAGATACCTTCGTAATCACAATTAGACTCATTCAACTCTTTCTGAATCCTCTTCACTGTCCTCAGACTGACACCCAAACATTCTGAAATGTTTGTATTGGAGCTTCCGCGGCAAATACCAAGTAGTACATGAGGCCATTTCCAAATTTCTGGCAAAGTGAATTGCATCATGTTTCTCTTTTTGTCACAGACGGTGCCTAACTGATCTACTATACAGTGTAGTCAATAAAATATGAAAACAATGTGTATTTTATGAAATGAAAAATATAAAATGGCGACAATTTACCCATTGCAGCCTGTATAATACCCGGGTGTGTGGGTGTTGTAATGGATAGCAGATTGGAATGAGAAATTGGTGAGCTGAGTTTCAATTCCTTCCTTGTTCATTACATTCACTTCCAAGCAAATATCTTTGTGTGTGTGTAATGGTTGTCAATTATTTAATCCAGTGTAACTATTTCTAACTTATTGACATATCAGTTAAGATGCTGCTACACTAATGTTATGCTAAATCTGGCTCATGTGTCAGTAAATTACATCTAATTAAAATTATATACAAAACAAATTATATATATATATATATATATATATATATATATATATATATATATAATTATATACAAAACAAATTTTATATATATATATATATATATATATATATATATATGCCATGTGATGATAACGGTCATGTACGACGTCATAGAACTGCATTACGAATTTACGCCCTGCATCTGCTATTCCTCGGCCATTAACGCCGCATAGCAAACTTTATGTAAACAAAACAGGATGTCATCTTTGACGGTGAACAATGTAATGCCTATATAACCACTCTGATGATGGCTCATGTGAGTTGAAAGCTTATATCGACGACCAATATAGTAAAGAAATATCCAAAATGTTGGTCAGTTTTTGTCTTTATTTTCTCTTGAAACTAAACCCATTTTATAAAGCTTGGAAAGGCTCATGAAAAAAACATCATAGATATTCGTTGTCTGTTACATTTAATAATATATGTTTGAATTATGATCTGCTGCCATTATATGTTAGGTTGGTGCAAAAATAATGATGTTATAATGTCGTTTTTGATGTTAAAAAATACGTCAAAAAACATTATTACGTCATTATTTTTGCACCAACCTAATACTAAATATATGTGTGTGGCTCAGAATGATAAATTGGAGGACTGAGTTTGAATTTCACTCACTCTCATATAAGTATCCTTTTGAAAGGTATGAAGCCATCTCTTCTTCCAGCTATGGGTAAATAACAGGATAGATTGGACCCTGTATAGTTTGGGTTAGCAGCCAGTCTCAGAGATGGGGAACTCTGAATTCCAGTCAGCCTGGAGAGTGTTGTGCTCTATCAAGTGATCTTACCCCAGACACAGCACTGCTGCTACATGTGGTGCCCCTCTAACCCTCAATATTATGGGCCCCTTGAGCCTCAGTGGGCCATATTCTGTTTTATGACAAATGTCTTTAAATCATGTTAATTTTTTCAGCATGATTGAATTTGACACTGAATACATATGCCTCTTTTAAATGTAAGTAAATGAAACCAGATCGTTTTTTTAACATTGCACTGCTTAAGTAGAAAAGTGTCAAAATGATCCCATCTCTGTCCCAGCACATCTTGTATTAAAATATTTTGATTTTTTTGTAGGTCCAGAATGTGATGCAGCTGGCTGGAGCTGTTGTGGATTTACTTGATGTTCAAGGTTCATCCGTCATGATTTGTCTTGAAGATGGATGGGATGTCACAACCCAGGTAAGAAAATCTTTAAATTTAGAACTTTTTCTATTTTACACTTACTCCAAACATGACAGATATTAAATCTTAATAAATTGGAAATTATTTTCAGTCGTTACACTTGTCTGCATCCAGTTTCTTACGACCTTTCACCTTTCTTGGCAGATCTTCTATTATCACCATGTGAAATACTAACAAAAATGATAAAAATATAAAGAAAAAGAAGGGGGTGATGAGTTACTAAAGGGAAATAACTGAAACTGACAATGTACAATGGCCGAAATGTCAGTAATATGACAATAAAGATGAGAACAACAGTCCATACAATGTAAATAGTTACAATACTTCATCTCAGAAATATAGACAGATATTTTTATTTAGTCTAATGAAGACCCTAACTTTGTCTAAATTGTCGTGACTGTATAAAAATGTTTGTCCACCTTTTACTCCAACTATAAATGTTGAAGCCAAATTTTCATATACGCTATTTTCTTTCTTTTTTACTTTTTCTTGCAGGTGGTGAGTGTGGCCCAGATTTTATTGGACCCTTACTACCGCACAATGGAAGGTTTTAAGGCGCTTGTTGAAAAAGAATGGTTGTCTTGTGGACATAGATTCACACACAGAAGCAACCAGACAGCTGCTAATCAGGCCAGTGGCTTTGCGGCCATCTTTTTGCAATTTTTGGACATTGTACACCAGGTGAGCAAAATGCTTTTATTTTCTTTATTTTTTTCTTAAAAATTAAAAAGAAGCAAATGAATTATAAACTACAGACAGTTCTCACTCACAGATTTACAACCAGTTACAAAATCAAAACAATTTTTAAAACATTCAACCAGTCAGTATTGAAGGTTATATAAAAAATGTAATTGGGGAAAATTTTCTCTCTTTCAAATGAATGAAAATAAATAAAGTAATAAAAATAAAAATATATATAAACATTATGAGTGACATCATTGAATTTCTCAAATTTTTGTAAATTAAGTCAGGTGTGACAGATGTATAAAAAAAAATAATTTCTAAAATAATTTCATTCATTTGTGAATAAGTCCTTGAAAGATTCATTAATTTGAAGTTTGTTAGAATTTCCAAATCAATGTGTTTTTCAACACAAAAAATACACTAAAATTTTTTATGCTTATTTATAGTCCATTTGCTGAAGCAATAAAAACAAGATTTTAAACAAAAGTTTTGAACATTCTAAAAAGAATAAAAAAAAATATAATTAAATAATCAAAAATACTTTAGTCTTTCCTGTTAATAATAACAAAGATTTTTACATGAACAATTTGTTTTTATAAATTTTGTGGCATTCTTTCATCATGGTATGCTCTTTTTTCGGCAAATTAGTCAAGGCACCTCTCTTTCACACACACACACACATATATATATATATATATATATATATATATATATATATATATATATACTGCCCTGTTTGCACTACTTGGAGATTCAAACCTGATGAAGATTGCATTTGGCATGAAACTCATTAATACAAATGGTGCTGGATAATATGTATATTTATTAATATATATATATTTTATATCTCTGTTATATAACATCAAGCACTGTTCCAATAACACTAGCACTTTATGTGCAATCCATATATATATATATATACACACACATACATACACAAAATAAGCCCAGTCAAATATTAAATTTGCACTTATTATTTAATGTGTTTATCTCAAGTCATGTTTGTATCCTGTTGTGTTCTAGAATTCTACAGTGGCTTTCTGGCTGAGTGGTTAAAATCTTAGCATTGCAAGCAGGTTCAAATCTCACTATGCTCTATTTGTGAAGGAGGTAGCTTCTTGGAATCAGCCTATGGGAGGTGATACCAGTGTGGCTGAAAACCATGCCACACGTTTTTAAATAAATAATTATATATATATATATATATAAGCCCTTGCTTAAATGCTGAAAATAACTTGATAACAAGATTTTATTTGCTTGACTTCACTTGTTTTGCAATAATGAAACTGGTATGGCCTCTTTTAAACCTGTGATTTTTTTTATTTTTATTTTATTTTAATTTTTTTATTTTATTTTTATTTTTTTTGATTGACACTGCATTCAAATTTTTGAAAAGATTTTTTTTCCTATAGTTCATGCTTACTTAAGATTATTTCTGTATTTAATTTGATGTTTCTCATTTTAGATTCATCGCCAATTTCCATTGTCTTTTGAGTACAACCAATACTTTCTGAAGTTCCTGGCTTACCATTACGTCTCCAATCGATTCCGAACTTTTATGATGGATACCGAATTTGAGCGCATGGAAGCTGGATGGCTGCTTGAGGAAAAGAAGGTTCCCAAACTTGACAGTGCTGAAGAGGAAGCAGGATTTTCTCCAAAACATTCATCTACTCCTGCCATTGGCCTTTCCATCTGGGATTACATTGAAAAGCATCATCGACGTTCAACCATTTTCTTCAATTTTATGTACAGCCCATCTGATCATGATGTGGTGAGCAGTCACTTTCGCTCTATTTTTGCCTTAGTTCTATCCTTTTCATTTGGAAAAGAATAGAACTTCAGCATTTGAATAATTTCTACTGAAAAGGTGTTACATTTACATACACATTTCAGACAGTAAATGTACCAATTATTATAGGACACAGTATTTTTTTCTGTTTGTCCCATAATAGTGTTACATTTACATACACATTTCAGACAGTAAATGTACCAATTATTATAGGACACAGTATTTTTTTCTGTTTGTCCCATAATAGTGTTAGATTTACATACACATTTCAGACAGTAAATGTACCAATTATTATAGGACACAGTATTTTTTCTATCTTTGTCCCATAATAGTGTTACATTCGCATATATATTTCCTCACCTATAAAAAATTGCATATTCAGCTAATTGGACATACATTTTGTATTAGAAGATGACTTAAGGAGAGGTCAGTTGAACATTAATGTAAAACAGAAAATGATGGCAAATATACTAATTGGATGAAACTCATTATGCTTTATTTTCAGCATCAATTATGTCTATTGAACCCTTCATCATTCAGTCAGTTATAAGCCATGCATGATACACACTTAAGTAATCATGTATCTTTTAATACATGACTGATGAGGCAGATTTTCTTTCTGCAGTAGACCAGTTGCCATCCAAGGCTATAGAACCTGGTCTGTCCTGCTATTTACCCATAGCTGGGGTAGGGAGATGAGGATTCATACTTTTCCCAAGGGTATTAGCACGTAAGTGAATGTAATGGATTTGACTGGAATTGAACTCGACTCTCTGATTTCTCAATCTGAGCCACTATCCATTACTCCACTGTGCTTCCTTCATCATTGCAATTGTTAAAATTGTATTTTAGAATCTTTCAAATTAAAAAAAACACCTCACTTCTCTACAAAAGGACCTTTTCTCCAAGACTAAATAAATAAGTTGGAATTTTATTTCTCTGTAAGTCTTTTGGCAAGTGTCTAGTAAACCAATGCCACTATGAATGAGAAACGATGCTCAAAAATATTCTTAATGCTTTTAGTCTGTTTAATCTATAACAATAAAATATCTCCAAAATTGAATAGGCTCATAGTTTTGAGGGGAAAAAAAGATTGTCTAAAACCTTTCTATCAGGCTTACAGCCATATCACATTGAAACATTGGTTCCTGTACAATCACTGAAGTTAATCAATATCAAGCCTGGTCAGTATCTTAATGGGTGACTGATTGAGAGTATCAGGTACTCTAAGCTTGAATGTGCTAGTGTAATGAATAATAGCTTAGAATTGTTAATTACAGAGCAGAGTGCCAATTCCAGATGTGCTATATTCACTTATGTGTAAATGCCCTTTAGATAGGTGTGAATTCGCCTCTTCTCTCCCCAGCTATACGTTAATTAGTAAGACTTGTATCACTAAACCATTATTAGCTAAAAAAAAAAAAAAAAAAGAAAATTAACATTTAAAGTGATAAAATCTGTCGGATTAATAAAAAAATTCATATATATATATGTTTTATCACTTGAACATTATTTTTATTGGATACACATATTTGAATAGACGCTCCATTTATTTATTAAACAGTATATTTATTTATTTTCATCTACCAGCCTGAATATTCAAGAAATCTTATTAAAGAAAATATGTGCTCTCCTGCAGAATTTGAAGCTGCATCTGCCTTAGCAAGAGAAACAGTTGTTAGATCTGACAGCCAGGGAATGTGTTGCTGATCAGGCAAAGTCTAATGGTTCCTTATAAATGCAAATCTTTCTCAGATTCTCAAAACATTCATATCTGCTCACTTTTATACCTTAATGTAAACAAAAGCAATTTCTAAAGAAGTAATGGATTTTTTATTTATTAATCTGACAAATTTTATCACTTTAAACATTATTTTTAGTGAATACACATGCTTGAGTAGACACTCCATTTATTTATTAAACAGTATGTTTATTTTTGTCTACTTGTCTGAGTATTTGAGAAATCTTATTAAAGCAGGGTTCAAGCTGGAGAAACCATTATTAGATCCTGTGTGTGTGTGTGTATATATATATATATATATATATATATATATATATATATATATATATATATTTATTTATGACAATGTGCAAAAAGTTTAATTGTGGTGCATCGTTTTAAACAACTTTTTTAAATAAGTCACTTGTTTTCTTTATTTTCTATTTATGGCCAACGTCAGCTTGGGAAAGATATAGGATTTCATTATTTTAAATAAATACACAAACACATGCAATTCACTTTATCGTCTTCGATCTGGTGAAGACCAAAATGAGCAAAATGCATTATCGGATATTTTTTAGAAAGATTATACTTTCATGAATGTTTTTTTTCTAGTTGTCATTTAGTGTACAACTATGTCAGGATCATTTACCCAAATTTTTAACACACACACACTATATTTTTGTTATATTTTACACTGTTTAATAACTTTTTTCTTTTTCTCTCTCCATCATTTGCAGGTCTTGCGACCTTATTCCAATTTGTCTCACTTGGTCATCTGGAATTATTTTCTGAACGAAGATCTTGCCCATGGCCCATCTTATGATATTGAGATCATGGGTAAAGAAATGAGGCTCAGTGACCATGAACAAGATGCTGATGGTATTCCTGTTCAACGACGTAAGATCATCAATGGTTGTTATGACAACATATTAGTCCAGGAACCAAACTTCTTTGCTTGGGAATTCTCTGTAAGGATTTCTTTATAATTTAGAATTATTATTTATCTCTTATTGGTATCTGCTTAATGATGTCCATGTTGTTTTGTTTTTATCAGTGAAATTCAGTGGATGTGCAGAACTTGTTGGTGTCTTTTTCTTCTTTGTGTTTATAAATCTCTGCTCATTGTTTTTTTTTTCTTTTCCTTTACTTTTCTCTCTTTTGACTGTCATTTTTTTGTACACATAATGCTGTCATGTGTGCGATAAAAGAAATAAGATAGACGCTTTAGAGTAAACAAAAAAAAGAAAAGGTTTTATATTTTTTACTGTTTATGGTCAGTGGCTAAAAAGGAACTAACAAAGGCTTATTGGTAAGAAGTTAGAAATGTGGTATAGTTTACGGGTCAGGTTAACGAATGGTAGAAAAACAGACTGTTCTGAAGCAGATTTTTACAACAACTGACTTTGCCAGCCAACTTGCTTAATTTTAGTGCCAACCATGAATACAATTACCTGGACGAAAAAATTCCACTTGTAAAGTCATTTGACCACATCGAGGTGTCCTTTGAAGGTCCTGATCTAAATGACCCAGAACTTGGAGAAGTTTTGTTCATAAAAATAGATCTTCTTAACAATGTGAAATTTTTAATGTTAATTTAATTTAATTTTTTTTTTTTTTTTCAAGATAGATTTCTGGCACAGGCATGAGCTTTTTCTTTGACATTCTCTTCATGATGTAATGTTTAAGTCGTCTGTCACTATTTCCATGACAAATGTTCTGATGATCTACATTCATTCGTTCCACTAGTTCAGACCCCCACAGATAAGATCCACTATGTCACATTTGCTTTGCATTCCTTTAGAAAGAACAGCCTCTTCCCTTGAACTGCTACTTTGTGGAACAGATTCCCAAGATAATGTTTCCCTGATTGCTACAATCTTAACATTTTCAGTTTTAGGGTTAACTGTTATCTATCCTACATATCCTCATAATCCACACTTTTTACCTCCTCTTTTTAAGTTCATACAACTTCATTCACTCCAAAAAGGATGCTTCATTGATCGTTACAATCTTAACCTCTTCAAGTCTAGGGTCGACCGTTATCTTTCCTACATATCATCATAATTTATGCTTCTTGCCTCCCTCAATAACCCACTACCTTGAATGGCTCTTGGGCCTTGTATTGAGGGAACAATTAGTTAAAAAAAAAAAAAATAGAATTTTGTAACAGAGCTATTTTAGTTGAAAAGAAAAACCAGTGGATATCTGTGTCACAAGCCTTTATTTAGATATGTACATTTCAAGAATTGGCAAGAGCAAAACTAACTAAACCCCACTGCTTATAAAACGCCAGAAATAGATGTATCCATTTAAAAAAAAATCATACTATCAAAAACATTGAAAATGGGCACCTCCAACGTTTTTTTATGTAAGGAAAATATATAAGTAATAAGTTATATTGTAGGTCGATCAATAATTTGAAATCACTATAAAGTGGAGTATGCTCACATACTGAAAAGTTCTTAGTCTAACCAAAATAATTTCTGATGTTTGGTCATTTTTTAAAGATTTGTAAAATTTGGTTAGGCAACATGCACACATATTTTATTAGAATCAATCAATATTTTGTGTTGATTAATTTTACTGATCAACTTTTCCAAAATAAAAATAATCTTTCTTAGTATAGGAAATATTAGTGTCTTTTTTGCAGTGAAAAACACACTGACTTTGAAATTCTTGCAAAAATCAAATAATTGTCAGATTTTAATGAGACATTCAGGGCTTATTCACAAAGGAATAAAATTATTTTAGAATTTTAATATTTTTATTTATCTTTTATATATATATATATATATATATATTATTATTATTATACTCCCCCTCCACTGATTTAATGTTATGATATTTTGAGATAAATTAAAATTACACCACTGCTTATTTTATTTATATTCATTAAAAGCAGATCTCTTTAAATTTAAATCAATTTTCTTTTGTAAAACAGGAACTCCATTTACTGAAAATCTGCTCTGAATTATAAAGTTGCAATAAAACTAAGACATTATTTCATTAGAAAAGCTTTAAATTGCTTTTATGAATAAGATACATTAAGGACACTATGAATAATGAATTTTCACAAGGATTATTTCAATTTTTTGTAACTTTAATTAGAATAATTTATAAAATATAAATGTTTGAAATTTCTGCATTACTTTTACCCTATTAGGTGATATTATTAAGTAAGAACTATATTTACTAATCATAAATAGAAAAACTTAGTACATCAAACACCAATATTTTTAAAAGAATTTAAAATGTTTTTGTATGTGTATAAATGTGCCAATTTTTGTAGATACGGATATTCATACACAATATTATCAGAAAATTGGTGTGATAACTATAGTAAATTTAAAGCCAAAGTATCTAAAATTCAATAAAAAAATTAGATTACAGTGAATATTTCCTAAATTTTTAAGATTACTGAGTACTTAAAAATTATATTAATAGGTATTCATGCTATATTCTTCAGTTATTTTTTTATGGATATATCCACCATAGAAAAGTATTAGATAAACATCCATTTGTTATCAAGCTGTCTTAAAAATAATAAAAGATTTAATTAATTCAAAACAATATAAGCTAAAACAGGAAGGAGTAATTTACTCTTGTCACCTGTCATAATTGCCACAAGGAATACATTGGAGAAACTTAAGTAAATGATTACATGAACAAAAAAGAGATCTTTAAAAACAGAAAACACTAAATACATGAATTACTCCCTGTAATGAATGTGAAAATAATTTAAATTTAAAAAGTGCCTTTTTTATTAAGAAAAAGCAATTGACAAAAATGAAAATGTATAGAAAATGCTTTAATTGTTAGAATGTCCACAGTAATTTTATGCCCATGCTCTTACAACATTTCACCTTTTTGGTGGATCTGTGATTATCTCAATGTGGGGGATATTTAATAACAAATGTAATGGAATTATGAACAAAAAGAAAAATAAACTAAATGAAATCAGCTAGACTATATACCTGAAACACATTTAAAAAACAAAATTTTAATTTAAATTTAAAATTTCAGCATCTCGTCTTTCGTGCGCATATGTAGTCATATCAATGTAAACATCACTGTAGTCTGATGAAGTCCTAAAGGACGAAATGCATCACACAAAATCTTCTGCTTTGTCTACCCTAAAATCTTTAAGTAAAAAATGTCTGTTGTTTTATACATGTATCTCACGCATATTGATAAATAAAGTTTAATTTAACCCTTTTTTATTTATTTAAAATCTTTTTTTCTCTGCCATTTGTAGGAGATCCATCGACTGGAAACTGAACTTGGCCACCTTCCACAAAAGTGGAAAGTGCTTTGGGACAAACTTGAACAGCCGAACAAGGTGACCCTCCATCGGCAAATGTCTTTCAACACTCAGCTGGTGAGATCCCATGGACGTTCCATCCACAAACGCTCAACTCTTGAGATCTTACTTAAGGGCAAGATGCTTGGGGAGGCTGCCCGGATGTTTAGCTCTCCACATAGATTTGAAAAACAGTCATATACAACCCCAGCTTATTGTGATTACTGCTCCCATGTCTTGTGGGGACTTGTCAAGACTGGAGGTATTGCATTTACTCCTTGTTTAAAACAAAAAACAAACAAACAAAGCAAAACAAAACATCCCATCACTTTCTATCTGATGTCCCCCGTCCACCTTCTCTTGCATGTAGAGCTGTGATAGTCGCTCTGTTGTCCTCTCTGCTTCTTTGTTTTTGTGGACATGTGTTGTGTACTTGGCCATGCATATATTTTACTTTTAGTAATGAGTGTTGTCATGAAATTATTTATAGTATATATAATTTTGATGACAACTGAAATTGCCCAGCATAAATTACTGAGGAAAATGAATCTTTCTTAGCCGTCTTGATTCTGAGAAACTGCTAAGAAATAGGAACATAATTGTTGCTGTCACCCACAAGAAAGATCATGTACTCTGCTTGAGGCCCTCCATTGTTAAGTCCAGCAAATGCTGCATCACAATATGCTATCAATTTCATTCCAGTAAGATTGTCTAGGTTAGTTATTAACAGTCTAGAACAGGGGTGGGCAAATTACGGCCCGCAAGCCACATCTGGCCTACCAAGGCTTTTAATGTGGCCCTCTATTAATTTTATAATAATTTACAAATTTAAAAAAAAATAATTTTCTGGGTATATAAAAATTGTATAAAAACTTCTTGGAAGAAACATTTGTAATAATTCCGCTTTGATTTGAATTTTAGTTTAAGTATCATTTTGCAGGATATTTGTAATTGAGGTTTAATGAGTCACTATTTTGCGGCATTTTTAAAATTTGATTGTATTTTTTAGTAAGTTAGATTCTGAAACATTGAAAAATCAGTCACCCATAACGAGTTGTAAAAGACGTAAAGTTGACTTTGAAGGCTATATTTATTAAGAAGGAATGGACTGAAAAGTATTTTTTCATAGAAAATGATGCAAAAGCTGTGTGCCTGATTTGCCACGATACTTGTGCAGTATTCAAGGAATATAATTTGAAAAGACATTTTCAGTTGAAACATGGTAACTTTGGCCAAAAGTTTTCCAAATAAGAACTGCAAAACAAATCAATGGGTATGGTTAAAAAAAACTGAAATGCCAACAAGGCAATACACTTTTTAAATATACATCTACACAAGAGCTTGCAACAAAGGCAAGTAAGATTGAAAAACCTAAGCCATTTTCTGATGTGGAGTTTGTGAAAGAATGTGTGTCCAGAAGTAAAGTCAAAAGTAGAAGCAATTTCATTGTTGCGAAGAAGTATTGTTTGTAGAATAGATGCCATTGTTGAAAACTTGCATGGAAAGCTTTTGGATATTGCAGATAAATTCAAGTGGTTCTCAATTGCTTTAGATGAGAGCACAGACATAGTAGATACTGCACAGTTGGTGATTTTCATTTGCAGTATTGATGAAAATTTCAACATCACAGAAGGACTGTTGTCAATGGAGAGTCTGAAAGACACTACTCCCAGGAATGATTTGTATGAAAGTCTTATGTATTGTTTGGAAATTTCATAGTTATACCTTGATAAATTTGTTAGCATAACAACTGATGGGGCACCTGCACTAACTGGTCCACATTGTGGACTTGTCAAATGGCTAAATGACAAGATTCAGTCAAACTTTCCAATCCACGAGTTGCTTTCATTTCAATGCATAATTCACCAAGGACGTGTTTGCAAAGCAAAATTGGATTTTAAACATTTGATTGATCCAGTGGTATGTGCAGTAAATGTGATAAGATCAAGAGGGACTAAACCATAGACAGTTTCAAAATTTGTTGCAAGAAATGGAGTGTGATTTTTCTGATGTGTTGTATCACACCAATGTAAAGTGGCTACGTCTTGGAAAAGTTTGGAAAAGAGTGTGGGACGTCAAAGAAGAGATTTTCATGTTTTTTGAAATAAAGGGTGTGGCTTGTGACTTCTCCACCAAAATAAAGGTTGCAGAATGGCTGTGTGATTAAGAATTAGCACAAGCATCTTGGAGCCAGATATAAGCAAACTAGTCAACGACTGCAGCAGACTTGTATCAATCTCATTAATAATACACCTACTATTGTTCTTACAATTTGTCAATTACTTATGCTATAATACAATTTTTACATTATAGTGAATTGTATTTAAACTTTTACAACAAGCAAGATGTTTTTAATAATTAACTGATCATGAAAAGTCTTCACTGTTTCATTCTGTTACATTTGGCCAATGGCCCAGTAGCCATGTCTATAGTAACAGTGCGGCCCAGTAAGAAAAGTAATTGCCCACTCCCAGTTTAGAGGATATTTTCTTAGCCTTTCTAGCTGACTTATTTACCAGTGATATACGCTCTATCATTTTGTCTTTTAGGGATAATATCACATCACTTATCTCATAACTTTAATCAAGCCATGTCTGTGTTGCTAGCCTATTTAGATTTCCTATTGAGCTTCTTATTTGATAAAACTGGGTTTGAATTATAGCCAGTCTTTGTCAGTTCAATCCCTATGATGGCTGCAAACTCATCTTCACTAATTATTATGGACTGCTTTTGCTGATGAGTCTCAAGAGCAAGATATTTTGAAACTTGAAGTTTCTTTCTGATTTAACTATAAAAACTTTCTTAATTTTCTATATCAATAATAATGTTCTTTGAAAGTTTGGGGACCAAAGATGAAAATAAATAGTGATTCAGCTAAAACTGAAACAGATTTTTTTTTTTTTTTAAACTGGTATGATTATGTATGGAGCTACTGAAAAGTACACAAAAAAAACCAAGCCAATTACTTTTCAGCACTCCTTTGTAAAATTAAAGCTGAGCTCATAAGAAGGTAGAAAATGTGAAGGAATTTGAGTGTCTGTTTCCAAAGTAACAAAAATTTTATTATTAGGTTGGTGGAAAAATAATGACGTAATAATGTCGTTTTTTGACGTATTAACGTCAAAAAACGACATTATTACGTCATTATTTTTCCACCAACCTAATATTTGTGAAACAATTCTCTTGAAATGATTTTTACCTGATCTCATTTCTGAATTTGACGTATTTATGCAGCTGTTCACTTTTTGTGTTTGGCAACAATGCAATGTGGTGATTCTGTTACAAATCAACTGGTGAAAACGTTTAATGTGAAACTAAAGAGAAGAGTTCTGTAGCTGAATTGCAGCTTAGCAAATCTGGTTTCTATTTTAAATACCAGGTTTATGGTGTTTCACTTTTGTAATCACTCTACATAAACAATGAGAGCAATTTTTTTTCTAGTTTTACTTCAGTTTCTGTTCTCTAAAGCTATTAATTTGAGGATTTAGATTTGATTAATGAAAAAATTTACTGTATATTTTCATGTAAAAACAAACAATTTGCTGTGATAAAGATCACGATGAAGTGAAGTGCTTGTTGTATATTTGGTGATAATCTTAGTGGAGTTTGTGAGGTCGGAGTAGGCTTTGAAAGAGGAGGCGTCTGGGGAGGTAGGTTTCGGAAGGTGCTATTGGGGAGGCTGGCTCACTCAAGAAAAAGATGCCTTGTTTAGCAACACATTTTCACATTATGCAATGTTTTGTTTTGACTTTTTCCAAAGTTTTTATCAATGTAGATGCAGATGACATTGCACTTGAAAAGATATGTTTATTAAATGATTTGCATGTTTCTATATTTGCTCATTTTCTTGTGATTAATTTGTATTTATGCAATGTAGTAAATAATAATGTTTCCTTAATGATTTGATTGCATGTCCATTAATTGTGTAAAACTGGAAAGAAAAATAAGCTGTACTTGAGTAGTGGACACTTTGAATAAAATGTTGAAAAATAAGTAAATGCCTTTGGCCACATCACATTAAAACACCTGTTACTGTACAATCAGTGAAGTTAAACATTGTTGAGCCTGGTCAGTACCTAGATGGGTAACCACTTGAGAATACCAAGTGCATCAAGTCAATGCAAACAATCTGTTCCTTAACTGCATAGTATGTGCTTTGCCAGGGCTACATGCAATTTTGAATTCAGTTTTTTTCTCCTAGACTGGCTGCCATCCAAGGCTATAGAACCCAGTCAGTACTACCATTTACTCATAGATGTGGAGAGAAATCCCAAGGGTATGAATGAAATTTGAAGTCAGCCCTCAATTCCTCAATCTCATTACACTACCATGCATCATAGGCTAATAAAAGTTAATATTAGGTTGTAATGTGCCTGTCACAATTGTTTTGATGTATTTTTTTTTTTACTTGTTATCAATTGGATGTCTAAGTTGGCTTTGTTTGAAATTGTAAAAATGTTGTATTTGATGTTTTTTTTTTTTTTTTTTTCTCGTTCTTTTACTGAATGCCTTGCCTTAATATCTCCCCAACCCTACATTTATTTGAGACTTCCTGTACTAATAATGTATTAGATGGCAATGCTCTCTTTCCAGGTATGCACTGCGTCAACTGCGGCTACAACTGCCATGAGAAATGCATGCCACATGTACCCAAGAACTGTACACGATTGAAACCTGTCTCCGATACGAGTGCCAGCAGCTCCAGCATTTCAAAGACAGGAGGATCAGAAGCCAGTTCCATTTCTGGAGGCAAGTAAAATATCTATCTTGTAATTCAATAGGCTTTCTCACTACTGTTTGACAGCATATGTCACTCATGATAAATTGATGGCGATGTTAGTTAAGATAACCTTTTTCTTTTATGTTTGGTTTTGTAAACCTGTCATGATAGGAAGAGGACACTGAAAAGAAACAATATGTGGGTCTTTTAAGATTATTGCAAATAATAAATCGCTGTTATAATAATAAGGAAACATACTTAACATCAGGAAGAGACAATTGAAATTTGTAGGGTATGTAGTAATGAAGGAGGGTTTGGAAAATGTGAGTCACAAGACAGATTCAAGGTAAGTGGGAGAGAAGAAAACAACACATAACATACTTGACAAGCTTGAGTAAATAGATGGTCGAACAGTGTTTAGGAGAAATAATGAAAAGACAAAATTTATTAAGAGCTACAAAGGACAGGAAATTGTGGAGAGCCATGATCGTCTACATCCTGAGAGGACATGGCACATAAATAATAATGATAATAAATGGCCAAATCGCTGTCTTACAAGCATTTCTGTTAATCATTTAAAAATAATTCATCAGGTGATTTTTATTTATGTTAAATGGATTTTTGGCAAATTTATTTATGAGATACTGGCAGGGTGTAACAAGCACCAATATAATAGGGGTCATTGAAAATGATCCTTATCCGTTTTTGATATTTGAAATCTATGCATATGAATTTTATTTATATTAACCTAAAATGTAAGTTATATTTGTTATTTTTCAGGCACTGGTAGCAGCCAAATTTATGACCATTTCTCTGGTGAGCATCGTACTCATGAAGGATATCTTTATAAAAGAGGTGCCCTGTTGAAAGGTTGGAAACAGCGCTGGTTTGTGCTGGATTCAATGAAACATCAGGTTAGTTTATCTCATTTCTCTATTTTCTCACTCCTTCTCATGATTTTTTTCCCAATTTATTTTGGTTATTAATTCTATTTGAAACTAGCAATGATATCTGTTGTTGCCTGGGCAGATTACCTTTTCTTTGTGGGACAAATTTGCATTTGCCCTATCAGCAAAATTATAATTAATGTAAACATTATGGCAATTTTTCATTTTGAAAATCTAATGTATATTGAGAATATCAACACTACTTACTTCCCTTCACTTGTAAACTGTGATCTAAATGGTTAGGTGGTTACCAGTTTTCAGGATATAAAATAGCTCCATAAATAATGAAGTATTTCATTTATAAAAGTCATTAAAAAAACAAATTGAAAATGAATAACAAAACAGTTATTTAATGAAATTTGAATGTTTATTTTATTATTATATTTTTTTTTTTTTTTTTTTTTTTAACTGAATATAGAAATTATTTACCACCATTCAACAAGAACTGCCAAGTTGGACACATGCTGTAGATATGATAAAACCATATTTATTTGATGTCACCATTTTATGATGACCAGCTATATGTAATTTTTGTGTTTTGAGTAAAAACACACATAAACTTTGAGCTTTATATATTTATTAAATCATTGTATTATATATATTCAATGACAAATAAGTTTGGGTTAATTATTTAATACATGACTAATCAACATTGTAAATCATAAAAATGACCTCCAAAGAGGAATGTTGTTAGAAATTTTATTAGACAGTCATGATTTCTTCCTCTCTGCAGTTTGATCCAAGATTATAAATATGGCTACAAAAACTGTTGCATCTGATATGTATTAAGGTTTTGGAATTTGTGTTAATGGAATAATTTAAATAAATTTAAATTCATCATGAAAAAATAACAACTGTTTTTACATTCTTTAGAAACTTGAGTTTATTTAAAAGACTGTAACTTTTGTTTGTCTTTCAGTTGCGCTATTATGATGCAATGGAAGATTCCAATTGTAAAGGCTTCATTGATGGCTTCATTGATCTAGCCGAGGTGGTTTCAGTGCAACCAATCAAGAATGTGCAAGGAGCACCAAAGAAGTCTGATGAAAATGCATTCTTTGAGGTAGTCAGCAATAATATTTGTTTTTTCAAAGATGAAATAGAATTAAATGGACTGGCCTTAGTGAATTTAGAAAAATCATCCATTGGAGGACACATCACACCCTCAAAATGTGGGGGTACAGAATTTGTCTTAGCCTGCTTGAATAATTAATTTTTTTTTCCATTGTGGTTGAGGATTTTTGTTGCGTTGATAAATAAATTCAAATTCGGTATTCATTTCATTTCATTTCATGTTTAAATATGACATTAATTTAATAAGCCTATAATCATGTCGTTTCTTTAAAAAAATATTTTTATAGAACAATTTAAATCTAGATGCTAAAAGAAATATTTATGTGATTTTTTTTTTCTCTCTCTCCTATATATATATATATATATATATACACACACACTTTAATAGTTTGTAAATAAAAAACTTCCAGTGGAATGGGCAAAAATATAGTGTCCAAAAGGTATGAATTGGAAACAAGTCAATATCATGCTATTCATTGTTGTAATCTAAAAGGATGTAATTTATTTTTAAATCTGTGCCTTGTTGTATAATATAATATAAAAAGAAAAAAAAAATTCCTAGTTTTGTCATTTTTCCCTGGCATAATACCCCACCAAAAAAAAAAAAAAAAAACCTGTATAAAGAAATATTTCATCTTAAAAATTTTTTTTTTTTTTTTTTACAGTTACGTACATTACGGAGAGTCTACAACTTCCTGGATCCGGATGCCAAGTCTGCACAAGAATGGATTGACAAAATCCAGAGCTGCATTCAATAAGCAGAGACAAATGAAATGGCGATGATCTTGCCTGTGTTGGTTTGTGTTGTCATCGTCCGCTGTAATATTCTGTTTCTTGAAGAGTTATGGTTGCTGAAAGTCCGGATACAATTGTCTATCTGCTTCAGCTGGGACTGATTTAGCCGAGTCGGGAATTGGAGTTTACCAACAGGTTGCCTGCTCTCTTGAAAGAAAGCAAAAAATGACTTTTAAAAGCAAATAGGAAATTGTTGTTAATGATTTCCCCCCCGTGTCTCCTGGAAACATTAGTTCTACTGCCTTATTTTTAGGCTGACCAGTTTATGCAATTAACAACCAGCAATACAGCTGGACGACTATTGCAAAAAGAATAACAAAAACGCAATCTGAACAGACTGAGAGTTAGCATTGGGTGTTTGTTATACATTGCCTCATGTATAAACCAGACTGTGTTATTCCCTTTCTTCCATACATCATCACTTTAATAATATGATACCAATAAGTAAATCTCTTCCCTCTTTGCCACGTATCATGGGGTCATTTATTCTTCTCTCCCCTAATCTTTTCTTCAGTTATTTGTTTTGCCTGTAAACACCTTAATAATGCCATCTGTGAGATCATATGACCCCCACCCTCCATCTTGACCAGTGGCTACTGCCAGCCTATTTCCTCCTATAAATCCTCATGAGAGAGAGAGAGAGAGATAGACAGACATGTAAGGGAGAAGTGTGTGAGAGAGAGAGAGAGAGAGAGAAAAAAAAAAAGCAAATTCTTCTCTTGTACTCATGGGAGTCAAATTATCCTGTTTGGAGTGAAGCCCAGCTGGTGTAGCTATGCAAGTGATCTCGGTTCCGAACAACTGTTTAGCGCCAAGCTGTCTAAAGTTTGTTGGCCATTGGGAGTGGGGGGTGTTGACATCAGTTTCTGGCTTGTTAAATAATGACCCAACTACATTTTTTTTTTCTTTTCTTCTCTATTCTGACAAGAAACACATTCTAACTATATTGGAGTTTATATATGTATCTACACACACAAGAAATTGTTGGGCCTATGATGTGTGTGTGTGTATATATATATATATATATATGCATACACTTCAACTTCTTTACTCTATAAATGCAATCATAGAGTTGATATAGATTGTTTTGATATAATTTGAAATCAACTGTACTGACCCATCACTAAGTTGCCACACACACGTGTTGATGCAATAGTATTGTTCTCTTGAAATTTTTTAAATTGTTTTAATAATTATTAATTTTGATGTTCTGTTTTGCTCAATTTGAAGAGGGGAGATTTAAAAAAAAAAAAAAAATAAAACACATGTAAATAATTAAACATACCAGTTCATCTAAACATTTTTTTTTTTTTTTTTTTCTTTTTGGTTTGCTTCCCACTCAAAAAAAAGAAAAAAAGAAATTCAGTCCCTACCCCTATATACTGCCATAGCATCAGTGACCACTTTCTGAAATTTATCATAAAATCAGTGAGTTCCACACTTTTGTGTATTCAACTTAAGTATCTGTTAGATAATTTGGGTCGGGGAGTTGACTATGCAGTTCTATATTATCATCATCATAACAAAGGTATTAAGAAAAAAATGTTCAAAACATGGGGTGGAGGGATAAAATCAATGAAAACATATTTTCAAAGAGAATTTTTTTCAATCCTATAGTTTGTGAAAATGTTGAATGTTTTATTCAAGATGAGAGCTGAGGACATTTTGATTAAAATAAAAAGCACCAAATTCTCTTCTCTTTATTTTGCATTGGTCATTTTAGGGGTCCAAATGAAATTTCATGCCTAACCCAATTCAAATAAGAGAAATTGAATTGTTGCTTAAAGTGTTTAGCAAAAACAATTATACTGGAAAGGGGTGGGGATTTGTGTTTAATATTTTCTTTTATTTTTTAGTAATCTAATTATGCATTGCTGTAATAAATTGCTTTTGGCGATGAATCTTTTGTTTTTGGTTGTTAGGTGCACAAATATATCATTAACCATGCTTCCATTATACAAATACGCCCAACTTGAAAGACTAGGTAGTATTTTTGTGGAAATACATTTACATGATGCATTTTTGCCGACAGTTTCACTTTGCTCTTGAACTGTTATCGTGTAAATCAGGATCATCATAACAAGTATTCTCATCTCTTATAAAGAAACTTTCTTTACACAGAAGTAAAGACAAAGAAAAATGGTGAAGTGTTAAAAAAAAAAAAAAAAGGTCAAACATTTCTGGTGTTAGGCTGAAACTATTTTTCTGCAAAATAAGTAAAAAAAAAAAAATTGTGTATGAATTTTTGGCATAAAGTTTGTCTTACATCATGTGCAATCTCTTTAAAAAAAAAAAAAAAATCCTTTTTATAGTTAGTTTTTAAATGAAATGGCAGCTGAGTGGTCAACAAGTTGGACTGGGATACTTCCCCACCTCCTTTGAAATCTATCTAGAAAATTTGTAAGGAATCAAATGTTATTTACTAATTTCTGTAACTAGTCAAAATGGTTAACATTGAAGTTTTTCTTTAATGTAGAATTTGCTGATCCCAAAGCTGGACGAGTCATCATGAGGATACGAGACTTAAAATATTAGCTAAAATATTTTTGTAATGAACAAAAGTGCACATTCTGATTTTCAATGATTAATAATTAAATTTATTACACTACTATTCACGTTCTAAGATGAAACTTAATTCAAAAGCAAAGAATTTTATTTTCCAGATGATCAGTTTTCTCCCAATAGCTTCATGGTGGCCAATTATTTAGATAAAAAAAAATATAATGAAATCCATGAAGTTTTTTTCTAATCTCTGTAATTAGTATCATATCCATCTCTTTAATTCAAAAGCATTTCTAGGTGGTTGGTGGGAGGGTATAGTGATTTGTAAGGATGATTTGAAGTCATCCCAAAAGTCTTGTGATTTTCTAAGCACAGCTTAGATGTAGCACCCAGTGAGGATTGAATTCACTACTCAGTTGTAGTTGTTCTAGTGAGACAAGCTTGTTAACAATTACACCATATCAAGGTGCCCAATCCCAAAACTCTTATGTGTACTGAATGTTATTTTAGTTGGAAAAAAAAAACAAACAAACTTGCATTTCCATAAGTATCACTGGCTAACATTTTAGTGATATAGTAATTTGGCTTATGGCAATGTGAAATGTTAGAAGCCATAAATTTAATTGCATCTTTAATGTCGAAGAAAGTGATGCTAAGATTAATATTAGGATTATTATCATTGAGTTTCTAACTATTTTACAAAGGCTGAATCTAATAGATCTCCTGATGTGGCTTCTTTATAAGTTGGGATCTTGCTGTGATGAAAGCCAGAGTTTGCAGCCTAATGAGGTTAGCAGTTGATATTGGTGATGTTTTCTCTGTCAAAACTTATTGCATAACAAAAATAGATTTTCAGTCGACTGTTGGTGACTCAGTCTGGTATTTCTGGATTTCTTGGATGAGAGCTTTGTCCTTTTATTCAGCTTTTGTTGTGGCTACAGTTGAAAATAATCATTTGTCTTGAACTGAAGAGTAAAGTGGAAAATAACAGTTGTTTTAGTATGTAACTTTGTAGTTCTTAGCAATGTTCAAAGTACAGGAAGATGTGGAGAACTATGATCTCCCACATAGTGAAGAGGTACAGTAATTCTATCATAAAAAAAATTGAAATGACTGGGAATTTCATCAACTATATCTTCTGTGGAAGGGGAGAACCTAATTTATAACCTTTGTAACATTATAAAGAAATAGCTTTTTTTTTTTTTTTTTTTTTTTCTTTTTTTTCTCTTGTGTGCTCTCTCTTTCTCTCTCTCTCTCTACCTGTGATACCAATTCTCCTGGGTGGTGCAATGAAAGAAGAGATTACAAAGCAGCCTAGTGAAACAAATTCAGAAAAGAAAAAAGAAAAAGTAATTTGAATGGGGTGGAGTTGGAGAGAAAAAAAAAAGAAAAATATATATACATACTCCAAAATTGGAATCCACAAACAGCATTTACTTACCATTGTAAAATATTTGTCACAGTTCTTCCCATAGACATTTCCTCTCACCACTGACTGGCTGCATATAAAACATTCTCTAAAGGACAAAATACTCAATTTATTTACCCATCCCCCACCCTGCTCCCCAGACCTTTCCTAATTGTCAAGCTTGTGTTTTGAAAGTAACTCCACATCTCTTCTTTGGGAAGAGAAAGGAAATAGCTTACAGTTCTGCCCTGTTAAAATCTTACAAAAAAAGAAAAAAAAGTAAATAAAAAGACTCAAAAAAATAACAGGACAGATAACCCTAGCCCCCTCTTCAAAAATTTCAGAGTTGGAAGAAAAAAAAAAAAAAAAAAAAAATACTATTCATGTTGTGAGATGTGGTTCACAGTTTGTTTAATTTTCATTTTTAACGATTTCAATCCCAACCCCCTGCTGCCTGATAGGTGATGTTGCTGTTAATATAGTGTGTTATGTACAGCTCTGTATATAACTGTTCAAAGTTTTCTTTTTTTTTTTTTCTTTTTTCTTTTTTTTCGCCTGGACTTTAATTTAAAAACTTGTTTTTCGAAAACTATTTCTGTTCTTTCTCAACTGAAAGATGTCATTAATCTTTTGTAAACAAGTTATGTACAGAATCTGTGAAGTGTAACTAATAAATGAAAATACAAACGATTCTACTACCAAGTCTTGTTATGTTAATGTTGGAGAAAGAGTGTGTGTGTGTGTGTGTGTGTGTGTGTGTGTGTAGAAGTAGAAAAGTGGACATTACAAACAGCTGTTATTAAAGAAACCTTACACTAGAAACAGGGCAGTTTTGTTAAAGACAATGGAACAAGAAAGGCAATCTTTATGCTCAGGATGCAAGCCTATGTCATTCAGAAATGATAGGAAAGGTACTAGGTTGCAATTGATCTAGTGGTGACAGAGATGGCTAAGTATTAAATGATGCTGAGGTGCCAAGA
>OZ010582.1:54163482-54228482 GCA_963932145.1 Acanthosepion lycidas | reverse complement strand
TATTCTGTTGGTAGGAGCTTCTTGTCTGATCGGTGAGCAGAAAGAGTTTTTTTTTTTTTTTTTTTCGGACACTACCGCATGATAAGAGATACCAAGAGGGCATAGCTACATCGTACGACATGAGCCCCGGCGAGGGTGGGGCAATAATGTTTATATGTGTATTTTGTTCTACTATGTCTACGGATTTTGTGAAAGCTTTCCAGGCATGCCGCCACTTACACGATACAGGTTTTGCTTTGTATTTTAAAAAATGACAAGCAAACATTTACTCCCCAACAAGCCGACTAAGACACAAGAGGTTACTGAATGTGAAACGATATGAGAAAAACAAAAACTATGAGAGAGAATAATAAAAAAAAAAAAAAGTAAAAACAGGAGTTAAGAAGACAGAAGATAACGATTTACATTGCATTTAAATCTTTGAAGATCACGGTTGACCTGAAAGAAAGAGGCTAGAAAAGAGTTCCATAAGCGAGAAAAGAAACTGTTAGCATAGAATTTACAGTTACATTTTCACTATAAAATGAAGAGACCTACATACCAATTTACTCAGTTAGTTATGTGCTATGCGTGATACGTGCTTAGGCCATCATGTATCTTTCGATAACATGATATCTTGGGAGTATATAACTAATTTCACATCTGTTCTCAACACTCTGAGCATCCGGCAGTAAACCTCACTGTACTGGAACAACATCTCACTTACTCACATGATCTTGCTCCATTTGACTTTTCTTTTCCCCAAGATCAAGGGAATCATTAATGGGACACGTTTTGAAGGCGTGGAGATATTTGTCATTGAAATAAATTGTTTGTAAAGGTCTGTAAAGTAACGGTACTACTGTCAGTTAGTACCGTTACTTTACAAACAGACCCTGTATAAATAGATAGATAGATAGATTTACAAAGAAAACCTACCATCAAAATTCTCACCTGTACTAGAACTCCAACATGTGCGTGCTAGTCCAAATTGATGGCGGCGTAGCGAATCGGATATAAAAATAAAAATTTGTTGTACAGAATATTTATCTCGTCTAGAAGTGATAAAAGTAACACTCTTTTAAAGATTCAATCAGTTATGTGCCATGCGTGATACACGTGTAGGCCATCATGTATCTTTCGATACATAACTGACGGGGCAGATTTTTTTCCCGCAGGTTGTCATTTCTTTCTGTGGTAGCGAACTCGGCTCTCCGATTCCTCAATCCGAGCCACTATCCGTTACCCCACCGTGCATCCAATCTAGTACTGCACTTACATTCGTAAAGTCTAAGTACAAAAGAGGAAAGCTCATCACAAATGAAAATATTTCTAGAAAAGGCACAGGGGAGTTACATTACGGCGGTGGGAAAGGGACTGAAGCCGATATGCCAGGTCAGGACCGATAACATTGCAGAATCTCTAAATACACAGCAGAAGACCAGATGCGACACTTGCAGAGCCACCAATAATATTTAGACCCAACTTGCAAGATGCTATACGTTGTTTCATTTTGTCAGCAAACAGTAACTTCGCACTCGTTACGAACAGAGATAAGGAGATGTCTCTTGTAATCACACGTGTCATTCTGGTGCAGTCGGAAGTAGTGATTCCTGTGGGCTATAGCAGCTACGCATGCAGGTGAAAACCAAGAACATGAATGCGGTTTAACTTGATATTTCCTTGCTGGGATGAAAGCAGCGATGCCGGTTTTCACCCAGGAGAGACCTCGGACGCGCATTTATGAACTGGACGATTAAAAACTGTATTCCATGGAAGTTGCGTTACGGCGGTGGGAAAGTGACTGAAACCGAGATGCCAGGTCAGGACCGATAACATTGCAGAATCTCTAAATACACAGTAATATTGAAGGCATGGTCAGATGGTAGGCTTAAAAATATGCAACAAATTACTGGCGAGTTTGCCACACAGTGTACTAACTTTTCAAGGAGCAGACCTAGAAGTTGATTCAATATAATCTTTACATTTTAATAGAGTTCAAGATAAACATTTTTTTTAATACAGAAATTATGATCAAGAATTGGAATGAAAGCAGTGATCGCACTTATCGTGAATACATCATAAACATTCAAGGTGTGAAATTAGTAAATACTAAACACATCAAATACCACGGAATGGTGATATATATATATATATAATTGATTACCAAGACTCTCTGGAAAGCAAGATGACTCTTCGGAAAGACGAAGTGATCCTCTAGAAAGTTGGAAAGACAAGAATTTACATTAAAGGATGAAGAATACAAGAGACGCAGAATGCTCTCTGAGTGACTGCAGCGAGGAGGGAGAATATATCACCTATCAGACTGATTTTAAAGGAAACGACCTGGATATGGACCCGGCTACAACGTATGATTGTGGAAGAAGATTTAACGGTTTACGTATCCATAAGGCACGCTGGTGCAAACAACGTAATTCTCCTATCGGAGAATGTAAATCGAGTGATGGGATTATGAATCTGGAATACACCCACAGCGTTCAGGATTCCATCGTTGAGCGACAGCACCCTGGAGAAATCCTAAGTAAACTAAGAATCCAGTGGCCCAAATGTAACCAGAAGACTGTTTGGAAAAATCTTGACAAAGAGCTTTCTTTTATCCTTAATAACAATCTTAAGAGACACATAGGGCAACAGATCACTTCCTTTTGTAGAATAATATACGACGTTTGCTTTGAGTGGTTTGGACCAGTAACGGAAAAGAAAGATAAAAAAGAGGAAAAACGACCAAATCGACGACAAATCCAGAAAGGAAAGTTACGATCAGAACAAACATTACTGAAATATTATGCGCGCAACATCACGACCTAACGAAATGCGCAACTGAAATGTTTGCGGAGTCGTTTATAACGACTTTTTACGAGCGCGTCAATAACGTCAAACGCGTTCAGGAACTTTCATTACGGACTGAAGCTGTAAAGAGGAACAATCGTTTTATTTATTTCATTGAGAATTTACAAAGAGAAACGATCAATTAGCTTTTCTTCATACCCTGCCTGGTGGCAAACGCTGCTGGTGGCGCCTGCGGTGGCGGTCCCGCCATAGCCACCGAAACCATGACATCACCCCTGGTCGGCGGCTGATGAAGACAGGGTATCGCACGTGATAACACACGTTGCATGTTAAAAAAAAATATATAATATATATATATATATATATATATTTTATATTATATTATATATCAAAAATCACCTGAATTCTGATTAATAGAGTGCGCAATCAAGTTATCACCAAAATGGAGAAACTACAGTATAATTTTGTTAAAGACACTGGAACAAGGAATGTTATATTGATAATCAGAATGATTCCAGAAAGACCAATACAGATGCAAAAAAGGCTTTTATCAAAAACCGTTTGATAAAGTTTGGCACAAAAAAAAAACTGTTTGAACTATTAGTGTAAACAATTTATTTACAAAGGATATTAGAATAATTCATAAGTTATACTAGGAATAAACCTCCCTGCATACGGAGAGAAAATGAATTCAGTAAATACCACAAAATAGAAAGGGTGGGGGTAAGACATGCGTATGTCTTCTCACCAGACTTATTCAACATTTACAGTGAAGTAATCTGGAGATTGTTACAAGTCATACCAGCAATCATTGTTGATGGCCACAACCTTAACATAAGATATGCAGATGGTGCGGTATTTGATAGCAGGACACAGAAAGGAAACCACAAAAATCCTACAGAAAGGAAGTAGAAAGGACAAAACATCAACTGTAACAAAACACATTGTATGGTTGTCAGCGAACAGACCAACATATGAATTATAAATTGGAGACAGTAAAATCAAGCAAGTACAAAAATGTTAATATTTAGAAAGTTTTTTTTTTTTTTTTTTTTTTACGGAGGATGGAAAATTTGACGGCACATTGGGATAGCGAAAGAGCCTTCCAAATGCTAAGCAAAGTATTAAGAAACAACAACATTTCATTAGAAACAAAGAAAAGGGAAATAATATCGGTCTTCCTATTTGGCAGCGAATGTTGGACAATATCCAATAAAGATGAAGAACAGACAACAAAAATGTGGTTCTACAGAAAGATTCTAAGAATACTATGGACCGAACATTTGAGCAAACGACGAACTTTTGAAGAAATTGGAAACAAAAAGGACATGCGTACTTAACATCAAAAAGAGACAGGGTACATAATGAGGAAAGATAGCTTGGAAATTTTTAAAGCCAGAAAATATTTTAGGACTCTAAGAATTTTTGAGATAATGATTTACCGTTTATACTAGAGTATAGTGCCAATTTTTAAGGATCTGTTTTTTAAAATAAAATATAGGGGGTCGCATTATATACACGGATAATTTTTGAACAGATTATAAAATCATGTATTTTTAGTGCACGGTAGCACAATACATAGGTAATTACTTTCTGGACGGGTTTTAATTCACGCAAAAAGAAAATAATCAGGAGTCGCACTGTATATGGTTTGCTTATACACGGTGCTAATACAACTACTAATTAACCCATACATGGGGAAAAGAGGTGGGTTCATACCTTTTCCAAGGGTATCTACGCGTAAGTGAATATAAAGAACCCAACTGCAATTGTACTCGGCTGATTTCCAATTTTGAGCCGTTATTCTTTACATTACGCACACATCATAGCCGGCGCTACCTAATATTCCCAAGCGGTCACCCATCTAAGTACTGACCATGCTAGACGTTGCTTAACTTCCTTGATCGTATGAGAACCGGTGTTTCAACATGATATGGCCGTAAGCCCTTCATGTCACCCACACATCCAACTTTACGGATCCGGGTATTCCCAAGCGTTTACCCATCTAGGTACTGACCAGGCTCGACGTTCCTTAACGATAAGTAAGAAAAATATGTCTTTTCCTATTTTTTTAAATTTAGATGAATTTGTGGGAATCACTTACATGTGCCACACCTCCGCTTTCTTTAATGTCATTGGTTCATAAATACATGATACTTATTATATGACAATTTAACCATCGCAAGTAATTCGAATTTTTCTCTAAAATCACGGATTGGTCCATTTCCTGACCAATCGCGTATTTTAGTATCTTTTCTATATTTTTAGCGCCAAGCTCTCTGGAGCCTATGCATTATTATATAAAGCCTCTCGCTGTTAGCCAACAGCAGTTCAATTCTTGGAAAATAAGGCATGGCGCTATATTGACATTTTAATTCTGAATTATTCGAGTAATCATACTAATTCTTATTGATATCACTCATGAACATTACATCTTTCAACACTGATAAAACACTGTGGAACTATTCTTTATTTAGCTAAGGTCTCAATTGAACTTTGTAGTTAAATTACATTCAATTTTGTACTCAACATTTATAAGCTAAACTTAACTCTTTTTATTACGGAAAAAGGGAAGCAACTTTCTTTATACTTATTGTTGAAAATTGTATACCATTGTATACAATAATGTTCACTGAGCTTGATTGTTTTTCTCTCGTGTATTGTTGTTCGTAAATTAATGTGGCGTGTTGTTTTACAAGAAGACAGCCTTCTTTGATCTTGATTATATTCATGGTGACTCTAGGCAACAAATAATATACACAACCACAACAATTCATACTACACCTCTACAAATTCACGTTCTAATATCTACTGGCAATTCATTAAGTTTCTGTTTATGCAACGGTTACAAGATAACGTATTTCTAACGTTAAAAGTTAATGTTGGAAGTACGTTGTGAGGAGTTTACAAAAGAACATCTTTGCAATCTTTATGCATCTTTGTAGCAACGTTAATTTGTTAACTTACATGTTATTGCGTTCACTAAATTTCTTTGTTTTTCGGTATTTATTGAAAATTAGTTTTAAAGTCGCAGTTGTATTAAATCTTTCATCCCAATGTCTTCGTCCAATTCCGTCATATTTCCACAAAACACGCCTAGACTATTGAAGATCCGCCTGTGGCCATCCCTGCTGCATATTCGACCATTAAATTAAATCGAGATTTTGATGTATGTGTTTAATAAATCCTGTCAACAATATTACGGGTTATATAAACAAGTTGTCCCTCGTTGTCGCAAACTGGGAAAGGTTGCATTGCAGTATGAACCATCTGGCTTCGTCTTTTTGAGTAGAATTAAAGCTGTTGCGTTGTGCCGATTCCCAAACAAAAGATGGTGTCTAATTGGATTCTTAGCTGCCGCCCCTTGTAGACTTAACATCCGTTTTTGCCATGTTACCATTATACAATTATTTTGTGTGGTGGAGTGACATGCCTTAGGTCGGTGGGTTAAAACCGATTTGATTAGCCTGTCCTTTTTATTACGACCACCGTGTTTTCACAAAGGATTTCTTTTATTCTCTCTCACACGCATATATATATCAAAGCAATTTCTAAACAAGTAATACTTTTTTTATTTATTAATCCCATAGAATTTTATCACTTTAAACGTTATTTTTAGTGGACACCTATACAGTGGAACCTCGTTTAACGAATTTAATTCGTTCCTGAGGGCCGTTCGTAACCCGAAATGTTCGTAAACCGAAACTATTTTTCCAATAAGAATCAATGTAGAGAAAAAAAAAAAAAATCACACTACAATAAAATTGGAAAAAAAAAAGGCACAACACAATACACGAATGTATACAACATGGCGGTCGACTCAGAAATTATTCCGTTCGGGTTAACTCGTTTAGGCAATGCTGTTCGAGAACGGAAATTTTGTTCGATAACCGGGGAATTTTCATCTCGAATTTTCTGTTCGAAAAACCGAGGTTGTACTGTATTTGAGTAGACTGTCCGTTTATTTTAAACCATATATTTATTTTCGTCTGCTCGCTTGAATATTCAAGAAGTTTTATTAAAGACAAATATGCGTCATCCTTTGTAGGAGAAACCGTCATTAGATCCAACGTGCTTTTAACCGACTCGGCCACGAACATTGATCTAAAGACGCATCTTTTTTCTGTTAGACTTCTTGAACATTCCGACCGACAGGCGAAAATAAATATTCTGTTTCAAATAAACTGACCGTCTAATTAAATATGAGTATCCACTAAAAAATATCTTTTAAAGGGAGAAAAAATCTGTTGGATTAATAAATAAAAAATCCATTACTTTTTTTAGAAATTGAAGTTCTGTCTATCATTTTTTTTTTTATTTAATTTTCGATTTCGGAAATAGAAAAAAAAAAAATAAATAAAAAAAAAAAAGATAACTGATACACAAAATTTGTCCTTATTTTCAGAGAATTACTGCTGCCAAAGTACACGCATACATACATATAAATTATTTATTAGCAATTATAACAAAAACACGTTATAAACCGCTACATAATCATGTTTCGACACTGTCCGTGCTTTCTCAAACTGTGTTGCTCAGTTGAGCCACCGCCTGAGGAGGCATGAACGTTGTCGAAACATGATTGCATTTATGTAGTGGTTTATAACATGGTTTTGTTTTCATAATAATAATAATAATTATAATAATAAAGCTCTACTCTATATTTTAAAAAGTGAAAAAGTGCTTAATACAGTGTCTGGACATTGGTATTGACCTACCTTATATATATATAAAATTTTATATCTCAACAAATAGTATTTACAAACAATATATATATATATATATATTGACATTGTCAATGTCTCATACACAGCTGGAGCCGCACATCTTTCATGTCCTTTCAGGATGATTAAATTTTTTTATATTTTTGTTTAATTTTTTTACTGTAAGAAACAATCGTCTTTTTTCAGCCTTCGATTGGAATGACTGGTACAGAGAACTTTATCTTATAACACTTTATATTATGCAAATATGTGGAAAATAGTTCAGGCAATGAAACACAGAGTAGCAGATAAGACAAAGAAAGTGAATTAAGGTCTTACTTGGTAAGTTGAAGTGTCCGTGTATTGCGTCAGTGATGTGGAATCGGCCATATCAGGCTAGAGAAAAATGGAAGGCAGGATGGTGCGCACGCGCAGTCGCTTCAGAAGATTGGCTCCGAATGGCCAGCCGAGTTCATTTTCGCCTCTCACCAAGACTGCCGCGTGACACTTGTCTTACCCTTTGACATGTGCATAAATTATTATTCTGTTTACTAGTACAACTGTTTTTATAGTTCTCATTTTCCTTAAAATATCCTCATTTCTTACATGTCCTGTCCATGGTATTCCCGACATCTGTTGGTGGAACCACGTCTCTTGCTTTAATGTCTGTTCTTTATCGGTGGTGAGATTGTCCAGCATTCATTTCCATTTTGGAGATTAAACCTTAAATAATACAATCGCATCTCTTAATACTTTGCTTAGATAGTTGATTTTTTTTTTCACCTGCTTCATTTTGACATTCCCAATACATAATTCACACCTTAGTCTGTCTCTTTTGCTGGCAACCATGCATACTGTCTTCTTGCAGTTTTCATTTTTTTTAAAAATCATTTCACCCCAAGAAGGGTGTTAAAGCCACTAAGATGTAAAAGTTACTGAGAGTGAAAGAAAATGAGAAAACGATAGTAACGAGAAAAGACAATAAGAGAACAGGATAAAAAAAAGGCAGATGATATTGTATTTGACGTTGCACTTAAATTTGAGAAAATCCTACTTAAGAGGAAAGCAAGAAGTTGGGAGAGAGTTCCATAAGCGAGAAGTACGAGAGAAGAAACTGTTAAAATAGAACTTACGGTTACATCTAGTTATTTAAACGGTAAAATGAGGAGACCTAACTGCCAATCTAGTACTGCGCTTAAATTCATCAAGTCGGGGTACCAAAATTGAGAGCACATCGGAATAATTGTCATGAAAATATTTGTACAAAAGGCACAGCGAAGATACATTAAAATGGTGAGAAATTGATTAAACTTGAGATGCCAGATCAGGACCAATGACATAGCAGTTTCTTTGATTTTTATCAAGAATCTCAAAATATATAGCAGGAGTATATATAATGCGTAGACGAATGGTAATGGTAATTTTAGCTGTTTCCTTATAAGGAAACATTTGGCATTCATTGAACGAGCCGAGCTCGGCAGCCAGTGATTGAAGTTTATAAAAAAACTTTCTCTTAAAACAATTCATCAAATAGGTTTCTCAAGTCCAGTAGCTGTTATCTCTCTTTCCAGTACTGATGAACGTTTCCTTCCTAGTCTTTCATTTGAAGTGGTGTGGAACGTCAACATCTTGATTATGTCATTATTTTATCTTCGAGATATGTATGCGATTCATTTTAGTTGTTGTTGGAAGTCTTCAAGAAATAATGTGGTCTCTGTTATTTGGTACAGTTCTTTGTGATTATAGAGCGGCAATCAACGAAGACCCATAAGGTTCATTCACCTTAATGCATTTTTAATCACTGATCTGACAAAATGGTTGTATCTAGCCGATAGTTTCAACATGAGATGTGCGATATGAACCCAAGAATAGTTAGAAGTAGGTTGAGAATATGAGGATAAGGAGGATAAATAAATATTGACCTCCCCCCTCCGATGACATGAGAAGCTTAAGATTGTAGTGTTAAACAAAGAGCTTACTCGACAAAGTAGTAGCTTTCGGGAAAAAAATAACCTGTCTGATGAGAAATTTCTCCTTACAAATGGAATACGGAGGCAATGAGGCTGATTCGATTCTGTGGGTGTAGTATGGCGAGTTCTAGTTTTGAAGGTCTGAACGGGATGTATTCCTTTTAAGAGCTCTGACCAACTGATAAAACATCAGATTTTAGTTTTGGGGGCAGAGCTTCTTGGTCTTGTCGACAACTCTTCATCACCTGTACGAACACACACACACACACACACACACAACGAAAATAACAATATTGTTTTGAAAAGCTGTGGAGAAACCACGAAATAAAAAAGGAATAACTTTTCATGACCTTTTTTTCCTGCTGACAAGTTTCTGAACATTAAAATCATGATTGACTCAAGAGGATCGAAATTTTCACCTCAGCGGGCGTTTAACAGGTTTCTGACAAGCACACGGAGATTTCCATTGCCTTTTATAGAGGAGAATCGATTAGCCCATCGATCGATCAGTTTTTAAGGACATCCGTATTTTCCATCTTGCTTGAAAGACATTCTCGCTCGCAGTTGCTTCCTTTGTTTCTTTTTCTTCTAAAATGACGGCTGCCAGCTCCGCCGCTCCATTTAAAAAGGTGAAACTCATCAGCGACCAGATTTACGCCCGCTTCTCGCCCACGCCGTTAATGGCGGCCGAATAAATCGCGAGCCTAATTTAATAGAGAGACGCGGATCGATGTATGCAAATATTTGCCGCGCACAAATGTGAGCACCTCGTTGCATTATGCCAAGGTGTACAAGAATGAAACGATGCAGTGTAGGCGGATTGAATAGAAGAAAAAAAAAAAACAAAAAAAAAACGTTACCTCATTTCAGCAGTGTTGAATGAAATTCTCGGGTTTCTATTGCTATACAAAAAACGAATGTTTATAACTTGGCACTATTATTTACTTAGACATATAACACGTGATATCAAACACCCAATTTATTAAACAAATGCCAAAAGAATTTACCATACACTTTATTCAGACAAACAGCTACATTATATAAGATTTAATAAACAGCGGGTACGTTTATGTATAGTGTTCAATATTACAAATATTTAAATAATAAAAAAAAAAAAAAAAATAGAGCATTAATTATATTAGGTTGGTGCAAAAATAATGACGTAATAATCTCGTTTTTTGACGTTAAAAATAAGTCAAAAAACGACATTATTACGTCATTATTTTTGCAATAACCTAATATATAAAAAAATCACTTAACTTTTAAATATCAATTTTTTTTTCATTTTCCCTGAAGTTTCTTGGTAAATGTCATTATTATTAAATAAGGAGAATGAAATAATGGGTCGATGCCGACATATTAACAAATATTTACTTTGTTACTTTAATAATATAACATAATAAATCAAAGTATTATAATATAATTAATAATACAAATATTAGGTTGGTGGAAAAATAATGTCG
This sequence comes from Acanthosepion lycidas, assembly GCA_963932145.1. Classification (NCBI taxonomy): domain Eukaryota; kingdom Metazoa; phylum Mollusca; class Cephalopoda; order Sepiida; family Sepiidae; genus Acanthosepion; species Acanthosepion lycidas. The sequence goes on along the minus strand of OZ010582.1, from coordinate 54,217,556 downwards.
TTTTCTCACACAGTAACATATGTTAGAAGACGACATTATTTTTGCACCAACCGAATATATATTAGGTTGGTGCAAAAATAATGACGTAATAATATCGTTTTTTGACGTTAAAAATTACGTCAAAAAACGACATTACTACGTCATTATTTTTTTTACACCAACCTAATAATTGATAATACAAATGAACAAATATTACAATTTAATTAATAACTTCTACATAAACTATAAAAAAATTAATTTACCTTAGAAGAAAAAAAAAACTTACGACTGGAATTCTCTATATCTTTTTATGTGCCATGTCCTTTCAGGACGTAGGCGATCATGGCTCTTCACCCTTCTTTATCCTTGCAGCTCTCGACAAGTTCCTTCCCTCTGCTTCCTCCCCCAGACCACGTTCTGTCAGCCACTTGCTTAAGCCCGCTGGGTATGTCACGCGTTGTTTTCCCTTGTCTCTCTTTCCCTCTATTCAACCCGTGAGTATCAGATTCTCTAGGCCCTCCTTCCTCATTATGTGTCCCAGAAACTTCAGCTGCCTCTTCCTGATGTTAACTATGAGATTCCTCCTTATTTGGAACCTCTCATCGTTGCTCACACGCTCGTTCCATGATATCCTTAGCATCCTTCTGCAGAACCTCATCTCTGTCACCTCGAGTCTCTTCATCTTTAAGGAAATCGTTCAACATTCGCTGCCGTAAAGAAGGACCAGTATTCTTTTCTTTGTTACCAAAGAAATCCCCCTGTCTAGCAATACTCTGTCCAGCTTTTGGAATGTGTCCTTGGCCATCTCAATACGTCTAGGGATCTCAGTATCGCACTTACCGTCCCCTGTTAAGACGCTTCCCATATGTTTAAACTTCCGCGTAACGCGTGAAAGCATGTGCGATACTCTGCCATTGTCAGGGTATCGCATAGGGGAGGTAACAATGATTTGGTGGCTAAGGCGTTACTACCACCTCTAGCCCACCAGCAGCTTTTGTCACCGGGCAGTTTATTGTTTTTGGATACGTATCCGTCTCTTGCGATTTGATTTTACAACTGCAGCTGATATTTTCAGTGTTGTGTTAAAATACACAACTCTCTCGTAGCGACCATTATTCATGGCGTAAGATGGGAGGTAAACGGATGTGTTTCACGTCGGAAGTATCATTGTGTTGCAAGCATGATTTTTTTTTTTTTTTTACTTCATTTTGGATCTTGACCAGATTCAATTCGATGCCTGTTGAGCTGTGGTCTGGAGACAATGTGAGGCACGTTTTAGGTTCTGGCCATTGATGCCCACCTCCAAAAATGAAGGAAAAGATTGACCGTCCAAGGAATCCACACCACCCGACCTCAATAGGTTGCACATGACATCGCTTTTCCACGCAGTCGGATCGTAGCGATTCGTAGTGATTTTTCTTTCACCTCCTACATGTTCTTCTCCCATGGAACCGTTAATTCTACTAAGAGGACATCCTTTGAATCAGACCACGCTACAATGCCAAGGCGTGCGTCTGTCTCAATGTGTACCGGAAACTGCAGAGGTGTTCTAAGATCGACTAACACCCTGAAATCACGGGTTCCATTCAGTAATGTCATGTTATTTGGGTCTTCCTCACAGGGCGTTCATCTTCCTCGTGAAAACCTATCTTAGGTTAGAGGCCGATTGTTGGCTGCTTCACACTGTGTACCGACTAGGTCCATGATCACTTCCAGCACTTTATGACGCCATGTATGCATCAGCAGTGATTGTGGGCATGCAGATATCCTATAGCATAAATTGCCACGATCACTTTAGCATAATGTGCATGTATTAGTGTCAGTGTTTTCCCGCAGCTTGAAGTGGGTCGCATTTGGTAGCAGATCATAGGTATATCGCAGGAAGAATGAAATTGCCAATGGCCCCATTGCAATTAGGGTATTCCACAATAGGTTCATTGGATCAATATCACTCCATGTAGGGCACACATATAATTTAAATTAAAACACAGCAGTAACTGTTCCTTGCTCTCACTTGAAATTCCGGATTTCATCAACCACCTCCTTTTCCCTTTGAACTCAGCTTGGAGTAAAATTCGTTTCTCGTGATGCCCAGACCAGCTCGATTGGTTTGTGTTACCCCCATAATCTCTTTGGTTCGCAGGCCAGATTCTGCTTCTTGGGTGGCTTCTATTCCCGACCATTTGGTACCAGTTTTCATATTTGGCCGTTACCTGCGGAAGAAACTCATCGGCGGAGACCCCTCTTATCATGTGAAGGCGTACCTTCCCGAACTTGAACTTCTCCATCAATGAGACGGGAAGTTGCAGGTTCCCGGCATCGGTATAGGGTCCCACCGTGGAGAAGCAGAGGAGGGGGCACTCCAAGCCTAATCTAGAAAAATCTACAGCTGGAGAAATGAAGACGAAAACAAAAGCAAACATTCATGAAAGGGTGCGTGTAAAATAGCGTTTATTCATGAACGGGCATGTATACAAAAAGTAGTGAAAACGGATTGAAAAAGATGCGGAACAAATTAAAAAAAATTGGAAATATCATATAAAACCAGAACATCACTGAGGAAGGGACATTTACCAAAAAACTTCGAAGTCGGGGAAAACAACAAAAAATTGATATTTAAAAGTTAAGTAATTTTTTATATAATATTAAATATATATATATATATATATATATATATATATATATATTTAGAAGATGGATTAAATCCGACATACTGTTATTTTTAATTTATTTCGTTTAAACGTTATTTTTGATGGAGACTTGTATTCGAGTAGAAGCTTTGTTTTTTTTAATTAAACAGTATTTTGTTTTCAATTACATATACAACCCTAAATACACGAGAAAACTCCGCAGAGAAATATGCGTCCTCAGGCAGGTTCGAAACTACATCACCAATGGGGAGCCGTCATTGGATCTAACTCGGGGAACCGTCATTTGATTTGACTTGCCTGACCGCCGTACACGTGGAGTGTTGAAAGTTTTTTCTTTAAGAATAAAAAATAGAAAGATGCTCAGGAGATTTCCGGTCGCGCGCGGCATGTGAGAGCTGCGAATGAACGTTCTTTCTCAAAAAATAACAAAAATAATTTATAACGTAACAGTCAAAACATGAGGAAAAAAATAACAAAAGAGAAAAACACCCATGAAAATGGCTACAGAGGTGGCTGAAAGCGCTTGGGACAATGAAATTTATACTATCCATAACTCCTAAAGACAGAAACATATTAGGGGGCTGTAAAAACTTAAAAAATTATTTAATCTACCTTATCGGCCGGATTCATTGAAAAGATATTTGAAAGAAAGATTGCTAACTAATATATATATATATATATATATATATATATTTTAGGTTGGTGCAAAAATAATGACGTAATAATGTCGTTTTTTGACGTATTTTTTAACGTCAAAAACGACATTATTACGTCATTATTTTGCACCAACCTAATATATATATATATATATATATATATATATATATAAAATGGTTATACGTTAACTGCAGAGATACAATTATTTAAGTAAATAATGCGTTCATTACAAACGGTATTGATTATATTTACTGGTCTGTATGTCCGAGAAATTTAGTAAAAAATATGCGACCTCCAACAGTGTCCTACACGGCACCGTAATTTTTATTTGACAAATTATAACACGTCATATATATATATATATATATATATATATATATATATATATATATATATATATATGAAAAATGTTCTGAGGGGCTCCATTCTTTAGTTACAGCCCTTTACCCGTCCTGGGTATAACGATAAACTAAGTCCAACAGCAAAGCCTCTGATCAGGAGGTTTTGAGTAGCATGGAACAACCTCTTAATTGCTGGTGTTCCCAGGTCCACCCTGACCCGGGCTGGTAGCACCTGTTATGTTCCCATCTATGGGTAAATAGTTAAACCCCAAATTGGGGTCAAAACACCATGAAAGTGTAAAAATAGGTTTTAATACCAGAAATATATTGTAAAAAAAAATATTACCAGCAATACAAACAGCTATGTGTTTTTGGAAGAGAAACGTATTACCATAAAGATTTTGACGGCATTTAATAACCCATTGAGGTTGATATGCCGTAGAACAAACCAATCCAAACAGCTCTTTACATCTAAGATTTCCCTACGTACACAGGGTTAATTCACCCCCATATTCCATGTGTAAAATCAATCGAACAGACTCCTGCGAGGATGCTTCTCTGTACACTACAATTTTAACCTCTTAAAATCCATATAATTATCTAGCCTCTGTATTCCCATAATCATTAATTTTTACTTCCACCACTTATGTTCATACCGCACATTTCACAAAGTAATCATCTACCTTGAGTGGCTCCTGAACCTTGTGAGTTAACAGTGGTTCAAAACAAAATGTCATCCAGATACTGAAGAATCCCATTTCCAAACGGTTATCATTCAGGGAACTGGTTGAAAGCCAGTGCTTATGTGAAAGTCAGAAGAAGCGAAAATCCTTCACGCAATGCAAGATAACCCCCATCTCACGAACGTAGCTTCCGTCAGCGCAATGTTACGCCAAACGAGCAGGCAAGGCACTGAAACCATTTCAACACCATCGCAAAAGATAAGCACAGGGTGCACTGTTTCACCCACTCCAACCTCTTAATCGAATACTATGTCCCGTGTGTGGAGGGTGTTAAGCTACAGAATTTTGTCTACAAAGTCAACAAAAGAGTTGTCATCCTGATAACAGCAACAACAAACCTCGACAACTTTACAAGAGACGTTGAACTTGATCGTCGTCTCGATGGACGACGATGAAGAGTAAAAAGATATCTGAATATTTCCACAATCAATACATGGCTCGTTAATTCTTACATATTTTTCTTATACCACCCTAAGCCCTTGCTTAGGGGTGGCATAAGAAAAAAAAATGGAGCAACTGAGTGTTAAAGAAAAAAAAAAGCATTAAGAAGAGGAATTAAGACAAAAGATAACGATTGACATTGAATTTAAATTTGACCTTGAAAGAAAGAGACAGGAAGGGAATTCCACCAACGAGAAAACCGAAAGAAGAAAATCGATTTTGTTGAAAAATTCACTCATAATACAAAAGAAAAAAGTTGCTTCAGAGGCCTCTCTGGGTTTAAGAGTCCCTGACGCTTAGCTTCTTCAGTTTCATATTAGATCTGTGGGTTACCCCACTTTACTAAAAAAACAAAAAACCGAAAAAACAAAGCAAAAAAACAAAACAAAAACCAAAAAAACCAAAAAAAAAAAAACCCCCAAAAACAAAAAAAAACAAAAACAACGGTGTTAGAGGATGCTCCTTAAACCTATAACATTCTCGATCATTTTCTCTTTCCACTTTTTCTGTTAGACAATTAAGATGTAGTCATAAGTGGTAAAAGTGTCCCTCCCCAGCGGGGAACGTTCATTTCGCTTTCAATTATCTTTCTCTCGGACTTCTCCTGCACAAACTGCATACGCTCACACACACATTTTCGATTAGGTTGGTGCAAAAATAATTACGTAATAATGTCGTTTTTTGACGTATTTTTTAACGTCAAAAAACGACATTATTACGTTATTATTTTTGCACCAACCTAATAGTTTAAATGTTATCTTCTTTTATTGTATATGTATACTTTTGTTAATACATACATTGTCGGTTGTTTTATATACTCTTTTCTGTTGCTCATTTATTACTCAGACTTACATTAGATTCGCAATAATTCTTACGATAAAAATATACCAGGAGACATGACCAGCATTTCCGCAACAGATCCACCATCGCCCGTGAGTGTCAATTTCTCCAATCCTTAGTCATGTTACCCAGAAATCCAGTTGTCTCTTTCTGATTTTTTGTATGTGTGTCCTTTTTGTTTCTATTTTCCTTAAGACTTCATTGATCACACACTCTATCCATGGTGTTTTCAGCATCCTCCTATGGAACTATATTTCTGTTGCCTAAAGTCTTCTCGTCATCTGTGAGGAAATTTTCCATTTACTGAAATGGGATTGATATTACATAGCAGTTCAGCACCCGTTTCTTTGTTTCAAATAATGCTTAGCTTTTGGAAGGCACCTTTTCCAATGCTACTTCGGATTTCGGTGTCATATTTTCCGTCCTCTGTTAGAATACTTCCCAGATAGTTCAACTTTTGTACTTGTTTGATTTTGACATCCCCAATTAATAACTCGCCTCTTGAGCAGTCTCTGTTGTTGCCAACCGCATATTCTATCTTTGATGGATGACAGATGATTGGCTATAAATCAAATAGCCAACGCGATTAGCATATCATCATCAGCCCATTGGTATTCTCAGCATTTTATATGCGTTTTAAAATAACATTCCCTGCGGTGAAAGAAATGGAGGTTTTTGTCTTTTTGTATAATGATAGCTTTGTATATTTTGAGTGAGAATTGTAGTTTTAATTCTTATCGATAGATATTTATCATACGAGGGTGGGTTGTAATGTTCATAGTCTGACTATGAAGAAATGCTAGAGCTGTGAAATCTTGCATGCATTCATTTCAACTCTTCTTGTTCACTCCAGGCAAACTGGAATGTGACTGCTCAAAGAGAACTTTGAATGTAACTATTAGCAACTTCACTTGAAAATGAACAAAATTTGGCATCGCGATGTTATGCTCACTACATGGTGATGGATGACAGGCGATTGACTATAAATCAAATAGCCAATGCTATTAGCATATCACATGATCTGTCCACGGTATTCTCAGCATCCTTCTGTAGAACCACATCTCTGTTGCCACAAGTATCAACTTTATGTAAGAAAATGGTCCAGAATTCACTGCCATATAGAAGGATTGGTATTACATAACTATTTAGCACTCTTATTTATTTCAAACTGTATTTTTCTTTGTCTGATTACTTTTGAGATTGTCCAGCATTCATTGCCAAATAGAAGATTAGATATTACATAACAGTTCAGCACTTGTTTCTTTGTGTCTAGCTACATTTTCCTGTTTCTTGTACAACACTTTTGGAAGGCATCTTTGGCTGTTCAAATGCCGCTTCGGATTTCGGTGTCACATTTTCCATCCTCTGTTAAAACACTTCCCAGATCTTTAAACTTCTGTACTTGTGTGATTCTAAGATCTCCAATTCGTAATTCGCATCTTCGGCTGTTTCACTTGCTGATAACCAATAATTATTTTAATTAGTTACTTCTCAATTAACGACCTGTTTAACATACTCCCAAACTTAAGACCAGATATGAATTTCATAAAATTTAAAAAAAAAAAAAAAAAAAAAAGAACAACATCTAACCAGTAGCTGTTGTACGAAAACATTGATCGTGAACAATAAATCAAAATTTATATGTACTATATTTACAATATGCAAACGAAATTAATGTACAGGATTAAGAGCTGCTTTTCGAATTTATGTTCACTGTTCAGTACAATACTATACTGTACTGTATATGCATACGATTACCAAAGTTAAGGAACATAGAACCTGGTCACTAGTTTCTTACCAGGTGCTATAAGCGTGGATGTGAGATTGTTCTAATTGATAATGGCTAGGAATGCGAAATCTGATAGCAAAGTTCTAATTCCAGTTGGGTTCGTTATATTCACTTACGCACAAATTCCATCGAGAAAAGGTATGAATCCACTTTTCTTCCCCAGCTATGGATTAAATAGGACTCATATCAGTAAAGCATTATTTCCCCCCAAAATTATTACACTTTAAAAATGTTTTCTGGTTTTGAATAGCCTGCAAAAGGTCGATAAGCCGTAAACCCCACCTAAAAAAACAAACAAACCGGAAATAGGTCCAGTGTATCTTCTCACTTAGTGACCAACGTATTGGAATTGAACCTGGTCGTTAAGTGAGGCGTAGCTGTAGTTATGAAACCCTTGGCAGTAATTATTAAATTAGTACTTAAATCGTCACCATTCTTTTTCATTTTGCTCTGAATGGCCTGTAAAAAGATTATACTATTAATTTCAATAATTTAACCCAGTTTGTTTATCGTAAATGTTCAGCTTTTAAGTTTATTTACTGCTAAGTAAAAAAAAATCATCTCTGTTAACATAATTTTTTACTACGGCTTGTATTTGATCAATCGTTTAAAGCAGCCATGTTTTCCAAAGCAAATGAAATGCGAGTTAGTGACTCATCATCAGATTATATTTCCGATCCGCCCGAGTTATTCATCATAATAGAATGATTGTCCTTCGAGTTAAAATTAAGGTTAGTCAGCAGTTAACAATGATAACCAAATATCGACTAATCGCATTTAATATGGCGATCGATTCCATTTTCACCGAGCAAGCAAGTGGATAGGGATCTTGTCGGACAGATATATCTGTAACACTGAAATGCAAGTTCACCTGTCACGAAATTTAAAACAGAACTTTGGCGGGTATATATATATTACATACGCTGTCCCCAAAATGTACTCACTTTTTTGGCTTCCTATAATTTTTTTCCAGATCCAATGTACCCAAATAATGGCAGGCGTACGACAAAGTTTTGAAGAAAGAAAATTTGTCATTAAGTCTTAGTTGGAAAGTGCAAAGACAATTTAGAAGACGCTTTCGCAGAGATCCACCAACGGGTCTCATCATTGGTCACAACCGAGATAAGTTTGAAGCAGATGAAACTATTTATGACGTTCATAATGAACATCCAGGAAGATGACGGTCATTTACTATCCCCACAAAAGAAGAACAATTGCTGACAACGCTTTTCTGAATCCATCGGTCAGTGTTTGGAAAGTCCTGGTTGTCGCTTTGAATATTTATTAACGTGCATTTAATTTCATTTAATATTTAATTTAAACCATTAATTTTTGTAAGCCAAACATTAATATCTCTTAATTTTAACCATTAATCTTGTTTGCAAGTCAGTAAACATTGCATTTATTGTCATTTAATGGGTGAATGCATTTTTTTTTGGCGGGGGGGGGGGAGGGTACTGTGTATATTTTTCAGTAACAACTTTGTATTTCGACCAGTACTTGAGTCGCTTAATTTTGGGGCAAGATGGTTTATTAAATATTTTTTTTTTATACTTTTGTTCGAATAAACAGAAAAGAAGACACATGGCACAGCGGATAAAGGCGTTTGTTAGATCCAGTGAGAGGACACAAAGAGTGTGAGTTCAATACCGGGTAAAGGCAGTGGAGAACTTGGAAAGGGGAATTAACAGGAGATAACTGACACCCATTAAACATAGCAAACAGTCTACCCGAGTGAGCGAAATAAAGGGTTCAGTTCGACATTCTAAACACCTGAAGAAGGCCGGAGCGTACAGCGGCCGAAACATTGTAATAAATATGGCGACAAAGATGAGGATAATAGTCTAAATAATGTGGATAATTTTTTTATTAAAACAGATATTTCGGAAAGCTTTTGAAAAAAAGATGTTTTAAATTTTAGAATATTTACATTATTTACATGTGGACTATTGTTCTCGTTTCGGTCGTTGCGTTCTCCGACCTTCATCGGGTGTATATTGACCCGGGTAATCTACAGGAGTTCCGAATTGAACCGTTTATTTTACCTACAGCGAGTAGGCTGTTCTAATTCCACTGTCCATATCCTGTCTAGTTTTTATTTTTAGTACTACTCTATTATTGCTCGCCCCTGTTCCCACTGAGCCCAAGTAAACACTGTCCCGCCTAGAAATTAGCATAATAATTGTGAGCCACAGAATCACTAACATCGAACTGTATCGAATAACAGAAACCGCGTCACCTGTAGGCTTTCAACATTGGCAACAACCAAAATGGATTGAACTTGAAGGAAGAATGATATAATAAAAGGTACTAACATTCTACATTGATTTAAACAGAAATTTAAGAAGGAAGACCCCATTACCACTGGAAAGGGCAATAGCATTTGTCTTGAGGAACTTATTAGAAAGATTTTACGAATTTCAACCGAGAGTAGCATTGGCTGCTCGGCCAGTGAATGCCGATTGTTGCCTTATAAGGAAGACGAGAACAGATAATACATTTTGATTAAAGACCTATGACGAAGTAGTAAAGAAAAACCTAACTAGAGTAGCACTGACTTTTAGCTAAATGAAAGTCGAATGTTTCCTTATAAGGAAACGGCTAATATTAACCTTAACATAAGAAAAATACGAACTCAAAAACAAAATAAGATACTGTAAAGTTATTGAGTGATGGGAATGCAATTTTGGAAATTTCAAAAATGTTCAAATATAAGCGACAAACAACTATTAGGTTGGTGCAAAAATAATATCGTTTTTTGACGTATTTTTTAACGCCAAAAACGATATTATTTTGGCACCAACCTAATAATACAGCAATGTGCTTGTAAGATTAATTATTAAAGCGTTTATATAGGATTCTGCTCGAGTCTTGATTTGGTTTGCTTTGTTTTACGGCATATCAACATCAATGGGTTATTTGATGCCGACAAAATTTTTATTGCTGGTAATATTTTTTTCCAAAAAATGTATTGCCGGTAATATCTTTTTTTTTTTTTTTTTAAAAAAAAACAAAAAAAAAACAAAAAACAAAAAAAAAACAAAGTATTTCTGGTATTAAACCCTATTTTTACACTTTCATAGCGCTTTGATCCCAGTTTGGGGGTTAACTATTTGCCCATAGATAGAACCTTGACAGATGCTATCACCCCGGGTCAGGGTGGACCTGTGAACACCAGCAATTAAGAGGTGGTTCCACACTCCTCAAAACCTCCTGATCATGGGCCTTGCTGTTGGACGTAGTCTATCGTCATACCCAGGACGGTCGAATCTTGAATCTCACACGATTCGACATGAGATTAGAAAAGGAACTGACATTATTTTGATTGCAAATATTTTTTTAGAAACACCAGACCCCAATGAAATAAGAGACAAGTTTAAATTAGGTCGTTATACATGTGCAGAAGAAAAAACGAAATATCTCCACAACTTTCAATTAGTTTTTTCTTTTTTTTTTTTTTTTTTTAAGCATTTCACCCCAAGCAAGGCGGGAGTGTCACTAGTACGCAAGGGGTTACAGAGGGAAAAAAAGTGGGTATGGGTTGGGGGGATTGAGGAAAGGATAAAATCAAGAACGGGGTTCAAGTTATCAGATATCTACTGACATTACATTAAAATTTTTAAAGATTATAGTTATCAGTGAAGCAATGAAGAGAAAGGGAGTTCCACTGTCGGAAAGAGCGAAAGAAGTTGTTGGAGTAGAAGATGCGGTTACATTTAACTATTTCAACGGTGAAAGGGTGGGACCGAGATGCCAGCTTAGCAGCACGCCCAAATTAATGCAGTTGCGGCACCAGTGAAAATACCTCGTCAGAACAGTTGCCATGAAAATATTTGTAGAAAAGACAGAGGGAAGCCACATTACGTCTGTGAGAAAGTGACTGCGAGAAAAACCGTTTGGCACGACATAGTAGTTGTCCTACCTCAGGTCATTGGAAAATGTGAGACCAAAAAGGCACAGTGAGATGCTCTCGTGAATTTGAGCATCAGACATGCTGATGGGAGGTTTCTCTTTGGTGGTTAAATAAGAGCAGTTTCATTTTGGAGGCATTCAAATTTACCAGCCGTTTCCTGCCCCAGTCAACCACAGACGAACGGCATATCAAATACTTATGGGTTATTTAATGCCGATATTTAATTTTCTTCCGAGCTTACGTAACTACTATTTTTTTTATTGTTAAAATCTATTCCTGGTACTTTTACTATAAAAATGTATTTTTTACTTTCATACTTTTCTGACCCCCAGTTTGAGGGTTAACTATTTGCCGATAGCTGGGACCGTAACAAGTTCTACCACCCCGACAACTTTTTTTTTTTTTTTTATCACAAATGTCTGTAATGTTTTAAGTCAAGGAAGACCAGCGTTTCGATTGGTCGTTTGTGTAAAACATTCTGCGAATACATGTTTTTGGACAAGACAATGCCATCACTCTGATAATTTTGCCGATATTTGTCGGTAAATGGGTTACAAATTAAGCTGTAAAAGTTTTAATAAAAAAAAAATTGCGCATAATTGTAACGAAGACAATACTGGTTATTTGTCATTGAAAGACGTAGCTTTTGAGTGAATATAAAAAGATGACAAAGTAATTTCAAATGACCGTATAAATAAATGAGAACAGAAACAGGAGTAGATAGGTTAGCCTATCGTTCTGTTTACAATCATCTCCGTTCCTGGCGGGCTTGAGCAGGTGGATGACAGAACGTGGTCTTGGGTGGGGGCAATTAGCAGAGGGAAGGAACTTGTTGAGAGCTGCAAGAGATAGAGGGGGGTGGAGAGCCATGGTCGCCTACGTCCTGAAAGGACATGGCACATAATAAAAGAAAAATATACAAAAATAGAAAGGGGCGTAAGACAAGGATGAGTCGTCTCACCGGATTTATTAAAACTATACAGTGAGGCGATTCTGAGAGGATCAGAATTCCTATCGGATTCTGTTGTAGAGTAGCTAGCACCCCTTCAGCACTACCAGATGGCCTGGATCATAGCCTTAAATATTCTACGATTAAGGACTTTAACAGTTGAACAATAAGTTGATACTAAGCCGATTCATATTCAGACTGATCGTACTTCGTTTGGCTGTACAGCATTTGACCCTCCCCTATTCCTTGTCAGTTGTCTTGTAACTTATTGTTCAGTGTTTTTTGTATGTATCTGTTAGTATCGGATACTGGTGCTGAATAAATATATTAAGCACTCATTCTTCTCTGTGTATCATTCACCTCGACGATACAACAAGGAGTAAAAGTTTGTCCCTTGTTTCCTGTTTGGGATTGGATTTCCGGTTTCTTAAGTTTTTTCATTCTCCTTCACTCACAGTAGCTTCATGCGTCTTAGTGGCATTAGCGCATTGCTTTGGTTTAAATGAATATATATAACTAAGTTCGAGTAAATAACCTTGGAAAAGGTATGAATCAATGTCTTCTCACCCAGTTACTGGTAAATAGCAGAACTGGCTGGGTCCAATAGCTTTGGGTGGCAACCGGTCTAAGAGAACGGCAACTTTTGTTTGTTTGTTTGTTTGTTTGTTTGGGTTTTATGGCATATCAACCATTGTGGGTTATTTAATGCCAAATCCAGTTTATATGAATTTTAAATGCCTATTTTGTATGGAATAAAAAATGTATAGCTGGCAACATTATTGTTTCAAAAACGTACAGCTGGCAACATTATTTTTTACAAAAAACGTATAGCTGGCAACATTATGGTTTCAAAAATGCATAGCTGGCAACATTATTGTTTCAAAAACGTACAGCTGGAATAATTCTTTTTCCAAAAAACGTATAGCTGGCAACATTATGGTTTCAAAAACGTACAGCTGGCAACATTATTTTTAACAAAAAACGTATAGCTGGCAATATTGTTTCAAAAACGTACAGCTGGAATAATTCTTTTTCCAAAAAACGTATAGCTGGCAACATTATGGTTTCAAAAACGTACAGCTGGCAACATTATTTTTAACAAAAAACGTATAGCTGGCAATATTGTTTCAAAAAAAGTATAGCTGGCAACATTATTGTTTCAAAAAAAAGTATAGCTGGCAACATTATTGTTTCAAAAAAAGTATAGCTGGCAACATTATTGTTTCAAAAACATATAGCTGGCATCATTACCCTTCCTTCCATTATCTGAGGCCTTGCTGTTGAATGTAGTTTATCGCCATACCCAGGACGCGGATGTAGTTTATCGTCATACCCAGGACATACGGCAACTTTAAATTCGAAACTTCCATCTATGGATTAAATAGTAGGCTAGTCAGGGCTCTGTAGCCTTGGCAGGCAACTCCGAATTCAAAACCGTATGCAGCACTAGCGAAGCACCTACTATACAGCTAAAGAAAGGATCGTGTAATTAACACTGACTACTGTCGACCATACATACACACACACACACACACATATATCTCAGATTAATAAAAAAAAAAAACACATTCTAAAATTCTTACGTTTGGATACAAAACTGTAAATATGAATAACACAGATCTATGACAGGAGACAATTAGCTTGAAAGCGCGCGCGGACACACACATATTATATATATATATATATATATATATATATATATATATAATGACCATTGAAACATCGGTTCTCGTAAACAACGTCGCATCTGTTAATTTCCTCGATAGATGACTACTTTGCATCTTAGTGCATTTATCGCCTTCCTTGGGGTGAATTATATATATATATATATATATATATATATATATATACACACACAAACAAACAAACCCCGAGTCGAACTGTCGACGTTGGATATATATATATATATATATATATATATATATATTATATATATTAATGTTATCTTTATACTGAAAACCAGTAAAAATAAAAAAAAAACTACAGTCGCTGTTGAGAAAGTCGATACAGAAATATCGAAATGCGAGACCCAGAAATGAAATGACAGATTATCTCATATTCTAGGATTTACACCGCGATATATTTGGATTAAAGTTCCTTGCTTGGTAATTGAATATGTGAAAATACAGGAGTAAATACGTAGCCATTTTCGATAACAGGTGTTAATCTAGTTTCAGAGAAACAAACAAAATATCCATTAACAAAGCAAATATAAATTGTGTGCGTGTGACGCATTGGTTAGCGGGGTTCGGAATTAGAAATCAATCAGGCGAATCCGTTAAATTCAAATGCGCGTAAATGCTTGTGGGAAAAGTAGGAGTCCATTTATTTTCTCCCCAGCTATGGATTAAGTTGCAGAGCAAACTGGGTTTTCTAGCTGAATTTAAAACCGTAACAATTGTCACTGGTTTCGGACCTTCAGCAATGCAGATGTAAAGAAGCAAAAAATAGTGTGTGTGTGTGTGTGTGTGTGTGTGTGTGTGTGTGTGTGTGTGTAATGGCTGCGATTCAATTTTGAGTAATGTTGTCAGCGTAACTGATGGTGAAATATTTAATTTTGTACACACGGAAAAAATATTTTTAGACGCTTTTCTTATTAAATATCCTCACATTGTGGTGATAGAAGATCTGTCAAGAAAGGAATGTTGTAAGAAGTGGGACATAAATATAGCGAAACATATTTAAAAAGAAAAAGAATTATATTTAAACTTTCCGTGCTCCTTTCTCCTTCAGGAACAATCTCATTAACCTACCAAAATGACTAAACTGATGTCGTAACGCATCACACGAAAATTGTCACAAATTTCCTAAAAATTAATTGTATATATAATTTATAAATTTATAACATATGCATGTTATAAGATCGGTACAAAAGTTGCGATTTTGTTTCGACAGTTCAGGTATCTTATCAAGTGATAATAATACCTGAAGTTATATGCCAGAATTCGTTTATTTTATACCTATTGTCTTGTATTTACACAATGTGTATCCGTGACAATGAGCACTTTTACTCATAGATACAGTATGCATTAAAACAAGCGCACACTCACATGTGACTAAGTGGTGGCATCTCGAGGCGGTGTAATAGTTAGCAAGCTTGTTTCGCTAGAATAATTACGACTGAGTAGAGAGTTCGATCCTTACTGGGTGCTCCATACTTTCGGCCTTGTGCCACATGTAAACTATGCTTGGAAAAAAAAATCACTATATGTGACGAATCAATTTAAAGGGGTCATAATTTTGATAGGACACATTGTGCTTTGGACTTCTGTCGAAAATAATCATGATCTTTAAAGTAGACAGGTATATATATATATATATATATATATATATATATATATGAAAGTGACAGGTAGGTAGATAGATAGATATAAAGAGGACAGATAAAGAGGAGTGAAGACGACTAATATATATGAAGGGGCCACATATGAAGAGGACAAATAGATATATAGATAGATATGAACATGATTATATATATATATATATATATATAGATATTGAATAAGTACATCACGTGATGGTAAAAGAAATTTATGTATAGAAATTAGTGTGGCGTCTAAACAATCGCTATTTCTACACTACCCTGTGTTGCTATACGGATCGCTATTCTCTATACTATTTCTCTATACTGATCACTATTCGGTGGATAGTTTTCGAGCGAATATTATCGGACAAGTATTATTTGTGCGAGTGTTATTCGAAGGCGTCTGACTCTAGTATTGTTCAATGACGTTAGTTGTATCTGCGATTACAAAGTCTCTACTACAACGAGCATTACGAAAGGGACAGCGAGTATGCGTTTAACATTAAAAAAGATAGAAAGAGTACAGAAGAATAGATATGAAAAAAATAGATATGAAAAGGACAGATATGAAGAGGATAAAAGGATAGAGGACAGACAGATCTGAAGGGGACAGATGGATAGAGAAGTATGAAACGAAGAGTACATATAGATGTATAGATAAAAGACAGGTAGCAGAACAGAGTTTATGATAGATAGCAAAAATTCAAAATTTAGTAAGAGCTACAAGGAGCAGGAAATAGTGAGTGAGTTAAACGAACCAGACTCTCTGATTTCTCCTTCCGGGCCACTATCCATTACACCATGCTGCACATCCTAAAATCTCCATGGAAAAGAAAAATACCGAGAAAAGGGAAAAATAATACTAGAAAAGAAAAGGGGAAAATGATACTAGAAAAGAAAAGGGGAAAATGATACTAGAAAAGAAAAGGGAAAAAGGAAACAAAAAATAAATTAAAAAAAAAACTTAAAGAAAGAAGAGAAATGAAAAGAAAAAAAAGAAAAATGTGGAATTTATTGTGGAAAGGTTGTCTGCGTCTTTTGAAGTTTTTTTGCGCCTTTGTAGTGGAAAGTCCTCCAAAAGTAGGTCACTATTCGAATGTTTTCATAGTTTAAACCAATGCCGTCTTGGATATTTAAACCCTGGCATAATGCCATCTATTTAGTTGTGTATTATCGAACGTGTATATCAAATGTTCAGCGCAGACAGTGGGCATCCTGACTCACCGGGGTGCCTTACGTATAGCAACTGTAATTTAATATGCGATTATGCCGGAGAAGAAGGGAAACAAATACTTTACATGTTATGGCTTGATATATCCACAACACGAACGATTCATTACCTCGCAAGGTTATCAAAAGAGCTTTCGATGACTTTGAGACGCCTAACAACGTGACGGGATATACAATGGCCGGGTAGGGTTTGTATTAACTTCAATTCTCTAAAAAAAAAAAAAAAAAAAAAAAAAAAAAAATCATACTTGTTTGTTCACTTTAGCGCTTCTTTAGAGCGAGCAGCCCAATTTGTTTTAAGCTTTTCACCCCAAGCAAGGCGATAATACCACCCAGACGAAAGGGGGTTAGATTATAGGCGGCAAGGGTTAAATATAAAATATGCTAAACCAGCAATGATTGGCGAGCTCGTCTTTAAGACGGAGTAGTGAGTTCGATTCTACCTGGATGCTCCACACTTGCGACCTTGTGCTAAACTATGCTGAGCTTAGTAAATAAGAGGGCACCTCAATCAATGTAGCTTAATGGTTAGTCTGGCTGATCATTACTACTAAGTTTGTTCCTTAGAGAGTGCTCCGTGTTTATGGTTTTATGAGAAACTAAGGTTCAAACAAACAAACAACAAACAAAAACGAAACCAAACGTAAGTCAAAGAGTAAATCTGGTTGATCAGTATTATTGAACGATCCTCAATGGGAAACCTTTATTTCTGACCTTGTGTCAAACTAAATGGTTTTTTAATCCGACATTATTGTTATTACTACACAAATTATATTCGGTGGATACACAGGTTTGAGCGGGTATCCCCGTTTTTTTTTAAACAGTCGAATGAATGTCTTCTCACCAGACTTATTTAACCTTTACAGCGAAGTGAGCCTGCTAGAAGTTCTATCAGGATTTATTACTGGCAGACTTAATCTTAACAACGTAGGATATGCAAATGTCAGTGCCGATATCAGACAGAAAGAAAACTGCAGGAACTCCGAAAGATAGTAAAAGAAAGCGAGAAGAAAGGACTATGCATCAATTGTAAGAAGACGGAATGTCAAGTTGTGAGCAAGAAGAGTCTAAGAAGTGAACTATGAATTGGCGGTACCAAAACTCAAGTAAATAAAAAAACAATTGAATATCTGGAAAATATTCTAACAAACCTTTCCTAAAGGATTGTAGTTTTAGTATAAAATTACTATACATCTGTTAAATTAACTTGCCAACTTTTGTTATTTCAGACTGAAGGAGACAGTTGTAAAAGCTCTGTGAACACACCCTTCTAAACACTGCTCGTCACAGAGGATAAGTTTGGCGAATGCAGTCAGGACGTGAAGACAATTTGGAAGCTGGCTATACATTAAAATTTTATGTTAAACTGGGTCCCCCCAAAAGCTACACAAATGTTATGAAATGCTCCAGATTGCATATGTATTAACTTGTATGAGCCGAGCATCTGATTTCCGCTCGTCCAAGAGGTTCAAGGACGGTGGAAAGAATATGAGAGACGATGAGAGATGTGGGGGCGGGGGGAGACAATGTGGGAAGGAGGCATTGTGAGACAAGACAGAACATCAGAGCTGCTTGAGAATATTCGACATTTTCTGGATGAAGATCGTCATGTGTTTCTAAAGACAATAAGCATAGAGTTTAGAGTTGGTGTGGTAACCGTACACAGAATTATTCATGAAGAGCTGAACATGCGTGCAAAGTTTGTTCCCGGGTTGCTCAGTGACGAACAGAAGGAAAGACGCGTTGGTGACGGCAGAGAGATGGTTGATGGTCATCAAAACTATCCATCACCCTCCCCTACAGTCCAGACCTTGCTTCCTGTGACTTTTGGTTGTTCCTCAAACTGAAGAAGAATCTAAGGAACAGTCGTTTTGAAGAATTTGAGGAGATGGAGGAGCTTGTGACAGGGGTCCATGACACATTTAATTTGGATGGCTTCCATGGGGTAATCACGGAGTGGCTAGAGCTCTAAAACAAGTGTATTGAAGTCAGAGGATCCTATTTTTAACGGTATTAGCGTTTTTTACATTTTTAAAAAATAATAAATGCATCTCCTGAAGTCTTTAGACTTCTGGAACGCACATCGTACATTGGAATAGTGAAAGATATATTCCAAAAGCTAAGCAAAGTATAAAGAAACAGGAAAAACAAAAAGGACTGAACTGTTATATAATATCAGCTCTCCTCTCTATGGCAGTGAATGCTGGACAATCCCCGCAAAGATGAAAAGATTTGAAGAAATAGAAATGTAGTTCTACATAAGGATGTTAAGAATAACATGAATATATAAAAAACTGGATAGTTTTAAGGAACATGGAAATAAAATAAACACTTATACTTAGAATCAAAAGTGACAGTCGAAAATGAATATAAGTGAGACAAAGGAAAGTAATCTATCTAAAGATCAAGCTTATTAGGAACTAGCAAAGTTTTGTGATGTCAACGAACACCCGTAGCTACTTTTGTGATGTCATCGAATACTCGTTGGCACTTTCGTAATGCTCGTTGTACAAGAGCCTTTGTTATCTCAGATACAACTATAGTACGCCGTTGAACAGTACTGGTGTCAGATGCCTTCGAATATCACTCGCACTAATAGTACTTGCTGGATAATAAATGCTCGGAAAATAACCACTGTATAGTGACCCGAATAGAGAAATATTATAGTGAATAGAGTAGTGAATAGCGGTCCGTATAATAATAGAGAATAGGGTAGAAATAGCGATCCGAATAGACTAGAAATAACGATTGTTTAGACGTCACGATACTGTCTATTTATGCGTTTCCTCTATGGTCACGTGATTCACTTAATTCAATATTGGGATCGCCTGTGTCTGCTCACTGGCGATCTATGTTCAAACTCAAGTGTTGGCAGTGACACTTTATTCTTATATAACACGTATATTATCACAAAGCAAGAATTCTCACGAATTTATGAAGTCTTTTGTGATGTCAACGAACACTCGTTGCCAATTTTGTAATGCCAACGAATACTCGTTGTCACTTTCGTAAAGCTCGTTGTAGTAGAGACTTTGTAATCGCAGTTACAACTATAGTCCGCCGTTGAATAGTATTAGTGTCAGACGCCTTCGAATAATCTCGCACTAATATGGTACTTGCTCGATAATACTCGCTCGAATAGTGATCCGTATAGATAAATAGTATAGTGAATAGAGTAGGGAACAGCGATCTGTATAGTAATAGAGGATAGAGTAGATATAGAGATCTGAAGAGTAATATTGGATAGAATAGAAATGCGATCAATTAGACATCACACGACTTCCTACTTATGCGTTTCCTCTATGGTCACGTGGTCTACTTAATTCAATAATGAGATCGCCCGTGTTTGCTCACTGGCGATCTATGTTCAAACTCAAGTGTCGGCAGCGACACACTATTCTTATGTAACACAAGGATAGGAAGTTGTGGTGAGTCATGATCACCCACACTCTGTATGGACACAGCACATGGAAGAAATTTCATTGTTTAAATTACATAGTTGTCGACATAATTATATGCACCGAAATCAAACAAGTGTAACAATTTAAATATTTGGGAAGTGTTTTGACAGAGAACGGTGAGATAGCGAAAGATGCCTTCCAAAAGCTAAGCAAAGTATTAAGAAACAGGAAAAATTTCTTTAGAAACAAAGAGTATTGAACTTTTATGTAATATTGGTCCTCCTAAATGGTTGTGTATGGTGGAAAATCTAATCACGGATGAAGAAACTTGAAGCATCTGAAATGTGGTTCTACAGAAGGATGCTGAGAATATCATGAACCGAATATGTGAGCACCGACGAAGTTTTAGAGAAAATGGAAACAAAAAGAATACTCGTAATTAGCATCAGGAAGAGACAGTTGAAATTTCTAGTGCACATAATGAGGAAAGAGGGCTTGGAAACTTTGATACTCACGGGACAGGTTGAAGGCAAGAGGTAAAGAAGAAAACAACGCATAAGCTTTCAAAAAATCTAGTGTAAATGGATGATAAAACAAGGTTTAGGAGAAATAACAAAAAGACAACATTTATTAAGAGCTAGAGCTACAAAGAAGAGGAAATTGTGGAGAGCCATGATCGCCAACGTCCTGAAGTGACATAATTAGAAATCATGGCCGCCTAGAAAAAAATTCAAGTTTTTTTTTTGTTCCTTTTTAGGCTTCTATACTTTAAGATTATAAACCTTAATTTTTATAACAGACTATACAGGGTGGTCCGAAAGTCTTGCCACCCCTCTAAATAAATGTGCGGAATTATCATGGAGAGAGTGTCATATGAACGATACCAGAATACCCATTAGTTGAAGGACGCTGTTCAGACAGCCTTTGCAACAATCAACAAAGCACAGTTTCGTAAAATATCACACAGGACATGGCGCTGCATCCTTTTTGTGCCACGAAAATGATGGTGTTCATACAAACGATGCGTGACAGCGTCAATGAAAGTGAATAAACTGAATCCACTACATGTGATTTCTATTACTGTATTACTTGTTCTTCTAGATTTTCGGACCGCCCTGTAGAAAAAATCATGACCACTCTTTAACATCGCATACAATGTGTATGGAATACCGTGGAGCCCAAATGCGCCACGAGGACACCTTTGTCGGCTACGATTTTCACTTTCTCTAAGCATTTCCTGAACATAGCGAACTGGTCGCTTTACAGGAATCTAAATGCAACATTAAATATTGCTATTATTCATTAATATCGTTCCAGAATTCCGCCATCCTGAATTGTGAAGGTGAAAATAAGCTTCCCGATGTTAATGACTCCTCATTCCCAGATTTACTGCCCTCGTGATATCACTAACATCACTTCAAAACATATAGTGGGCTTCTCAGTCGCAGAAGTAGCCCAGGATCTACCAATAATCTACTGTTGTTAACATTTCAGTATCAAATTAATACGAAATGTCCTTGCAACGTTTTCAGAGACGTTGGATTTTGGTTAGGGAATAGCTGACGTTGAAGCGACGTTACTATAATGTTGCAAACTGCTAATCCGAAGCGTCCTCACGTTATGGTAACACGGTTTAGTTTGGGTTGTTTTACGGCATATTGACGAATTGGGTCATTTAATGCCGAAATTTAATTTTTTTTTAATAAAATCTTGTAGAGAGGGGCTGTAGCTGAAAATGCCCGCACTGCTTAAATAACATCAGAATACGTTCTCTTTGCTTAACAATAAGTATGGAAAATATAAATTTTGCTTTTTGATTTAAAAAAATTTTGAATCAATAATTTAGATAATAAATGCATGTTCTAATATCTTTCTGGAATTTATTAACCATTTTCTGTTAATGAAACGTTACCATCGTCACCTTTGCAAGTACAGTGCAGGGCGTCTGCAAATAAAACTCCACAAAAAAAAAAAAAAAAAAAAAAAAAAAATATGGCCACATCACGTTCAAACACTGCTTCCTGTATGATCACCGAAGTTAAGGTCAAGCCTGGTCACTATCTAGAGAGGTGACACTTGGTACCTGGTGCTTTAAGATTGGATGTATGGGTGGTGTAATGGATAATGGCTCGAAATTGTTAATCGGTGAGCAGAGTTCCAATTCCAGTCGGGTTCGTTATATTCAATAAGGCACAAATACCGTTGGGAAAGGCATGAATCCAACTCTTTCGCCGCCAGCTATGCGTTAATCAGCAAGACTTGTAACATTAGATCATTATTATTTAAAAAATTTTTACAATATTTTATGGCTTTACCCGGCAAAGGGTTGATAAGCCATAGATGAGAGAGAGAGGCAGACAGAGAGAGACAGACAGAAACAGAGAGACAGAGACATAGAGAGAGAGACAGAAAACGTCTTTGCAACCTCTGTGTAACGTTACAGCAGCTTAGAATTATTAACTGGATCGTTCCCTTCATTTGCCTCTAAATCTTCCATAATGATACTTTTTGACCTGCTCTGAGATTTTACATTTTCTCATCTGTTTCTTACGTCATAAGGCACCAAAGAAATGCGTAAATAAATAGACCACCGTGGCCGCCATACTGAATAGTGCTTAACTATCTAGTATTAGTCGATTTCTTTTTTTTTTTCATACCGTTTATAAAATCCTCATTACTTTTTTTTAGCCTTGTCCAACATGCTTCCATAGTATTAATATTTAACCTTTTTATTTTCTGCTTTACATTTTGTAATATTTTATAACTTTCCGCATTGGAACAGAGACCAAACAATTCAAGTCCCGATTATAAACGGAAACACTTGAGAGAAAAACTTAAATTTCTTGAAAACACTTTCAGGCTTCTCTTTGGGACATACCAGTGGCCAGCAACACTATTCTGGTGCATTGGGACAATTATTCAGCACATCTTATGAATAGAAATTTTATTTCGTTTTTGTGGTCGATTGAGGTTAACTGAAACTTCAGAAGACGAAACTATATAAGAATGGGCCATATTATATATATATATATATATATATATATAAACACACACACACACACAAAAAAAAACCAAAAGTTAAAATACAAATCTCAGGATTTCAAGCGTCACACAAATTTATCCGCTCATCAGAGGTTAAAAGTTTACAGCCATATATCGTTGAAAAATTGGCCTCGTTCGATCAGAGAAATTGAGCAAAGTTGAAGCTGGTTAGTAGTTAGATGGGCGACCGTTGGGAAAAACTGGGTGCCGTAAACTTGGATGTGTGGATGGTGTAAAGGATAAAGCCTCGGAATAAGAAATCGGAGGGTAGAGTTCGAATTCCAGTCAGGTTTGTTATATTTACTTACGTGAAAATACCTTGGGAAAGGTATGAATCCACCTCCCTCACCAGTTATAGGCTAAAGACTTGTATGAAAAAAATCATTAACATCATTTACAATCCGAAAATATGTTTCGGCTTTAAATAACCACAAAAAAAAAAAAAAAAAAAAAAAAAAAAACAGAAAACAATAAAAGAAAAAAAGAAAAAAGAAAAAAGAAAAAAAAAAACAAAAAAAAAAAAAACAAAAAGACAAAAGACAAAAGAAAAGGAAAAAAAAAAGAAAAGGAAAAAAAAGAAAAAAACCAAAAATGTACAAAAGAAAAACAAAAAAAGAACAAAAGAAAAGCAAAAAAAGAAAAGCAAAAAAAGAAAAAGAAAAAAAGAAAAAGAAAAAAAGAAAAAGAAAAAAAGAAAAAGAAAAAAAGAAAAAGAAAAAAAGAAAAGAAAAAAAGAAAAAAAGAAAAAGAAAACAAGAAAAGAAAACAAGAAAACAGAAAAAAAAGAAAAACAGAAAAAAAAGAAAAACAGAAAAAAAAGAAAAACAGAAAAAAAAGAAAAACAGAAAAAAAAGAAAAACCCAAAAAAAAGAAAAACAAAAAGAAGAAAAACAAAAAAAAGAAAAACAAAAAGAAGAAAAACAAAAAGAAGAAAAACAAAAAGAAGAAAAACAAAAAGAAGAAAAACAAAAAGAAGAAAAACAAAAAGAAGAAAAACAAAAAGAAGAAAAACAAAAAGAAGAAAAACAAAAAGAAGAAAAACAAAAAGAAGAAAAACAAAAAGAAGAAAAACAAAAAGAAGAAAAACAAAAAGAAGAAAAACAAAAAGAAGAAAAACAAAAAGAAAAACAAAAAGAAGAAAAACAAAAAGAAGAAAAACAAAAAGAAGAAAAACAAAAAGAAGAAAAACAAAAAGAAGAAAAACAAAAAGAAGAAAAACAAAAAGAAGAAAAACAAAAAGAAGAAAAACAAAAAGAAGAAAAACAAAAAGAAGAAAAACAAAAAGAAGAAAAACAAAAAGAAGAAAAACAAAAAGAAGAAAAACAAAAAGAAAAACAAAAAGAAAAACAAAAAGAAGAAAAGCAAAAAGAAGAAAAACAAAAAGAAGAAAAACAAAAAGAAGAAAAACAAAAAGAAGAAAAACAAAAAGAAGAAAAACAAAGAAGAAAAGCAAAAAGAAGAAAAGCAAAAAGAAGAAAAACAAAAAGAAGAAAAAAACAAAAAGAAGAAAAAAACAAAAAGAAGAAAAAAACAAAAAGAAGAAAAAAACAAAAAGAAGAAAAACAAAAAGAAGAAAAACAAAAAGAAGAAAAGCAAAAAGAAGAAAAACAAAAAAAACCCCGAAAAGCAAAAGAAAAAACCGAAAAAGAAAAAACCGAAAAAGAAAAAACCGAAAAAGAAAAAACCGAAAAAGAAAAAACAAAAAACAAAAAAGAAAAAACAAAAAAGAAAAAACAAAAAAGAAAAAAGAAAAAAGAAAAAAGAAAAACGGAAAACAAAACAAAAAATCAATCAATCCACCAATAGTTAGACGCACAAATTAAATTTATTAACATATATTGAGTTAAAAATACATCAAAAAAATTTATAAATCAACTTATTTGAAATTTGTTCCTTTTTAGGCCGTTATCTCGTGAAGGAATCTAATTTGTAAACGATTATGTATGTGCATTGGAAAAAAAAATCATCTTATAAAAAGGAATTTATCTACAGAAAAGAAATGAAGTAAATATAAAAAAATCGTTTATGGATTTAAAGTTTATTGAATTTTAGAGATTTGCATTATTGTAATTATTCAAAATGATGACTTACATAATATAAACCTTACCATTTTATGTAATGGCATAATATACATAACTGTATTATCTACAATGCGTAAATATGTAATTGTGATAAGATAAAGAACAAATAAGAGACGTTTATCAAACATATTTCAATTTTATGTTAAAAATGTTAGATTGATAAACATTTATATAATGTATAGCTCTAATTTATATATATATATATATGTGTGTGTGTGTGTGTGTGTGTGTGTGTGTGTGTGTGTGTGTGTGTGTGTGTGTGTATAAAGATTACTTTTAACAAAAATTTTAAACGGTATTTCCAATTTTTTCAAAAAAGTAAAAAAAAAAAAAAAAAAATGAAAATACCGTTTAATACCACACCCCCTGAAGACTGGAAATTGTACCACGAAACATCGATGTCCGGATAAAATTGATATTTAGAAGTAATGTTTTCATATAATATTATTGAGACTCTATTTTTAATATTGAGAACTATATATAAAAATATCTACTGTTTTTAAATCTTTAAACTGCGTCTAGAGATTACATGCAAGTTATGAATTGGTATAGAGAGTTGCGTCTTTAATGTTAAAAGTCCTATTATGATGTTGTTTAGATTCTACTCAATATTATTAACTTAGATATATAGTGATAGAGAAAACTTTTTTTACTAAGTTAACAAAACAGACTAATTTTACTGTCAGTAGTTTATTTGCAACTATTTATTTTGATACTTCTACATTATTATACCTTGGAAAACTAATGTAAAAAATAATATGAAAAGATTTTACGACAAATTCGTCAATTTCTTAAAGGAAAGACAAAAACATTTTATTTTAAAAATAAGAGATATATTAACAAAAAATAAGAGTTTCATAAAATTTATTGCACAAATGCTCCTTTCTTTTCAATAACTCTTAGCAGCCTATTGTCAACATCTGATGCTAAATTTGTAATTTTAGCGGCTGGTAAGTTGTTTGCAGCAACTTTAACTGCCTCCCAGAGGTCACACTTGCTGTTGAATTGCCTTCCATTAGAATAAATATCTCCCTTGAGGATGCTCCACAGTTTCTCAATGGGATTCAAGTCACAGCTATTTGAAGGCCAGTCCAAAAGAGAATTTTCAACAAATCCCTTTTCTTTCAAACAGGATTTAGTAAACTTTGATGTACGACTTGGTGCGTTGTCTTGCATAAAGATCATAGATCTACGCTTGGATAAAGACTGGTTATCAAGCCATTCAAAGAAATATTGCTCTAGAAAAGCACAGTAAATTTTGGAATTCATTTTAACCCCGTCTTTCAGTTTAAATAGACCCACGAGCTCATTACCAATAATCCCAGCCCATATCATGATCCCACCGCCGCCTTGTTGGCGTTTAAAAAATTTTCTTGAGTCATGTGGCTTGCAAACCCATCCTCGGGCCCATCGAGGGTGATCCTTGATTCGTCTGTAAAAAGCACTTTACTGAAATCAGTTTTCATGTATTTTTTTGCCCACTGCAATCTTCTTTCCTTTTGTTAAAATGGCTTTCTTTATTTAATTTTTTACATCAGCAAACTTCCTTAATGTTTTACACCTTGTTTCCCTTGACACCATAGGAGCTCCAGCGGCCTCAAATATGAACGCACTTGACGCATTTGGGTTTCTTATTAATTCTCTTCGGATATGTGATAGATCTCGCTTTGTTAAATTCCTGAATTCAGCCAGAGACTTTTTTTTCCTTGGTTGAATTCCCATTTGACATATTTTCTTGATTGTTCGATGATCCCTTTTCAAATCCTTAGAAATTTGAAGCGAAGACTTTCCTTTGCTAATTTCTTTGATTATATAGTTCTTTTCATTCATTGTTAGTTCTTTTTTGCAAGCCATAATACTAAATTGTAGTTCTTGCAAATAATCTTCTAACACTGCAAATTGCTATAATTACTGAAAAAATACTAAATATCAATCTGAAATTGAAAATTGGAACTTAATTGCTTTCATGCTTACTCGCTATACATAATAGTACAAATTATTTCATAGAATAACACATATCAATGAATTTTACATAAAATATTTGACAATACCTCTTTTGCATATAATCTCTAGACGCAGTTATATATATATATATATTATAAATTAATTGATTTAAAATATGGTTTTTCCGCTATACAGTTCTAACCATGTTTCAAAAATCGAAGGTCCGAATTTAATTTTGTAAGTAAATTAAAGACATTAGTTCCATTTCATCCTCAAGCGAATTTTGGAATGCTCTGTAAATTTACATTGAGCACTATTTTGTAAAAATAAAAATATCTATAAGAACACCGGATTATATATCTTACTGTTCTTATATATATATATATATATTACATCCGGTGTAACAAAAAAAAATATCTCCAAATCGTGTAGCAGCATAATTATGCATCACAAAAATGTTTAATATCTAAAAACCCCACTAAAATAATTGTGTTTCTTTTTACCAAGTTTTCAGATAAGACATTTAGCAATCTGGACGCCATTTTTCATAAGAATCACTGAATAACCCTTTCACTTATTCAGCTAAAAAGAAAACGGGTTAAAATCGCTTTGTATTAGCCCCACGGTCTTCCCAACAGAGCAATGGTGGGACGAAAACATTCATACTCTGACTTCCATCTTCAATGCCCATTCAAGAACCATTAAGAGAACGGTGAATAAGTTTAAAATAATAGGCAACAGTAGAGAGGAAAACTGGATCGGGTGGTCACAACAGGAAATTAGAAAAGGTCCAACTCAGTCCATAAGATGTTTGGCACGTGAGAGAGGAGTTTCAGATATGACAGTCCAAAGAGCAGTGAAAAAAAGACTTGGAAATGAAATCGTGCGTGAAACATGTGAGCTACCTTGTTACTCGAGGACAGAAAGTTAGATTAGAGTGTGCGAAGATCATCTTGAATAAATTGGAAAAATGACCCTGGAATAATATATATGTGTGTGTGTGTGTGTGTGTGTGTGTGTGTGTGTGTGTGTGTGTGAACTTCAATCGTTCATGAGCTTCCGATCCTTAGCTATGATTAATTAATGAGGAACATGTCATTTTCGTTTATCATCGATTACATCACAATTCTTCTGTTAAGCTTGGAGAGTAATTATACATTTTTATTGTTCAAAGTAGAGCCCAATAGTGTTGTACAAACCTCGGAGGATTCCAGTAAGATATTTAATTACTAAGATACAACAGTCCAGAGCTTAATTTATAAATTGGACAATTTTGCTGTTACACTATATATTTTCCTTTCCCGTCAATTATTTTGGGAGAAACGTTTCATTTTCAAAAGATTTTTTTTAATATAGTAACTAAGAAACTGAGGCGCCTTGAAGTGCTTTAGCAATGGTTAACACCTCTACCCGACGTATGAGTTGACAATTGGACTCGTTTGAGGCTAAGAAGGCCATGACAAGAATAAAGATCGACGTATAAATGCGTCTGTAGCTGGTTTTTTAACTTTGTTTTGGGCGTGTTTATTCGTCCATGTCTGAAAAAGGTACTTTCGGTAACAACATATACACACGTCTACGCCAGGGAAGGCGTTAATGTATATTTGGACAGCAACCTTTCTTTTAAACATCTTACATTAAATATGGCCGCTATACTTTTATATATAAAATCACAATCAATCAAGCTAAGGAAAGATAACCGTTATAACCCAACCCATAAAGCGGAAATCTAATCACTACACTTTTGTTTACATAATGAAACATTTTATGACCAAAAGTACTTAAAACTGGAAACTAGTAAGAAATTTGTCAAATAATAATAATAATAATAATGATAAATACCAAGTAGATGAAGACCTTTCGATCTTTTGGCGGAAGAACGTCAGCGAGCAAGGAAAAAAAAAAAAAGAAAGAAAAAAGAAATAAAAGACATAGATAGTTGAAAGAAAACACAAAGATACCAATAGGAAAAAGAAAAATAGAAACGTAGATGGAATCCCCAATATTGTATAAACATTTTAAGAACTTATGATTCTGTAATATCCGGTGTAAAATAGAGTTTTTAAATCCTTTTAACCCCAACAAGGCAATAAAACAAGAGGTTACCGAGTGCAAGAGAATAAAAACACTATTATGGAGAGACAACAATAAAAGAACAGGAATTAATAGACAAAATATAACGATAACCATTGATCTTTAAATGCCAAGCTAACTGGAAAGCAAGAAGCCGGAAGAGACACAAACGAGAAATGCTAGAGAAGAAACTGTTAGCAAAGAACTTGAAGATCAATGTCTATTGTTATCATTTGTCTTCTTAATTCCTGTTCTTTTATTGTTCTCTCTCCTTAATAGTGTTTTTTTTTCTTTTATTCTTTTACACTCAGTAACCCCTTGCTTTATTGCATCGCTTGCTTTCCTCTCTACTGTTCCATCTTTTTAAAACTTATTCACCGTTCTATTGAGGGTTCTTTAATGAACTTTGAAAATGGAAGCCAGAGTATAAATGTTGGTACCATTACTGAAGGCCTGACTGATCTTTTTCCTCATACCATTGCTCAGTTGGGAAGACAGTGGGGATGACACAAAACGATTATAACCGGTTCTTTCTTCAATTACCATAAAAATGTTTATAAAAAGGTACAAGGAAACTACGTTACAGTAGTGGGAAAGTGACAAGACATGCCAGGTCAGGACCGATAACATTGCAGATTCTTTGGATTTTATCAAGTATCTCTAAATACATAGAAGTACTAGAACAGATGTGGCAGGAATATTCAATATATGGCCGACTGATAGACTTATAAATGTGTAAGATAGGCTTACAATAAAAAAACAAACAAACAAAAAAAAACAGTATTTATATAGGACTGGAAATATGACACTGTAAACGCAAAAGCATAGAAAATACAACCCCCCACCCCCAAAAAAAACCCGGACATGTGAGAGCTTGAGCCCGAATAGACAGTTGAAACAAGGGGCCTCCGAGAACGCAACCATTCCTCTTGACAGAATTCAAGGACTGTTTAGTAACTTCGTTTTTGTGGTACTGAAAACTATAAGCCACTTCCTTATCCTCACCCCCTGGGCTTTTAGAACTAGATCAGGTTAGAGATCAGCTGACTGGTCATGGTTACCTAGATTTTTAGGAGCACATCCATAGACTTTGGTATCATCTGCCTAAATATTCCCTACCTAAGAAATGTTCTTAGATCGTTCATATAAAATTGATTCTTCACGGTTTATCAACCATTTCCAGATTATCTAAAGCCAGTAAACATTTTTCGATTGTCAAACTTTTAGTGGGTAGGTAATAATGATTTACTGATACAAATTCTATTTAACCTATAGTTGGGGGAGAAGTGGTGGATACATACTTTCAACAAAGGTATTTGCGCGTAAGGGAATATAACGAATCCGACTGGATTTTGAACACGGATCTCTGATTTTCAATTTTAAGCCGTTATCCATTAAACCACATACATGTTTAAGATTACAATACCCGTTACTCTCAAGCTGACTATCTAGTACTGACCAGGTTTGACGTTGCTTCATGCACTCAATGGAGTGTTCGGGTCAAAATTCCGAGCAGACATAAGAAAAGCTGGAGAGTACAATCGCTGAAATGTGATTATAACAACCAAGATGAAGATGCTGGTCTGAATAGCAGAGAATATAATAATGATAATTCCTCATTTCAAAAATACCGATAAGTAATCTTTTATCGGTACGAGTCGAAACGTTGTGAGTAGGGATGAACATCAGTTATGTGCCATGCGTGATACGCGTTTAGTCTATCATGTATCTTTCTATACATGACTGACGAGGCAGTTTTTTCCCCACAGTAGGTTGTCATTTCTTTCTGCGGTAGACCAGATGACATATGTCCTGCTATTTACCCATAGCTGGTTATTCACAAGGGCATAAGTGAATGCAATAGAATCGACTGGAATTCGAACTCGGCTCTCCGATTCCTCATTAATTTTGATCAGTATTGTTCAGTTGATTTTTTTTTTTTTATCGCAATTTCTCAGACCGTCATTCTACAGCAGATAGTAAAATAACGCGTGTCTATCAATGTTTATAAACGGTCGCGGTTTGAGGAATTGCAATAAAATGCAAATTAAATTAAGATGACGGGAATACCGTTTAAAGATGAAAAAAATAAACCAAGTTTCGTTTCAAGATGGACAAGTCGATATTTACTTATTTTCACTGTTCGATGTGCAGGGTGGGGGTGGGGGTAGCTAAGGATCAAATTCAAAGTGCGAGTGATGACGTTATGAAAGTGACAACAGAAAGAAGAACACGATAACATGGATGAATGTATTCAAAACAAGGATTGGATAAACGGGTGTAAATAAATTATTCGGGTATTTGGAATTACTTTGCGCGGGATTAGTAAACAAAAAGGGGATTTAAATAGAGTAAAAAGCTTTAGTTCTTTTCTATTTATTTTGGTTATTCTTTTGGTGTGTGTATGTGTGTGTGTGTGTGATTATATTTTTTTTTCCGTTGTATCTTTTTCTGTTTTTTTTTTCCCATTGTGTTTTATTCTGATTTGTGATTTCGTTATTGTTTTTAATATTTTATTTCACTTTTTTTTGTAAAAAAATGATGATTGGTTTTTAAATCATGATTATAATTTATGGAGAAAAATGATGCATTTCAGTATTACTCAATGATCTTGCCGATGTGACCTCAATCTTCTGGCTTTCTCCTTCTATATTTTGGATTGGAGTCATTCCCTTGTTCAAATTTAATTTAAATCAAAGGGGGGAAAATTTTCAGTGTGTGTGTGGGGGGGTGTAACACTTTCAAAAATAAATCCAAATAAAGTTAATATCTTTTGTATTAGATACATTGAATGGAAAATATATTATGTATCACCACGAGCAAAATATCCATTTTTTTTTACTATATTCGATAAGTAAAACTGTAAAAAAAAAAAAAAAAAAATTTAAATGCTTACAAAAAAAATGCTACTAAATGAATAAGATTTGTTAGATCAGAATTAATAAAAACAAGAAATAGTTAAAAGTGTATATAAAACCATAATACTGCTCTTTAAACTTGCATTGTTTATTGAAAAATCGCACTAAAACTACAGCAAAATGACTTAATAATAAGCTTGTGCTATGCATCTTGTCCATATACAATTAGTAAAAACTTCAGTAAGTTATAAATTTTATAAGATTGTGCCATAAGACTGTCACTGATCGCCGGATTGAAATTTCAACGCTATGATTTTAAACCTGACCTTAAACTTTAAACCCATTTCTTCAAAAAAAAAAAAAAAAAAAAAAAAAAAAAAAAAAAAAAAAAAAAAACGATTTAGAAAAAATATTTTGTGTTTGTATCATATGAAACCCAAACTTTTAAATTGAGTGCAATACCACGCTTCCAAAACCGACCTGCCCTAGTCCCCATGCGTACAGTTTAGCGGGATTGGGGAGAGAAAATAACCAACTGTTTGGTCAATTAATGTTGAATGTTTCTTTATAAGGAAAAACCTAATATGACTATTACCCTGTATGGATTCCTGTTATCACTTACTCAGATCCGGCAATATTATTATTCATTTTATTACGAAAAAGTGACCACTATAGATGTGAGTATGTAAGGTCGTCACTCGTCTCATTATTGGCGGGAGTTATGTCCTCACCGATTGTCCCACTAACGGTTTAGTGTCAGAAATAATCGAATAAATATTTCAGTTACTTGCTTGTAAATTAAAAAAAGAAGCGAAGAACCCGGATGCAGAGATACTGTTTTTTTTCTTCCCTTTCTGACGAAGGTGCGCCGCTGTTAAAGGCAGTAAAGTTCTGGGCCTGCCCGGTTCACAGTCATGTAAACGGATGACGTGCGAATAAGGGTCAGTGCAAGGCTATTCAGTTTCCAGTGCAACCGAGTTCTTAAGGCAATCCTTTATCTTTGAAGATGGATATCATATTAGTTTTCAGATAAACTATTTATATTTCTGTTTCTCCCTCTATATAGTTTCGAAATAGAAGCCATAAATATGTGCTTAATTAAATAGGCATTCGTTTATCCTGCGATATAATGGCAGCGCTCTGTTTAGTCTTTTGGTAGTGAAACTGGGCGCATGGCACGAGTGATGATATATGGAAATTGTGCGCTGCCCACACCACATAGTATAATTATATTTGCAACCGGTTTGACTGCAGAAGTTACCGGAAGTTTGTCAGTGTCAACAGCCAACGACCTTCGAGCCACTCTCCGGATTTTCTGTCTGGATTTACATCCATAATCTTTTCCATCTTTGGATATGGCCGCTAGACAGCGGAAGCTTAAAATACCAGGGGTTTCCTTCCCGTAGATCAACGTTTTCTCACCATTTTTTTTAACTTTGGGCACAAACATTTTTGTCAGCGCCCTCTCCCAATGTCAAATTAATTTCGAACATTATATGGAATTCATCTTTCTTAGCAAGATTATATTTAGGTATTAGTGCAAAAATAATTTTAATATTGTTTTTTTTTTCTATTATAAATACCAATGATGAAAATGAAAAAAAAAGAAACTTTTATTTGATAGCTTATCCCAGTGTTTTCAATGTGATGGTTGATTTTAGATGCTTGCTCGCCCAGGCTCTTACTCAAGGTTCCATGCTGTTTAGAAGTAATCGGAGATCTGAGTTTGTAATTTGCAGGCAGTTTCTTTATTTAGTCAGAAGCTGTGAAACTGCGTAGAAATCACACATTCAGCCTTATAGGAAGTTGGAAAAGCAAGCAAGAAAAGTTTGATAGATTCCTATAGCTTTAGATTCCTTTCAGAAATTTCCTTTTGTAGACAATATTGAATAATTTTTGAAAATTTCGAGAAAAAAAAAAAAAAAAAAAAAAAATAATGGATAAGTGTCCACTACTTCCTGAGTATGTTCAACCCCGCCAAATGAAATAAAAACTGCCAGGTTTATGTTTGAAAGGAGATTTCAACATAATAGAGCCCACAAGGGGGTGCTAGCACTTACGTTGGGAAACACTGTCCTTGTTGAACTACTTTCCATAGCTGACGAGGTCCATCTATCCTAATCAGTTGGTTTTGAGTCGCTAGTCGCCCGTCTTCGCCTCTTATCAATTTTGAAGCTGGCATTAGTTTTTCAGTGGCTATATGAGACATAAACGAAGATCACAAAAAAAGAAGCCATACAAGATCATATTGATACGTGTTTATTATTATTAGAGTAATTTCAGAAAGAAATACGAAGATTATGTAAAGTCAGCGTTATCTTTAGTTTTCATAATTTAATAAATAAATTACTCGTAATACTTAACACTTTCAGTGGTCAATGTTTCAAGAGTGAAACATATTTCAAGACGATATTTTATTGATAATTGTACAAAAAAGGCAAGATGTGCTTACAGTGTTAAAATATAATTTTATGGCGATTTTAGAAAATCGCCATAAAATTATATTACCTAAGTGTGGCTTAAGGCCGAAAGTATGAGGCACACAGTGAGAAACAAACTCACTACTCAGTCATAACCGTTCTAGCGAGACAAGCTTGTTAACAATTACGCCACGCCGAAGTTCTCTAAGCGTAACTTAAATGGGGCACAAGACTGAAAGTATGGGGCATTCAGTGAGGATCGAACCCATTATTCAGTCGTAATTGATTTAGCGAGACAAACTTGCTAACCATTACTCTACGGCGAATGTACTTAAAATATAATTTATGATTTGATCAATTAACACGGATTTTAGTCAAATTTTGCAAGTAAATGGTTTTTTTTTTCACTTTATCTTTAAAGTTCAATGTTCCGCGTAAAAAATAATGATAGTCTTGAGTACTTAACAGGTTTTAGATTGGGGAGTGTTATATTAACCTAGGTACCTCAACGAGATCGCTAAAAAAAAGAGCATAGCACGATGAAAAAGAAAACTTGACGAAAACAAAATTTTATCGTCTAAATGTTTATGTTAGTATTAAGAGGAAAGATCAAAATATTTTGGGGGTATTTTTTGTTTTTACATTTTTTAATCGTTCCTAGCACGTCCGAAATTTTCGTTAAAAATCTTTTTTTGAGTCAGCAAAATTGACAGATGACAACCATTTCCATTTTATAAAAAACTGAAAATCTCACTTTGAAATTCTTTTAAATATCAATTATCATTTTTTTTCAAAACTTATAATGCTTATTTAAAATATTTTAAACGAATCTTAACTTAGCTTCTGCGCCGAAAAGATGTAATTTGAAAATAAAACAAAGCAGGTCATAAACTTTCGCGTCACTTGACAGGGGATGAATGACATATTGACGGATTCCGTGAGGATAATTTGTTTTACGGAAGGAGAAAAGTGAAATCATTTACATTTAAGTGAACAAATTATTACGTTGGTGCAAAAATAATGTCGTTTTTTGACGTTAAAAAATACGTCATTATTTTTGCACCAACCTAATATTTACCTCATTATTTTTAAGGAAAACTTTCAGCGCTCTAATTTTTTTTTGTACTTAGCTTTCACCTTTACGTTTAAAAAACAAAAATACTATAATTTTATGAACATTTGTTACATTTAACTGTGTTATTTGTATTTCCATTCATTTTATTATTAATTTTGATATTTAATTTATGGAAAAATGTCATAACTGAGATTAATATGAAAATAAGATCATATAAATTTCATAAAATCATACTGATACTTGTAGATACCCTTCTCAGTTGAAATTGAAAAATCAAATTAACTTCTCCACACGTTTTTCGCAAAAGTAAAGGCCTTAACAGTGGAGAACAATGTTTAACTCAAATAAAGCAACATAATTGTATTCTGGTTGGTCTTCCGTACTTTATAATTACAGCCCGATTATAAACACAAAATTACATTTCTTAATTACTGCGGATCTTCTGATTAGTCAAAATGATACAATTTACAACGCGCTAAAAAAGATCTATCTCATAAGGACACTTAGGAAACCCGGTGCGGTTTTTAACTAATTTTATAATATTTTAACAACCTAAATGTAAAAATCTATTATAATTAAAAAATAACAATTGTATTAAAAATTCATTTTTTATCAAAAATTTTTTTTTTTTCAGAAAATATTGTCCATATTCATAAAAGCAAATAAAAGCATTTGGAATTAAATAATAGCTTTGTTTTATTGAGCTTTGTATGTTACAATTCAGAGCTGATTTTCAGGTGTGTGTGTGTGGGGGGGGTCCAATTAAAAACAAAAACAAAAAAAAAACATGATTTGCATTCCTCAAAGCCTTGTGCTTTTAACTATTGTAATCATTAAAACTGATGCGATCGAATTTCTAGCGTTTTCATAAAATTAGTTATGGGGGTGGGGTAATAAATGTAAAAAATATTTCTGCCATGACTTTATTAAAAAAACAAAAAAAAAACAACATATTTATAATAATTTCGATCATCTTTGAACAGTTTCTGAAAGTTTCATTATCATCCGACAATTATTTTTATTTTTATTAATGTGTTATACAAAAAAAAAAAAAAAAAAAAAAAAGAGAGCTAAAAATTGTATGTTATTTTAGTAGTTCCGGTGATACAAAGAGAAACAAGGTTGTTTTAATTAAAATTTAGAATGTTCTAAAACGAAGGAAAAATTTAAAAAAAAATAATTAAAAAAAACTTTGATCTTTCTTTATAATAACATAAGCATTTAGACGATAAAATTTTGTTTTCAAGTTTGGCGTCTTTTTCATCATGCTATGCTCTTTTTTTAGCGATCTCATGGAGGTACCTATATTAACCAAATTTACGCTATATTTAATGAGAATCCACTTGAATTTCGGAGCGTTTCTTGGTAGTTGAAGTATGGGTGGCGAAAAAGGATCAATCCTGACAGAGAGAGGAATGAACGGTTAAAATTGTATGCTAAAAATTACCAGCTATAGCCAAATAAAATAATTTTCTTCATTACCTTCTATACATGTTAATATTTCTACTGAATAAAAAAAAAAAAAAAAAAAAAAAAAAAATGGATTTTCTCATTTAAAAAAAACAAAAAAAAAAACAAACTCTGGTTCATTCGGTTTTGTTAAGCTTCATATTTCCTTATTATTAAAACGGTTTTAATTAAAAAGTTTCAAAAGTGTCCACGGAAATTAATAAAACAAAATATTTCCATATTTTGATTTTTTAATTTTAAGACTTATTTTCTATCTTCACGCTTGAAGTTTTAATTAAACTTCAAATGGTTTGATTTCTGTGGGATTTTGATACAAATGAAAATATTTCGAGTCTAAAAGATTAGATTTACTAAAATGAAATCAAACTCTTTGAAATTATTTCCAAACTTTGACAATAATGTTGAAATATGTACAAATACTAAAGTAAGATAATTTATTTTTAGTGTAGTTTTGCAACCTGCAGGTTTTTCTCATAATAAATATTTACAGCAAATCAGTACATAATGTTTTATATCGTTTAAGTGAAATTCAAATACAAAAATTTCCGGTGTCCAATGAAAAGAACCGGAGATTTTTGTATTTGAAACTTCATTTAAAGTGTATAAAACATGATTTTCATATATTCCCCCCCCCCACACTATGGCTGCCATAAAAAGATAAATGGCGGTAAAATTACAAAAAAATTATACATGTTTGGGCGCATTTTTTCGTCTCTTATCTTATTTCTGTCTTTTAAATATTTTGCTTTTATTTCTGTTTTTTGTTTAAGTACAGTGTAACCCGGATATAAGAGACCCATATATAAGAGGAACCCGGATATAAGAGCGATTTTATCTGGTCCCAAATAAGAGCCATACTTACCTAAACAAAATAGA
This sequence comes from Acanthosepion lycidas, assembly GCA_963932145.1. NCBI lineage: Eukaryota > Metazoa > Mollusca > Cephalopoda > Sepiida > Sepiidae > Acanthosepion > Acanthosepion lycidas. The sequence continues at coordinate 54,179,479 of OZ010582.1, read as the reverse complement.
CCAAACCCGGATATAAGAGACTTCTTCTCCGGTCCCGCCAACTCTCTTATATCCGGGTTACACTGTATTTTCCTTTATGCGTTTATTTTTTTTTTTAAAAAAAAACATTTCCCCATTATTTATGTTTTTTCCTTTCATCTTATTTTTCCAAAAAATATTTCCCTTTCATTTCAGTTTAAAAAAAAAAAAAAAAAAAAAAAAATTATATTTTCTGTTTTTTTTTAAATTTCCCATTTATTTCTGTTTTTTTTTACCATTTATTTTTGTTTTGTTTTTTCATTTCAGTTTTTTTTTTTTTTTTTTAACGGTAACTCAGACGAATTGAAACATTTAATAACAACAAAAACATTACTTGATTTAATAGTGAAAAATAAATCCAAATTCTTCCCAAACAAAAACAATAATACAAATGAATTAGACATTTTTTTTTTTTTTTGAAAAACTCAGGAACCTCAACCTACAGAACAAACCGCATCTAATTCAATAACCCTACAAAGAAAAAGACTAGCCTTAGAAAACATCCGGAAGAATGACAACATAATTATAAAGGAAGCAGACAAAGGCAGCGCTATAGTCGTCATCATGGACAAAACATGAACTATAAAAACAAAAGTTCTGGTAGAATATAACAACAACAACAATAACTTAATCGACATTAACACAGACAAAAAATATATAAAAAAATTACAAAACTCTGCACAACACATAAGATATTACCAAAAGAAAAGAAAAGGACTTCCTAATAAACTTCATCCCAAAAACGAATAATTTTTACAGATTACCGAAAACTCACAAATTGAGTGAAATAAAAGCCAGCTATCCAGACACAAAAATCTGAATCTATTAACATCTCAAGCCCCAGTGACCTTACATTCAGACCCATAGTAGCAGGACCAGCCTGTTCAAATAGCAGACTCAGTAATCTGATAGAGACCATATTACAACCATTTACTAAAGAGATTAAGAGTTACATTAGAGACGATATCCATTTCCTTGCCATCCATACTACAAAAAGTAAATCCAAGAACACACATGGCAACTTTTGACATCAGTAACTTATCTAGCAACATACCATATCAAGTAGGTAAACGATCAATCTCATTATGGATTTAAAAACATCCAAAGATGCTACATCCTAGATTCAGCAAGAAATTCATTACAGATAGTATAGACCTAATACTGAATAGCAGCACTTTTGAATTTGACAAAACTATATCCAAACCAAAGGTATCACGAAAATTTCATTAATATATGCCACCATAACCTTAGCTTACCAAAAGGAAAATCTATATACTAAGATAGAACAAATACATGGGTAAAATATAAAAATTACACTTAACTAAATCTTGGAAGCGATACTTAGATGATTACTTCATCTGGAAATCCTCGTGGGGCAACAGTAGCCAATTACACAATCTACTCCAAAATTTACACTTAAACACCCATAAACATAATTTTAACGAACTGTCATTCCTAGATATACTCACCAGAAATAGAAACAGCCACATTATCGCAAATATCTACCACAAACCTACAGACACCCAGCAATATCTTCATTTCAAAAGCCATCACCCAAAAAGCTATCTAAATCCCATCCCATATTCCCTAGCACGTAGGATTTGCACTATAATGGCCGACAAACACCTCCGAAAAAACCGCCTAGAAGAATTACATAAAACTCTCAAAAAAACGAGGTTACACCACACCACTAATAATCAAGGGTTTTGAACAAGCAGAAACATACCTCTAGATTAACTACGAAACCCAAAGAAACGCAACAAAGAACAAATTCTAGCATCCGTCGTCTCAACATACAAGAACAATCCAGAACTATTTACAGAAATAAGAAATCTGGAACTATTTAACAAGAATGTTTTTAGTATATCTTTCATTTTATCAATCAATATAATTAAAAACAAACGCCAATCAAAAATCCCAAAACACATTAACCTCCGAATTTAATCAACAGACAATACAGGAGGTCACAAAATGCAACAAAACGTGGGGTTTATGATATCATTATTGAAGGAAACTCTTACATTTTTGAAAACCCCATAACATTCATAAAGAAAAAACTTAAACTGTAGCTCCAAAAATGTGATTTATGCACTCAGGTGTACAAAATGCAAGAAATTCTATATAGATAAAACTCAAGTACTATACATCAGTCTCCCTACACAAAAACAACATTAAATTACTACACAACAGAAAATTCGGTGTCCCAGCACATCCACAAATATAACAATAGGTAAATTTACAATAATGACAATATATCTAACAGACGATTACTCTTAACAACAAACAGACGAAAAAAAAAAAACAAACTTCATAGACAAATTCAAACCAGCGCTAAACAAGTTATAACCCCACACACATTAACAGAGACCATATACACAGTGGCAAAACATTACACAAACCATACAAAATACATGTAGTTACTGTATAGATATCTTCATAATTACACACACAAATTATATATATATAATTATATACACACACACACACTTTCTTTCTTCCTTCCTTCCTTCCCTAATTAATATGAACAGACAATCAATACAGCTCTGTCGTGATAGAGGGCAATATTTGTTAGATGCCACTAAAAACATGCATTTCTGAAGTACGGGTAGACACAGCCTCTGGTAAGTTGACGTACCGAACTTGTGCTTAAAGACAGATTTGGTAACATTCGCTAGCTTTCCATTTCGGAATCAGAGAGAAAGCATGTAACAGGTTTCTATACTTTGTTAGCATAGTCGCTTTCTAAAAATTAATTTTACTTTCTTCTGACTCCTCTCTAGTCGTCTTTATTTTTTAATTATAAACATCTGAGTAATTATCTCGATTGGACAAACATACTACCAAGAATATTCCACACATTATGAATTATTTTAATAAAATCTGGTGTCGGTAGGACATATCGACTACGACTAAAAGTGCACCCAGTTCTCAGAGTACAGGTGACGGAGTTTGGTATCGGCGAGGTCAAGATGTTGCCCTAGATACATATAGTGCATATACCAACCAAAATCGCCAGTAAGAAAAAACAAGTGGCTAATTTGCATGGCTGGCAAAGATGTTAACGCTAGCTTCTAGTGAGAAAAATGTTTTTGTATTTTTTATTAGTTTTTCTGATTTAAACCTAGCGTTAACGTCTTTGACAGACATAAATCACCATACGTAAAATGGTATAATAATAATAATAATAAGAATAATAATAATAATAATAAGAATAATAATAAGAAGAAGAAGAATAATAAGAATAATAAGAATAATAAGAATAATAATAAGAATAATAATAATAAGAATAATAAGAATAAGAAGAAATTGCAATCTATGTATTGATGAGAAACTAAAAAAATATCAGAATTTAAGAACGTGAGTAGTTTAGAAAACGAAATGAAATTATATCAATCCGTTCACACGCTGACATTCATTCTGAGAAACGTAAGAAGAAAAACTTAGTAGTGCGCTATAAACAAACGCCCATTAAAACAAAAAAAATAACCTCTAAGCGTTCAACAAGATTGTAATGAGTAACAATATAAAGTATTTTTATAGGTATTAAAAGCTCTTTCAAAAGAGTATTTTAAATAGAGCACTCTTATATACATAAAAATGGAATATACACTCACTTTTTGAACGGGGGATATATATATATGAATGTACGCGAGAGATTCATGTATGATTGAAATTTAAAAGCAGTAAATTCGACCTTGCTAACCGATCGATCCTCTGTGGCGAAATCGGTAAAAGCACGTCAGGCTATATGACGGTTCCGTATAGGATACACGTTCAATTCCTGTCGGAGGACGAATATTTTCTATGAAAATTTCTCGGACATTCAAGCCGGTAAATGTTATTTAATACTGTTTATTATAAACAGAGCATTTACTTAAATATTTGTAACTATATAAAAAAAAAAGGATGTTAAACAAAAATGTCTTAATATATATATAGTGTGCATATGAAAATTAGAAATAGGTTCTATCGAAATATATTTAATAAAAAATATTTTCATATACAAATAAACTGAATTTTATACACACACACACACATTATATATATTTTATATATATATATATATATATATATATATATATATAAAAAAAAACAATCATTCACTCATTGTGTGACTACTAGATCGTAAACGCGCCCGCTTGCTGTTTTTCGGTGGCGAAAAATTACTCGTTACTGGAAATATTTAATCGCGATATATCTTGATGTGTATCTTAAATAAAATTAAGATCTTGTATTTCTTTTGTTTCACTGGATTTGAATACGATTTCGGTTAACAGGTGCTGTGATTTTGTTTTTATAAGATTCTTTATAACGTGCCATAATCATTTCAAATCACGTTGGAATTGCACAGCTCGTTCAACATTGTCATCATTTGTAAGAAAATGATTTCCAAGTTTATTGGCTATTTAGAGGCCTTCTAAATGCTAACGACTGCCACCGTGCTTCGTCTGATGGAGCATTTACATGCAGCCAGAAGTATGTACAGTGCATTAGTCGTGCCCACACCGGAGAGTGGGGATCACTATACGGAAAATATAGATTGGATTCTATTTTACTTGTTACTTAATCATGTTACGTAGGGTTTTGTCATTTTGTAAATTATAATTGATTAATCTTACTTCATTGTTTACTTACCAGTTGCAATAACTTCGGTGTTCACACAAAGACAGATGTTTAAACCGTGTTAAAGTAGAAAAAAAAGTACAAAAATAATCGTTTTTTTTTTGTTTTTTTTGGACAGTGTTATTTCAAAACCGTGCAAAAATTGAGTGTACAAATAATTATATTTGGTAATCATGACTCCTTACATTTTTCTCTGCTTTATCAGTAAATTGCCATGTATTTATGGGAGAGGTATTGGCTTCCTGTTGCCTCTTTCACGGTTTGGAATTCACGAATACTTGCCATCCAAAAGCTAGAGCGTATAGTTTTTATGCTTGGAATACCATAGACCGAACATGGGAACAACAACGAAGTAAATTTGATACTCACAGGACAGATTGAAGGCAAGATGGCCAGAGGAAAACAACGCATAACCTACCTGGCGAGCTTGAGAGACTCGATGGAGGAGCAGGTTTTGGGAGAGATGTCCAAAAGATAAAAGTTATTAAGAGATACAAAGGACAGGAAATTGTGGAGAGCCATGATCGCCATATAAAAGAACGGTAGCTAATGGTAGAGGAGATGGATTCATTGTTTTATTGATTCGTTTTCTACAGCTTAACCTATGCAACTTATTTAAAGCCGGAAAATATTTTTGGATTATAGAATTTTTAAAAAATTTTTTAATGATAATTTTACTAATTAACCCATAACATGGGGGAAAAGAGGTGGAGTCATATCTCACTCAACATAAGTGAATATAACGAACCCAACTGGAATTGGAACTCTGCTCTCCAATTCAAAATTCATGGCCATTATCTATTACACCACCCGCACATCCAAACTTACAGCTTCTGGTATTCTCAAGCGGTCACCGATCTAGGTGCTGACATGGTTTGACGGTGCTCAACTTTAGGGATCGTATGGGAACTGGTGTTTCAACGTGATGTGACCGTAAGCAGACGGGTTCTTGCCGTCCCCAATCGAATTTACGCGACAGTGTACACATAGATTAGGACGGAATTTGAACTAGATTCTCCGATTTTACTCTCCGCGACGATAGTAGTTACACTACCCGCATATTCTAGGATGAAAAAAAATCCTGCATTACGAAATAATTGGGAAATAAAAATCATTAAGTTTAACATAAAAAAAAAAAAAAAAAAAAAAAAAAAAAAACTCAACAAAAAAAATGTTACTTAGTAGGAAGAGAAATAGGATCTAACTTCCTTGCAACGTTTAGTGTCAATGTCCTAGCTGACAAATTCTAATCTAGGCGAGGTTGAGCCACTGTCCTTGGAAAAGAGAAGAGAAAGCAATAGCGAGGACAAAATGATTTTGACAGAAAACATAAAAGAGGCACACCCTTATTTTTCTTTGGTTGTTTAATTGCCATCCACTCCTGTCCCGGCCTAATTCAGAATAGACGTTGACGAAAGCTGTCTTTAACCGTGTACAGCTTTAATATTTAGGGCAGTTAATGATTTTGAAGTCATTATAGTAACAGATGGTCTCGTGACGCTTGATAATCATGACGCTTCTGAGGGTGTAACGTTTGCTGATTTTAACCGAGTTTGGTACAGTAACGGAGCCGCTGTAAGAAATGTATATATACCGTATATATATTTTTTTATCCCGCGACTCATCAGGGTCATAGGGGCACCACGTGTACCGCAGCCGCAGTAGAAGTGTTTTTTTTCTTGGGGAAGATAGCCTGACGGAGCCCAACCCTCTCTAGGTCGGTTTTGAATTCAGAGTTTTTCCTTCTTAGACTGGTTGCTACCCAAAAGAAAAAAGATTCATACCTTTCCCAAGGGTATTAGCACGTAAATAAATGTAATGGATCCGACTGGAATTTGAAGTCGGCTCTCCGATTTCTCAATCGGAATCGCTATCCATTACTCAAGAGTGCCTCCCATACACTTGCATAAATCGAGAAATATGTGATGGAAAGTAGTTGATAAAATGGAGAGGGTAGTCTTATCTTCGAAGTCAATATTTTGCCTGTTTTCACCAACTGCAACATATAAGTAAAAAAAAAAAAAATAGATAAAACAAAACAAAAAACGACAAATATGTGTAATGATTACTTTATTTAGATTTTACACAATACTTTTAGTAATCAGTTTCTATGCTTTCATTTCTTCTAAAATGTGATTGGGTGGTTCCCTAATTAATTATTAAAGGTTCAAATCGATAGAAATCTATACGGATCAATCAGATATCAATGATTAGTTCGGGAAGTTGGACATATATATATATATATATATATATATATGTGTGTGTGTGTGTGTGTGTGAATAAAGACTAAAGGAAAACTTCTTTATCAAGGCGTGTCGTCCTTTGATGAACTTTATCAAAGCAAGTGTAAGGAGTTTATTTTGCAACATGTATTTATAAACAGAAATATATAAAAAAACAAAAAAACAAAAAAAAAACATCGTTAGCTTTTCAAAATTTAAAACGCTCAAAAATATTCTTATGGCTAAATGTGAAACCATCGAGGATGTTAAGGGATGTAAATCCTTACATTTACCTTGATAAACGCGCATATGTGTAAAAAGACTATGAATGAATACGAAAGGGAATCTATTTTTTACGATACACAGCGTCGTCTCCACTCATGGAAACATTCCAGGAACAGCAAAGATGAGGACATTAGTCAGAACGAAAATTCAATTACTGTTGTATGGAGAACGTAAACCAACAAATTGAAATAAAAATAATGGAAGATATTTTTTTAAACATTTCTAAGATACAACGGTTCAAAGCTTAATTTAAGAACTGGACAATTTCGCTGTTACACCTGGTATATATATATATATATATATATATATATATATATATATAGAGAGAGAGAGAGAGAGAGAGAGAATATTAGTGAGATAGATAGATAGATATTTCCAAGAGGATAAAATTCAGGTAAAACTCAATGTCCAGGACAGAGTAAGAATATAATATAAAAGGCTCAGACACTAATATTCCATGGTTTAAATTTATTACATTGGAATCGTAATGACGATTCAATTCGTTAGACGTACAAATTCTACGAAAACGGAAAATATAACTCCGAGTATAAAAAGCATAGTTTTAGTGATAGTGTATGTGTGGGAATATATATATATATATATATGATAGTAAAGATAGCTTGTCCACGTATGCTTCTTATAGTATGTATATATAATATGCCAGTGAAATAAATTTGACAGATATCAGAAACAAGAAAAATAATGTTATTGATAAGACTAATAATATTTGTTTATTAGTAAACTTTTTGAGTAAAAGGAAGCAAAATGAGAAAGAATTTTAATATTAGAATTTTCGGAAACGCCTGCCTCCTTTTTCAACGAGACGAGAAGTGAGAAATGAAGTGGGACGAATTCCAGCTATTTTCTTTTTCTCATCTAATTATATTACTGAAGAGATCGGATGAGTTGTGTGGTCAAGTTTTATATAATAGAAATCCTGTAGAAAGATTTAGTAATCAATCACTAAAGCTTCCACATACACACAAACAGAATTGATGTAACCTACGGAAATAGGAAAAAAATCCAGACTCTCATACCTTACCAAAAAATTTCCAGTACATAAAAACTTGCCCACACAAAAAAATATGTTTCCTCCGACAGGAATTGAACTTGTATCTTACACGAAACCGTCATTTGGTCTGACGTACTATACTATTTAGATACAGAGGAAGCGTTAGGTGAGCAAAAACAGTAATTTGAATTTGTAGGATAGAGATTCGGTTCCTGTCGGAGGACATACATATAAAAGTGACTCACCTGTTTTTTTTTTTTTTTTTTACGAAATGTTCTCTTCTCCGATAAAACGAAAGTTGAGCTAAATTCAAAGGATAAGCGATCTAAAATCCGAAGAAGAAGCTTTGAAAGCTCTTTGAATTTAGCAGTAAGTACTGTCAAGCATCCGTTCAGTATAATGTTCTGGGGATGCTTTTCTTTTCATGGAACTGGTTTCTTAAAACCTATTGAAAAGACATTCAGGAGCGAGCAGTACAAGAGAATATTAGAGTCTTGTCTGCTCCCTTCTGCTAAAAGGGTGCAAATCGACCCCACCAAGCTCATTTTTATGCAGGATAATGCTCCCTGTCACAAATCAAAATTGATGAAGGAATACTTTGATAAGAAGCGGGTGAGTGTTATGACATAGCTGCCCCAATCTCCTGACCTCAACCCCATAGAAAAGTTATGGAGCATTATAAAGTACAGGCTCTCGAAAAAGCAGTTGAGCAACAAAGAGGATTTGATTGTGAATTTCATATCCGAATGGAATTCAATGCTTAGAGATGAGATTTGCCAGAACCTAATCAAGTCAATGCCAAAAAGGGTTGAAAAGGTTATTCAAAATAAAGGAGGACCCATAGATTATTAAATATTTCGAACTATATGACCTATTATAAATAAATTATACCTCTATTATTCTTTATTTAAAGCTGTTCGGTAATGTTTCTATTGATTACTAGTTGCAGGAAATAAGTGAGTCACTTTTTTTTTTGCACGGTTTTTCCCCAAATCTCATTTATATCCAAAATTATAATTATCAATAGTATACCTTAGGGTGAGTAAACTTTTTTTAAGAGGTGGTCGGGAAGGGGTCTTTATATTAGTAAGATTAAAAATTAGTTTGACCCAAAAAACAATAGGCAAAAAAATCTTTAAGTAAAAAATTCAGGTGAGTCACTTTTATCGAACAGCACTGTATTTTCTACCAAATTTCACATATATTCAAAGGCCGTTAAATGTAGTTAATACTGTTTAATATAAACGGAGCATTTACGTAAATAATTGTATCTATAAAAATAATGTATAAACAGAAAATATATTAAAATACTTGTCGGAATGAGTCCATTTCATATTATATATATATATATATATATATATAATAGACAATCCGAAAATAGTCATTGCGAACGAGTTTTGTCATTCGACTTTTATCAAAGCAAATGATGATAAACAAAACCGAAATGCTGTTTACTTACATGAAATTCAGGAGCGTCTTTTAAAATTTTTGAATTTCATGTAAGTACGAAACATTTCGCTTTTGTTTATCATCACTTACCTTAATAAAGTCGAATGACGAAACGCATCGGCAAGGGCTAAGTACTATTTTCTGATTGTTTATTTTATTCAGTTTGCCTTCTCTACAGATTTATTCTGAGAACTTTAACACGCGCGCGCGCGTATAACACACACACACACACACGGGAAAAGAAGTATGATAAAGTGGAAAGATTTTTCAAAAATTATAAAGTACTTATCGGGGTCAACAGAGTCTCATAATTTTTCACACAGCGGGACTTTTGATAAAGTCCTTTTTAGAGTTAGCGCATAAAACATGCATTTTTAAACATGCATTTTTTTTTTTACGCATGTTGAAATGCTCACAGTATTTAGTATAATTGAATTGATCGCCAACATCTTTTTTAAAAAACTCTACGTTTCGTTCAACTTCGCAAACCAATCAATGAAATTTTGAATAAGTTGATTTGTTTGGAAAAAAAAAACACTTTGATACAAAAACCCTACTTCGCAGTTTAATAATTTCTTTAATTTTATTTTATACGACTTCATGGTAAATAATATTTAAAAAAAAAAATTCTTTTCCCCTTTTTAACAGCAAAGAATAAATTCTTAGGATTTCTTACTCTTGAGCATGCAACGTACAACTGGCCATGTGTAGATATTCCTATCTGGAGCCAAATTCCAACTCTTTGAAACGTTTGAGCCCGTGATTTGTTTATAGTTCTCGCAAATGCAAATGTATATATAAAAACTTCAAAATATGTAAAAAACAATATTGCATTTCTATTAAGTAACTATTTGTTATTTTCATCATTAAATTGTTTTTAAAATGGGAGTATTTTGTATGTTAATAATTGCCTTTAATTTAAAAAAATGAACTCAAATGTATTGTACTAAGCTGCGCACCTTATTTAAAAGTAGTTGTACATTGTACCCCCTTAGCTGTTTGCACTTCTCAAAATTTGGTTTCGATTGGTCAATGTATGGTTAGTTGAGAGGGTGTAACGGACGGCCTAACAGAAGTCAATGAATTATATATATATATATATATATATATATATATATATATATATATATATATATATAGATAGATATGTGTGTGTAAAAAAAAATGTATAATTCTCTCTATATATAATTTATTATTTCGGATTCAGTCTTTGGAAATGGAAATGTATTTTTTCGGACCTGTCAGCTGAATGTGTTAGTTTAAATCGCGTATCGTTTTAATAGTGGATAATCGGACTTATACTAAATTAAAACTTGACCATTTTATTTTCTTCTCCCATCTTACCAATTTTCTACCTCCCTACTAACTGACCCATAAACGTTTTACTCGGAAGCAGATTGTGATTATAAAGTATTCCATTGTCGAAATATCAGTGACTAAACCGGCTATCCCACCCCATGAGTTAGCAACCCAACAGGAAGAAAAATAAGACCTAACAAAGGGCGGAAGAACTCTCGAGGAGTCAACGGCAAGGCTAATTAGAGGTGGTGTCTCCATAAACCACCGTGGAGAAGGCAACAGGAAACCAGTCCACTATTAATCCAAAGACATCATGGCAAATAACACACACACATTATAAAACCTAACGGCGTGAAGGGGGTTAAGAAGATGGGAATTAAATCTTCGCTCGGTAAGGACCGATATTTGCAACAGGTGTCACCTGACCGTCATCCAGCGACTACTAGCATAAATGGCGTGAAGGGGATAAAATTCCCCGGAACCTATTACTCCTTCGGAAAGGAGTGGCATGGCCAACAGGTGTCACCGGACCGTTATCTTGCGACTGATCGAATAACAAAAAATAACTCTAGGGACATAGAATCTTAGGACGGTAAACCACAGATGAGTAAGCTAAAAATCAACATAGGCCTATGTGAAATCAGGTGGCCAAACAACAGAGATTTTGTCATAGACCATCACAGGATTAATTATGCAGGCGGAGAGGAAAACTATAGAGGATTAGGATTTATACTAGATCAAGAATTCAAGAAATGCGTTCTGGGATACTAGCAATTACCCGAAGTTATCCTGGTAGTCAAGCTGAAAGCAAAGCCTTTCAACGTAGCTATCATAATAGTATATGCACCGACAGCACAAAATAAGGAAGAAGAAATAGAATCTTACTCCATGCTAGACAGAGCCAAGGATCACTGCAAAGCACAAGTAATAATTATTTTGAGAGACCTGAACACCAAAGTAGACAGGGAGAGAGCAGGTAAGATAGCTGGCAAATTCAGACGAGGTACTCGCAACGAACGTGGAGAAAAATGGGTCCAATGCGCGGCTAATGACCAGGTGATAGCCAACAGATGGTTCCAAGAACATCCGAGATATTTATGGGCATGAAGGAGCCCAGGAGGAGAAACTAAAAACCAAATTGACTACATAACTCTCAACAAAAGAAGCTTAACGCAGCGCCCAAATTGCAATACAACAAACTCCTGAGCGAACTGAACCTGAAGCAAAATATATGGACAGTTTGAAAAGAAGATACAAGGGACAAAATAGAAATGGACACTCGAAATGGGACACATTAAGAGAAGCTTTGGTGACATCAGCAAATGATATCATCCCAAGGGAGAATGGATGAAGAAGAAAAAAATGAATGGATCCCTGACGAGATTCTCGATATGATGCAAAGGAACGACACGACAAAATAAGGACCAGATGCAGGCAGACTAAAGAAGAGTGGCCAAATGAAAAATGGTCAGAAATAGAGAGATTGAGTACCACAGATTAGATATGTATAAACAAATGAGGAAAGTAACAGGACAGAAGACATGCTAGTCAACAGGATGCATAAAATCCAAGGATAGAACGCTCATATTAGAGAAGGAAAAATTCTTCAGCGCTGTAACGAATATACTTGAGAACAATCAGCAATACACAGAACTATCGACGGGCCTGAAATTCTTAAAAACCAATTTAAAAGCAGCACTGGACAAATTGAACAAAAACAAGGCGGCAGGGCCAGACGGAATTGTAACAGAAATGCTTACAGCCTTAGATGATTTGGGCATATATAAGATTATGGAAATAATAAATGAGATCAACAATAGTGGGGATATACTGGATTTATTTTCATAGTACTACTTAAGAAACCAGGCACAAATGAATGTGAACTCCACCGAATAATCAGCCTAATGAGCCACATAAAAAAAAACTCATTATCCGTATTCGGAGGAATAGAGTGTGTAGCAGAATCAGGCTAAAGATAGGACAAGAACAGTGCGGGTTTGTTAAAGACACCGGAACAAGGAACGCGATATGTTAACTCAAAATGTTACCAGAATGCGCAATACAAATACAGAAGAATGTGTTACCTGTCTTTTATAGACTATGCAAAGGCGTTCAACAAAGTACCCTACAAAGATCTGTTAGAGCTGCTAAGCAATCTTAACATATTCGGGAAAGACATTAGAATAATCAAAAACCTCTACTGGCAGCAAACCACCTGAAATAAGATATAAAATGAGTTCAGTAGATATACAAAAATAGAAAGAGGCGTAAGGCAAGGATGTGTCTTCTCACCGGATTTATTCAACCTATACAGCGAAGCAGTTCTCAGATAACTGGAAACCCTACCAGGATTCATCATTGGCGGCAAAAATCTTAACAACATAAGATACGCAGATGACACAGTGCTGATAGCAAACACGGAAGAGAAATTAAAAAAACTCCTACAGAAGATAGCGACGGAGAGCGAGAAGAAAGGACTAAGCATAAACTACAAGACAGAATGTATGGTCATCGGTAAAAAGATGAGCCCGAAATGCGATTTACAGATCGGGGACACTAAAATCAAGCAGGTGCGGAAATTTAAATATCTGGGGAGTGTTCTGACAGAAGACGGCAAGTCCGACGCCGAGATCCGAAGACGTATTGGGATGGCCAAAGACGCATTCCCAAAGCTAGGCAGAGTATTACGAGACAGGAGGGTTTCGTTGGTAACAAAGGAAAGAGCATTGAACTATTGGACGGTCTCCTCAAAGATGGAGAGGCAAGAGAGGTATGGTTCTACAGAAGGGCGCTAAGGATACTATGGGCCGAACATGTGAGCAACGGCAAGGTTTTGGAGAGGATGCAAACAAAGAGCAAACTTATACTTAACATCAGAAATAGGCAGCTGGAATTTCTGGAACACGTAATGAGAGAGAAGGGCTTTTAAAATCTGATACTTACAAGGCGGATAAAGGGACATTAGGAGTCGCAATAACTTGATCCCAGGTCGAACGTAGCCGGGATCATTGAGCCAATGCGAACGATCCCTTCTTTAGGTAAACATAGTTTTTAATTCAAGGTTAATTTCCTCGGGAGTAAGTAACACCCAAGACTGAAGATTCATACCTTTCCCAAGGGTATTAACACGTAAGTAAATGTAATAGATTCGACTGGAATTCGAACTCGGCTCTCCGAGTCTTTAATTCACATTACACACCAATGTATTAATGTTAAAAAATATGTATTTAAATGTCGGTTGTTTCTTCTGTATAAAAATAGTTTCAATTATTTTGTCTTTTTTATAATGAGCATTACATATTATTAGAAAATATAAAATACTATTTCTCATTTAAAGTCACATTTTCATGTAATGTTTTAATGTAGATTGAAACAAGTTAATCTACGAAAGAGCGTAGTGGGACTAATTTTCTTTTTATATTATACATTTTGGAGATGTAATTTCTCAAAAATCACAAGAATTCATAGACTATACAGTTTCTACCTAAGGGCGATTTTTGAGGTCTAGATTTATTAGCAATGATCAAGTTAGTTGCTTTATAACATTTTTATAATCAATGATAAAATGCCTACAACTTAAGTGATATCTACCTACAAACATTTCTTATATTTAGGATGAATCTGCTTATGATAGAATAAATTAATGATATATTATTTGTATGAGGGTTGTATTCGGTTGAATCGTGAGTAAATTCCGTTTTGTGGGGCCAATTTTAACTAGGAATATATCATCCTAACTTAATTATACGTAGCAGTTAAGACTAAATTTGGATGACAGAGCTCTATGGAAGAAAGGTAATGTGTATGTGATGGGGTCGTTGGGATATTTATTTAGAGTTGTTAAAAGGGTTCAGCACATGCCCATAAAAAATATAAAAATAAAAACATGGTCGTAATAACAAAAAGGTTTTTTCTCCACTATGGCGACACAAGACAAAACGCTGATAGACAAGACATTTTTTTAAGTCGCAAAGATTACACGATAAATGGCAAAGTGAAAAATCACTGTAACAATATAAAGTCATTGCAAATAATGGTGAATATATAATTGAACAAAATGTATTGTACTTGAAAAACAAAATGGAAATTATTTATAACTCACTCTAATACATATGTTTTTCTGAAATTACCTTCATCATTTGGTTGGTCGGTTAACTGATCGATCTATTCGTTTTCTACAGTTTATCAACATTTTTGCAGGCTATTTAAAGCCAGAAAATGTCTTTTTTTACATTGTAAAAATGTCTTTTTGTGTGGGGGAGATAATGGTTAAATGATACAAGTCTTACTATAGCTGGGGGAGAAGTGGCGGATTCATACCTTTTCCAAGGGTATTTGTGAATAAAACGAACCCGACTGGAATTGGAATTGGAACTCGGCTCTCCGATTAACAATTACAAGCCATTATCCATTACACCAACCGCACACCCAAGCTTACAGCACCTGGTATTCCCAAGCGGTCACCGATCTCATTACTCAACGTTGCTCAAGTTCGGTGATCTTACAGGAACCGATGTTTGAAAGGAATACGGCCGTAAGCCTATAGCATTTGAGAAACTTAAATACTTGTTTTATGATGCTCCTTTTTTTGTTAAATAACAGCTGAAAGGTACTTTTTAGAAACAAAATATATTTACATCTGTGAGAACATTCATTTCGGTCATTGAGTAGAGATGTTTTTATTCATGGTGTCTGTTTATTTATCTTGTCATTTCGTATCGTAATTTAGGAAATTATATGGCAGTCTCGAAGTATAAAAGAAATAGGAGTCATAAGTGTTTTTTTTTTTGCTTTTTCAGTTTATTTCATGTAGGTTTTTTCGTGAATATGTCATCGATTTATATCGAATGTATAGGTTTGGTGAAATTGTTAGAGATTTTGTTTTCGAGTCATGAGAACAAATTATTTAACTCAGGACAGGCAATCCCTTTGTAAAAATTACCATGACGGTCATTTCTTGCGTGGTTCAGGATAGGAGTCTATGAAGAATTGTTGGTTTTATTTTAGTAGGTGGGAGCGAAAAATATACATTTATATATGAGTGTGCGTATATAGGCATTTTATATAAGGAGTAAGGAATATCATACCT
>OZ010582.1:54108482-54160982 GCA_963932145.1 Acanthosepion lycidas | reverse complement strand
GATGTGAAGAATTAACTTATCTATAATTAAATTAATTTGAGGTCGTACTTGAAATCTGTAAACGAATTTTCAACCAATCATTATTTGAGTTCTCTCGTGTTTGTATTTTTCTTATCGTGAATACGTGACTTCGCAACAGCCTGTGATCAGTTGTCTCAAAAATACTTGCTCGGCTCTACAAATGCACGCTAATCGGCTCTCTTTTCCTCGATGAGATAATTGTTGCAGCTAGACATCAAAAAGCTCACTGAAAACTCTAAAGGGCAGCTTCTTTCAATCATACTTCTTTCTTGTAAACTAATTAATGATACTGATTTTTTTCAAGTTTCTCCACCTAAGACGCTGTTTCGAAGAAGATTTCAAATAAGACTATTTACTGTGCAAACATCCATCTACAAAATCAGCTTCTATACAGATTTAAAAAGAAAGGTTCCGTTGCAAAAATGTATATAAAAATTCAGTTTGCCACAATTATTTGAAATTTATTTACAGTATTAATTGTGACAGTGTGTAATTAGTAACGCCACTGAAATTTCTGGAGGTTAAATTAAAAAGTGAATGTGAGGAACAGGTGCGAAATGAGATTACTGACAAATTCGCAACATGAAAATTGTTTCTTCAGCCTTGGGGGAAAAAATCGTGAAAGGCAATTAACTTTAGATAACAAAAATTGTGATTGTTTTCGGAATTTTTTTTCAATTAAAAATAATTGGTGTTTGATAAACGGCAAAAACTAAATTATTCCGTGTTTTCATCGTTATTCATTAATTTGTTATATTCTTTTTTTTTTCTCTCTATATTAAACACACATTTAGACATGCTGGCGTTTTTAAGTGGTCAAGGAAATTTCTTCTGCCGTCGAATATGGTGTAACAGAATAAACCACATATTCCTAGCCTCGCTTGGTTTGCTTACAAAATATCTTAATATGGATAGCTAAAATAAATGGCACGGAAATATTAAAAGGTTTCGTTAAGAAATATTCAATGTTATAACAATTTTTTTAGGCAAATGTATTACTATAGAATTAACGTCTACCAAAACAAGGATGCAAGCAGTATTAGACATTCGTAGTCTCCCTTAAAAGATTTCAAAGTGCATTCGGTGCATAAAAAGAAGTAAGATTTGTAATACGGAAATGAATAGGCGCGTGTTTACAAATTCAGAAAATTGTTTGAACAAATAAGGTGATATTTAAAAAAAATATTTATGGTAAGAGTTTCAAGTTAAGATCGTAGCGTAGGATATGAAAGCAAACGAAAGAAAAGAACCAAGGCAAAAAAGCCGAAGCAAAGCCTTAAAAAAGCAAGAACCCCTCCAAAAACAAAAAAAAAAAAACAAACATGACAACGCATAAAAGCCAAGCCAAAAACGCTAAAAGAGACAACACACATAAAATAATCCGACACAAAAAGACAAAGAAACAGAGACTAAAAAAGACAAAGAAACAGAGACTAAAAAAGACAAACAAACAAAGACTAAAAAAGACAAAGAAACAGAGACTAAAAAAGACAAACAAACAAAGACTAAAAAAGACAAACAAAGACTAAAAACAAAAAAGAAACAATAAAAAGGCTAAAAACAAAAAAGAAACAATAAAAAAGGCTAAAAACAAAAAAGAAAATAAAAAAGGCTAAAAACAAAAAAGAAACAATAAAAAAGGCTAAAAACAAAAAAAACAATTAAAGCTGAAAAAAAAAAGACACTAAAAAAAGCTGAAAAAAAAAGACACTAAAAAAAGCTGAAAAAAAAAGACACTAAAAAAAGCTGAAAAAAAAAGACACTAAAAAAAGCTGAAAAAAAAGACACTAAAAAAAGCTGAAAAAAAAGACACTAAAAAAAGCTGAAAAAAAAAAAGACACTAAAAAAAGCTGAAAAAAAAAAAAGACACTAAAAAAAGCTGAAAAAAAAAAAAAAGACACTAAAAAAAGCTGAAAAAAAAAAAAGACACTAAAAAAAGCTGAAAAAAAAAAGACACTAAAAAAAGCTGAAAAAAAAAGACACTAAAAAAAGCTGAAAAAAAAAGACACTAAAAAAAGCTGAAAAAAAAAGACTAAAAAAAGCTGAAAAAAAAAGACACTAAAAAAAGCTGGAAAAAAAAGACACTAAAAAAAGCTGGAAAAAAGACACTAAAAATGCTGAAAAAAGACAATAAAAAAGCTAAAAAAAGACAATAAAAAAAGCTAAAAAAAGACAATAAAAAAAGCTAAAAAAAGACAATAAAAAAGCTAAAAAAATTCCAAATACAAAAAAGACAACAAAAAACAAAAAAAAGACAAAAAAGGCTAAAAAAAGACAAAAAAAGCTAAAAAGACAAAAAAAGGCTAAAAAAAAAAAAAAGAGAAAAAAAGGGCTAAAAAAAGGCAAAAAAAGGCTAAAAAAAGACAAAAAAGGCTAAAAAAGTCAAAAAGGCTAACAAAGACTAAAAACAACGCAAAAAGAAAAAAGGCCAATGCAAAAAGCTAATATAAACTAACGAAATAAAAAAAAAAAAAAAAAAAATCACTAAAAGAGACAATACCTCCTCACACACACAAAAAAAAACAAAACAAAAGAAAACAAAACAAAAGCCAACGCGAAAAAAGCAAAAACAAAAGCCAACACAAAAAATCGCAAAACGCCAAGAGCCAACGAAAAATCCAAATACCAAAAAGCACCCCACCAAATAAAATTATTAAAAAATAATTAAAAAAAAAAACAAAAAAAAAAACGACATAATATCCAACATAAAATGCCAACGTCAAAAAAAAAAAAAAAAAAGCTAACGGAAAAAGGCAAGCCAAGCCAAGCCAAAAAAAAAAAAAAAAAAAACGCAGAAAATCCCAAAAAGTATCGGGCTTCATCATAGTTAGGTGTGTACAACAACAAAACAAAAAAAAAAAACAAACAAAAAAAACAAACAAAAAAAATACACGTCAGACTAATAGCTTTATGAAAGGTAAGAATTGATTTTGTTCCTCTTCCCCAGCTACGGATAAAATAAGACAGACTGTGCGCTTTAGTCTTGATAGAAGAGACAAAACAATCCAAATTCAACCCTGAGAGCGCATCATGCTCAAACGTTACAGGATAAGGTTGATTATTTCTTATATTTAACATTGGAAACTATTGGAAAAGGTCTAAGTTTTGCAGTTGACCGAGAAAAGGGTTGTTAGATAAATAAATTAAAATGATTTACTGATTGAACAAAACAAACATGAAAATAAAACCTTCCTGTTGGAAGGATATGGGTGTCTCTGCGCACGAGTTGCTGACAGGGTAAATCAGTACAAACACATGTTGCATGAATTTAGTTGCAGGATTCTAAAATTCCGGTCTGGAGGATGTTGCGGGCAGAGAGAAGACGGAGGCAAAAAATCATCTGTTATATAAATCAGAGCAGTGGTGTGTGTGTGTGATAAAACGACCCCCTCCCCACCAAAAAAATGTGGATACGCCTCTACTAATAAAAGACCTGCAATGCAAGCATTTATTAAACAAGTTATCTTTCCTTGAAATTAGCTGACAATAGTTTGGCTTCGTTTGTTCTACGGCATATGAACCTCAGTGGGTTATTTAATGCCTTCAAGATTTTATTGCTAGTAATAATTTTTTCAAAAATGTATAGCTGGTAATATTTTTCCCCTTTTCAAAAGTGTATCCCCGGTAATAGTACCAGAAATACATTTTTGTAAAAATTAAAACCTATTTTTCACTTTTATAGTGTTTTGACCCCAGTTTGGGGGTTAGTATATTGCTGGTAATAATGTATTGCTAGTAATAATTATTTACAAAAATGCATTGCTGACAATATTTTTTCCTCGAAAAAAAAAAAAAAAAAAAAAAAAAAATCATTGTCGGTGTTAGACATATTTTTACACTTTCACAGTGCTTCGACATCAGTTTGGTTCTTAACTATTTGCCCATAGTTGGGATCATAACAGGTGCTACAACCCCGGGTCAGAGTGAACCTGGGAACACTAGCAATTAAGAGGTATTTCCATGCTACTCAAAATCTCCTGATCAAAGGCTTTTCTGTTGGACGTAGTTTATAGTCTTACCCAGGACACGAGCTGAGAAATTTCCACTCTCTCTCTCTCAAATATATATATATATATATATATATATATATATATATATATATATATATATATATATATATATATATATATATATATAAGTTGATTGATTTGTTTGTTTGACAGTATATCAACTTCTTGTTTCGCTTAATGCCGGAATTAAATTTTATAGGGAGTTTCAAGTACGAAAAATATGATATATGTTATTCTGCTTTCACAGTTGAATACGTGGTAGATAATACTCAGCTACTGTAGATATATATATATTTGGGAGAACATGATTAATAGAGGCAGTGATGTGCGTTTTATGTTGTACTTTTGCTGAAGTTATATTCCGAAATAAAGTTTGATTTGTGTAAGAAATTTTAAGATATATGGATTAATATCATTAAAGAGTTATTTCATGTTGGTTGATTTTGATTGGCTGCATATCAAACTATTGGATATTTAATGCTGAGAGCTAAATATTTTAAGTACAGTTTTATAGATTCAACTAAATATATTTTGAATACAATTGTTTGCCTCCAACTACAGATAAAATGCATTGTTGGTCATTTTTCTCTAAAATATATTGGCGGTCATTTTTTTAATATAAAAATGTATTGCTGGTAGTTTTAGACTTTCATATTGTTTTTGTTTAGGCGTTTGCTATTTACCCATAACTGAGACCCTAATTGGTGCTACCACCCAGGGTCAGGGTGGACCTGGGAACAGAAGCAAATTAGAAATGATTCCACGCTCCTCAAAACTTGCCGAACTTGCTCCTGGATGTAGTTTATTGTCATACCCAGGACTATATATAAGTTTTAAGGTATTATTCTATATTTATGAGTTAAAGTGCTCAATATCAGAGGTAGAGTTTATGTAAATAGAAAAGTAGACACACACACACACACATATATATATATATATATATATATATATAATTCTCGTCAGTTTGAGATAAACACTCATTATATACAGAAGAAAGCCGCTGAGTACAACAGCCGAAACGTTTCATTATAACACACAGTACAAGGATATTAAACATAATAAAACCAGTGTTATGTGGGTGTAATATGTTCAAGTACAGTGTAACCCGGATATAAGAGATACCGGAGAAGAAGTCTCTTATATCCGGGTTTATCTTATATCAGGGTTTAGTCTTTTGTTTAGATAAGTATGGCTCTAATTTGGGACCAGATAAAATCTCTCTTATATCCGGGTTACACTGTATATAATCGTTAGTAATATTTGCAGAATTAAAATACCGTTTATAACGGTGAAAATAGGAAAATTGGATAAGTTTGAATATTATCATGTTATAACTTTTTGTTTTAGTATAGAACAAATTTAACATTTGTTTGGCGTCGATAACGGAACTGTAATATGCTGGCAGCCTAAGATGATTTTGGTATTGAGAAATGACAGACATAATTAATGAAAATACGGCAGACATAATTAATGAAAATACGACGATGTACAGGAAGATCTAAGTAGAACTATTTTCATAGTGCCACCTAAGAAGCTAGGTACAAACGAATGTGAATGTGAACTCCAGCGAGCAATTAACCGAATGAGTCACATAACAAAACTTCGGACGAATAGAGCGCGCAACGAAATTAGACTGGAAATAGGTTAAGAACAATGCAGTTTCCTTGAAGACATTGGATGATACCGTAAAGAGTAATACAAATGCAAAAGAATGATTACCTATTTTTCTACCAGAAAGAGGGATCGGACGTTCAACTGTCTTAACATCTTGCGATTTTTTTTTCTATGGGGCTATGTGAATGGACAGGTATATATCTCCACTCTTCTAGAGGAACTTGATCATAGAATCACTGAGGCACCGAAGAATGTTACCCAAGACATGCTACAGCGTGTTTGGCAGGAGCTGGACTACCGACTTGACGTGTGTCCTGTCACAGGTGGTGCGCCTATCAGACATTTGTGAAATCGGTTATGAAATCTACATTCCTTGGAATATCTTGTTCGGGTTTTGATGAGTAAATTTTTTTATTGTTCAACACGAAGCCTATTTTATTTCGCTTGCTTGGGATATGTAGTTATTCAGCTATTTACATTTTAAATGTCAATTTTGGAGGAAACACCCTGTATATCTGTTAAATTCAGTAGATTTAGCTAACCCTGACGAGCGATGTAACCAAGTCGGATAGATGCTCTATATACTCTAGTATAGTGCAAGGTTTTATGACCAGTTTTGTTACACACAAAACTCAGGGGTCGCACTATACATGAAATTTATTTATACGAGTATATACTTTAAGTCTTTCGAACTTTTCTTTAACTATGTTGCTCGAATTTTAAAATAAAAACCTTGAACTCTCTCTTAAATTCGTTAAATTTCAGTAATTTACTGGACTGGACTACATAGTTTGTTAAGAGTTAACGATCAATATTGTTCTCATTAAAATTTATAAAAATAGTGTGGACATAGGAATCGATACTACATCTTAACTGGCTTTTTCACGACTTAAGCCCCTTTTGCCATAAAGATAGGAAATCTTAAACAATCTAAATTTAGGTCTTTCAGTTGAGTCTTGGACAACGTTGCTAAAACCCCACCAGAACTGTAGCATTGTGCCAGACTATGTTAATATCTTCTCGAATGATCTATATAAAATAAACGTTTAATCTTATTAATGTTGTAGACCAATAAAACTGACAAGTAATTTATGAACAGGGTTTTTTTTTTTTTTTTTTGAGAGAACAGATTAAAGTCGAATTAAAAACAATTTGATAGAATTTAAAATAACAACCCCCAAGAAACACATTTAATTAATTTTTTTTTTAAGAGAAACTGAATGACATTCCTTTCTTAAACATAACTGGCGAACGTCTCTTGATTTATGAGACTGCGTCTCGCCGTGAAGCACTGGTTAGCGAGCCAGGCGAAAATTGCTATCATAACCATTTGGTTTGCCATTAAGGGATGATATGATATTTTATAAGGAGATTTCGCCAGCTGGGGAATGGGGGAGAAGTGAGACAATAATCACATTTGCGTAGTTTTAGATTTTCAACAGAAACAGTCATTTTCTACTTTAACTAAATATATCGACAGACGCAGTAAGAGTGAGAGAGAAATTATAAGGAAAGAAATATTCCTAAATGTTATAGAGTTTATTACTTCTTGCTGGAGAGAGAGAGTGTGTGTGGGTGTGAGAGAGAGAGAGAGAGAGAGAGAGAGAGAGAGAGAAGAAAAAAAAAAAAAAAAAAAAAAAAAAAAAATTATAAGGAAAAAGAGAAATTATAAGGAAAGAAATACTCCTAAATTTTGTAGAGTTTATTAAAACATTTTGCTGATGCTGGCTATGTCCGGTCCTCGTCTCACGCTCAAATTGTTTTTCAGATATTGATGGTCTCCCAGGAATTTTACCTTGACACAAACATCCTGTTATCTCAAATTTCTTGTTCCAGTTGTAGATGGATTGTAATGTTGGCGGCGATTTCCTGTAATATGTTAGGAAATGCTACTGCTCAACAGAAACAGAATGCATTTTATTTACTTCGCAGATTAAATGTCGTCATCTTGGTTGCTGCTGCTGCTGCCCTCAATATTTTGGCCATTAGACCCTGCACTTGTCTCCTGATTTCATGTAAACTTCGACCTGAACTCTTGTTCTTCTGACCATGTCCAGGAATATCTGGTTTTCTTCTCTTTAGCCATGCTCAGTTATTGCTTACCCTGTATCCAACGAATCTATCAGTGAAGTGGAAAGATTATACAGCGTCAATTGCTAGGTCTGCTCCTAACGAAACTTTCCTGTGTCGTGCTAGATAGAAAGACTATCTTACATATTTATAAGTCTACCAGTCATTCACGTTTTGAATATTGCTGCCACATATGGCCCGGTGTTCCTGCTATGTATCTAGAGATTCTTGATAGAATCAGCAATATTAGTGGTCCTCGGCTGACATCTCGGCTTCATCCACTTTCGCACCGCGGTAATGTAGCTTCCCAGCGTGTTTTCTATAAATAATTTCATGGCAAATGTTCAGATGAACTTTCCGCTATGGTAGCTAGACTTTATTAATGCAAGCGTAGTACTTGATTGACGGCAAGGTCTCAATTTACAGTTTTATGTTAAAAGTTTCTTTTTTTGCATTTCTCGCTTGTCGAAAGCTCTTCCGATTCCATGCTTTCTAGCCAACATTGATCTTCAAAAACTTAAAGGCAATGTCAATCGTTACCTTCTTTCTTCTTGATTACTCGCTTATTGTTCTCGCTCCTTATTCTTATTTTTTCACTAATTAATAAAAGATTATCTTAAGCATTTTCGGTCTATTTTGGTTAGTTTCGTTTTACGGTATATCAACTTCAACGGGTTATTTAATGCCGACAAAATTTTTATTGCCGGTAATATTTTTTTTCAAAAATGTATTGCTGGTAATAATTTTTTTAGAAAGTATTTCTGGTATTAAAACCTATTTTTACACTTTCATAGTGTTTTGATCCCAGTTTAGGGGTTAACTATTTGCCCATAGCTAGGACACTAACAGGTATTAACACCTCGGGTCAGGGTGGAGCTGGGAACAACAGCAATTAAGAGGTAGTTCCACGCTCCTCAAAACCTCGCAATCAGAGGTCTTGCTGTTGGACGTCGTTTATCGTCTTACCCAGGACGCGGATGTAGTTTATCGTCATACCCAGGATGGACTTTCGGTCTAATAAGTTCTTGAAACTGTTTTATATATATTACATTTATTCATTACCCATTCATTTCTCTATACGACAGAATTATCTTAGAAAATTGTTAGTGTTTATTATGAGGTATAATTGGTAGGTATGTTTCAGGCATTTGCGAGTATAGTATCCATAAAAGATGACTATTAACCTCTCGAGCATTTCCTCTGCTTGGGATTAGTGTAAGTATTTGATAAAGTATGTCACAAAGAACTACCGGAACTGCTAGGCAAACTTAATATATTTGGGAAAGATATTAGAAACTATACTGGCAGCAAAGTTGCTGCATGTAGGCAGAAAATTAATTTAGAAAAAATAAAAACGGATGCATAATAAGGATGTGTTTTCTCACCGAACTTATTCAATATATACAATGAAGCAATTCTGAGAGAATTGCAAGTCCTACCGGGATTCATTATTGGCGGCAACAATCTTAGCACAATTGTGGCATCTGCATGCTAACAGACAGCGAAAGGAAAATACAAGAACTACCGAAGTCAGTGAAGGAAAGCAAGAAGAAAGGACTAAGCATCAGTTGTAAAAAAAAAAAAAAAAAAAAAAATTAGCAAAAAATATACCAGCCCAACAAGCAAATTACATATTGGAATTTTTTTTTTAAAAATCATGTCACCCCAAGCAAGGCAGGGATATTTTTGGTACGCAAGACGTGATTACAGAGAGTGAAAGTGAGAGAAAAGACTGGGTATAGGGAGTATTGAGGAAAGGAAAAAGACGAATAGGACCCAAGAAGACAGATGATGACGATCGACAATGAATTTAAATTTTGAAGATTGCAGTTATCAGGAAAACAAATAAACGGAAGGGAGTTCTACAGACAGGAAGTGCGAGAAACGAAACTGTTAGAGTATAAGTGGTGGTTACATTCAATTATTTCAACGGCAAGAGCGTGGGACCTAAATGCCAATCTAGTAACACGCTTAAATTCATGTAGTCGGGGCACCAGGGAAAAAATCTCGTCAGAGCAGTTGCCATGAAAATATTTGTAAAAAAGAGGAAAGCCTGTGAGAAAGTGATTGAAATAAAATAAATTTAAATATCTGGGAAATGAAAATTGCGAGGTTGAAATCAGAAGTCGTAACAGGATAGAGAAAGGTACCTTCAAAAACTGAAACAAAGTATTAAAAAAAACAGCGAAAATACTTTAGAAACAAAGAAAAGATTACTGAACTGTTACGGGATACCAGTCTTTTATGACAGGGAACCCTGGACAAACTCCTCGCAGATGAAGACTTTAAGCAACCGAAATGTGGTTCTATAGAAGGATGCTGAGAAAACCAACGCCGGACCATATCAGCAACGGCATTTTTTTAACAGCAATGTTCACCTTTTATAGGGTCCGGGGGGGTCACCTCGAGGTAGAGGGTTACGCTTGGAGGCCATTTATGTGTATAGGAATGGAAGCCAACGGTTAGCCCTAACTTCACACAGGACCGTAGTTCGGGGGAAGAAGCTGCTATAGTGGAACTTCTCGCCTATAGAATACGGATGGAATGTAGGTGGTTTGCTGCAATGTAAGTGGCATGGCGTGTTCTTGCTGTGAAATTTTGCCTCGGCGTGACAAGGGAATATATTTCATTCGAGCATTTTCCGTAGAAGTAGTGATAGAGCAGCGAGACGCTTGCCACCTCCCGCCTACAGGAGAGAGGTTGAAGGGTGGAGAATAATTCGTCACCCACAAGGGCTCGCTTTTGAACTATATTAAGTTTGGAGAGTGAGGTCTGGACAGCTCCTGCATAAATGTCAACAATACTTCATTTTTGGCCTGATCTGGCTCTTGCGAAGGTAGAGGATAGCAGGATGAGTTAGGTACTTACTGGAGCGGTACAGGGAGCCAACCTGCATCCTTAACAATGGATCGGATGTACGAGTTCCACTTGAGGTCGGGTGTGAGTCTGTGGCCCAACAGTCTTTCAAGGAACATTGCTTCCCTGAGAGGACCTCCGTTCATCTTGATTGGTAGTAGTTCAGGGTCAGCTCTGCGATGATCGAATGTGACTAAATTGGTTTCTAGGTATTGAATGTAATCAGCCAGTTTTTACCCAACTGAGTAGTTTGTGCAAGATTAGAAGAGAGATCAGTCGCCAATATCTGGCCATCGACAGTTTTAGAGGTCCGCCCGTATATAGTCCTATCATTGGCAGAGATGTTTACAAATAGTCTGAGTATATTCTTTGGCAGATGATTTATGTAGATAAAAAAAGCATTGATTCAACAAATGACCTCTGAGGGACGCCCGCGTTGACCTTTACATTCAGGGACACATACATTTTAGGAAGGATTTTATGATCAATAAGACCCTTCCAGGGATTCTATAACTGGACAGCTTGTATAGTAAGCCTATGTGTCATACCTTGTCGAAGGCCTTTGAGATATCTAGTGCTATGTTCCTCGAGGTGTGAGCCTTAGTGATTCTGTATGTGTAAGACTATACTTAACATCAGAAAGGGGAGCTGAGATACATAAGGGAAGATGGCTTAGAAAATTTGATACTCACAGTACAGAGGAGAACAACACATCAATTAAGAACGTAGCATTCTTGATCGATTGGTTTTCTACGGCTTATCAACACTTTGCAGGTTATTTAAAACCAGAAAATATTTTAGGTGAAATTGTAAGAATTTTATTGGTGGATAAAGATAAAAAAGTGATACAAGTCTTACTGTTTAACCCACAGCTGAGAGGAGAAAATGTGGATTCATACATTTCCTCCGGGAGTATTTACGCATAAGTAAATGTAGCTAACGCAACGGGAATTGGAACTCGGCTCTCAGAGACATTATCTAGTACACTACTGTCATGGACGGCAGCAAGGATTTATGTTACAAAAAGACAAGCTTTACTAAGAGCTTCGAAAAGACAAACTTTTCTAAGAGCTTCGAAAAGACAAGCTTTACTAAGAGCTTCGAAAAGACAAGCTTTACTAAGAGCTTCGAAAAGACAAGCTTTACTAAGAGCTTCGAAAAGACAAGCTTTACTAAGAGCTTCGAAAAGACAAGCTTTACTAAGAGCTTCGAAAAGACAAACTTTTCTAAGAGCTTCGAAAAGAGACAACATACTAGTGGAATTGGGACTCGATTCACAGATTTCCATTGCGCCATCTTGGATAAAAAGGAGAGAGAGAAAAGGAAAATATTGAAAGTTTGTTAACTCGTACTACTTTCCCAAATCTGACTTTTGTTTTTATCTTTTTTTTTTAAAGAAGAGCTACTCGGTCGGTCGTTTGTATAAGAATTGTAGTACAGTCTCCAACATAAAACGGTTTTGTGTACAGCTTTTAAAGTTTGTAACCGTTCAGTTAGAAACGTTAATTCCTTTTATTAATGTTCCTATTAATATTTCAGATACAATTTCATCCTCAACATATTTCTTATTTTTTATATAAAATTTTCATTAGAAACTTACAAAAAAAGAGCAATCAAAAAGTATTTCGCCTTTTTTCACGTTACTAATTGCTATTACACAGTTACTGTACATGACCTATTTAGTTGAAAATTAACCACGGCATACGTGAGCAATAGCGATAACAACGATACGGGAATATAGAAATTTCTTATACATTTCTTTAATTAGCAGTATTAAAAAGGAAGGTGAGTAGTAGGCACGGCAGCAATACGGTGACATTGATCTGATGTAAAGAGAGAAAGAAAAGAGAGATAATAAAATAAAAAAGAGATAATTGATTTGATGTAAAGGAGAGAAAGAGAGAGAGAAAAAAGAGATAAGAAGAAAAATGGGAAAGAAGAAGAAAAGAAAAATGGGAAAGAACAAGAAGAGAAGAAAAAGGGAAAGAAGAAGAAAAAGAAAAGAAAAAGAGGAAGAAGAAAAAGGGAAAGAAAAAGAAAAGAAAAGAAAAAGAAAAGAAAAAGGGAAAGAAAAAGGGAAAGAAAAAAAAGGAAGAAAAAGGGAAAGAAGAAGAAAAAAGGGAAAGAAGAAGAAAAAAGGGAAAGAAAAAGAAGAAAAAGGAGAAAAAAGAAAAAAGAAAAAGGGAAAGAAAAAGAAGAAAAAAGAAAAAGAAGAAAAAGGGAAAGAAAAAGAAGAAAAAGGGAAAGAAAAAAAAGGAAAAGAAGAAAAAGGAAAAGAAGAAAAAGGAAAAGAAGAAAAAGGAAAAGAGGAAGGGAAAGAAGAAAAAGACGTAAAAGGGAAAGAAGAAAAAGACGTAAAAGGGAAAGAAGAAAAAGACGTAAAAGGGAAAGAAGAAAAAGACGTAAAAGGGAAAGAAGAAAAAGACGTAAAAGGGAAAGAAGAAAAAGGAAAAGAAGAAAAAGGAAAAGAAGAAAAAGGAAAAGAAGAAAAAGGAAAAGAAGAAAAAGGAAAAGAAGAAAAAGGAACCGAGAGAAAAAGGAAAAGAAGAAAAAGGAAAAGAAGAAAAAGAGGAAGGGAAAAAAGAAAAAGAAGTAAAAGGGAAAGAAGAAAAAGACGTAAAAGGGAAAGAAGAAAAAGACGTAAAAGGGAAAGAAGAAAAAGACGTAAAAGGGAAAGAAGAAAAAGGAAAAGAAGAAAAAGGAAAAGAAGAAAAAGGAAAAGAAGAAAAAGGAAAAGAAGTAAAAGGGAAAGAAGAAAAAGAAAAAGAAGTAAAAGGGAAAGAAGAAAAAGGGAAAGAAGAAAAAGGAAAAGAAGTAAAAGGGAAAGAAGAAAAAGGAAAAGAAGAAAAAGGAAAAGAAGAAAAAGAGGAAGGGAAAAAAGAAAAAGAAGTAAAAGGGAAAGAAGAAAAAGACGTAAAAGGGAAAGAAGTAAAAGGGAAAGAAGAAAAAGAAAATGAAGTAAAAGGGAAAGAAGAAAAAGGAAAAGAAGTAAAAGGAAAAGAAGAAAAAGGAAAAGAAGAAAAAGGAAAAGAAAAAAAAGGAAAAGAAGAAAAAGGAAAAGAAGAAAAAGGAAAAGAAGAAAAAGAGGAAGGGAAAAAAGAAAAAGAAGTAAAAGGGAAAGAAGAAAAAGACGTAAAAGGGAAAGAAGAAAAAGGGAAAGAAGTAAAAGGAAAAGAAGTAAAAGGAAAAGAAGAAAAAGGAAAAGAAGAAAAAGGAAAAGAAGAAAAAGGAAAAGAAGAAAAAGGAAAAGAAGAAAAAGGAAAAGAAGAAAAAGGAAAAGAAGAAAAAGGAAAAGAAGAAAAAGGAAAAGAAGAAAAAGGGAAAAAAGAAAAAGAGGAAGGGAAAAAAGAAAAAGAGGAAGGGAAAGAAGAAAAAGACGTAAAAGGGAAAGAAGAAAAAGACGTAAAAGGGAAAGAAGAAAAAGACGTAAAAGGGAAAGAAGAAAAAGACGTAAAAGGGAAAGAAGAAAAAGGGAAAGAAGAAAAGGGAAAGAAGAAAAAGGGAAAGAAGAAAAAGGGAAAGAAGAAAAAGGGAAAGAAGAAAAAGGGAAAGAAGAAAAAGGGAAAGAAGAAAAAGGGAAAGAAGAAAAAGGGAAAGAAGAAAAAGGGAAAGAAGTAAAAGGGAAAGAAGAAAAAGAAGGGAAAGAAGAAAAAGAAGGGAAAGAAGAAAAAGAAGGGAAAAGAAGAAGAAGAAGAAGAAGAAAAAAGGAAAGAGTGGCTAACGTGCACAGACCCACACAAACACAGAAAAGAGACAGTGTGAGTGAGATACAGACACACATATACACGATAAAATTGTGTATCAGAGAATAGAAGTCATCCCAACGAGGACCGGTTGGATGATAATAGTAGATATATTCTATGGCGACGTCTGCGCTTGTATCAACCAAGCAAACGATATTATTTTTGCACCAACCTAATACTACAGAAGAAAATGGGCCAGCAGGTTAACTGCCTCGTACTTGAAGCAGTTTTACATTTGTGCCTATTTTATTCAAATAGAACCACAATTCTGAATGATGATCATTCAAAACGTAGATTTTGCGAATTAGCACTACAAAATATCATTGTTCTGTGTTTGTCAATCTCACATGATGCCATATTAAGCTTAGCAGATGCCAAGAAGAGGAAGAAGAAAAAAAAATGAG
Source organism: Acanthosepion lycidas (assembly GCA_963932145.1). Classification (NCBI taxonomy): domain Eukaryota; kingdom Metazoa; phylum Mollusca; class Cephalopoda; order Sepiida; family Sepiidae; genus Acanthosepion; species Acanthosepion lycidas. The sequence continues at coordinate 54,146,264 of OZ010582.1, read as the reverse complement.
CCTTTTAGAAACGGTTCAGCGAGAAGACAAGAGAAAAGTAATTGCACGTCGACTTGATTAGTTTTGTTTGAGATACGCTTAACAAACCGTTAAAGAGATTACAACGTTCAACTACAGTAGCAGAAAATGAAATTGAAACATCCTAAAAAGCCGCGTTCAAATTTCAGTCTGGTTTGTTATATTCACTGATGCGTAAAAACCCTTTTGAAATGCTATGAATCCATTTCTTCCTCCCATCTATGGATTAAATAGTAGGACGAGTATATAGAAAAAAAATCATTCTTCAAACATTGTTCATAATATTCAATGAAATATTCAGTACGGAAAAAATACAACATAAAAAATTAAAAGAAACCAAAAAAAGATTAATTCTTACAATCCAAAATGTTTCGTCTTTAAATAACCCACAAAGGGTTGATAAACTGTAAAAAAAAAACAAAACAAAAACATCATTTACAATATTCGGACTATTGTCCTCATCTTTGTCGCCATATTTATCACAACGTTTCGGCCGTTGTACGCTCCGGCTTTCTTCAGGTGGTTGGAATTTCGAACTGAACCCTTTATTTCAGAAGAAGGCCGGAGCGTACAACGGCCGAATCGTTGTGATAAATATGGCGACAAAGATGAGGACAATAGTCCGAATAATGTAAATAATGTACATAATACCTCATCTCAGAAATATAGACTGACTCTGTAAAAAAAAAAAAAAAAACAATCAATCAATAATAATAATAATAAAAAGAAAACTAACGCTCCAAATAAGTGCTTCATTTTCAAAACTGCTCTCTTATTTATCACAGAGAAAACCCCGCCCTGCCTCCCATTAGAATTTCTGATGTTCAACTCCACGTGAGAGCTTCTCTGTGATTGCTTGTTCTGACCCGAGATGGAAAAAATACATTGAATCAATAGTTTCATCTACTGCAAGGAAATTTGTTTCTCTGTGTCACGCTAGAAAGTTTTTCTCGCCAGAATCCATCCTTCAAATCTATAAATCAACCATTCGCCCTTGTATGGAGTACTGCTGCTATATATGGCCTGGAGCCCTCGCTGTTCGTCTCAAGGTTCTCGACAAAATCCAGAGACGGATAATTGATGAAAGCCCCTTACAACGGCCGAAACGTTATGATAACAACAACAAAGATGAGAAAAATAGTCCATATGTAAACATTGCAAAATTTTAAATATCTTTTTTTTCTATTTACTAGACCCAAGCATAATATTTAATCAACCATCTTGCACAAAAATTTGAAAAAAAAAAAATAAGTGGGCTTTGTCCAGGCGTAACTCGGCACCGTCCTGGTGTAATTCTATTTTCCGTGTTTGATTATTTATAAGATCTTCAAGTAATATTAGCTGGACACTATAACCAAAAATGTTGCTAAAATTATGACAATATTCTGGTGACAAGAGATTCATTACCATGACAATGGTAAGAATCAAGATGTGCCTCTGGCACGTGTGGGATCCAATTATATATATATATATATATATATATATATATATATATATAAGAGAGAGAGAATAATGGAGTAAAATGTATGGCGGAGTAATGACGAAAGTCATTTTTTTTTATTTGTATATCTGCAAAATAAATGCCTGCTTTCAGTCAGGCGGCCTAAATCCGAATGAGCCTAATGACTAGACATCTCTTTTACCTTGTACTAAGAGTTGGTGAAACCCAATGAACCGAGGTGGATGTAATTTCTTTTGCGCTACTGTCACTCACATGACCAAAGGACTAAACTGAAATATTACTGAATTCTAATAGGCTTTATTCGCAGCACCAACATGAAAGGAAAAGAAAAAAAATATACAAAATTAATAAATATTATAGTAAACTAGCAGCATGGCCCGGCGTTGCCCGTGCTTGATTCAAAAATCGTACGACTCATACAGCAATCGCTATCACTTGACTTAAAATATTTTTGCCCTTCCTTGACTTTAAAGGAGTGCCCTTTGCCGTGCTGATGTTGCTACATGCCTTACTTCTTGCCTATCTCACACTGAGTATTTTTTCTATGCCCTATACTAAACATTAAATCTGTTACGAAAAAAGAACTAAACAAAATGAACACAAAACGACCAGCTTTAAAAAAGGACTCGTAACTGGAAAAACCGAATGAAAAAAGAATGTTAAGAACAAATACATTTTCACAGCGGAATCAAAATCAACGTTGAGTTTAAGCAAGCGAAGCAGCCAATTGTAGTAAAGTGACATGTAGATTTAAATTTTTCTCCACTTGTGACGAATGCAGCTATCGATTTTTTTTGTATGCTAGGATGCTAGTTAAAATTCGTGTCAGTCAGCTGTTGGCTCTCACGCTGGCCAATAGAATCTTCCTGCCTATTCGTGGCAGCCAGCTATAGGCTCTCACTATGGCTAGTACAAAATGGCCGCAAACTACATGAAAACTGCCGTAGAAGCATGAAAAAATCGATTATTTCCACTATCGATGGGAGTTGGGAAATGCAAAGTCGGTCTTGGCTTTCCCGCTAACTTGCAGCATGTGCACGTAAATTTTGGTGCAAATCCGTCAAAAATTGCGACCGTGCATTCGTTACACACACACACACACACACCCTGCCTTTCATAGATAGAGATAAAATACTTCCATTCTGCAAGCAACATGGGAATCATGACAAGAAACAAACCTAGCCCTTTTAAATACACACTTTTTCCAGCCACTGAACCAGCATAAATAATCTTGATATCATGAATAGAAATATTCCTTAGCCTTAATTCTAAACAAAAAAAAAAACTGCGAAGACCAGTTTCCATAATTCCTTTGTGACTTGCAGATACAACTTCACTCTCTCACACACACACAAACACACATTATATATATATCTCCAAGTGTAAAAGAACGAAAGATTTCAGAGTTCAAAATATTAATTTAAAACAGGGCTCAATACAAAAGTAGAGCCCTAAATATTTATTTATTATGCAATGTTACATTATAACATGTACATACTCACTACAAAACTGCACATCTTGTTTCAACGTTAAATTTTTTTAACGTTGAAACAAGATGTACAGTTTTGTATTGGAAATGTGCATGTTCTAATGTAACACTGCATTATATATATATATATATATATATATATTGACAGCATGTTTTTATGAAGACATGTCTTATCAAATAATTTAGACAAGTTTTGTCTGCTTATTTTTAATAGGATCCTCTCATAATTACGGACACGTTTATTAGTATTCTTATTAAAAGAAAGAAAGAAAATTGCCATATTGATGCATATTGATTTTATTCAGAGTACTTTCGATATTAGCACAATGTCATCATCAGGGTTTTGTTTTTTCTAAGACAAAAATTGCTGTTTTCATCTGAATATTAAATTTTTACTTGTTTAGTGAAAAACGCTAACGTTATATACTGTACACGTTTTAAATTTTATGATGTAAACACACAACAAACAAAGGGAGGTAACTAAGTTATTGAAATATTTAAAAAACTATTTAAATCTATTAGTTAAAAGCTAGAAATTTTAAAGAATCGACAGTAAACATTTGAAAATATTTGTGAAGTATTCATAATTGATTTTATTAAGGGTTGGTTTTAATTTTTTAATATAGAAGGCGTCAAGAATATTTAGCTCATATTTATTATTTTCATGAAAAAGTATAGATGTATTTTCAACAAGAATATTGTAAATGTATATATCGCTAAAGGACGATGGGCACTATTGAATTGAAACGCGAAACTGACAACCACCATACTGTATTGATTCCTACGTCAATACTACCTTTTACCCTATAGATCACCCAATACAAAGATCAAGAACCAGTCAAATTAGAGGGCTACTGAATGAGGAGCTTGTATGAACTTAAGAATTGTACATCATGGAGATAGTTAACGGCTGACTTTGGACTTAAAGAGGTTAACATTGTAGTGATCAGGGAAGCATATTAGGAAGAAGCTGTCTGAATTGAATAAAGAATATTTGCCCTGTGTACATGGCCATTCCGGGTCCTGTTTGTTAAGATTTTAACTTTTAGAAGGTATCTTTTTTTTCTAACATGCTTTTGGGTTTCAGCATCACATTTTATCGTCGTCTTTTAAAACATTTTCCAGATATTTAAATTTCTATACTTGATTTTGAACTCCCAATTTGTAGCTTGGATTGTTCCTTTTGCTGGCGACAATTTATCGTTAACCTCTTTCTTCACGCTTTCCTGCACTTTTCTTGTTTGTAAAGGAAACAATTGTTAACCCACCTATGGACAACGTCAAATTAAGATTAGCCAATCAAAGGGTATGTGGTTTTGGGTCTTTCTTCGGATGTTCAATCTTCTTGCGAAGGATGATTCTGTCGTCTTTCTTGTGACTCGGGCTTTTATATAACTTCCTCCCATCCCGCTGTCTTGTGTAAGTATATACTAAGTTCGGCTAGATTTATTTCCTTGTTTATGTTGCTATAGCCAGTGACACGGAGTGCAAAATTTGCGTTAGTATCTCTTAGGGTGAATCAAATACATACTGCAGTCACCACAGATCAACTCTTCTTAGATCAAATGTTCCCGATGGACATTAAATTCGACTCAGACATGTATTTCCTGTTGGGAATCACATACTGTAATAAATGCCTTTCTCTTTCGGCTCTATGCCAGAAAATACTTTGTAAATATCTAATCTATTAAAAAGAAGCAATTTCGAATGCTGATTTTCTAGGCAAACATTCACTTTCCTTTTAGACGTTTGCGCCAATATTCTAACTTAATTTTTTACCAACCATTTCGGCCGTGTGTTGTAGAAATGTGACGAACCATTTTCTTGATAGAAAATTATATCCTCACGGGAAAGCACTGTCCTGATACAATATGTTAATTTTGACGAAAGGGTTGGATAGGTCTTAAGCAGTGCCAACAAAAGCCTAGTTAATAACAAAAAAAAAAAAAAATTACGAAAATATAACAAATATCTAATACAGTTTGGTACTGTTAACTGACGGTCAGTAGGTTAAGACAGCTATGTGTCTATTAAGCGCTGATTATGATTGGATGGTAAATATGTCATGTTTCATTTTAGGACGAATCACTATGTCGTTATATAAGCAAATTCCAATGATATGAATGACCTTAGAATATAAAATGAACAGATCGTGGAGATAATTATTTTTTATTAACGAACATAAGTACAATGTTTGACTGTTACCATTATTCATCTTTGCTGTGGTACATTAGAATAGAATTAATTATACAAGATAAGACCATTGCACATGAATGGTGAGGCAATAGCAAAACAAACAACAAAAGGTGCCAATTATAAGAATTATTAAGAAGAAAACACTCTAGGACGAGGAGGAGTATTTATTTATTTCAGTTATATTAAAACATGTATTTTGGGAGAATTTGCTAGAAATATTTTTTAAAATTAAACAAGTTCCTCGTTAATACTATGAATGCGGGCCTAATACAGTGGCAATTTTCTGTGAATAATGACAGCATTTAAAAATTACTTCGTGATTAAAGATGTTAGCATGCATTACTGTGATATTATATATATATATATATATATATATATATATATATATATATATATATATATATATATAGAGAGAGAGAGAGAGAGAGAGAGAGAGAGGGGGAAGTGATAAGAAGAGATAAGAAAGAGAGATAAGAACAAAAGAGAGAGTGAAGAACAAAAGAGAGAGTGAAGAACAAAAGAGAGAGTGAAGAACAAAAGAGAGAGTGAAGAACAAAAGAGAGAGTGAAGAACAAAAGAGAGAGTGAAGAACAAAAGAGAGAGTGAAGAACAAAAGAGAGAGTGAAGAACAAAAGAGAGAGTGAAGAACAAAAGAGAGAGTGAAGAACAAAAGAGAGAGTGAAGAACAAAAGAGAGAGTGAAGAACAAAAGAGAGAGGGAAGAACAAAAGAGAGAGTGAAGAACAAAAGAGAGAGTGAAGAACAAAAGAGAGAGTGAAGAACAAAAGAGAGAGTGAAGAACAAAAGAGAGAGTGAAGAACAAAAGAGAGAGTGAAGAACAAAAGAGAGAGTGAAGAACAAAAGAGAGAGTGAAGAACAAAAGAGAGAGTGAAAAAACCATTAGGACAGTATCTTCCCAATAACCGCTTTGTTGGGCAGATTCCCAGTTTGATAATTCTCCGATCACTACAAACTTAAAATTAAGTAATATCCCGTCAAATGTTATCTACTTTCAATAACTTCATTCAACAACCCTCTACCTTGAATGGCTCTTGGATGTTATTCTGGTTGAACAGAAAAAAGTAGTTTCCTTTTCTTTCAGTGATACTCTTTCCCCGCCATATTTAATGATTAAAAAAAGCAGTCAAAGTTATCAAGAAATAAAAACAAAACCAATGTACCAGCAACCTGGTAGCTTTACTTAGTAACGAAAATAGTTTGCATAGTCTTTAAATACAGTCATATGGTGTTTTATAGATCAAGATTAGCATCATTATAAATAGATAATGAGATCAGTCACAGGAATCAATTCGAAATTAATACTGCATCACTAATTGCAATGAAATCAAACAAAAATGACGGCAATAATGAAGAGAAGATAGTCTGGTAATTTTTCCGATTTCTAAAATTAGAAAAAGAAATGTAAACGAGCCAAAAAATTGATCTAACTACTAGTAGCAACGAAATGAAAATTTAAGGCAAATTTTAAATTAGGACCAGACGAAAATGAAAATAAATATCTGTGTTTGAAAAGGACAGATTGCAATTGGCAACGCTTTTACCTTATATTTCCTCGGTAATTTTGATGGTTTGAAAAGTATTAGAATTTTAACGAAATACGAACGTTTGAAACTTTAATTTATACATTTTTCCCTCCAGAATTGGCAAGAAAATTATTAAACGATTTATTTAATTATTTCCAAGATTATAAAAAAACAATGTGAGACTAATAACATTGTATAAGAATGTAACGGTGTAAAAAAAAAAAAAAAATGAAAATGACAAAACAAAGATACGACGTGGTTGGGATAAGTGAAAGAGTTTTTATTACACGTGATCTACAAGTTTCGATCATTTGCTCGTTCCGAGTTATCGTAGATCAGTCGTTGTAGACCGAGAGTTCGTTCGGGGTATAACAAAAGGTAATAGGGGAGATAGAGACGTGGAGTAAATCAACACGCATGTGTAATCGAGTGATATAAAGTCTTGGAGGAAAAAAACCAACGAATTATTGCATTGCACAAGTCTCTGCCGCTGCGACTAGTTTTGCCGCTAACCAGTTATCGCTGTTGTTGGCCTTTGTTACGTTGTAAAGAGAAGAAAGCAAGGATAGAATAACCTTTTCTTAAGGCTTTACTGAACTTAATTCACAGCAGTCAGTAATCAACAAAGGAAAGAATTCAGAATGAAAAGGAAGAAGAACGCAGCTTTTAAAGAGGAAAGGGAACGTGTGAAAAGTCACGTGGGCAAGAAAGTTAGTTTCCTTTTTTTTTACGAAAATATAACATTCTCCCCCACTTGATAAAGAGATTGAAAAAGTTTTATAAATCCAGTCGTTGGATTGGTCTACGAATCCTGCTAGACCGGCGTGGAGGTAGTTCACCACTGGAAGAGCCAGACCTCTGAGAAGGCTGACTTTCAGGATTCTGGCTATTATTCACAGATTCATTTTCTGTATAAGGTGAAGAAATATTAACGGGACCTGTATCAGGCAAAAGGGTTGAGTCTGCATGGTCCACGTCGGGTTGAGTATTTTCAGGTCCACTTTGAGGTCCATCCGGGCGTGGAAAACGTGCCAACCGTCTCAGCGCCACCGAATCTTCCCGGCCATCATTGTGACGTATTTTGGCATGCGTAGGGTTGGCCTCAAGGAGTTCCACCACCTCAACGATAGGGTCATATTTACCTCTGCCACCGAATCGTTTTAATAATACCTCTCCAGGCTCACAGAGCCAAACAGGCAACGCAGTACCGGAGGAGGACCGCCTTTCAAAATTGAACATTCGTTCGTGGGGGGGGTTGCATTCGTAGTGGTGCATAGCAGGGAGCGGATAGCATTTAACACATCATGTAGAACATCCTGCCAAGCACTAATTGGTAACTGTTTCGATTCCAGGGCCAATAATATGGTATTCCAAATTATGCCGTTGTAACGTTCGCATTGGCTATTGCCTCTAGGGTTATAAGCAGTAGTATTACTGCATCCAATTCCAAGTCGTGTTAGAAATTGTTTAAATTCTCCCGACATAAACGAAGTTCCTCGATCGGAGTGAATGAACGAGGGAATCCCGAAAATGGAGAAAATACTTGTCAGGCACTGAATAGCAGTTTGCGAAGAGCAATCGCGGCAAGGAAAGGCAAAGGGAAATCGACTATATTCGTCGATAACAGTAAATATATATCGGTAACCTGTCGGAGATACCGGGACAGGCCCTTTGTAGTCTATGGAAAGACGCTGAAATGGCGCAGTAGAACGGATCAGAACATTACTAGCAGAATCGAAGAATTGGGGTTTTATTTTGGCACAGGTCGTACATTCAGAAGTCATACGTCGGACTTCATCAAGCGAATAAGGCATATTCTGAGACCTTACAAAATGCCAAAAGCGCTGTACCCCAGGATGTATTAAGGAATCGTGTATCGATTTAAGTTCCTTCAAGGAAGACGCAGCAGCACCACATACTCTGGATAAGGTATCCGCAACTGTGTTTTCATTTCCAGGACGGTGTTTTATGTCGTATGAAAAGGGAAGAAGTTCCATTTTCCACCGTATAATTTTATTGTTTTTAATTTTTCCGCGATTAGCAGGTTTAAACATAAAAGATACGGCTTGTTGATCAGTAATAATAGTAAAATGTTTCCCGGCAAGGAGGTCTCTCCATTTACGAACGCATTCGACTATGGCATATGCTTCTTTTTCGACTATATGAAGTCGTATTTCAGAGGGATTTAGCGACCGAGAAAAGAATGCTACAGGTCGCTCAGCTTGTAAAAGAGTGCCTCCAATAGCCTTTTCTGAAGCATCGGTTTCAATAGTAAATGGCAATTCATCATCAATAACTTTTACAGATGACTCGGCAATGTCTTTCTTAAGTTTTTCGAAAGAATTTATAACTATAGGAGGCATAGGGAATTGTTTATTTTCGACCAGTGGACGAATTTTGTGTGAATATTTAGGTATCCATTTCGCATAGTAAGCAAACATACCAAGACACCTTTTTAACGAATTTGAGTCGGAAGGAGGAGGCATTTGCAAAAGTGGCTTCAAACGCTCAGGATCGGGTTGGATAGTTCCGTTACAAATTTGATATCCTAGCACGTTAATAGAACGAAGTGAAAACTGATTTTTCCCGGTTTATTTCGAGGTTGTATGTCGAGGCAGCTTTTAAGAAACATTCCAAATTGACGTCGTGCTCCTCCTGGGTTTTACCGCAAACAGTTATATCATCTATATACGAAAAGGTTCCAGGTAATTTGTTATCAGAAATGAAAGAATTCATAAATCGCTGAAAGGCAGAAACCCCGTTAGTAACACCCATGGGTATTCGTTTAAATTGGAACAGACGATTTCCAGCTTGAAAGGCCGTATAGGGGCGATCTTCGGGGCAAATTTCAATCTGATAGTACGCTTTGGACAAGTCAATTATACTATAGATACGATACTAGGCTATTTGGTTTACGAGATCTTCAATTCGAGGCAAGGGGTAGGCATCAAGTAAGGTGAACCTATTAATAGTCTGGGAGAAATCGACTACCAATCGTTTCTTTTTATTAGGTGACGAAGTTACAACAATTTGAGCACGCCACGGGGAGTAACTTGTTTCAATTATATCATCCTCAAGCAGTTGTAGAATTTCTTTTTCAATGAACCGAGCATCCTCCGCACGGTAATTTCGGGATTTAGTAGCAATAGGTTTGCAGTCAGGGGTCAAGTTTCGGAACAACTTAACAGGAGCACAACTGATCTTGGTTAAAGCGCAGATTTTTAAACTATCCTGAGATCCACCAAAAGAAATAGTGATACTCTAGTGTAGTTTTAAGAAGGGCACTCCGAGTATAATATCCATACAGGAATTAGGGAGTACTGTAAAGTCAATTTGTTTATATTCGTAACCATTGAAGATAATATCCTCAGTACAATATTCAGATAGTTTGAGGGAAATGGCAGATGATGCCATGGAAACTACGGAATTCCGTTTAGAAGTAGACAGTTTCATTGCTTTAACATTACGGGCACTGATAAAGTTATCAGAACTACCGGTGTCTATGAGGGCAGTTAATTTCTTTCCTTTTAATTCTAAAGTTTTAGTAACTGGAGGAGACCTATCATCGTCTTTAGCACGGGCTACTATAATAGCTGAGGTAGAACGTGAAGGCGCCGGCATGGTAGAACGGCAAACTTTAGAAAAATGACCGAGTTTGCCACAGTTTCGACATCTCTTATCACGGGCAGGACAATAGCGACGATTATCCTTAAAGTGACGTTTCCCTCCACAGTTGTAGCACTTGCCACGAGCAAGGGCAGTAGACAATTGTACAGAGTCACACTCCGTACGAGAATCAGTTAAGTCAGAAAGCATACTTTTTGTAATAGTAGTGGAAGTGGCCTCCTCGGCAGAATCAATAAACACATTTTTAGTCCTAGTGGTAGTAGCAGCGGCTGATCCAATCTGAGAAGCGTATGATTCAGCACGAAAGTGAGCCTGTTCTAAGGCTCTAGCACATTGAGTAGCCTCCTTCGGTATTATTAAAATGATTCGGTGGCAGAGGTAAATATGACCCTATCGTTGAGGTGGTGGAACTCCTTGAGGCCAACCCTACGCATGCCAAAATACGTCACAATGATGGCCGGGAAGATTCGGTGGCGCTGAGACGGTTGGCACGTATTACGGGGGACCGGAGACCACGTATAAATGCATCACGGACAGATTCATCCCTGTAAGTAGTAGCAGTAACATCTTGGAAGCAACAGTCAGCAGCAAGTCGATTCAAGGCCTGAAGGTATTGGTCTACAGACTCATTTTCCCGCTGCAGACGTGTAGACAACAAATGTCTAGCATGAATAACACTTGGAGACTTGTCATAAACACTTTTCAGCAATTCAACAGCATGTTCAAATCCAGAACAACCCTCGATAACATCAGCAACGGTAGCACCGATGTTTAAATAAAGGACTTCGAGTTTGTCCGGGTTTAAAGAAGCAATAGTTGATAAATAATAATTAAAATTACGGTGCCATAGTCTCCAGAGCTTGCTAGCCTGAGGGTCTGCAGAAGATATATCAAACTTGTCCGGACGAATAATCTTGTCCATGAGGAATTAAGTTCAGTAAATTGTTACGTTGTAAAGAGAAGAAAGCAAGGATAGAATAACCTTTTCTTAAGGCTTTACTGAACTTAATTCACAGCAGTCAGTAATCAACAAAGGAAAGAATTCAGAATGAAAAGGAAGAAGAACGCAGCTTTTAAAGAGGAAAGGGAACGTGTGAAAAGTCACGTGGGCAAGAAAATTAGTTTCCTTTTTTTTTACGAAAATATAACAGCCTTGTTAAACTTGCTTGTCGTGGAGCCCTTTGCTAATATCAGCCTGGTCAAATATGCCCACGGCGTTGGTTTTATAGCCAGTAAATGGCCCAGAAATGTGTGCTGCTAAAAATTGATTGTTTAGAAAAGATGACCCTGGTATTTTTGGACGGTATTCTGAAAGTGGATGCACAAAACTGGACGAATTTTTAGACCTTACGAATTGTGGATGTTAAACAATTAGAGTTCCAACGGAGTACAGCAAGAGTATAGAATTTGTGAATTAAAATAACAAATTATTTACAAGATAAAATATTGTTGACATCATAACGAAGTCATAATTCATAATTTAATCATTTCGTATTTTATGTTTTTATTTTTTTTATTTTTTTTAAACCGGTTACTAGGAGTAGATAGGTTCATCCTTTGTTTTCTGTTCCGGATAAGGTTTACCGGTTCTCTTTCTTTTACCATTACTACAGTGATTTAACCGTCTTAACTTTTTGGTGGTAGGCCTAAACAGTGGCCGTGATTTTCCATTATTAAGACACCAGGTTGGATGTTTGCCATCTGCTACTTCCAACTGGAGCCCGAACTCTTTCGTTGCGCTTAGATAGGAGGCTGATATGATCGACAGTCGCATAATATCGGGGTATTTGTAGTGCCATATCGCGCATGGGTAGTTGTCCTTGCATGTATTTCCGGTGAGCAACTTTGAGGCGATATCATGCTGTTTTCAGCCACGATCTGGCTAGTTTGTATTACCATTGACAACAGATAGATGGTAACAATTTTGGTGGTCTTTTTCTCTCTCTCCTCAAAATGAATCTCATAGAAAAGAAGAAATACAACTAAACCAGTTAAAACTCACACTAACACATTTTCACTAATATTCGGGGTATCCGTTCCAACTTTTTTTCTGTAGAGTAGAATCTTTCCTTTTGAAACGGTCTCCAGATACTTTTGCCATCTGTGAAAGTAACTTAAACTCTTTCATTGCTACCAATGAATTCGTTCCAGGCTATCTTCCCTTTTGCCGAACAGATTCCAGTACGGCCATGGAATTGTCTCTCGAGGTCCCAGAATATTCCTTTATGTGTTTCTATCCTTCCTTAATAAACGGTTAGCTATCTTTGCTCCGCCTTTGTCGCTAACCCTTATTTCCAGGACTGTAGTACATTAGACATAATAGCTGACAGTATAGAAAAAGCACTTTCTTTTCATCCATCTGCGAACATCTTTGTCTTCGGAGATTTTAATGCTCACCACGACTCATGGCTTAAACATTTTAAAAAACGTACTGCTGTTGCCGGTTTCTAGACATTTAATTTTTTCATTTCCCAATCCCTCAGTCAAATTGTGGACTTCCCTACTCGGTTCCCTAGCAAAACCGAGCAACAGGCTTCTCTACTTGATTTATTTCTTACCTCCTCTCCTCGCTCTTGCCGAAATTTGCAGCACTGTCCTCTTGGAAACTCGGATCAGTCTGTAGCATCTATTAATCAGGAACCGCCTATTCATAAAACCTCTTTCTGTTACCAGCATTGTGATTGGGACTCACTCCGTGACTTTCTCCGTAACGCTCCTTGGACTGACATCTCTAAATTCCCAATTGAAAACTGCGCCACTGAGGTTTCTTCTTGGGTCAAAGCTGGCATAGACTCTTTCATCCCTTTTCGGAAATACCAAGTGAAACCTCGTCCTTTCCATGGTTCATACCGGCATGATCGACCGCTATTTTCGGCTATAACAGTGTGACGGTTCTCGTCACAACAGGCGCCTATTCATTGCTGTTCGTAATTAATATAAGAGAGTCCTCGAAGGAGCAAAATCCCCGTTTACCAAGAGAATGAGGCACCGTATAGCCTTTAACAACTGAAATAGAACATTAAATAAGCGTAAGATCTCTATTCCCCCCTTCTTCAATCAATATGAGGTGGTGTTATACTCTGCTGATAAAGCTGAATGCTTTGCCCGTAAATTCTCAAACTATTTTTGACTCATCCGGAATACCCCTGTCTACTGATTCTCTATTGAGTTATATACATATAACTACTTCCATGGTTTCTGCTATCATCTCTCATCTGGATCCCCACAAAGCATGTGAACCTGATGGCATCCCTTTAATAGTCATTAATAAGTGTGCTCCCGAACTTGCTCCTGTTCTCTGTAAACTGTATAATAAATGCCTCGCTACATCCTGCTTTCCCGCTTGTTGGAAGACATCATCTGTTGTTTCAGTTCTTAAAAAATCCGGTGAGCCGTCCGATCCTTCCAGCTATCGACCTATTAGCCTTCTACCTCTTTTAGGGAAACTCCTAGAAGCCCTAATCAATGATGAATTGGTAAATCATTTCTCATCGGAGGGCCATTTCTCAGTAAAGCAATACAGATTCAGTTTCTTCAGGTCAGACGATAATCATGGAAAGAGCCTATCATGCTCTAGATAAAAACGGTGAAGCCCAGATTGTCGTATTGGACATCTCGAAAGCCTTTGACAGGGATTGGTTTTCCGGTCTTCCCCACAAGCTGAAAAATTACAGTATCTCCGGCCACTTTTTTTTTTTTTTAAACTGCTCCAGTGTTTCCTGTCAAATCGTAAAATGAAAGTTATCCTGAATAGCCACTCGTCTAACTCCTTCCGTACTAACACAGGTGACCCCCAGGGATCCATCCTTGTTTCTACTGTGATTTTAATTTTCATTCATGACCTTCCCGATGACACCAGCTCTCAACTTGGTATCTATGCTGACGACACAATTTACTTCTGCCTCGATAGTAGGGCTTATCAGTCTGACATTGTCAAAATGGAAACCGATGTCCAAAATGACTTCAACTACGTGATTAATTAGGGCAAAATATGGCTTGTTAATTTTAACGCCTTCAAAACCAAAATTCTCTCTCTTAATAATCTGAGAGACCCCTAGCTACCTTCCATCACCATGGTTGATAATAACCTCCAGGTAAGTGACTCGTTGCATCTTCTCGGGTTAACGTTCTCTGTTGGTATGAAGTGGAAAGACTATATTGAATCAATTTCTAGGTCTGCTGCTAAGAAAGTCTTTTCACTGTGTCGGGCGAGACAATTTTTCTCTCCAGAACTTATCTTACATATCTACATATCTATTCGTCTATGCTTAGAATATTGCTGGCACATATGGTCCTGTGGCCCCGCTATTTATTTTGAGCTCCTTGATAAGTTCCAAAGTAGAATCCTGATCTGGTGGCTCTGCTTCACTCACTTTCCCCACCACCGTATGGTTACATGTCTGTATCTTTATAAAAACTTCCATGGTAATTGTTCGGATGAGCTCTTCGGTATGGTACCTAGACTTTTTGAAGTTAAGCGCAGTACTAGACTGGCGTCGAGATCTCATCAGTTTACAGTTGAGGTGGCTAGGTGTAACCGTAAATTCTATGCTAACAGTTTTTTCTCGTACTTCTCGCTTTTGGAACTAACTTCAGGCTCCATGCTTTCTAGCCAATTTTAATTTGCAAAAATCTAAAAGCAATGCCAATTGCTATCTAATGTTCTCCTGATTATTTTCTTCTCTTTCTGTTCGTAATTCTTCCACACCCAGTAACCCCATGTGTCTTAGTGGTTTTACTGCCTTGCATGGGGTGATACCGATTAAAGAAAAATATATATAAATTATCTTTACAGAATTACAAAAAATATGTGAACTATAATGATATCATTATTATTATTATTATTATTTACCATATTATAAAGATGTGGTTGGGTTATGGTTTTATTTACATTCTAAAAATAATAATTTTTAAAACAATTCAAATTACTGAGGGAATATACAGTAATAACGATGTCGTGATAAAAAACATCTTTTGATATACGGCCATCAGTTAAAACAAACTTTTCCTCTTTTTTGGTTATTCCGAAGTTAAGTCAACCTTGAGAGAAAAAAAAGGAAAGAAAAGAGAGAAAAAAGGAAAGAAAAGAGAGAAAAAAGGAAAGAAAAGAGAGAAAAAGGGAAAGAAAAGAGAGAAAGACAAGGAAAGATAAGAGAAAGACAAGAAATACAAAAAAAAAAAAAAAAAAAAAAAAAAACACAAAACATATTTTACACTTTAGAAGTCATTAGCTCTATGTTAGCTACAAACTAACATTTTCACTGCTTCTCTGGACATTTGAATCCAGGCATAATGCTATCTATGTTACTTATGCTTTATTTTATTGAATCTTCAGTATCAGTCGCACTACCAGATGTGGTCATAGGGTCACTGCGTTTAGGAGAACCTGACTAGTTCCTTCTACATATCTCAGTTGAAAACTGAAGATGTATTCACTCATGTTTAGAGTGCAATGGTTAACTAGGCCTGGTTTTATGTTTACAAGATTATGAAATACGCGAACAAACTTACGAAATAATTATTATTAACCATATTGCATAAAGCCAGTGGTGCTGTGGTTTTATTAACATTATAACCTTTTTCTACATTTTTTTTTAAGCATTTCACCCCAAGCAAGGCGGGAAGCCACTAGGACGCAAGGGGTTACAGAAAATTTAGAGCAAGGTCAGATAGGAGTGATAAAAGAAAGGATGAGGGTAGTGGATAGATGAAGGCAACTGGAGATGTCGATTGACATTACACTTGAATAGCTGGAGATTATAGCTCACAGGGAAACAGTAATAGGGAAGGGAGTTCCACAGGCGAGAGGTGCGAGACATGAAGCTATTAGAGTAGAAGAGACGGCTACATTTATGAGTTTCGACAGTGAAGGGGTGAGAGCGGGATGCCAGCCTCGTATGGCGCTTGAACTCATGACGTCTGGGAACCAGCGAATGCAGCTCCTCGGAGCAATTTCCATGGAAGTATTTGTAGAACAGACAGAGGGAGGCGACGGCGCGTCTGTGAGAAAGTGACTGTAGACGAGACGCCAGGGCAGGGCCAATTACATTGCATATCCGCCTCTGGAGCCTATCAAGAACCCCGAGACAAACAGAAGGGGCACCGGACCATATATGGCAGCAATACTCCATGCAAGGGCGAATTGTTGTTTTGTAGATCTGGAGGATCGACTCCGGGAAGAAAAACTTCCTGGCGCAACTCAGGGAGCCAACTTTCCTTGCAGTGGACGAGGCAAATGACTCAATGTATTTATTCCATCTCAGGTCAGCAGTCAACGGGAGACCGAGAAGCCGCAGAGAGTTGCTCTCGAGAAGTTGAGCGTCTAATGGAGGGAAGGGAAGGACCTCTGTGATGATTAATAGAGAGCAGTTTTGTCTTGGAAGCGTTGAAGTTGACCAGCCAATGCATGCCCCAGTTCACAATCGATTGGAGGTCCTTTTCGAGACGCACGGCCAGGCGAGTTTTGTCAGCGAGACTAGATTTGTTTTTGAGACAGGAATAAATTGTGGTGTCATCCACGTATATGCCAACTTGAGAAGTAATTGCGTCAGGGAGGTCATTTATGTAGATAAGGAATAGAGTGGGGCCTAGGATGGAGCCTTGAGGAACACCTTCGTTCGTGGGATAGGAACTGGAGGAGAATCCATTGAGAACGACCTTCAATTTACGGTTTGACAGGAATGATCGTATTAGGTTATATAATCGACCCGTAGTGCCATAACCCTGGAGCTTGCGAAGAAGGCCGGCATGCCAAACCCTATCAAATGCTTTGGAGATGTCTAGTGCCACGGCTCGGGCTTCCCCGTTATTTTGAAGAGCTCGGTAGACTGTTTCAGTGATGGCCGTAAGCACATCGGCTGTAGATCGGACAAAGCGGAAACCATATTGCTTGTCTGAGAGCAGATTATGGGATGTGAGGTGGTTAACCACCCCGGTATTGATTAGGGCTTCGAAGATTTTGCCGAAGAGGGGAAGGAGACTGATAGGGCGGTAGTTGGAAGGGTCAGAGGGGTCGCCGGAAATCTTGAAGACAGGAACGATGGAAGAGGACTTCCAGCAGTCAGGAAAACAAGATTCTTTTAGGCAGTAGTTATATAGTTTAGAAAGGGCGGGCGCCAGTTCGGGCGCGCATTTCTTCAAGACAATGGTTGGTATCCCTTCTCCACCACTAGCCTTGTTGGGGTCTAAATTGGAGATAACGCCCAGTACCAAAGATGGGGTTATGTTTAACCCGCTTAATAAGACCTCAGTTCTAAGAGGGAAGTCAGGTATGGGTACACGGGAAGAGTCGAGCGTCGAGTTGAATGAAAATTCAACAAAATTTCCGAGCAAAGCATTCAGCCTTGTCGGTAGAGGAGGTCAGGACTTCAAACTGGTTGAATAAAGGAGGTATAGAGGGTTTGCAATTGTTCAATACGCTCTTGCAGAGACGCCAATAATCTTTGGAGCCAAATTTGCGAGATGCAATACGTTCCTTCATCCGAGCCGCAAATAGTGACTTAGCATCGTTGAGGACACGCTTACACTCGTTACAGGCAGAGGCAAAGAGACGTCTATTGCAGTCAGACATGTCGCTACGGAATAGGTGGAAGTAGTGGTTCCTATGGGCGATGGCGGCTGAGCAAACAGCGGAGAACCAGGGGGAGGAGCGCGACTTGACCCTATTTCCTTGATGGGATGAAAGCGTCGATTCCAGCTTTAACCCAAGAAGAGACTTCAGAAGCACAATCTTAGACGGGGAGCTTAATGACTCCATCCCAGGGGACATCGCGGAGGAAATCACGGAACGCGTCCCAGTCAGCTCGTTGATAGTAGAACGAGGTTCTAGTGGCAGGAGGTTCTTTATAGGGGGTGGAGTTGAAGGAGATGTTAAGTGATACTACTGCATGGTCAGAGTTACCAAGAGGGCAGAGTTGCGAGGCGCTACAGGATTCGGGATGGAGGTAAAGCACAGGTCGAGAAGAGAAGCTTTACCTTCCCGGTTGAAGGCAAAACGAGTGGGGAAGTTAACTGTGTGAGGGAATGGGAAATTGAAAAATTGAGCGTTTGAATGCCAGCGTGGTCAGTAGTAGCATTCTTAAGCCACAAGGTGTGATGGGCGTTAAAGTCGCCAAACACAAAAATGTGAGCAAACGGGTGGAGGGAGAGAGCTTTGTCAATGCTGTCAGAAATGCAATCGAGTATCTCACAGTCTTGAGAGGATGGAGAGCGGTAAAGAAGAGGTAGCTTACCGCATTAAGGAGAGAGAGTCGGAGACACATGTATGACTGGTCTGGCGATTCGAGAGAGGAGTCTCTGGCCAGAGGAAGATGTTCCTTGACGTAGACACCAAGACCGTGCATGTGGGTTAGAGAGTCTTTTCTGAGGAGAGGAAGATAGCTGGGGATCGAGAGATCGGAAGAGGGGATAGACGAGACAAGGTTCGTCTCACAGAGAGCCAGTATATCCGTGCCGTTAACAGTGAGGAAGGATTCCAGACTGCAGAAGTTTGTCCTAATGCCCCGGATGTTTGAGAACGAAATGTTGAGGGGTTTAGGTGGTTTTTGAGAGGCTGGTTTAGAGTTAATCTTTCGGTTTTTGTAACTCATGTTGAATTTTGTTTGTAAGATGAGAAGGCGCCCGAAGTAAAAGAAACAGACAGTTTCAACCGTGACGCGGGCAGAGAGGAGTTGGTAAAATCTGCATCATTATGTGGCCTCAGGGCTGCCCACCGGAGGTGACTGCAGGGATACCTAACCCTGCGCGACATGGCACTACAAACACCCCGGTATTATACAACTGTTGATCAGAGCGGCCGCTCAAGACGCTACGCAAGAGTTAGGGCTCCTAACTACCAGTCGGAAACAGCAACCAGAGAACTGTCAGCCGTGTACCCTCAAAATGAAGAGGTGATGCCACAGACTGCACACATCACGGGAGAAACAGAGCTGCACTAATACAGAGGCCGGAAAGAGAAAGAGTACCGGGAACCCCTTCCTAGACGAGAAACAAGGGGTAAGCCTCTACTCATGTCCAATAAAAGGGGGAGGAGTGTTGACCGGGCGGTAGAAGAGACTACCTACTCCTATTACAGATAACACGAAAAAGGACGACACAAACAGAGGGAAGGATTGGGGGGGGGGAGATAACAGGTAACGAGTCCTGGACCTCACTTCGCTAAACCCTATCACATTAAGTTTAACTAAGTCCCACTGTCTATTCTAAAAAGAAATTGAAAATAAGGATACCCGGATTTATTACTGACGAGACACATTCTCGCATCTAGCCAAAGACATTCAATTTTCCATGTTTTTTTTGTTTTTTTTTTCTTCTTTCGAACCGGGATTTCTTACTAAACTATAAAATAAGGGAGAATCATTGTCTTTGAGTGGGGGGTAGAGAAAAAATAGATAAATTTAAAAACGAAGAAAAAAAAAAAAAAAAACTAAGAAAAATGCAAATGGTTTACTGCTAGAGCGAAACAATACTCACACGGGCCAGCAAGTGGCTGACTGTTTTCTTCCTCATGATGGTAACAGAATGTTCGGCTTACCTTATATCCGACAGTCGAACTGGTGGGGGGGTGTTAACGGTCACTCCTCCGCCCTCACCAAGTACTGGGCTGGGGAGATATGCTTTCAATAAGGTTAGAACAGGAGAAATATGCGGCTAGAACAATTCCAAGTTCAGACAATATATCAAGCAAAAAGATACTGTCACAACTGGTCCTAGATTAAACTTAGTGTATATATCTTGCTTACTACTATAGACTGTCTTTTTTTTTACAATTGATAGTCCTTCGTCTTGCTCTTCTTTATTACCATCTGTAGGAGTTCCGACAGTTTCCATTTTGTGTCTGCTATCAATACCGTGGTCTTTTCTATCTTGTGTTATGATTGTGTCTTCCAATAGCGGCATTCTGCAGAAGAGGCTGCCATAGATCAACGTAAAATTGATTTTCTCGGTTGAGTGATATATATATATAACGCTAGAATTTTTACAACACGCCAACGCGTGTTGAAATCCTCACAGTATTTAGTAATTTTGAAGTTATCGCTAACATTTTTTCTCGAGATTTACAAACTACGTTTCGTTCAATTTCACAAACCATTCGATGAAATCCGAATATGTCGATTTGTTTGGAAAAATACTTTGACAAAAACCCTACTTCGTGGTTTAATAATTTCTTGAATTTTATTTTATTTTATAGGACTTCATGGTAAACAATGTTTTTTAATAATTTTTAACAGCGAAGAAAATTTTAGTCTTTCTTACTCTTGAGCATGCAACATGCAACTAAACATGCAGCACAGGAATATTTTCGCATGGCCAGTTGTTTCTCGAACTAAATTTCAACTTCTTGAAGCATCTTGTGATTTGTTTATAGTTCTTGCAAACGCAGTGCGAACTGGTAACTGGATTCTCGTATATATAAAAAACTTAAAATAGATACCCCCCCCCCCAAAAAAAAACAAATATTGCGTTTTTATTAAATAAGTATTTAAGTAAGTATTTGATATTTTAATCATTGTTTTTAAAATAGTGGGAGTATTTTGTATGTTAAATAATGGAATTTTTATTTTTTCAAAAAAAAAAAAAAAAAAAAAAAAAATGAATGAAAATTTAGTGTACTAAGCTCCGTACCCTAGTAAAACCAACTGTACTTTGTACCCCCTTATCTGTTTGCACTTCTTCCCAAAAAATTGGTTTTGATCGCTCAGTGTATGGCTATTTTAGAGGGTGTGACGGGTGGATGTACGAACGAAAGTCACAGAATTTTATATATAGATTAAGACCATAGTATAAAATATATATTACCTATTCTGTAAAGTAGTGATGCCTGAAATTATTTTAATTCCGTTTTTAGTTACAATCGCTTTTGACCGTGGTATACGCACACAGTTTTTTTTTAGTTTCATCTACTTTTAATAAATGAAAATCTTGCGACATAGCCTAGTGGTTAGAACGTTTGCTTTCTGACCAGGAGACCTGAGACTCACCATAGTCGACCGGCCATTGTAGATGGATCCCAGCGTCTGACACCCTTGGAAAGTGTTTGAAGAAAAAAAAAAAAAAAAAAAAAATCATACCACCGGTTGACCCACGCCTTTTAAGTGAAACTCGACAGAAGAAACTGTCCGAAGGCCGTCTGTTGTTATTCAAGCACGAAGTCCCAAATCGTTGTGACCGAAGGTTTCGGCGTTGTAACCTTGTTCATACTGCTGATCACGCCAGATGATACGGTCTCTTCCAGGAACTATAAGGCCCACGCAGAATATGTGGCGAACGCGTCGGTACAGACGCAAAAGAGGCCCCAGATCGTGTAACACCAGTTACATCCGGGTTTTTCTCATTAGTAGCAGGACAGATTGCCTCCCGTCTATTTTCGCTCTCTGACGAATATCCCCGTAGTTACTGAGGGTAGACTTGGTTAGATTTTACCCCACTCTCAACACACTCTTGCTGTATATTACAACAGGATAGTTGCAGTGCAAAACCTATGTTGGCTCTGATCCTGTTGAAACACAAATGTGCTTGAGCAGGTGTCTGCAACAGTTACTAGCGAGACGCCCTAGCAGGCTGATGTATTCGGAAACGAATTCATTAATCTTACTATGGCAAGGTAACTAGAGAGACTAGAACTTGTGGGAAGAGTGACGCACCGAGAGGCTGCAGCTTACTGCAAGAGAGAAAAGAGAGAGAAAAGAGAGAGAGAGAGAAAAGAGAGAGAGAGAGAAAAGAGAGAGAGAGAGAAAAAAGAGAGAGAGAGAAAAGAGAGAGAGAGAGAAAAAAGAGAGAGAGAGAAAAAAGAGAGAGAGAGAAAAAAGAGAGAGAGAGAAAAAAGAGAGAGAGAGAAAGAAAAAAAAGAGAGAGAGAAAAAAGAGAGAGAGAAAAAAAGAGAAAAAAAGAGAAAAAAGAGAGAGAAAACACAGTGTGTGTGTGTGAGAGAGAGAAAACACAGTGTGTGTGTGAGAGAGAGAGAGAAAACACAGTGTGTGTGTGAGAGAGAGAGAGAAAACACAGTGTGTGTGTGAGAGAGAGAGAGAAAACACAGTGTGTGTGTGTGTGAGAGAGAGAAAACACAGTGTGTGTGTGAGAGAGAGAAAACACAGTGTGTGTGTGTGAGAGAGAAAACACAGTGTGTGTGTGTGAGAGAGAGAAAACACAGTGTGTGTGTGTGTGTGTGAGAGAGAGAAAACACAGTGTGTGTGTGTGAGAGAGAGAAAACACAGTGTGTGTGTGTGTGTGTGAGAGAGAGAAAACACAGTGTGTGTGTGTGTGTGAGAGAGAGAAAACACAGTGTGTGTGTGAGGGAGAGAGAAAACACAGTGTGTGTGTGAGGGAGAGAGAAAACACAGTGTGTGTGTGAGGGAGAGAGAAAACACAGTGTGTGTGTGAGGGAGAGAGAAAACACAGTGTGTGTGTGAGAGAGAGAGAAAACACAGTGTGTGTGAGAGAGAAAACAGTGTGAGAGAGAGAGAGAGAAAAGAGAGTGAGAATAATTTCTTTATACAAGTTTTTTAGGGGGTGAAGGTGGGGAGGTATTATGCCAAGAAAAATGACAAAAGTATGGTCAGCTAAATTGAACTGGCTCCTTTTAAGTTTCTGCATAAAATGAGTAGGATTTTTGTACTATTTATATTATATTATAGAATAGGGTACAGATTTAAAATTAATTACACCCCTTTACACCACAACAATGAATAGCGTGATATAAAGTTATTTCCAATTTATACCTTTTGGACAGCTATATTTTTACCCACTCCACTGGAAAGTTTTTAATTCCCAACTATTAAAATATATGTATTAGGAGAGAGGAAAGAGAAATGAGAAAATAGAAAGTAGTCGGTTTTGCACAAGCCTTCACCCTTATAATCAAATGATATCTGCGGGTAATCTGGCTGTTGATTTTTAAATCTTAGCTATTTGACCATCATGCGTCGAAAACAAAAGAGTCTAGGATAAATTAAATTTTCAGAAAATGGGGGGATCCAGGTTGCTATTTAAATTCGATGTAGATTGAACCTTCTACACAAGCCGAAATAAATATGCACATGTGACTTCTTAAAATTACTTTAAAAAAATTTAATTCGTCATCTGAAGTACTATATATATATATATATATATATATATATATATATATATATAAACTATCAATTAAGCATTTGAGATTATAAATTGAAACACGTCGTATGAACATATATTATGATTTGCGTAGGGTAATCAATTTCCACTGAATTTACATAGCAAAATAGACCCGCCTATTAACTTTTATAAAAGTTAAATTTTACTTGTTATAAGTTTGTGAGCTGAAAATAGTTGCTTGACTTTGTTTAGTGGCATATCAACCTCTATGGGTTATTTTAGGCACCTCCATGAAATCGTTAAAAACAAGCATAGCATGATGAAAAAGACGCCAAACTTGAAAACAAAATTTTATCATCTAAATGCTCATGTTATTATTAAAAAAGATCAAAGTTTTTTTTAAGTTATTTTAAAAAAATTTTCGTTTTAGAACATTCTAAATTTTGATTAAAACAACCTTGTTTCTCTTTGTATCACCGGAACTAGTAAAATAGCATATACAATTTTTAGCTTTTTTTTTTTTTTTTTTTTTTTTTGTATGACATACATTAATTTGGAAAATCTTGTAAAAATAAAAATAATTGTCGAATGTTAATGAAACTTTCAGAAAATATTCACAGATGATCAAAAAACGACATTATTACGTCATTATTTTTGCACCAACCTAATAAGTTAAGATTCGTTCAAAATATTTTAAATAAACATTATAAATTCTGATTTTCTTAAAATAAGTTTTGAAAAAATGATAATTGATATTTAAAAGAATTTCAAAGTGAGGTTTTCAGTTTTTTTATAAAATGGAAAAAAAATGGTTGCTATCTGTCAATTTTGCTGACTCAAAAAAAAAAAAAAAAAAAAAAAAGATTTTTTAGACGAAAATTTCCGACGTGCTAGAAACGATTAAAAAATGTAAAAAAAAAATGTCACTATTTGCCAATAACTGGGACCCTAACAGGTGCTACACCACCATCGGATCTGGTTGAACCTGAGAACAGCTATTAAAAAGTAGTTTCACGCAAAACCTCAAAACCTCCAATATCCCGATCAGAGGCCTTGCTGCCGGATGTAGTTTATCGTCATACTTAGGACTAGGGATCTGAAGGAAAATTATTTCTAGCCGCAGTGCTTATTCTACAACTTCATCGAAAATAATAATAATAGATCTATTAACTTAAAATTATTTTCAATTCATTTTCAATAAAGTCTTTATGAGTAACTGAAGAGAAAAAATAAAAAAATAAAATAAGAATTACTAAAGTTCTCAAGAAAATAAAATTTTGGCCTTAAATGACCCCCAAGGAGTTGATATGCTGTTAAACAAACCAAACCTCATTATGTGCCCTAGAAATTTCAACTCGTGATCAAACAGAGATGGTCCAAAGTACGTCAGATCTAATGACGGTTTTTTTCTAGGGGACGCAGGATATGGAAGCATATTTTTCTGACAACATTTCTCGAAATATTTGACCTCAAGCAAGGCGGGAGTGCCACTTTACACACAAGGGGATTACAGAGAGTTAAAGACGGGTGTTTGAGGAAAGGATAAAGAGAAGGACGGGAATCAAGATCAAGGCATCATAAGATGTCGACTGACCTTACATTTAAAGTTTTGAAGATTATAGTTATCAGGAAAGCAAGTAAGACGAAGGGAGCTCCACTGTCGGGAAGTGCGAGATTAGAAACTGTTGAAATAGAAGAGACAGTTACATTTAACATTTTTGACAGTAAAACGCTTAAATTCATGCTGTTAGTCACCAATGAAAATAGCTGGCCAGAGCAGTTGCCATGAAAATATTTGTAGAAAAGATAGAGGGAGGCCACATTATGTCTGTGAGAAAGTGACTAAAGACAAAATGCCAGGTCAGGACCGATCACATTGCATATCCGTCTTTGTTTTTGTCGATAACAGTATTCAATACAAGAACGAATGGTAGATTTGTAGAATTAAAGGACGAGAAAAACCTTCTGGCGCGACACAGAGAACCAACTTTCCTTGCAGTAGATGTAGCTATTGATTCAATGTAGTTGTTCCACCTCAAGTCAGTGAAAAACGTGAGACTAAGAAGGCTCAGAGAGACGCTCTCGTGAAGTTGAGCATCAGCCATACTGATAGGAGGCAGAGAGGTTTCTCTGTGGTGAGTAAATGAGAGCAGTTTCGTTTTGGAGGCATTAAAGTTTACTAGCCATTTCCTCCCCCAATCAACCACAGATTGGGGGTCTTTTCGAGACTAACGGTCAAGTTAACTTTGTCAGCAATGCCGGATTTACTTTTGGGACAGGAGTAAATGGTAATGTCATTTGCATATATGCATACTTGAGAATGGTGACATCAGGAAGATCGTAGATGAAGATCAGAAACAATGTAGGGCTCAGGATAGAGCCTTGGGGAGCACCAGCGTTCGTATGAAAGGAACTGAAGGAGAACCCGTTTAGGACGACCTTCATGTCACGGTTTGGCAGGAATGATTGGATTAAATCAATTAATCCTCCTGTAATACCGTATCCCTGAAGATTACGTAGAAGGCCGGCATGCAAAACCCTATCAAACGCCTTGGAGATATCTAAAGCTACAGCTGGAGCTTCGCAGTTATTATCAAGAGCTTAGTATACAAATTCAGATATGGCCGTAAGCATGTCAGCAGTAGACGGGGCAAAGCGGAAACCATATTGTTTGTCAGGGAGTAGATCATGAGAGGTAAGTTGCTTAACCACTTCGGCATTGATTAAAGCCTCGTAGACTTTGTCGAAGGTTGGTAGGAGACTGATAGGATGGTAGTTAGATGGGTCAGAAGGATGACCAGAGTTCTTAAAAACAGGGACAACAGGTTAAGAACCTCCAACAGGCTGGAAAGCAAGAGTCGGCGAAACAGTAGTCATATAGTTTGGAAAGAACTGGAACCAACTCGGGAGCACATTTCTTTAGGACTATCCCGTCACCACCATTTGCTTTATGAGAGTCTAATTTAGAGATGATGTCCAATACCAATACCATTGACGTGATTATGCTCATCCCACTCAATAGAGCCTCGGTTCTGGGGGGAAAATCAGGTGTGGGTACTCCGGACGAATCTAGTGTTGAGTTGGATGAGGATTTCCGAGCAAAGCATTCAGCCTTATCAGCTGTGGAAGTCAGGACTTCAAATTGATTGAATAGAGGAGGGATTGTGGATTTGCTGTTGTTCGGCACACTCTTGCAGAGCCGCCAATAATCTTTAGAATCAAACATGCGAGATGCAATACGTTGTTTCATTCTATCAGAAAATAGTAACTTTGCTTCGTTGAAGACACGATTGCATTCATTACGAGCAGAGACAAAGAGACGTCTGTTGCAATTGGACATGTCACTCCCACACAGATGGAAGAAATGATTCAGCTGAGCACGCAGCTGAGAACCAAGGATATGAGCGCGATTTAATTTTGTATTTTCTTGCTGAGACGGAAGCCTCGAGACCAGCTTTTACCCACGAGGAGACCTCAGACACACATTTTCGAACGGGGTGATTAAAAACCACATTCCAAGAGACGTCGCGGAGGAAATCATGGAACGAGTCCCAGTCTGCGCGTTGATAACAGAAAGATATTTTGTTAGGAGGTCCTTGGCTGGAGTGAGAGTGGAAAGAGATATCAGCAGAGACACTACGGCTTGATCAAAGTTGACAAGAAGGCAGAGCTGCGTAGCGCGACAAGAGTCAGGGATAGAGGTAAAACAGAGATCGAAATGGGAAGCTTTACCGTAAGGGTTACTGGGGAAACGTGTATTGAAAAGTTAAGGGTTTGGATGCCAGCGTGGTCAGTTACAGAGTGTTTAAGTCACATGGTATAGTGGGCGTTAAAGTCACCGAACACGAATATATGAGCAAATGGATGGAGAGAGATGGTCTTGTCTATATTATCGGAAATGCTATCGGGTACACCACAGTCTTGAGAGGAAAGGGAACGATAGAGAAAGAAGAGATAGCTTACTGAATTGAGGAGAGATACACGGAGACATATACGAATGATCTGGTGATTCAAGAGAGAGTTCCCTAGCTAGCGGGAGATGACCTCGGACATAAACTCCCAGGCCATGCAAGTGGATTTTAGAGTCCCTTTCTAAAGAGTGGAAGGTAGCCGGGAATCGAGAAATCAGAGGAGAGAATTGAAGAGTTAAGGTTAGTCTTGCAGAGCCAGTATATCCGGAGACTTTTTGAAGAGGAACGATTCCACACTGTAGAAGTTGGTACGAATACGACGGATTTTGGAGAAGGAAATGTTAAAGGGTTTAGGTGATTTTTTTAGCTGGTTTAGATTTATATTTTTGGTTCTTTAGGGCTATGTTGGTAAGGAAAAGGCCTAATACAATAGCAGACGGTACTCGTATGTGACATGGGCAGAAATGAATTGGTGCAGATTGCAACATATATAAGTGAACATAGAAGTCAACACTTAGAGGTGACAGTGTTTCATGCTAGATGCAATCGTCAGGCCACGAGTGCCTGACGATTGCATCTAGCATGAAACAGACTGTCGCCTCTTAGTGTTGACTTCTATGTTCACTTATATATTTACACACGCTCTATCTCTGATATTGAGCACTTTATCCCATAAATATAGCACATCTTAAGACTATATTTCTTCACACACACACACATATATATATATATATATATATATATATATATATATATATATATATATATATATATATAAACCAGTGCCCATCGGCCTTGATACTGAAATACAGAAGATGTGCCTCCTGACAGGAATCGAAACTATTCTCTTAAATCTGTACAATTACTTAACTAAATGGATGAGGCTCTTCCTATGATTACTCACTGAAGTCCTCATTGCAGAGAAAAAAAATTCGCGCTTCTGTATTATTAAAGTTGTTGGCGTTATCAGCTTATGGAAATAAAACCGACTGGCATAAAACAACGGAAAGGCCTAGTTCAGTATTTTACTTACACGAAGTCACCGCCACCCCGACAGAAAAAAAAATTTGGAAGAAATTAAATTTATATTCAAATTACTTAACAATACACAAGAAAAAATATTTTTATGATAAAATACACTAACTATTGATATTTTGCTGAAACCGAGAAAAAAAGACAAAATTTTTCCTTTTGGTTTCAGATTTGAAAATGCTATTGAGTTGAGCGTTATCATTTGCCTAAAATCATTACTGCTATAAACTTTCAAAATAAAATCAGAAAACTTTTTTTTTTTTCACGATACATTAGCTTTTAGGACTTATACAAGTTTTATATTTTTATTACTTAATGGATACCCGTAGTTAAGTAGACGCTGTGGTGTACCCACTCACAGCATAACAGCAGAAATTAACATCGTGTTCACGGAGATAAAAGAATACTTGACAGAAAATAAAACGTACACTAATAACAAGAAAAGCAGGGTAAATGGTATTGTTAATTTCTTACAATTTATATTTTTGTGTTTACTGGTGTGTATGGTTTTAGGTTACAAATGTTTTATAGTACTTGTGATAAAAAGGAGAAGTTACTCCGTAGTATTACAAGTCATATCACAGAGAGAAGTCGGACACGTGTTGCCCGTACCAAGGTTCGTTGCGAAGGGTCTGAAGTCTTTTCTCGGGATGTTCATATTTCAGGCAGGAACAGTTTTTGTTGCATGCTAGGAGTATTTTATTTTTAATTTTATACAGCGTTTATATGTTATTGTTTTATTTATATTTTTCATTATTATTTATAATAATAATAATAATCCCACAACGCTCCGTTTTATAATAAATAGTTTAGCGGCTTGCACACTCGAGAAAACTTATTTAAGAAAAATTATTAGAGCAAAGTTATTTTCTTAAGTTTCCTCGGGTGGTTAAATCGGTAGGCGAAATAAATATTGTTTAAAATAAAACGAAACCTCTACTCAAATACAGGTATGAAAATAAAAGCCATTAATTATTTATAAGTCTTAAATGCGAAAACATTCTATAGGTTTAATTCTAGAATAAGTATCTGCGTAAAAGATGTATATTTAAGATAATAAAAAAAATGTTTAAAATAGGATAATAGATCTTAAAGATGTCCATTTTTATAAGAACAAGATAAAAAGAAGTATAAAAACAGAAAGCGACCCACCCCAAATTTTAATTTTTTGACGCCCTGCTTAACCAGAAATATAAATGATAGAGAAATAATCAAGATAGAAACATTTCAGTGTCGTTTGTATTTGAATTTTGTATTTAATAAAAAGAAAAGACGTTTTTTATTCTTGCTTTTTGACTGTGTAGTATCTGATAGATTTTCATTCAGATATTCACTTAAAAAAATACCTTCTCGCCTCAAGCTTTACGTGCACACATCTCCAAACCCTGTTGCCCACCGACAGTGAATAGGTTTGTTCCCTACAACGGCTGTTGCAACCAATGCAGTCTATACTGACTGCTAGCAAAACATACTTACTGCACCAGTCAATGTAATTATCAATATTGTAAAAACGTGCTCCAATCTTCAAAATGGTCAGGTCTTCAAAAACCTGTTGATTGGGAACGCGTTGAACACCAGCCATAATATTTGGTTTGAAATGAACAGTAAAGTACATGAAGTGACGAATGTAAGCAATGTAAAAAGGATAGACATTAGGAAAAAAAAAATTCTAGAGAAAAAAATAATATCGTGGCGAAACATTACAAGGGGTGGGTGTGAAAGTGTAATGGCGTCAAAATAACGATAGCGAGAACAGGAGCGATTAACGAATATAAAGTTTTACAAATATTTTAACCTAAAATATGTTCGAAATTTTATCTATGGTGTGCAGTGAAAAGGTAAGAACATGCTCCCATCGAGAAAAAAAAAATACAAAAGTATTGCATATTTTTCGCAAGACTTTTGGAAGGACGATTAACGATGTTTTAGTCACAAAACAGTTTAATATTTTGCAACTCAGATTGAAGCATCAGTCAATTGGTTAAGAAATGATCGATATTTCTCATGACTAAATTTCAAAATCAAATTTAATATGTACAGGGTGAAAGGTCAACGAACGAACAATAAAAAACATTTTCACACAATAACCGTCCACACATTTTCAAACAACTATACATAAAAAGATGCGTGAATAAAACAGGCATGTGTTATAAGGAGAAAATAATGTTAAAAAAAAAAAAAAAAGAAAAAAAGATAGCTGTGGGGAGACATATAGAGAGAGTATTATTTTACTAATACACCCGTATCATCCAAAATTATTATTTCATGCTCTAAATAATCAGTTGGTCGATGACAGTGAAATAAGGGTGGATTCCTCATGCGGATTCGATCTAAGGAAGACGGGTGTAATAATAAAAGTTTACCGAGCTAGGATTACAACAGGTTCTGAAAGGAGCACAGTGTGGAGACAGATGTTTATTATAATAACGTTAAAATTAGTGGCACTATTTAAGTATACTGGTTTATTAGTATATAGGTACCTCCAGGAGATCGCTGCTAAAAAAAAAAAAAATGAGCATAGCATGAAGAAAAAGACGCCAAACTTGACGAAAACGAAATTTTATCGTCTAAATGCTTATGTTATTATTAAGAGAAAAGATCAAAGTTTATTTTAATTATTTTTTAAAATTTTTTCTTCTTTTTAGAAAATTCTAAATTTTGATTAAGAAAAAAAACTTGTTTCTCTTTGTATCACCGGAACTATTAAAATAACACATACAATTTTTAGATCGTTTTTTTTTTGTATGACACACATTAATTTGGAAAATCTTGCAAAAATAGAAATAATTGTCGGATATTAATGAAACTTTCAGAAACTATTCACAGATGATCGAAATTACAGATATTTTTTTTTTTTTTTTTTTATTAAAGTCATCGTAGAAATATTTTTTTTAACATTTATTTCGCCCCTCCCCCCGCCATAACTAATTTTATGAAAATTTAGAAATTCGATCGCGTCAGGTTTAGTGATTACAGTAGTTAAAAGCACAAGGCTTTGAGGAATGAAAATCGTGTTTTTTTTTTTTTGTTTTTAATTGGACCCCCCCTCACTACCTGAAAATCAGCTCTGAATTGTAACATACAAAACTCAATAAAACAAAGATATTATTTAATTTCAAATGCTTTTATTTGCTTTTAGCGATCTCGTAGAGGCACTTAAGTATAAACAACAAATAAAAAAAAAATAGGAAACGTTTCTCAGGGATTAATTTTTGTAGACTAGGGTATTTATTTTATTATAACACCTTTTTCACACGGACTATTATTTTACGCTCTTTGAGTAGTCAACTGGCAAAAATCGATGATGTAAGGGCGAGACTGATCAAGCACATTAGGTCAATAAGTAAAATGGGTATAATAGTAAAGAGTTATCTATATCAGACCTTCAAGCCAAGACATTTCTCAGAATGGAAAAATAGATTTTTTTATCTTTTTGAAATGGGGGGTACTGTTTATGATATCAATGAAGTATAAAATCGATCTCTGACTTTTAAAGAGTTACCTGAATCTATTTGCTCCTTATACGAAAAGAGACTTTTTGTAAAAAAATCCTTTAAATAAAAAATAAACTTATATGGACATTTTTAATTAAAGATCAAAACTTTACATAAATTAGAAAATACATATCCGTTTATTTTTCATTTAAGATAAATAATTATCCCTCGATATTTGCGAATGTTCTTCCTGAAAAAATATGCAGATATCAATGACGTAAAAACAGTTTCAATCTTGACATTTGTAAATAAATTAAGTCCAGATAGATCTGTTAAAAAAAAAAAAAAAAAAAAAATCAGGGATCGATTTGTGACTATATTATTGTTATGAATAGAACCCCCACTTTAAAAAATACAATATTTTTCGATTATGACAAATGTCGAGGCTTGACGAATGCTGATCTACAAGAATTATTCCCCGAAAAAGTGGTTTCCCCTAATTTTTAACGTATGTACCACTCGGCTTAACCAGTAACAATTGTGTTTTCCGAACATATATAAATTTTGGGTATGAAATTATGTACTTACATCTTTTCGGTGTGCATCTACGACCCGCTTTCTTTCAATGCATATAAATCTGGGTTGTTTCATTGAAAGTGTCGGAAAGACTAATGTCAAATACTTGTTAACCAATTAAGGAATTAAATTTTCCTTGTTTTGTGACTATGGCGCTTCTCGCCGATCCTTTCAAAAGAACTTTTTGGTCACCAGGAGAAATAAAAAAGATTACAGGACAGTCGTTTTTGAAAATACGATTTCATTTACGTCTCCATTTTTCGTTTCTGATTTTTTTTTGCTGTCGCAGAAAAGTGAACCAGGAGTCAAGGGAATTGGTCTTTTGTTTCGTCTTACGAGATCAACCATTTCCAGATTAATTAATGCCAAATTCTGTCGTCTTGGTAAACAACAGAGACGAAGATGATTTAGGTTTAGTTTGCACGAGGGTCGAATAGGCAGACATGGGTACAATAAACAGGTGACCTCTTTGGTTTGGTTACAATTCTGCCCTGGAATACAAATAGCGTACTTTTGTCTCCAACTGACTGAACGAATTGATCGTTTGAGTAGAAATATTCAGCGTAAATCCTTTTTTTTCTTATCTCATAAATTTGAAATTACATTTCATGAGATGCTAACGACGAAATAATCGGTAGAATTTATATTTCCAACCATGAAATAATTCTTGCCCGAGATACAGTGTCTTTATCGCTCTTACAAATCAATTGAAGAGTTCTACATCGACATTAAAACAGATTAAAAAGAAAAAATTAAAGAAGTTAACCACTCATCTAAATAAATAAACGGCAAATTCTGTCTGTCTGTCCGTTCGTCCTAAACCCCTCTAACCTTGCCCGGAATTGAAAATTTGCCCTTCATCTTTTGCTTAAACATCCAGCATTGGGATTTGTGTCCGGGTTATGTGGAAACAGATAAAAATTCAAATTTTAAAATAACCGAAAAGAATTAGTCATTTAAATTTTTTTAAATTTATATTGAGTTTAAAGTGACATAAAAACGTTGTGAATTAAAAAAAAAAACGTTTTAAATTCAGTTTAAAATATCTCTTAAACCTTGTAAATTGAGAAAATCAATTTTATTTCTTTAAAATGCCAAGGAATCAGAGTTAAAGTAAGAGGTTTCATGACGTGGGGTTTTGAAGTTTCATTGTGATTTGAAGAACTTAATTTTCAACCTGAATTTGAATTTCGGTCCAAATCGGAGTTTCGGTCTTTTGGTCGGAATTAGGCTTGTAGCTCGAATCAGAGTTAAAGTGAGGTTTTGAAGTTCCATTGAGTGAATTGAGGAATTCAAAGTTATTTCTCCAAAATTGCCATTGCTGTTTTCGAAGCCGAATCAGAGCTATTGTCCTCATCTTTGTCGCCATATTTATTACAACGTTTTGGCCGTTGTACGCTCCGGCCTTCTTCAGGTGGTTGGAATGTCGAACTGAATCCTTTATTTCGCTCACTCGGGTAGACTGTTCTATTTCCACGTGCCATGTTTAATGGATGTCAGTTATCTCCAGTTAATTCCTCTCTCCAAGTTCTCCACTGCCATAACCGGGTATTGAACTCACATTCTTTGAGTCATGTCACTGGATCTAACTAACACCGAATCGTTGTAATAAATATGGCGACAAAGATGAGGACAATAGTCCGAATAATGTAAATTCGGTACATAATACCTCATCTCAGAAATATAGACAGATGCTGAATCAGAGGCTCCTTTAGTTTTAGGTCCTAATTGAACTAATTTAGTTAGCTTTTTAAGCCAGTTTTAAATAAAATATTCTAATACACGATTTTTTAAACACGCGGCTTGGAATTTTGAGATTTAGTATTAGTTCTTAAGTTTCTGAAATGTTTACTTACATTTGTTATACTTAGGTCTAATAAATAGAAAAGAAAGATATTTCAGTGTAAGCAAAAAAAAAAAATCAGACTTAAAAAGAATCATTTCACGATAATACAACTAAGATACAAGGAGCTACTGGGAGTGAAAGGGAACGAAAACACTTCAGAAGAATTCGGAAATCCAATCTTAAAAAGGAAACAAGGGATAAAATTATATTCCTGTTCAAAAGACCAGGGAGGTGTATGAACCGGGCAATAGGATAAAGTATCTATTAGGTTGGTGCAAAAATAATGACGTAATAATGTCGTTTTTTGACGTATTTTTAACGTGAAAAAACGACATTATTACGTCATTATTTTTGCACCAACCTAATACTTCTATTTTTTTTTTTTTCATTTTTTAATCTTTTTTACAATGGGGTTTATCCTGTACAAGGCCCGGGGCCCACTCATGGTAGAGGATTATAGTAAGAGGCAGTTTATGCGGATTGTTGGTGAAGATAACGATTAACCCTATACTTGAATAGGTTAAGATTGTAGTGATAGAGGAAACATCCTCTTGGGGGTCGATTCCACAGGACAGTGCTTCGTAGTAAGAAGCTGTTCGAGTGGAACTTACTTCTCACCGGTGGAATACGGGGGAAATGTGGGTGCTTTGTTACTATGGAAGTGGCATGGCGGGTCCTGGCTGTGAAGGTTAGAACTGGCAAAACAAAGGAATACGGTTCGTCCGAATACTTTCTATGAAAATAGCGATAGAGCAGTGAGAGGCTTGCCACATCCCGTCTGTAAGAGAGAGGTTGGAAGGTGGAACTCATGGTCGAATTCTAAAATAAAGTATAAAATAATGTATTTAGTTTGCTAGATTTTATGTTTCTGTTCTCTATTTTTCTTTCTTGTCTGTTATACTGGTCACTTACACAATTTTTTTCATAGACAACTTAGAATTTTGACTCGTACATGTCGTGTTGCTTAATTTTTGCGTCAGAATTATTACGCAAGTGGCTTAATTCATTCTATCACACCAAGAAGTATCCGACTCCTCCTGCCATGCTTGATCTTTACAAGAGTCAGATTAATCTCAAAATAAAGATATGCTGCTATGTCTGTACCGGAGCTGCTCAATACACATTCTCCAGATTTGATAGATTTCAAAATCGTTTATGCGGTCTTATATGTGATGCTTCGGTTTCCACTTTATAACCTTTTCCAAAGACTTAATATTGGAAACCCGTCTCTACTCTATCACTGTTTTCCATGAAAAATGTTCAAATGAACTCCATTCTTTAATTTCACCAGTTCAGACCTTTACATTTAGGACATGCTAAATCATTTCCTCTGTTTTGTGTCAAGCTGTACGAGTACTTCCAAAAACGAAGACGATCTGTGCCTTGAAGCTGATCTTTCATCTTATCTAGATGTAACAACTCAATAAGGAAAAAAAATTCAGCTTGTAACATTCAATAACCCTCAAATAAAGATGGTATCGTTTCAGTTCATCGTCACCATTCAAACCTAGAGTTCTCTCCAGTAACAATGAATGATTCTACTCGCAATGAACCAGTCCTGGGTATAACGATAAATGACTTTCGCCAGCTAGACCTCTGATCGGGATATTGGAGGTCTTCAGAAGCGTACAACCACCTCTTAAGTCCTCTTGTTTCCAGGTCGACTGACTTGTTGTGGTAACACCTGTTGGGGTCCCAGCTATGGGAAAATAGTGAATCTCCAACAAAAACAAAACAATATGAAATTAAAATATACATTTTTATAGTAAAAATACCAGCAATATATGAAAAAAATTACCGACTTATATTTTTATAGTAAAATTGCCAACAATACCTATTTATAGTAAAATGACCCGGAATATATTTTATCGTAGAATTAGCAAAAATACATTTTATCTGTAGTTGAAGGTATACAATTGCAATCAAAATATATTTAGCTGAAGCCATAAAATTTTGTTCAAAATATTTTGATTTCTGCATTAAATATCCCGTACAGTGCTCGGACGAACTGCTTCATTGGTACGCTATTTCACTGTCAGGACCCGCCATGCCACTTACACTGTAACAAACCACGCATATTCCCTCCGTATTACATCAGTAGGAAGAAAATTCCATTCGAATAGATTCTTTCTGCAAACCAGGGCTCTGTGAAAACAACTCCCAAGAAAACGTTTCCCTGATCACTAGAATCTTAACCTATTCAAGTCTAGAGTTAATAGTTATCTTTCCTAGATATCAGCATAAACTGCCTCTTACTATAACACCGAGTGGCCCCGGGGGACTTGTACAGAGTAAACCTCATCTCTATGGAACAGATTACAGGGAGGATGCTTCCTCGATCATTCCAATTTTAACCTGTTCAAGTTTAGGTTTAACAGTTATCTTCTCCGCCTATTCTTTACTCTTACTCTGTCAGCATCTAACTCGATTGGCACCCGTGCTTCAAACAAACATTAAAAAAGAAGTAGATAGGTTAGCTTATTGCCCGGTTCGCACATATTCATGGAATTTGAACAGGAATATATATATATATATATATATATATATATATATATATATATATATATATATATATAAAGAAATATAGTCTTAAGGTGTGCTATATTTATGGAATAAAGCGTGTGTAAATATAAAAGTGAACATAGAAGTCAACACTTAGAGGCGACAGTCTGTTTCATGCTATATGCAATCGTCAGGCCACATATGCTGTTATTTTTCTCGGCTATTTGTATATATATACGGGTTAGTGGTGCATTGTGGGTATTCTATTATGGCGGTTATTTTACCAGAAGTTGTTTGTTTATTTATTTGGGTCAAATTATATTGCTTGTTTTTATTTTTTATTTTTTTGTTTCTTAAAAGAGAAAATATACAAGTAAAATAAATTGACCTAAATTCATCCAAGTAAATAAATAAACAAACCAATCCCAAATAAAGATAACCAATTAAAAACTGTTCCCGCCAAAATAATACTTAGAATGAACTACAACAATCAACCCCAAAATTGAACAAATAGCTTTAATTAAATTCTCAAACCAAAACAAAACTGTTAAATAAATGATATAAACAAATTTTTGCTACGTTAATAAATAAATAAAATTTTATGGAGGGGACGCGGGAATCGGGTCGACAGACGAGTCTGCACTAAACGTCCGTGTCATGGGGGGCTGGGAATGCCGCACCTGCCGAGTCACATCCGTGCCTCTAGGTTGGCTTTCCTACGCCGTGCATTGACTGGAGGAGATCCGATTCTGGAGGGGATTATTAGGGATGCGTTCCCTGGCCTTACCATCAGTCCCCCCATCTCGCGGGTTGAGCGCGGTCTTAAACTCCGGGATCAATCGGTTTTCCTTCGCGAGTGTCGGTCGGCCTTGAGGGCCTTTCCCCGGTCCAGTGACCTTTCTCGGCCTAGGAAGGTCTTCTATCGTGAATTAGTGGAGAGGCCCGCGAAGGATCCCCTCCGAGATACGATCGGCTTGTCGGAGGAGGAGTATCGCTCCTACTGGTCTTGGGCGCCAGCGGCGGATTACCTCAGTAACCCTGAGTTTTCGCTTAGCTGGCGATTGGTTCGGAATCGGCTGCC
>OZ010582.1:54040982-54103482 GCA_963932145.1 Acanthosepion lycidas | reverse complement strand
GATCAAAAACTTAACAGAAGAAATGGCTTTGTTCAGATCCTTCTGAGGTGCCAAGAGTGATGCGCACAAAACTTCCTTCAAGTTTTATGGTATTGGGTGTTGTTAGCAATGAAGAGCATGTTATGCCACCACACTTTTTCCACAAGGTTTTAGAATAAATGCGGCTGCTTATATTGAGGTTCTAGAAACAGTTGTCAAGCCCCAGATTGACAACATATGCAACGGCAGGTTTTACATATTCCAGTAAGACTCGGCTCCATCCCACAAGGCTCTACGAACACAAGAATGGATAGCTGACCATTTGTACGACCATATCACACCCAACATTTGGCCTCCTAACCCTCCAGATCTCAATCCACTAGACTATTATGGGTGGAGAGTTGTTGAGAAGGAGGTTAATAAACAGCCTCATAACACCAAAGACTCTCTTAAAGCTGCAATAGTTCGAGTAATGTCTGATATAAATAAGGACCAATTAATCAGAGCTTGCAGCCGATTTCAACATCGTGTAGAGGCAGTTATTGATGCTAGTGGTGGTTTTATTGAATAAAATTAAATAATAGTTAGATAAATTCCACGTTTAGTTGTTTGTAATCAAATATAATTATATTCATTTTGTTCAGCAAGTTTTTTACTAATCCATAAAATATGTCCTCAAATACCAGCCGCACCATGTATATTGCTGTGCTCAAATAAGGTGACGAACGCACACACAGATATATATAAAATATATAAATATCTTTATTCTTCGAGTTGCGGCGAATGGGTTGAGTGAGGGAGAATCACAGAGGTTAGGACTGCTCCCACAGGAATTGACAGAGACAAATCTTCGGTTGCCCTTTCGCCAGCCTCTCTGTCTAGATCAAAAATCGAACCGGCTAAATAACGTTTAGACATCTACGAAACTTCACGTGTCTACGCCTTCTTTCTACGTATGTCGCCTACGCAACTTCGTGTGACCACGCCTCTTCCGGCATGCGCCCACGCAAGCACACATTTTCTTCCGCTCAGGACATCTGTGCGCTCTGTTTATTCAAGGCTCAGGACACCTGTACGTCCTGTTTATTTTAGACAGTGGATGCATTTTGTGTTTATGTTATCGCCAATTCCGATTTCCACTCTCACACTGATGCAGAAGACAAAGGTCATTCCTCAACCGATACCCAACACGTAAGCCCTCAATATTCCTGTCCTTCGTAGCTCTTAATAAATTTTGTCCTTTTGTTATCTGTTAGGAGACCGTGCCCATAATAACATAGTGGGCTATTTCCATACGTAATAAATATTGCTCCTCAAGAGGAAGCAGGGAGTCCAGTCTGAAGTCGGGCGACCGGCTGAACTCTCTGCCTTCGGGCGGGGAGGAACCCAAACGAGGCTAGAGTCGAGTCAGAGGCAGTCCGAAACAGTCGCGTTCAGACAATTTCTGCTAAACCTTATTGTTCGTACTAACACTTTCTACTTCTCTGTATATATTCCTGTTTGTAATATATCTGTGTTATTCCATATCCGCATTCGAGTTCTTCTTTATTGGTTCTACCTTGGACTATCAACGTGATACAAGGAACCGGACCATAACATTATCTCTCCTAAATTTTCCTGCCATCCATTTACTCAAGCTCACTTAGTATGTTATGCATTATTTTTCTTTGCCTCTCTTGTTTTCAATGTTCTGTAAGTATCACATTTTCTAATCCCTCTTTCCTCATTATGTGCCCTATAAATTCCAACTACTGATTCTAAATATGTGTCCTTTTTGCTCACATGTTCGGTCCATTGAATTCTCACCATGCTTCAATAAAAACACACTTTTGTTGCTTCAAGTCTCTTCTTCATCTGTAAGATTATCCGGCATTCGCTGCCATATAGGAGGTTTGGTATTACATAACATTTCACTACTCCTTTCTTTGCTTCTAACGGAATTTTGCTCTTTCTTAATACGTTATTTAGCTTTTCGGAGGCATCTTTAGCTGTCTAAATGAGCCTTCAGATTTCAGTGTCGCACTTCCCCCCCCCCATCTGTTAAAAACACTTCCCAGATATTTGAATTGTTCTATTAGGTTGGTGCAAAAATAATGACGTAATAATGTCGTTTTTTGACGTAACGTCAAAAAACGACATTATTACGTCATTATTTTTGCACCAACCTAATACTTGTTCGATTTTGGTTTATCCAATTGGTAATTTGCATGTTAGACTCTTCCTTTTGCTAACAACCATACTGATCATAAAACTAGAAGCTGTATGATTATTTCCACATTATAAAAAGGGCATATGAATTATTTCTCTGTATATAATTTTTTAAAGAAAGTGTCTCAGATGGGGCGGAAACATAACATCAGAGATGGCGTTCCACAGGAGAATGCTGACAATATCTTGGACGGAACATGAGAGTGAAGAGGAAGATTTTAATGAAAATGAGAACAAAAAGAACACGTGTTTAGGATTAGAAGACAGTTGAAATTTCTGAGGGAAGAGGGCTTGGAGAATTTGACACGAACAGGATGTATTGAAGGTAAGCTGAAAAAAGCGAGTGGCCTGTCTAACGAGTTTGCGTAAACGGGTGACAGAATAAGGACCGGGGTGTCCAATAAGCAGACAGATATAGCTTAAAGCTACAAAAAATTGGAAATTGTGGAGAGCCATGATAACCATAGCCTTGAAAAAACATGACATACAAAAGAAGAAGAAAAAGAAATGTGTGAGACCAAATGTTCTCTTCTGTAGGCCGATAACGTTTTCTTTATGTACAAGTGAAATCGCAAATATTCGTAAGTTTCACCTAAACATCTGGATATGCTTCGATCAGTATTTCACCTTTTCTTTCATACATGCTGTTTGATTAACAGGAAAAACATTTGTGCAACATCACTGTTTACTTGTTTTCAAGTACATATCGTGTAGAAATTATCCTAAATCTTTCTCTTAAAGAAACAATTGATGTAAAGGATTTCTGAAGTAAGCATGGGGCAACATGGAGTTTCTCCGTTGTTCAAGTTGCTAAAATCTTCTCTAATTCCGCTTAGAAAGCCTGTAGAGAACTGTACAGACTTGCACAACTACTCGGTAACAGTTTTGATTTCTGAATGAGTTTGTTGGCCTTATGAAACGGACTTAGCCCGCGGTGTCAGAAATATAGCAATACTTAAAACTAAATTCTAGTTCTTCCATTTCCGACACAAAATGGTTAGTTTGAAACGTAATTCAAAAACACGCTCTTAAGTAAGCGTCGGAGGGGGTCGTCAGTGATGTAATTTGACTTGGTTCATCAGAGAGTTTCGGGTCTTTCAACATCATACACCCCATCACCAAGTCGACCCAATCAGGCGAGATCAATCCCTGATTGTCCCTCACCATCAAACGTTAACAGCTACTCTGGCCTTTTTAAAGAATTAAACGAAGAAAGTCACGTTTTTCGTACACCCGATTGGATATTTGTAACAACCAATCCGATGTGCGGACTATCTTTTAAATGGTCCACGGTGGGGACTGGCTTCTTTCCTTTCTTTTTCGGTGGATAGCAGTTTCAATGGATAACTGAGGAGGTAATCTAACGTCCCTAAATTTAACCCTTTTTTCCCTAAGTATGGTTAGTTTAAAACGAAATCCTCTAGCCTTTTTCCATCTTCGCACTGACCATGCGCAACGCTGCTTAAATTATAGAGCCCGCGTTTAAAACATGGTCTGAAGATCGCCCGAGTCGTGAAAGTGACAAGCACTATATAGTGTTGATTCCTATTGCCTTATTTTCCCTTTCTCTTTCCATCGGTGTTAATTCAAAATAGTATTTCTCTAGCGAGGACAATCCGAGTAAACATGAAATATAATGCTTTACAGTAGAATTCCTTTATACTAGAATTCAGCCAGTGTGGGAATCTATTTCACAAAGTGGCTGTTTTCGGGGGAAAAAAGCTGTCTGAGTGGAACATGCTTCTTTCATTTGAAACACAGAGGACATGATGATGATTTGACTCCTTATAAGCAACATGATGTGTCTGTAAAAGGCTGAAGTTATAGAATTGAAGAATGGAGCACCGGAACATTTTCCATGGACATAGCGATAAAGTAATTCTTCCCTCATAAGATTGCATAAGAGATTCTGAGTTCTGCTAAGCCTGGAAAGTGAGGACTTAATAACTTCAAACCAGATATGGCCGCAATATTTTATTTTGGGTCTAATCTGACTCTTGTAAAGATAAACACATGACAGGTGTCAGGTTATTCCAGGAGCGATAGAATGGGCCGACCGTTTTCAAGCATCCTGTGCGTTATCTCCACATAGCTCCGCCAGTTTCGACAAGAAGTCATTAGAGGGCAATGTCAAGCACCTATAAAAACCGGACACTTCCTGTTTTCATTCTCGCCTCTCTTTTCCTCCCAGGATGTCGGAGTGACAACGCCAACCGCACCCCCCATGTATCGGGATATCTTTCTCCTCAGTGATTGAACCATTTCACAGACACACACGAACACACACACACTAACTTTTAATGTCGTTCTTTTGCATGGCTCCTTATGCATTTTCTTTCTCTTTACTCGGTTTATATATACATACATACATACATACACACACATATATATATCTGTTGGGACCAAGTAAGGGCTAGAGAAATAACAAAACAAGTGTTGTAGATATATCATATATTAACAATAAGTACAACAGAAAAGTATTACACGACTAGTGAGTGTGTGTCAGTTGACCCAGCGTTCAATCTATTCGATTGTTCCCCGAAGGCCTTCTCTCCTATTAATCTTATAGTAGGCGGAAGAGTCTAACATAGATTCTTTAAAGGGAGGACACCACAACAATATCACACACGTAATTTACTTGTGCCAGATAATGTTAGGATTCCATTTAATTTTTTTTTATCAATTCACCACAAGCAAGGAGATAATTTCTCTAAGACGGAACGTGCTACTGGGAGGGGAAACAGAATGAAATTTCTTTGAAAGAAACCGGAATCCAATTGCTAAAGCAGAGAACCAGGGATAAACATGTACTCTTGTTCAAAAGGAGTGTGAACCGGGCGATATGTGAACCTGTCTACTTTTATTGAGAAGAAAAATTAATTAGTGAATAAAATTTTAGAAGTATAGAGTTGAAGTACACTTTAGAATAAACCGGAAACAGGGAAAAACATATACTCCTGTTCAAAAGACCTAGGAGTAGTGTGAACCGGACAACATGCGAAGCTATCAACTCCTATATAATTAGTAAATAAAATTGCAGAGATCAGGCAAAGAGGTTGGAAGTATAAAGTATTCTTTATAATGAAGCCACAAACAAGGAATAAGCCTATACACCTGTTCAAAAGAGGTGTGTGAAGCGGGCGATAGGTGAAGCTGTCTACGCATATTGATGAGAAAAATGTTCAGGCAGAGAGGCTAGGTGTATAATGTTGAAGTAGACCTTAGAAAGAACCGGAAACCCAATCCTAAACAGAAAATAAACCATAGACACCAGTTCAAAATACCTAGGTGGATTGTGAACCGGACGACGTTTGATTTCAACATGCAGACACTGGAACAATTTTTAATACCAATTTGTACGTATGCGTCTCACTTGGGGGTCTGGAGTGAACTTTAAACCCAACGGACGTTCAAAGCATGTAACCTCATTTCGAGTGAAAACGTCCATAGGTCTTATTGGTGGTGATGAAATAATATTAGATTGTTTTTTTTTTTAGGTGATGGCATTTGCTAGCCAGTCCACACCCCATTAAGCTATCAGTGGTTGGTCAGAGGAGAGATCAGCTTCAAGACTTCAGTCCTCGTGATATGTAATCATGGTAGACAAATAATTTCAAGATAAATTCATTCGTTTTTCTTTCGACTTTTGTTGTGATGCCTTTATTTAGGCATGGCTGAGTATTACTAAACAACTCAATCAAGACAAATATTCAAAGCTCGTTTGAAAAGGGTGTTCCCTAGCGTCAAATTTCAAGAAAAAAAAACAAACAAAAAAAAAAAAAAAAACAAAAGAAAAAGAAAAAAAGAAAAGAAAAAGAAAGATTAACTCATCCTGCATTGCTATGCCTGATGGACTATAATCAACCAGAAACCGATCTTGACGGTATGAATCGGCGGATGTTTGTTGTTAGACATGATATCCTCGACGCCCATTCTCAGCTTACACACAAGAATTTGCTGGGCTGCTGTTGGTTCTTGGTCCTAATTTCGACGTCGATATTTGGGATGGACGAATTATTTTATTTTATTTAGTAAGCCTGTTCGGACTGGAAA
Source organism: Acanthosepion lycidas (assembly GCA_963932145.1). Lineage (NCBI taxonomy): Eukaryota > Metazoa > Mollusca > Cephalopoda > Sepiida > Sepiidae > Acanthosepion > Acanthosepion lycidas. The sequence continues at coordinate 54,097,242 of OZ010582.1, read as the reverse complement.
GCTGTGGGCGAAAATTAAAACATCAACAACAATCAGAATTATTTGTTTTAAAAATCAACAATAACAGGAAAGATTTTTGGTTTCGGTTTGTTTCTTTAACGGCATATCAACTCCTTATGGGTCATTTAATACCAAAATTTTATTTTTTTCTATTGTATTAGGTTGGTGCAAAAATAATTTCGTTTTCTAACATATGGTTTCTATGTGAGAAAACGAAATTATTTTTGCACCAACCTAATATTTTTATATTCTCATGTTTTGACCGCAGTTTTGGGTTTCATTATTTGACCATAGCTAGGACTCTAATATGCACGACCACCTAGGTCAAGGCGGACCTGGGAACAACAGCAATTAAGAGGTGGTTTCACCCTCTTCAAATCCTCAGAGGCGTTGCTGCCGGATGTTGTTTATTGTCTTACAAACCACGTTTCTCCAAACGGCTGGAGGAAAAATTATAGAAAAAAATATAGAAAAAATCCTGACTTTGGCTTGTGGGTAGGAAACATCACAGAAAGAAAACAAGTTATATTAATTACATTATTTAATATAACTTAATAAAATAATAATTCTGTAATGGTAAAATAATGTTAACGAATGGTAGTGAGGAGATTAAGGCTTAATCATGGTCAGCTTGATATGCACTTATCTCCCTGAGAAAAGACCCTAGTGTGGTCGGTGACACTGTATGACTGCGAAACATGGACACCGTAAGCCGTCGATGTTAATAAACAGATGTATTTCGAGACAGCGTGCTAGAAGCGGGCACTGCGCATCAGCTGAACAGGCCACAAAACCAACGAATCACTTCTGAAAAGAGGGGAACAGACAGGCTGCTGGTAGCGACCATAAGCAAGTGGAAAGAACAATACTTTGAGCGTCATCAGGGTCCAAAGCCATTTCACCTACATCCTGAAGGCACGCATCGATAGCAGGAAACCGAGAAGAAGACCAAGCCGAACTTATGGCATCGGAGATTGGACAGGGCCAACGCTGGCAAATCTAACAGCAGTCTAGTTTGCTATGTAAATTTATTGTAAATTGATCTCCCTACGGAAGCTAAAACAAACATGCTCATACGACGTTATTATTACATTTTATAATAGTTAACAGGTGGGTCCACATTACATCTTTCATTACTATAAATAAAATGTAATTCTTGTTAATATATATTAAATAAATACAAATATTATTTTATTAAAAATATTTTTAAAATAATTTTTTACTTATTTCATTACTACAGATTAAATATATTTCTAAGATATATCAAATAAATAAAAGTATATTTTCTCTAACTACAAGCTGAAGTTAAAAAAATATTATTTTATTAAGAATCTAATTCTTAAAAAAGAAGATATTATTTTCTCCATGAAATTTTTTAAAACTACAAGTCGAATTTATGCTTTTTTTCTGTAATCTTTCCTATGATCTTTCCGACTTTAATAAAGCTTAACTTATGGTTCTACTTCCTAACACTTTCCGCGCTTATGGCCATATCATGTTGAAACATTGGTTCCGTACGATCACCAAAGTCAAGCAACGTCGTGCTTGGTCAGTACCTAAATGGGGTGAATAACTTGTACTGTAAGCTTGGATGTGTGAGTGGTGCAATGGATAACGACTCACAATTGGAAATCGGAGAGCCGAGTTCCAATTCAAGTTGGGTTCGTTAGATCCTGACCAGGTATCTCGACTTCAGTCACTTTCTCACCAACGTGACGTGGCTTCTCTCTGTCTTTTCTACAAATACTTTCATGGCAACTGCTCTGAAGAGCTTTTTCCCCTGGTGCCCCGACTACATGAATTTAAGCGTGTTACTAGATTTGCATCTTGGTCCCCACCCTTTTACTGCTGTAATGGTTAAATGCAGCCGCTACTTCTACTCCAATAATTTCTTTTCTCACATCTCCCTTCTGTTTTCTTGTCTCCCTACATTCTTCAAAAAATTTAAAACGCAACGTCAATCGTCATCCTCTGTCTTCTTGAGCCCGGTTCCATTTTTGTCCTTTCCTCAATCCTCCTTATTCTCAGTCTTCTCATTCTTCTCATTCTTTTTCACTTTCATTCTCTATAAACCTCCCCCCCCCGTGTACTAGTGGAATTACCACCTTGCTTGTTAGGGGGTGTTTTTAAAAGATTTAGGCACGGTGGAGTAATGGATAGCGGCTTGCGGAATTGGAGAGCCGAGTTCGAATTCCGGTTGAATCCTTTACATTCACTTACGTACTTGGGAAAGGGTATGATTCCTCTTCTTCTTCCCCACCCAGTTATGGCTAAATAGTGAGATAGACCGAATCCTATAGCAGAAAGAAATGGTAACCTACTGTGGAAAAAAGTCTGCCTCTCAGTCATGTATCGAAAGATACGTGATCGTCTAAGCGTGTATCACGCATGGAGCATAACTGATGAATCCACCTTTTCTTCTCTACTGCTATGGGTTAATTAGTAGGCTTGTATCAGGAAATCATTATAATCCCCCTCTACCCAAATTCATACAATCGAAAAATATTTTCTGGTTTTAAAATACACTGACCAAACAAAAAAAAAACGCCAAAAACAAGAAACAAATCACTTAATTTTGACGACTTCCTTCTGTGCCACTAAAAGATTTTATCTAGCCTGTTCTGGCTTGAGATATTGATATGACTAGACTGATTTTCGAATACACTATTTACATTATTCGGACTATTGTCGCCATATTTATTAAAACGTTTCGGCCTTCTTCAGTTGAATGTTGAACTGAACCCTTTATTTCGCTCACTGGAGTAGACTGTTCTAGTTCCACGTGCCATGTTTTAATGGATGTCAGTAATCAGTTATCTCCTGTTAATTCCCCTCTCCAAGTTCTCCACTTGCCTTAACCGGGTATTGAACTCACACTCATTGGGTACTGTCACTGGATCTAAACAACATTTATCCACTGTGCCATGTGTCCTTGAGGAAATTTATTACAACGTTTCGGCCGTTGTACGCTCCGGCCTTCATCAGGTGGTTGGAATGTCAAACTGAACCCTTCATTTCGCTCACAGGGATAGACTGTTTTAGTTCCACGTGCCATGTTTTAATTGATGTCAGTTATCTCCTGTTAATTCCCCTTTCCAAATGTAAATAGTGTACATAATACCTCATCTCAGAAATATAGATAGATACTGATTTTCTAATATACTGTTAATTTTTTTTTTTTTAATCATTTCATCCCAGTCAAGGCGATGATACTACGAGGACGCAAGGAGTTACAATGGGTAAAAGGAGAAAGACAGTTATTTAGTGAAGAGAAGTGTGGAGATCACAATAAAGGAATAGGATTCAGGAAGACAGAAAATGGCGACTGAAAAGGAGTTCCACATGTGAGAAAAGAAACTGTTGTAGAAAAGTCAGAGGGAAGTGACTGAAATCGAGATGCCTAGTCGGGATCGATTATATTACAGATTCTTCTTTGAATTTTGTCAAAAATCTCAAAATATATAGCAGGAGCACCAGACCAGATATGGCAACAGTATTCAATGCACGGACGAATGGTAGATTTATAAATGTGCAAAATGGATTCTGACGAGAAAAATTGTCTGACACGACACAGTGAATCAACTTTCTTAGCAGTAGATCTAGCTATTGATTCTGTATAATCACTCCACTTCATGTCAGTAGAAAACGTGTGTCAAAGTGTTGCTCCCTTGGAAGTTGAGCATCAGCCATGATGATGGCAGGCAGAAAATGTAATGATTAACCTTTACAACTCTACAGGCGTACATGTCCGCCGGCCATACTCTTTCTCAATATTCTTCGGGCTGACATGTTCGCCGAGTGAAAGAGCTTCGTTTCAAAGTACATTCCTAAAATGTATTAGGTTGGTGCAAAAATAATGTCGTTTTCTCACATATGTTACTATGTGAGAAAACGACATTTTTGCACCAACCTAATACCTCTTACCACGGGAATGACGCCATTATGCTTGTGATATGAACTAGGAATGGACAGATGTCAGTCATTTTGTTCCAATTGAAACAGTTATTTTATGAGCGAATTTTAATAAAGTGTTTTAAAAACGTTCGTTTTTCGATCAAAATGGCGACCCCCCAAAATGGCGTGGATGTGTTACGTCGATAGAGGAACTTTCCATGGACAGTGAGAGCGACGAAGACGAATTTCTCGGATTTACCCACGCAGATATCTGTGATGTGTGTGACAGTGAGGCTGAAAGGATTCCCAACTAAGAAAGAGGAATTTCCGAACCATCACAAGCATACGATCACCTGTGGCTATACTCCTGTACCTACAAATGTTTATCAAGGAGCTATTGAGGTAGACATTTTTTGGCGAAGTTATTCAACTAATGTTAGCAAAAACTAACCGGTATCCAAACGATGCGAAAACAAAATTAAGTGACACAGCAAAGCCCAATTCACAAATCAGAGCTTGGAAAAAACGTTTGCTTTGAAGAAATGAAAGCATTTTTGACCTTGCTTTTATTGATAGGTTTGATAAAGCGACCTTCGCATTTGTCTTACTGGGCAGCAAACCTCCTTTTATATATGCAAAGCTTTCATGATGTGATGAGTAGGAATCGTTTTTCATTAACTCTGTCGTGTTTTTTTCAGTTTTCATTTTTTTTTCTAAAAAATTATATGTACAGTAAAAAAATATGTCTTCATTTTTCTATATCGTTTCATGCAAATACTCTGAAAATTTTATATCTCTAAAACTCTAAAAATTACAGTGCTAGTAATATACACACCATTCAAAAACTGAACACGCCCAAAATGTGGATTCAGGGGACACAACTCCGAAAGTTAGTGGGGAGGCATAAAGGTTAAATGAAAGCAGTTTTGTTTTCGAGGCGTTAAAATTTGTGAGCCATTTCTTGCCCCATTTAACCACTGATTGGAGGTCTTTTTCGGGTGCAGATGCCATGTTTAATTGATTATTTTGTTTTAGCATTTGTCCATGTGTAACTTTATTTATTATATATCATTTCTCAGCTTAATCACAGTAATGGTTTTTATAATTATCAAATTCATCTTTTGACTGGAAACATATGCTAATTAAAAAAAAGAAAAAGTCGAAACAAAATTTATTCGATTCAATTTTATTTATTAATTTATTAAAAATTTTTTTTTTATTTGATTCGTAAAGATGGGTAAAAGAAGCAGCGTTAACCTTGTAAGGAGACGTTTGGATTATTATCTTGTTAGTTGAACAATTAGGTTGCATTGAAAACACTTCAGAAAATTTTCAGTATATAGAAATTTGTAGACACTCCTGTGGTATAGGACGACTGTCTTACCAGGCCAGGGGTCGCAGATGTAATTTTCATAGCATGTAGGTTTTTGATGGGTAAATTGCTAGCCCCCGTACAACCGGTTTTGAATTCGGAATTGTTCAATTCGACTTCTCAAGTTCTTTCTATATAAACCTATAATTATTAACCTCTTATTATTATCGGATTTGATAAACCTATAATTATTCAGTCAGTTATATACCGTGCATGATACACGCTAATCTTTCGATACATGACTGACGAGAGAGATTTTTTTTCCCGCATTTTTCGATTTCTTTCGACGGTAAACCAGTTGCCACCTGTCCTGTTATTTACGAAGAAGAGAAATAAAGTGCTTTAATCCTCTGATTATTACAGAATTTTTATAAACCAATAAATTTAATTTCTACAATTATTACCAGATTTAAGGTAGGATTAATAAGTTAATTTTTCAACAATCTTTTAAATCTTCATTACTATAATAAGATTACTTTAGTGATAAACCTGTTGAAGAGATTTTTTTTCCCGCATTTTTCGATTTCTTTCGACGGTAAACCAGTTGCCACCTGTCCTGTTATTTACGAAGAAGAGAAATAAAGTGCTTTAATCCTCTGATTATTACAGAATTTTTATAAACCAATAAATTTAATTTCTACAATTATTACCAGATTTAAGGTAGGATTAATAAGTTAATTTTTCAACAATCTTTTAAATCTTCATTACTATAATAAGATTACTTTAGTGATAAACCTGTTGAAGATAATTATGTATAGCGTAAACTATATGAAAAGAATAGAAATGATGGGGAAATGAAGGTGTATGTAGATATCTCCATTCGTTCGTGTCTGTAAAGTTCCTATGAAATATATGGAGAGGCTTATATTTCGAAAGAGTTCTTTGTTTGTATGATATTCTTAGATATGCTTGTGTATAGTGCGTTAAATGTAAAGCATTGTATGTTGTGTACTATTTTTTTCAATGGGATATGTGGCTCGAACGAGACCAACGATACATGTGCTTCGTATTACTGTATTACTTGTTCTTTTATTGTCCTCATTACATTTTGGTAAGGGGTGACAAGACTTTCGAACAACCCTGTAGTTCAAATTTCGTCGAAAGCCTAGTCGTTATTTTCTGATAATGCTGTTTGCTTAATGGTTGTAGAATGTAGAAACGACCTGCGCATTACGCTAAAAAGCAATAAAAATTAAAAAGTGGAAAGATTATATTGAATCAATTGCTAGGTCTGCAGCTAGGAAAGTTGGTTCACTGTGTCGCTATAGAAACTTTTTTTCTCGCCAGGATCTATCTTGCACATTTATAAGTCTGCCATTCCTCCATGTCATCTGATTTGGTGTTTCTTTTATCTATTTAGAAATTCTTGATAAAATTCAAAACAGAATCTGCAATGTTATTCGTCCTTTCAGTCACTTTCCCACTGCCATGAAGTAGCTTCCATGTGACTTTTCTATAAATATTTTCATTGTAATTGTTCTGAGGAATTTTCCTCTATGGTAACTAGACTTTATGAATTTAAGCGTCCTGCTAGATTGGTGGCATTTTACAGTTGAAATGGCTAGATGTAACCGTAAGTTCTATGCTAATAGTTTCTTCTGACACTTCTCGCTTGTGGAACACTCTTCCGGCTTGTTGCTTTCCAGTCAACTCTGATCTTCAAAACTTTAATTGCAATGTCAATCGTTATCTCCTGTCTTTTTAATTCTTGTTCTTTTATTGTTCTCTCTCCTTAATTATGTTTTTCATTTTCTCATATTCTCTCACAATAACCCCTTGCATCTTATTATCTTTATTGCCTTGTCTGGGGCGAAATGATAAAAAAATCAGAAAAGAGATTAAAAATTACTTCTTCTACTAATAATAATAACAGACTCATTGAACGATTCCTGTCAGCTCATACTTTTTAAAAAAATACAAAAACTGTTCTCACAAATACAGCTCAAACCTCACGAATGTCTTTATCTACGTAAAATGTGTGTGATCATAGGTTTAAAAATGTTTAGTGAAAATATCGTGATGCCATTTCTGACCTTAGGTCTCTGGTTGGGACCCGGAAAGAAATGAGTATACAATAATAATAATAATAACAACAACAACACTTAATCTCAGAAATACGGTTTGTGTGCATTTGTTAATACTAAGTGGAAAATGACCATTGAGTAAAGTCAGATAAGAATGACTATGACTAAAATCATAAAGGGTTATAACTAAGTACCCGCTCTGAACGGGAAGGGGCTTATTGCCGAAGGTACGCATATTATTGCCTAAGGTACACATTATTTTCAAGTAATTTTCTCCACGGCACAATTATTTTATTCTAGTTAATTAAACATGCATAAAAATTCCCGACGGAGCGTTTATTTACGCCTGTTTTATAAAGATGAAAAATTCCCACCGGCATTGACTATTTGGGACGGCACTACTATTTGGTGTAAAGAGTTCGGAAGAAAAAAAAATCAGTAAATAAATTAATAGTCTCCTGTCGTGTCTCATGAATCAAGAACAAACTATATAAAAAGTACACGCACTTACATAATTGTAGAGTTTGTATTGATTTGTATTTTTACGGTTTGTTTAAAACCGAAACATATTTTGAATTATAAAAGAAATGCATTTTTCTGCAAATGATTATTGCATTTCTTAAGAGAATAATATTTTTTCTCGATACAAGCCTATCATTTAATCCATAGCTGGATGGAAGAGATGGTCTCATACCTTTCCGGTAAAAAAAATGTATTCAACGAACTCGATTGGAATTCGAACTCGGCTTTCCGATTTTCTCATTCCGAACCGCTATCGATTAGCCAACCCGCAATTCCCCATATTTGTAGATATATGCTTACATCACGTTATATATATATATATATATATATATATATATATATATATATATATATATATATATATATATATATATATATATAATTATTTATTTTTAAAGAAAAAAAAAAATTTATAACATAAATATGTTATAAAATCACTACAAAAATAGCCATTTTGTTTCAACACCTACGGTGTCTTATCAAGTGATGACGTTGAATGTAAAATAAATGGTTCTAAAAGTTTCAAATTAATTAATATTCTACGTAAGGGGAAAACGTTGTTACAGAGGCTAGGTAGACCAATCAGAACACAATTACAGGAAAATTCAAAAAGCTCGATAACGAAGTCATGTTATAATATCTATTCAGATGTTTAGTATTAAAAAATAATTTATTCCAACGAATAATTACTAAATTATATGATAAAATTTAATATTAAAATTTAAAACTGCTAATTACAAAACCAAAATTTAACATTTATTCGCTATCAAGTTTACAACTATAAAATTACTGAGGAGAAAAGAAGAAATATATATGTTATTCAATTTATTTTTTCATTGGAGTTACTTTAGCTATATTTAATATCCGGTCTTTTTACAATGTATACATTTTAATCCTCATGATGTGTAAATGGGGTCCCAAACTCACGCGTAAAACAAACGCAGTCAGATTCTAATACATAAGCACCAAGACATATACACACACAAAAAAGGGGACAAGACAGAGAACATCTCCTCCGTCTGTCATGAAAAAAAAAAAAAAAAAAAAAAAAAAAAAAGGGGGGGGGGGAAATGGGAGAAGGGAAACCAACACACACGTACATACATACATAATTAAAAGTGGATGCACTTTCCATACACATAGATACATATAAATACATGCACACACATCCACAGACATTGACCCAGACAGTTGCATACCCCAACCGATAAATATTTAAGACAGAAAATGTCATTGCATGAATGTTAACAACCTATTGAAATCTAATTTAAGCGAGTAAATATACAAAGATAAAAATGATCAAAATTAATATTATTTAATATATTAAAATATAGTGTATGTAAAAAAAAAAAAAAAAAAAAAAAAAAACCGGACATTAAATTCAACACCCATCGGTAGCTACGATGTCCACCTCATATACATATAAGTATATACACATACACACACATACACACACATATATACGCATACAAACATATACACATACATACATATACACACATATATACATATATATACACATACACATACATATACACATACATATACATATATACATACACATACACACATACTCACACATATACATAAATATACATACATACATACACACCGAAACATCTACACATACATACATAAACATATACATACGTATACATTTCCATGGTATCAAGTACACATACACCTACATACACATATACCTATATGTACCCACAAATATACACACAAATATGTGTACACATATTTACAAATAAATATATATATACACAGCAATACACAAAAATAAACATATATACACACATATATCCTAACTCATGTGGCCGTAATGACATACCCAAGTTTCCCTACCTACACGTACACATAAACAATTTCATATATAGTAGGTGTCAACATACATATATACAACTGCAAACCTATATAAGTAAACACACACACACATATATACACATATATACATACATACAAACATATACACACACACATATATATACATATATATATATACACATACATACACATACATACATGCATACACACATACAGAAATATACATACACATGAATATCTACATAAAAATACTTATCTATAGTAATAAATACACATATATACGTACATACACATAAATGCAACGACATTTGACCAAAAACATATATAAATATACAGACATACATACACATACATATGCATAGACATACTTCGATATACATGCAAACACAAAAATGCACGTATCCTAACATACATGTATATAAAAAAAAAAAAAAAAATAAAAATAAAAAAAATCCATATCAACATAAATATACGTAAATAAAATTAGGTACACAATATAACAATACACATACAAACATATACACATATATATATATATACATACATACACATACACCTACATACATTCACATATATACATATATACATATACGTACATATATACATATATATATACATATACATACATACACATACATATATATACCCACACATACATGCACACATACACATACATGCACACATACATACATACATATATATATATATATATATATATATATATACACACATCCACATACATACACATACACCTACACACACATATATATATATATATACATACACATACACACATACATATATATACACAACTACATAAACATGCAGACACTTACATATATACACACATAAAGAAATATATATACATGCATATAAGGATACATACTCACATATATATACACACACATACCCACATCCACAAATACATATACATACTCATACACACCAATATTTTTAACCTCTTTTCTTCTTATCCTCCTTTTCACCTTCTTACTTTATATATATATATATATATATATATATATATATATATATATATATATATATATATACACATACACACATATATATATATATACATACATACACGCACATACACACATATATCTATAAACACACAAACAAATACACACACATACATATATACATATATATATATATATACAAAACTTAGCAACATATTAATACATTAAAATACAAACATACACATTTCGCAGTACAAACACACATAACTACACATAAATATATACATATATATACATACACATACAGAAAAATGAGTAACATTATGTAGTTATACCATACACATTCATATCGTCAGATTGACCATCAGGTAATAAAAGTTATAATCTATTCAACTTACAGCTACGTATCATTATCATTTAAAGTATACGACCCCTATAATAAGTTAAATTTATAACGGTGTTTACAATTAACCGTTAGTTCATATCTCTGATTTAAGAGATCAGCCTTGTTTTTAAATCTAATAATTTCAAACTTTTCGTTAAGACACAGGTAACACGGGGAATATAGGGATTTACATGTCCGGGATTTCTTAATCAATGTCCAATTAACCGTAGGTGTTTTGTTCTTTTCTTTTAGGTTCCAAAAGTACTTGGACAATGAAGTCATGTACCTATAGTCACAGTTATTGAAAGATTGCATATGCCCCCGCCAGCGTTCTTTGAATGTATTCATTGTGCTACCAATGTAAAACTTCTTTATATTTGGATTCTCAATAGTTGAGATAGTACTAAGATAGACTACAGAACGTATTCCACAGTTATTTTGTAGTGGACAATTACTAGGATACCTACAATTACATGAATTATTATTTGTGTCATTATATTTAGTATTACTGTCAGTAACCTTTTGAGTAATCGAGCTTTTTGAATCCCTATACTTGTTAAAGACTATGTTGTTATGTTTTTTAATGATTTTCTCTAGGTTATCTGCACAACTATAGCTTAATTTAAGTGTATTAGAATTAAATATTTTACTAAGTGGGTTAGTTTCAGTGTTAGGGAAATGTTTCTTGATTAGGTTTAGAAACATACGTCCTAATTTAGATTTAATCATTAAATTGAAAGGGGGAGTGAACCAGATGATCTTTCTAGATCTATTCTTATTATGGTTGTAGTTAACAGGGTTTTTATACTGAATATTGATATCTTTGTATCCACTATTTTTAAGTGCAGAATTATAAAAGTCACTATGTTTATTAAAAACATCTTTGTTAGAAGAGTTAGTGCTAATTCTAAATCCAATGGAAGAGGGTATATGTTTGATAACTGAAGGGGGATGGTTGGAATTTGGATGAACGTAAATCGGATTGGAATATATATATATATATATATATATATATATATATATATATATAAAAAGAAAGAACAGTAAGACACGCTTTTAACGGATGTTAGATTTCATTGAAAAATACATCCCTACCCACTACCAAAACGTAGCAATAACTGATACATTAAAATATAGACATATTGAACACCCAGACACCCCTAGTCTAGCAAAATAGATTTATCTGTAACCTTGGAAACATGAATTTTGTTTTAGCTGTGTATTTAAAACCCAGTAATTTTTAAAGTTACTCCAAAATTCGCTTGAGGATGAAATGGAACTAATGTCTTTAATTTAATTACAAAATTAAATTCGGGGCTTTTAGCTTCCATTTTTGAAACATGGTTGGAACTGTGTAGCGAAAAACCATATTTTAAGTCAATTAATTTATAATATTATATATATATATATATATATATATATATATATATATATATATAAAGGTGATGTAAAGATATATATATATTTAAGGTGATGTAAGCATATATATATATATATATATATATACATATATATATATAACTGAATTGCTATATAAGTAAAATAAAGAGAAATAATAATGTAATAGATCCAAGACAAGTATAAATGGAGATTCGTTAAGAGTTAAATCGTTAAAATCTGAGAACTGAGCAACATACGATAAGGCTGTATTTTATTTCCCACCGTTCTTTCAGAGAATTTCTTCCTTCGAGTTTTGACAGTTTCCTAATTCCTTCTGTAAATCATCTGCTTACATCTGTAATGGCATTGAATTCATTTGAAGCCCCGTGCAAGCAGAAGATAAACCCAACACTGTACATTTACGACCATACATATTCATGCAGGAGTGGTATACAAAGCAAGCAACCTACATAAATAAAAAAGTTATTATTATTATTATTATTCTCCACATTTCCTTCAAATATTTATTTTATTACCATTTTACTTTTACAATCGTCAATTTTGTTATTCTAATGATTGGGGAAAAAAGGTGAACGTCCTCTGGCGCTTAGTTTTGAGCACTTTTGAGAAAGCAAGAACCACAAAAGTAGAAACACATTGTCGTCGTTTATAGAGCATCAGAGAATTAAAGAAAGAAAGAAAAACCACAGCTTCAAATTAAAAGAAAGCAAAATGATTATATAAGTATATGGACCACTTATGTTTATGTTACTTATTGCCATAAACTGTTATGTAATATTCGTTCCCCTGTCTGGCAGGAAATTTTTCTTAATATTTACTCTCAACTTATTTCTTTTGCTTTGGCACCTTGTAAGAGCATTAGATATGATGATGAAAGTACTGATGGCAGACGCAGAAAGAAAACTGCATGAAATTCGACAGAAGGTAGTCAAGGAAAGTGGGAAGAAAGGACTAAACATCAATTGTAAGATAGGATGTATGGTTATCAGATAGAGAGATGGGGGGAGGAGAGAGACCAAGTAAAGGAAAGTGAGAAGAAAGGACTAAACATCAATTGTAAGACAGGATGTATGGTTATCAGAGAGAGAGAGAGAGAGAGAGAGGAAGGGGGAGGAGAGAGAGGAAGGGGGAGGAGAGGGACCAAGTAAAGGAAAGTGAGAAGAAAGGGCTAAACATCAATTGTAAGACAGGATGTATGGTTATCAGAGAGAGAGAGAGAGAGAGATGGGATGGGGGGAGGAGAGGGACCAAGTAAAGGAAAGTGAGAAGAAAGGACTAAACATCAATTGTAAGACAGGATGTATGGTTATCAGAGAGAGAGAGAGAGAGAGAGAGAGAGGGGGGGTAGGAGAGGGACCAAGTAAAGGAAAGTGAGAAGAAAGGACTAAACATCAATTGTAAGAGAGGATGTATGGTTATCAGAGAGAGAGAGAGAGAGAGAGAGAGAGAGAGAGAGATGGGGGCGAGGAGAGGGACCAAGTAAAGGAAAGTGAGAAGAAAGGACTAAACATCAATTGTAAGACAGGATGTATGGTTATAAGAGAGAGAGAGAGAGAGAGAGAGGGGAGAGAGAGAGGGACCAAGTAAAGGAAAGTGAGAAGAAAGGACTAAACATCAATTGTAAGAGAGGATGTATGGTTATCAGAGAGAGAGAGAGAGAGAGAGAGAGAGATGGGGGCGAGGAGAGGGACCAAGTAAAGGAAAGTGAGAAGAAAGGCCTAAACATCAATTGTAAGACAGGATGTATGGTTATAAGAGAGAGAGAGAGAGGGGAGAGAGAGAGGGACCAAGTAAAGGAAAGTGAGAAGAAAGGACTAAACATCAATTGTAAGACAGGATGTATGGTTATCAGAGAGAGAGAGGGAGAGAGATGGGGGGAGGAGAGGGACCAAGTAAAGGAAAGTGAGAAGAAAGGACTAAACATCAATTGTAAGATAGAATGTATAGTTGTTAGCAAGAGGGAGAGACAAGTAAAGGACATTGGGATGAGAGGACTGAACATAAATTGTAAGACAGAATGCATAAATGCCGAAGGAAAGAAAGAGACAAAGAAAGAAGAAGAAAGTACAAAAAAGACCAAAAGAAAGGAGGAAAGACAAATAGAAGAGACAACAAAGAAAGAAAGAAAGAAAGAGAGAATGAACGCAGGAAGCCAAGAAAGAAGAAATTAGGAACAAAGGTGGTAAAGATGATGTTGGAACGGAAGCTGGACCCTAATTTGTCAGTTAGCAATATTTGCCAAAGAATTCTACCGTAAACTCCAACTTTCAAGTAACGATAATAAATCTTTGCCAAAACATTTAAATTTCAACTGAACACAAGCATACGTAAGTTTCTTCAGGTTTGATCACAATATCATTTCCATTTTAGAGTTAATTCACTTTTTCATGAATAAATTTAACGGTCGAAATCTCTAATCATATCACTTGCTGTTGTCCCTACTCCCGCAAGAAAATAAATTAAACGAACCAGGAAATAATTAGTTTTTTTTTGTGGGGGGGGGGGTATGGTCATGATTTCAGTTTCCTTTCACCCAGGCTGATGCAAACGGTTTCACTTTTAAATGGCTTATACATTTTAGGATGACCTTGCAGAAAAGAGATTGTCAAAAAACGGAAACAGACAACATACAGTCGAACTAGCGAGTTTAAGTAAATGGATGGCGGAACAAGGTACAGGAGATAACAAAAAGAGAAAATTAATTAAGAGCTAAAACGGACAGGAAATTGTGGAGAGCCATGATCGTTAACGTTCTGAAGGAACGAGGCACATTGAAGAACATTTGTTTTTAGGGTTGATCATTTTTTTCTTTTAAGTAATGCGTCTCTGAATGCGGAGAGCGGAGTTCGAATTCCAGTCGAGTTCGTTACATTCATTTACGTGCTAATACCATTGGGGTATGAATCCCTCTCTTCTCCCTCCAGCTATAGGTTAAATAACAGGATAGACTGGGATCTATACCCTTGGTTAGCAACAGTCTACCGCAGAAAGAAATGACAATTTACTACTGGAAAATCTTCTGCCTAGTCAGTTATGGATCGAAAGAGACATGATCACCCAGGCGTGTAACACGGGTGGCACTTAAGTGACTGACAGAAATGCGTAACTTTTTAATAAACCAAATTTGAACCATAACAAACGAATCAATTGTAATGAACCCCAGGAAAAATAATCGTAACAGCTTCGCGGCGTATAGTCACGAGTGAACATTTTTGGAACAGCTAATTAATACAGTAATGATATTCCCTTTGTACAAGGCCCAAGAACCACTCGATATAGAGGGTTATAGATTAAGAGGGGAAATTTATGGAGAAATGTGGGAAAATAGCGGTTGATTATAGATTACATACGTTAAGATTGTAGTGATCGGGGAAGCAACCTCTTGGGAGTCGGTGTTTATAGAGCAATAGTACGTGGGAAGAGGCTGCTCGAGTAGAACTTACATCCCACCAACTGAATACGAAGGGAGTGAGGGTGGTTCGCTACAATGGGCGTGGCATGGCGTGTCTTATCTGTGAAGATTAGAACTGGTGGAACTTAGGAATCTATTTCGTCTGAACTCTCTCTATGAAAATAGTGATAGAGCAGCGAGAAGTTTGCGACATCTCGTCTGTGAGAAAGGCGTTGTAGGATAGAAAATAATTCATTACCAACAAGGACGCGGAGACACTTTTGAGCTCTGTCGATACTGGAAATTGAAGACTGGACAGCCTCTGTCCATATATGGTATTAATATTCGAATTTCGGCCTGATCTGACTCTTGTAAATATAGAGGATGGTAGGACGTGCCAGGTGCTTACTGGTACGGTACAAAAACAGAGCATTTTTTTTCAGCGATAGATCGTATGTTCGAGTTCCACTTGAGGTCTGGGTCGAGTTTAAGGACCATGAGTTGCCTAAAGCACGGGACCCTCTCAAAGGGAACACGATTGGTGAAAGCTTGGACTGCTTGCTAATGATGGTACGAAATACCATTGGGGAAGTTATGAATCCCTCTCTTCTCCCTCCAACTATGGGTTAAATAGCAGGATAGACTGGGATTTATAGCCTTGGTTGGCAAACAGTCTACCGCAGAAAGAAATGGAAACCTTCTGCCTCGTCAGTCATGGATCGAAAGAGAGTTTTGCTTTCGAGGCATTGAATATGACCAGCCAGTTTTTCAGCACCCACAAGAGCTAGTTCAGGGGAGAGATCAGCTGCTAAACTCTGGTTATCTAGAGTTTTAAGAGGTGCACTTGTGTACCGTTGATTCATTCGTATAGTTATTCACAAATGATCGCATTATACTCTTATGCGGAGGATTTATGTAAAGTAGAAAAGGGTTTGATCCGAGAGACGAACTTTGAGGATGATTGCATAGTTTGTTATGGAGATTTTTGGGTAAATAATTTTGATTGTTGGCGTGGGGGAGCAGTTAGACTACGTGTACACATCAGACAAAGACTTATACTTGGCAAAAGAGATGGACATTTAATCACTTTTCACTCCCAGTTCGCGAAAAATCCCTGGAAAATGGTCAATATAATCAGAATGCCATCTTGATGAACTTTATAGTTCCTGCATTTTATAATTACGTTATGTTCGTTGAATTTTAGACTGCATATTTTCATTACTTAAAAGAAAGACAACGGTTTGAGTAGTAAAATTAAAATATAACGAATTTTAAAGCAATATTTCCACTATATTCCCGCAAGAATGTTACACGTTGACTATAGACTTGAAGAGTATCAAGAGAACTAGTACCAGACAACTGACCCCACCCCTCGGACAATTTCCCCCATTAAGAAGAATCACAACTCTGTGTGTATGTGTGTGTGTGGGGAGTGGGTGGTTAAATACTAATAAAACTAATTAGGATTTTATTTGTTATCCAATAAGAAGAATTATCCTATAATAAGATTTATATTTTTACTTTAAGATGGCTTTTAAAAATTTAGTTTTGTCATTGAAGGAAAAGCAAAAATATTGGTGCAATTGTCATGGAGCAGTTTTTTTGTGGGGGTAGTTGTCCAGGGGATAGTTATTTTATAAGTCATATTATAGATAGTAAGAAAAGTGACTCATTGACCATTCTCGGGTCAACGTTTCCCATAGACATGAAGTGTAACTATGATACTGAATCAATTGCTAGGGTTGCTGCTAAGAAAATTGGTTTACAATATCGATCTAGACAATTTCTCTTGTCAGAATCTATTTTACACATTTATAAATCTACCAGTTAGCCGTGCCTTGAACACTGTCGTTAAATCTGGTCTGGTGCTTCTGTTATGCATTTAGAGATTCTCGACAAAATACAAAGAAGAATTTGCAATGTCCTCGGTCTTCACCTGGAAAATCGGCTTCAGTCACTTTCGGAACGCCGAAATGTAGCTTCCCTATGGCTTTTCTATAAATACCTTAATGGAGATTTTTATCATTTGAAAGGCTTATCAGAACAAAGTGAGTGCTGGACGATTAAAATCAAAACGGTCAACATAGTCAGAATGCTATCTCAATGAGCTTGCATGAACTTAGCGCCTTTTGGTGAACCCATTGCACTTCCTGAGTTGTTATAATTACGTTATGATTCACTGAATTTTCGACTCCATATTTTTATTATTACGGCAGATAACGTGGTTTGATTAGTAAAATAAAATTATAAAGAATTTTTAAAGCAATATCCTGTACTTTATGCTATTTATTGATTGAAATATTTAAACCGGATTTTTTAAATGTTTTCAAATGTTTAATATTTTTTTCATTTTCATGGTCGAATCTTTTACTCGCAACAAATTCTAAAGATCTTTTTTTTTCAATTAAAGAATTTTTAATGAACCAAATTTTTGCGGTAACAGTCAAATTAATCTTAACGGGCCCCAGGAGACATAACGGTAGGAAAATCGCTATCTTTGTAAATAATAATAATAATAATAATAATAATAGCCATTTCCTTTAAAAAAATAATTTCACCCCAAGCAAGGAGATAATGACACTAAGACGCAATGGGTTATTTGGAATGAAATAGAATGAGAAGACTTTAGTGAGGAGAAAGGACAATAGCATTAACATGAGTTAACGCCTAATATGTTAAACTAGTTGAACAATACCTCTGAGTAATGTGTTTGTTCCTCACTAGGTGCCTCATACTTGTGGTAAACTTACTAAATTACAAAAAAATTAACTTCTCGTTCTGAGCCACCATTCATAGCATCATCCGTATATGGTTACAAATCAGAAGCATCCAGTCAAAATCGAGCTCTCAGATATAAGTGTTTGCGTGGCTAACATGCTAACTGCACAGCGAATATTTCTAAGATAATAAATAAAAAACTACGCCAGTGTTTTTAACATCACTTCACGTAGTTGACATGACAGATCACGTGTCACTCAACGAGATTCACGGCTGTATGACGATATTTTGTTTGTTTTTAAGAAAGAAGGAAAAATAATGTCCGAATGAGAGACTAAAGAAAAAGAAACCTGAATTATTTTTCTTATTTGATTACGTTTTTCTAGGATATTTTCGTCAGCAGTTTCTTCATAGTTTACGCAAGATTTATTTGAAACATTCTGACCTTTATAACTCAAGATATTTTGTCTATATTTCTGAGATGACGTATTATGTACAGTATTTACATTAGTCGGACTATTGTCTTCATCTTTGTCGCCATATTTGTCACAACGTTTCGGCCGTTGTACGCTCCGGCCTTCTTCAGGTGGTTGGAATTTCGAACTGAACCCTTTATTTCGATCACTGGGGTAGACTGTTCTAGTTCCACGTGCCATGTTTTAATGGATGTCAGTTATCAGTTATCTCCTGCTAATTTTCCCTCTGAAAGTTCTCCATTGCCTTAACCGGATATTGAACTCACACTCTTTGGGTCTGTCACTGGATCGCCTTTATCCACTGTGCCAACATATTTGGAGAACTTTCAGTGGAGAACTTTCAGAGGGAAAATTAACAGGAGATAACTGATAACAGACATCCATCAAACATGGCACGTGGAACTAGAACAGTCTACCCCAGTGATCGAAATAAAGGGTTCAGTTCGAAATTCCAACCACCTGAAGAAGGCCGGAGCGTACAACGGCCGAAACGTTGTAATAAATTTCCTCAAGGACACATGGCACAGTGGATAAATGTTGTTTAGATCCAGTGACAGTACCCAATGAGTGTGAGTTCAATACCCGGTTAAGGCAAGTGGAGAACTTGGAGAGGGGAATTAACAGGAGATAACTGACATCAATTAAAACATGGCACGTGGAACTAGAACAGTCTATCCCTGTGAGCGAAATGACAAATATGGCGACAAAGATGAGGACAATAGTCCGACTAATGTAAATACTGTCAAGATATTTTGTTGATTTGTAATTTATTTTAATACGAGGGTCTCTTGAAAAGTTCATAGGCCGACCAAGATATTCTCATAAGACCAAATGAGGTTTATTTTTTAACATAGTTAAACCGAACGAGGAATTTTTCTTTTTACAATACGGTTCACCTTGTACGAGGTCCGGTGCCCTGTCGTCGTAGAGGGTTACGTTAAGTGGCAATTTATACAGATAGTAAGGGGAGATAACATTTAACCCTAGACTTGAACAGGTTAAGATTGTATTGATGAAGGAAACATCCTTTTTTGGAGTCGAGTTTACAGAACTGGTTCGCAGGAAGAAGCTGTTTGAGTGAAATATTGAGAGAACGTGGGTGGTTTGCTTCAATGTACGTAGCATGGCGGGTCTTAGCCGTGAAGGAAGGAGCCAACGGAACCAAGGAATGCAGTTTTCCGACTGATCTACTTTGTCTTCAGGAAAATAGGAGCACCAAGGAATAGATGATATTTTTGGCGAAAATAATGAAAAAAGAGGACTCAGAAAAGTTAATACTGGGATTTTAAAGATAATAATTTTTCCAGAGCTACAAAAGACAGTGAATTGTTGACAGCCATGATCATGCATGTCCTAGACAAACATCAGTCATAAAAGTAGACCTTCATAACCGGAACTAAATCATACACATTTTTTCACTAGTTTTGGTTTTGCAAATAAAAAAAAAAATACATTTTAATCAGATTGATAAATACTTCAATTTTTGATGTCTTTCATTTCACAAAGAATACGATCGTCGCCTGAAAAGTTCATAGGCTAACCAAGATATTCTCATAGAATGTGACCAAATGAGGGTTATTTTTCAACATAGTCCCCTTTGCGGTCACACACTTTTTCAATCGGTGTTTTAGTGCTTGGATCCCATTGTTTAAGAAGCTTTCATTCTGTTTGTATAAAAAGTCATCAACAGCATATATGACGTCATCATCACTAAGATACTGGTTCCTGGTCAAATGTTTTATTCGTGTTAGGGACACAGATAGTAGTCAAAAAGGTCAACTCAGGAGAATAGGGAGGGTGATCAAGCAGTTCAAATCCAGTTACGCACAGAAGCCATTGAAACCAAGGACATGTACTGGAGCATTGTCCTGGTGAAACAAAACCTATTTCGCCAGTTTTCTTGAACGTTTATTCTGACAACCTTTCGTAACTGCCTCAGCAACTCGGCATAGTACTCTCCATTGACAGTGTGGTTCATTTGAAGATAGCCGATAAACACAATGCTTTTTTTCATCCCCCAAATTTCCCTGCAGTTGAAACAACCTTGGCCTTCATTGGAGCAGGTGAGGAGGGGTGTTTCCATTGTATGAATTGTCTCTGATTCAAAATGATAAACTCAACATTTATAGGTTAGGAAACATTCAAGAAAAACAGCTGAATCGGCCTTAAACAACGTCAGATTTTCCTGTGTTGTGATCAGATCTATTTTTTTTAGTTGTTGTTAATCTCTTATTATGCCCTGTTCCTGTACGATCATTAAAATTAAGCAACGTCGAGCCTGATCAGTACCTAGATAGCTGACTGCTTGGGAATACCAGTATGTTTGTATATACCGGTGGTATAATGTATAATGCCTCGGAATTGTTAATCCGAGATCCAAATTTTAATTCTCATTGGGTCCGTTATATTTACTTATGCGGTAATACCCTTGCGAAAGGCATGAATCCACCTTGTCTCCCTTAGTTATGGTTTAATTAGTAAAACTTGTATCACTGAAATAATTAACTAAAAAAAAGCGTCCTGGGTATGACGATAAACTACGTTCAACAGTATCCCCAAACCCAGATCTCGTTCTGGGTATGACGATAAACTGCATCCGCATCCTGGGTGTGACGATGAGCTGCGTCCTGCAGCAAGGCCTCTGATAATACGTTTTTGAAAAATAATATTGCCAGCTATACGTTTTTGAAAAAATGATATTACCAGCTATAAAGTTTTTGAAGAAATATTATCATCAGCTTTATGTTTTGAAAGGTAATATAACCAGCTATACATTTTGGAAAAATAATATTGCCAGCTGTACGTTTTTTGAAGAGATAATATTACCAACTATGTTTTTGAAAAAATAACATTACCAGCTATACATTTATGAGGAAAAAAAATATTAACAGAAATAGATATTTGACAAAACAAAAATATTACCACCCCCACAAAAAAATGTCGGCATTAAATGTCTCATTGAGTTTGATATGCCGTGAAACAAACCAAGACAAACTTTAAAAAAAAAAAAAAAAAAAAAAAACACTAAAAGAACAATTCTTACAATCTAAAAATATTTTCTCGCTTTAAACAACCTGGAAATGATTGATGAAATCAATCAAACAATAAAACACACGAGATCAATGCAGGGGTGACATAATGCTTGCTTCTCGGCCCAGCCCTCTTTCTGCTTTATATTAATGATCTGTCTAGGAACATTCTCAGATCATTAGTAAATATCTATGTAGACGATATCATTGTGTGTGTGCACCTCCCAAAATCTAGATGATCAGAGCCTGGCAGCTAATCTCTCCTCTGATCGATCTCTAACAGCTCAAAGGGAGAAAATTGACTTGCAACATTCAAACCCTCAAAAACCTAACTCTAACTCTTCATCATCACCGAGCGTATCATGGAGTTTCTCCTGTGATGAATGCTTGGACTCTCCATGAGAGTCATTGCTTCGAATGTCTATTTAGACTCCCCAGGCCTCAATCACTAAAGATTTGAAAATAGTCGGTTCCTTGTGTCACTCCAAAATGTACCGGACTCCTTCTGATAGGCTCTATATTTACAAAGTGTCAGGTCAGACCAAAAAATAGGGCATTGCTTTCATATCTCAGTCAGGGCCTATGAGAAGGGGGTCCAGACGCTACTTTGTTCCGGGGCCAAAGGACTAAGAAGTCTTACAGCAACAATGTAACACCTACCCCCCACCACTCGAGAACAAGCACTTTCTACTACCCCCAACCAGATATACACTTACATTCACATACTTAGACATCACTATACTTATTACACCACACTTAACTTCTTTTTGTTAGTATTTATTATTAATTATTATAGGACTATTTGTATAAAACGACTGACACAGATGATCTCCCTGTTTCAGAAAAGAACTGTTATGTTTTGACTGATAATGTCGTTGTATGATGAACAGTACGATTTAATGTTGTTAAGAGGTTGGCTGAAAATTTTGATTTTTTATGAAAATAGACCATAATGTCTGAAAAGCTTTAGGACATCAATATCCTGCAAGTCTTAATGGTAAAGATTTTGCAGAAGAAATGCAACATTTGCCATCAGTACATAAAATTAATTTTGGAAAACCAGAAATGAAACGTCTAGAATTATTAAATTTGTTAATAGATGGCAAATTGTGTATAATATTTCCAAAATGTTTGTGTTAGTTCGAGGATATTATTGACAATCCTAGCTACAGGAGCATCAACTGAAAGATCGTTTAGTAAACTCAAACTCAAAACGGATTTGATTTCTAATATGTCTAAAACGATTGTTTGTTTGTTTGTTTGGGTTTTATGGCATATCAACCACTGTAGGTTATTTAATGCCAAATCCAGTTTATATATATGTATATGCCAAATATATGAATTTTAAATGCCTATTTTGTATGGAATATTTTTAGCAAGCTAGAGCTTATTGGCTTGTACACTGCAAAATAATCCTAGGTATTTTTGTTTAAGTCAAGAATTTCCATTTGATAAGCACATTTTATTTGCAAAATGATAAAAGGTAGGATATGTTTGTTTGTTTGAGTTTTATGGCATATCAACCACTGTGGGTTATTTAATGCCAAATCCAGTTTATATGAATTTTAAATGCCTATTTTGTATGGAATAAAAAATGTATAGCTGGCAACATTATTTTTTTTTACAAAAAAAACGTATAGCTGGCAACATTATTGTTTCAAAAACTTAGAGCTGGCAACATTATTTTTCTGAAAACATTATCTGAGACCTTGCTGTTGGATGCAGTTTATCATCATACCCAGGACGCGGATGTAGTTTACCGTCATACCCAGGACGTTGTCTAAAACGAGACTTCTTGAGTATTGAATCTGGCATTGTCAGACAAATTAATTTTGATAGTGTTATGAGAAATTTTGCAAGCAAAAAAAGGTAGAAATGCACATTTTAATTTGTACTCTAGTTAAATGTTAAATTTGTTTTTATTTAACAAAAGTATTTTCCGTTAAAAGAAATTATTATGTACCTTTAAAAAGCATTTCCCTATGACAAAACCTAAAAAGGCGTTTGATAAATGTAACAGTAAATAGTGATTTATGTTGCAGAATTAATTGAATATCGATATTACATAATATCTGTTCATGGAAATAAATCATTTATGATTTATTTACATGTATATTTACTGGACAACAAATCCTCAATTTTGAGAAAAATCTTTGTCTGACTCAGGGGCCCCAAAATTCTCTTAGAGGCCCTGATCTTAGCTGAATCTGCTCTCTCATCACTTTGTAGACTCGATAGAGTTCAAAAACGTTTACGCGGCCTTGTGAGTGATAAATTATTTTCCATTCCTTTTCCACGGGGGAACGTTGTAAATCTATCACTATTTTAGTAGCAAATGTTCAAAAGAGCTTCATTCTTAGTTAAACTAGTTCAGACCTTCACAGCTAGGACCCGCCATGGCACGTACACAGGGTCAACTCATCCACTTTCTCATCATTGGTAAGGAGGAAATTCCACTCAGACAGTTCCTTCCCAAGGACTGTCACTTTGGGGAACAGATTCCCGAGAGGATGCTTCCAGATCACTACGATCTTGACTTCGTCTTGTCTCGGGTTAACAGCTATCTATCCGACATATTATCTTAATATCCTCTTTTTACCTCCTTTTGCCTTCATACAACCTCATTCGTACACTCGGAAGGATGTTTCCCTGATCGCTACAAGCTTAACCTCTTCAAGTTTAGGGTCAACCATTATCCATCCTACATATCCTCAGAATCTGCATTTCTTACCTCCTCTTTTTACATCCATACTCAGACTCCCAAGAGGATACTTCCCTGACCGCTAAATATTAACCTTTCCAAGTCTAGGATCAACCGTTATCTATCCTACATATCCTCATAATCTGCCTTTCTTACCTCCTACTCTTCTTACATTCAAACAACAACGTCATTCTGGCTCCCAAGATGATGCTTCCTTGATCGCTACAAGCTTAACCGGTTCAAGTCTA
Source organism: Acanthosepion lycidas (assembly GCA_963932145.1). Taxonomy (NCBI): domain Eukaryota; kingdom Metazoa; phylum Mollusca; class Cephalopoda; order Sepiida; family Sepiidae; genus Acanthosepion; species Acanthosepion lycidas. The sequence goes on along the minus strand of OZ010582.1, from coordinate 54,072,289 downwards.
GTGTAAACCGTTATCTATCCAACATATCCCTATAATTTGCCCTTCTTACCTCCTCCTCTTACGTTCATACAACAACGTCATTCTGGCTCCCGAGACGATGCTTCCCTAACCGCTAAAAGCTTAACATCTGCAACTCTAGGGTTAACCGTTATCTATCCTACATATCCTTATAATTTGCCCTTCTTACCTCCTCCTCTTACCTTCATACAACAACGTCATTCTGGCTCCCGAGATGATGCTTCCCTGATCGCCAGAAGCTTAACCGCTTCAAGTCTAGGATCAACCGTTATCTATCCTATACATAAACCTAATCTATCCTTACCTCCTCCCCTTACGTCCTTACAACCACCTCATTCAATAACCTTCTACCTTGCGTGGCTTCTGTATTGAAAACTGAGATTTGGCATTTTTTGCAGCATTTCCCAAATGATATGTGATATATTTAGACTGAAAGTAAAAAAAAGTCTCAGGGTTTCAGAACTGGCCTAGCTTTGTTCAAACTCCAAGTATTTGTCTAGTTATGATCTTTTGAAGTTTGGGCACCTCCAGGCGGTGTAATGGTTAACAACCTTGTCTCGCTATGACAATTACGACTGAATGGTGAGTTCGATGCTCACTGGGTGCTCCATACTTTCAGCCTTGTGCCACTTCTAAGCTACGCTTGGAAAATCGCTATGATCGTTTGAAGTTAATCAAAACAAGCATATTTATAATCATTTACTGGAAGATGATAGATTCTTGATAGTTTTTTTTTTTTTTTTTTGCTGGTAAGGTCAGTGGAATCCAGATGAAATTTATCATATTTTGCCTGATTATTTTTTCTTGTCTTTGACACACCCTGCTAAGGCTAACAAGTACCTCCTCCGACAACATTTTTCTCCTTTATTGTAATTTCCAAAATTTTAAAACGATTTATAACTGCCAAATATATGAAAAATTATTTCCTGAAAAATATTCAAAATGCACTCATTTTTCTCATGAATTTAATTGGTAATTACCCGCTTTTGGCACCATATATCGGTTTCAATATCATTTTCCTTGTACAGGGAACCACCATAAAGTAATAGGAAATTTTAGATTTACTATATGATGAAAAACAAATTTAACTAACATAAAAAATTAACTTCTTTTAGTTTGAACACCACAGCTAACATTTGTGTTTTTGTTGTTTTAAGCTACTATATTCCAGTTCTTTGCTTTTGTTTCAAATAATTGTAACAAAAACTCCAACAATTAAATAAACTGTACCAAATTTCCTTTTTCTCGCGGAGCACCCTGTATATATCAGAAACTCATTATCTAAACTGTTTATATTTTTGGAGGGCGCTGGATCCATTGAAACCTGCACAAAAGAAGTCTAAATTCCAAAAGAAAAAAAGTCTAAATGAGGAATATTAACTCTTGCACACCAGGAATTCTAGATTTAAACCCCATTTTTTTTTTTTAAATTAGAAATGTGAACGTTTTGTTTTAACCTTCCTTTTAAGTACAAATAACATAATGGAGAACCATGATCACTCACGTTCTGAAAATATGTGGCAACTGAAAGAGAAAAGATTGGTCCTTTCTTATCACTACCCACTTGCTTTACCTCTACTCTACCACTTTCTCTCACACCGCTTAGCTTTAGTCAGTTTATGAAATAACAAATTATTTCTAACCACAGGGATTGCAACATTATAGTAACGTTACCACAATGTCACATATCCCCTCCCCGACGATATGTCATAAATAGATCGTTTCTTGCTTACTGATAGAATAGTGCTTATATATATGTCAGGTTAATCGTTGAGTGCTAATGGTATTATGTAACCTATTACTACATGCCGCATGATCGGGTCATTAGCGACTAAATCTATCACCCATGTCTGACCCAGCAAGATTAAAAACAAGACCTGTCGAATCTTGTGACTGAATCCTTTGATGTCATGATTTTTTTTTTACATTTAATCTGTATATTCGGTAGTAAACCTCTCACTAGAAGAAATCTAAATAAATTAGGTTATGTATTTTGGCTAAAGAAATGTGTACAGAACTGTTACGTGATATCTGTCTTCCTGTATGGCAGCGAATGCTCGACAATCTCCTCAAAGATGAAGAAGAGATTTAAAGCAACAGAAATGTGGTTCTACAGAAGGACGTTAAGGATACTATGTGCCGAACATGTGAGCAACAACGAGGTTTTCGAGAGAATAGAAACAAAGAGAAAACTTATACTTAACATCACGAAGAGATTTCTGGGGCACGTAATGAAGGAGGTCTTGGAAAATCTGATACTCACAAGACGGATAGAGGGAAAGAAGGGCAGGGGAAAGCAACGCGTGACATACTTAATGGGTCTGAGCAAGTGGATTTCAGAACAAAAAGAGAAAACTTATTAAGAGCTATAAGGGACAGGAAAATATGGGGGGCCATGACTGCCTACGTCCTGAAAGGACATGGCACATACAAGAAGTGCGGACCGGCGTTTCTAGATTTAAACCCTTAATTTTTAATTAGAAATTTGAAAGATTGTTTTTTTTTAAATCTTCCTCTTCAGTATGAATAACATTAATACAGTTCAATAATTGAGGGTTTCAAAAACCGCAAGTGATCACTTGGCTCTATTATGCAAGCCAAAAGTGTCATGTCAGAAACTTTGGATTAACAAGTACAAGAGATCATATATTGTGGATAATAATAGATCATTCACCTTCCAAATTGTTTTCGTGTGTTATTCTGAAACTGTGGGGAATTTCGTTGTCTTGGAGAACAGCATATACCTTTAGTCCACTGCCACAGACGTACAAAACTATGGAAAGTTAGGGTAGACCAATTTATTCTTACCTACAATAAATGAAAAACTGGGACCATTACGATGTCAAGATATGACGGGCACGAAATATTAATTTTAGACATTACTTTCATAATTAGTAGCAACTCGTGATCTATACATATATGCATATGTTTGGGCACTTTGACTTTGTGTAATGGTTAGCAAACTTGTCTCAATTACGACTGAGTAGTGAGTTCAATCCTCACTGAGTGTCCCACACTTTCGGCCTTGTGCCATATCTAAGTTACCCTTAGAAAATCATTGTGGTACTTCGACGTGGTGTAATGGTTAGTAAGATTGTCTCACTCGATCAATTACGACTGAATTCGATCCTCACTGGGTGCTCCATACTTTCGGCCTTGTGCCACATCGAAGCTACGCTTAGAAAATCACCATATATGCATATGATTGGGCACTTCGATTTCGTATGATTGTTAACAAGATCAGTTACGACTGAATAGTGAGTTTGATCCTCACCGAGTCTCTCACACTTTCGGCCTTGTGCTACATTTAAGCTACGATTAGGAATTCATTTAGACACTTCAACGCAGTGTAATGGTTAACAAGCTGTATTCTTATTTTGGCACAGAAAACCTGGAAAAGAAATTTAAATGCAAAATTTATGCCATTTTCAAAAATGTTGGTTTTCCACTGCAGGGCAGGTTTTATTTTCTAACTAGAAGTGTGAAGTTCTTATTTTTAATCTTCTTAAGTTCAAATAACATTAATTCAGTTTTATAATTGAACAGAAAAGGGTAATTATCTAGGGGATTTAAAAACCACAAATCTCCGTTTCGTTCTATTGTGCGGACCCACTGTGGCGTATATTATTAAAGTCACGTTTGCCGATAAACACATCTTGGCAGGTCTTGTAATTTTCTTAGAATCATCTCATTTTACAGGTTAAATAAAGCTAGTGATCCCAGTACTTAATGTTCTATTTTGGTATACTAGTTTCTCCCCCAGTTAGCAAACAGGCCGTTTGTTTTCACATGCTCGTTGTGTAAGCATTAACCCATGAACTGAAACGCTAATTCCTCTTACACTCCAACGAATGACCAAAAAGCGTTCAACCTAATGGTTTAGTTTGCTCCAGGCGTCGAGGTAGGTTGGGGTACTGGCGTTTTCGCCAGGGAACGCAATAGACAGAAAGAAAATAAAACAGGAAATTGAAGAAGTAAAAGCCTAATTATACAAACAAAGCCTTCCTTGTTATCTAATTTATCTACCGTTTAGTCGTTTTTCTTTTGCATTTCTTTTCGAGTTTCACGATGAAAATGGATTTTGTGTGTTTGTATATATATATATATATATATATATATATATATGTAATGAAAAACAAACCACTTTAATGTACCATTACGATAATTTATTTCACCTAAATCCTTTTTTAAGGATTCAGGATCATCAGGTAAATCTTCCAACAACGAAATGAGAAAAAAAATTTTTTTTTTTTTTCTCAGTTCGTTGTTGGAAGATTTACCTGATGATCCTGAATCCTTAAAAAAGGATTTAGGTGAAATAAATTATCGTAATGGTACATTAAAGTGGTTTGTTTTTCATTACATATTAGCTCTGTCCTAACATTGAGCTCTCAGGATTTCATCCTCTTTGGATTTATCAATTCGGTTTACCAAGTTCCTTATAACTTAAATATATATATATATATATATATATATATATATATATATATATATATATATATATATATATTATACGTGCGCATTTATGTATGACGATTATTGTATAAGGTACAAGACATAGCTGGTTGATAAGTAATATTTCCAATTCTATGAAGTCGAGCTGTAGACCAAACGGAAGAATTATACTAGTATCAAAATGAAGTAAATATATTTCTCTTCAAACTTATGAAGGTTAACAATAATAATAATAGTAAGGTCTCCAATCCTATAAAACAAGTTGTAGCCGAGATGCAATAATGAAACTGGTATCAAAATGAAGGAAATGTATTTTTCTCCGGAATTATGAGAGTCGATTGACGAAGAAGGGTTCCAATTATATAAAGCAAGTTTTAGTTAAGAGATAATGTGCAGGTGTAGTCGCATCAACGTAAACATTGCTTTAGTCTGATGAAGTCCTAAAGGACGAAACGCGTCGCACGAAAGATTTGTTTTTCACTTTGTCATTACTTTTCCTTAAATATATATATTGATTTACTAAGCGTAGCTTAGATGTGGCACAAGGCCGAAAGTATGGAGCACCCAGTGAGGATCGAACTCACTATTCAGTCGTAACTGCTTTAGCGAGACAAGCTTACTAAACATTACACTACGTCGAGGTGCCCTTCCTTATATATATATATATATATATATATATATATATATATATATATATATATATATAAAGGCTTAAACGCTAATATTCCATGGTCATAATTTATTCCATTGGAATCGTAAATACGATCCAATTCATCAGACCTACAAATTCAAAAAGAAAACAGAAAAAACAACTCCGGAAATAAAAATAGAATTTAGAGAGAGTGTAAGTATGAGAGTCTGGGACGAATGTTAGAGCTAAAGAGGGGGGTAAGAAACGAGAGAAGAAGGGAGATTAAACCTTAACAGAGAGAAGTCTAGGAGAGGTGAGTGGAAGAGGTTTAAGTGAGAGAAATATGAATGTTGTCGGATGTTTTCTTTTTGAATTTGTAGGTCTGATGAATTGGATCGTATTTACGATTCCAATGGAATAAATTATGACCATGGAATATTAGTGTGTAATCCTTTTTATTATATCCTTACTCTGTCCTGGACATTGAGTTCTACCTAGATTCTATCCTCTTGGAATTTTTTATTCAAAAAAATATACATGTATGTGTATGCACCTATGTATATATATTTATATATTTTGCATATGTATGTGTATATTTACCACTAATATTAGCTATATATATATATATATATATATATATATATATATATATATATATATATATATATATAATTTAAATAAAAACAGACCACTTTAAGGTTCCATGTAATAAATTATTTCACCACAGCCCTTTTAAAGGACTGCGGATCATCAGACTTTACTTCCAAAAGTTTCTTCGGAAGTAAAGTCTGATGATCCGCAGTCCTTTAAAAGGCTGTGGTGAAATAATTTATTACATGGAACCTTAAAGTGGTCTGTTTTTATTTAAAATCAAATTTCTTGACGTCGATACAGAAATAAAATACAAAGTATTTACTGCCTACCCGTATAAAAACAGCCAGTACAAACTCTTGTAATTTAAATTATGATAACCAATGATCTGAACGATATAAAATAGCAATGATAAAAATATTCGGAAAAAAAGCATACCTAAATTCTTCTTCCCAAAGGATATTTCTGAGTGAACTCAAATACATTAAACAAACAATAATTTTCTCAACTACATCATCAATAAACAAAATTATTCTTATCAAAATTACATGACACCAATATTAAAAATATAATACAACGAAGCATCAACCAGATGCACAATAATTACAAGTAGAACAAATTCGTTATCAGATAAATCATAAAACACAACATTTCAATCGTAAATCCAGATAAAACAGATAAAATATATTACGGAAAATGGAAAACCGCTAACCTCGTCATCAATCATCCAAATAAACCTATTAAATCTAAACTAGCGATGAAAAATATAATGTATCAATTTAACAGTCCAGTACAACACCTAAATCAATTAGCTACATCGGTCATACCACTACCTCCTGAAGTAGACGCCTCACGTGTCACTTATCTGACCAAAGTTACACAAAAAGGCATTTAACCACTTACAATGTACAAGAGCATACAAGGAAAAATCTGTTCGATAAACCTTTACAAATCCTGTAACAAAAAAGATTACGTTGTCAGAGCAGCTCTCCGCATAAAACATCTGGCACCTAGTATTAATCTCACCTTATTTAGCAGTGGAAATAATGTGTTAAAAGTTTGTTTTTTGTTTTTTAAGAGAAAGATGCCAACCTGAATTCCGGCGATGTTTCCTTTTGCAGGGCTCGGAATAAACGCTATTAGTATGTCGATATCACACAACTACGTCCTTGAAAAGAAATTAACAATACTTTAACAATAAAACTCCTTGAAAAGGGCTAAAGAAGTGTCCGAAAGTGCTTGACACGAGTGAAAACTACGGACATTTTTTACAATTCCTCATCTTCTCCCCAACCAAACATAAATGTAACAAATGTAAAAATAATAGATAAACGAGATAAGAGAAATCATCAAATTTTCCTTGTTTGTATATATATATATATATATATATATATATATATATATATATATATATATATATGTATGAGAGAGCAGGACAAACAGACAGAGAGCTCGCTCGCCCCAAGAAAGGCAGTGGAAGAATTAGAAAATCGAAACATTACAAAGGAGCAAGAACAAAAGAAAAGTAATTAAGAGTACAGTAGATAGATATTGACAAGGCATTTAAAATTTTAAGGATTAAAGTTGGCTGGAAAGTATAAAGCCGGAAGGGACTTTCACAAGCGAGAAAAATCTGTCAGCATAAAATTTACAACTCAACGAACTAGCGAACTCAACCTCAACTGAAAATTAGAGAGATCGTGACGCCAGTCGAGCATGCATATATATATATAAGGGGGACAATATATGATAAAATAGTTTTAAGGTATGCTATATTATAGGTAAAAGCACTGAGGCACATCCACAAATGGGGGGGATAACAATTTGAATTAGGTGGGGGCTCTGAAAAGGGCTATCTTTGCGTTCTCAATCTTGCAAGGAAGGAACCTCTTCCATGGATCGTAAAATAATAATATACAATAATTTTTATTTGTAATATAATTTTTTTATAATTCTAATAATCTTTTGTGTTAGATTTCAACTCTCTAAATTGATTGTACGGTGTTTTTTTTTGTTTTTTTTTTACAGATATTAAATTTTGCCTTTGATTTTTGCGCCAAGTGTAAAAAATCAGTTTTTTTGATTTTCCCCTTCAAGGTTGTAATTTTTTCCAGTCAATTTGGACTCAAAATCGGCATTAAATAATTCTCTATCAAACAAAAAAAATTTCATAAACATCTGATGAAAACTGTGGAAACGCATAAACAACATCCGATCACACACACATTTTTGAGAATTATATATATATATATATATTATATAGATAGATATATATATATATAGTCCGCTCAAAAATGTATGTACACTTTAGGAAAGGAAAACATTTATAGACAGTGAAATTCAAAATTTATTCTAACAGAACGAGATTGTCAAGCATTTTAGAGGTTCTGTTCCGTTGTCTTTGGGCTTCAGCAACATTCTCAAATTTGAAATAACATTTTAAAATAATTTTACGTTCCTCAATCGACAAACATTGGTCCGCCATACTGTAGACGTCATTTGTTGTTGCGACAGTCATGAAAATAACGTCATCTGTCGAGAAAATATCGTACTACAGTAAACAGTGTTATTGCAATTTGATAAAACTACGAAAGACATTTTTGTCTTTCCTTAAGTGTGTATACACATTTTGGGGTACTATATATACATATAAATAAGAAAAAATAAAAACAAATACCATGGACGGCGTGATGCCGTTTGTCGTTACCGCGGTATAACGGAAGAAAGTTTTGTTAAAACATAAGAAAGTGTTATGTATTGAGAGGCATTTAAACGAGAAGGGTTAATACCAAAAACCTGTGGTAACAATTCAGGACTTAATTCACATATAAACGACTTGAATTGATATCGAACAGCTTGAACAATGGAAAAGTGACCCAGACTTAGAGGGTAATGTTGATTGACACAGCTGGAAATGCATGCTGTAAAGCGAAAATTTCATTTTTAGTAAACAACGAATTTGGAGTTGTCCCCTGGTCGAAAGCTGAATTGAAATACCAGGAGGGGTTGGATAAGCCACCCACGCTCACTGAGGAGATTTAGTGAGAGGTAATAATATGAGAGAGTGGAAGAAGGGACTTCCTTAGAATTATCGAATTCTCTTACTTTGCCAGTTTGGGCGAATGTCCATAAATACGAATGGGCGAAGCGGATTAGTCAGAATTTTGAAGAGAGGTAGAAGAGACGGGGACGAAACCAGAGGCAGGAGAGAGGCCCACGTCATTATCTGCCGACGAAAGTCTCCGACTTCAGACTTGTGCCAAACTTTACCAAAGCAGCAAACTAAACTTTTCCAGGTCAACACTTAGATGCGGGTTGGGCTGTAATTAATTGCATGCGAATTCTGATATAACTAATTATTGTACGAAGGACTGATATAAAAACAGTATTTACTTTTTGTTAAATTTATTCGAGTGTTATTTTTTCCCCTATACGTCTTTGCCCTGCTTGGACCAGCCCGACACGAAGATACCCCCGACGATTCGACCTTGGCAGGCTTATGATCTAAAAATCACAACGTGGGATAAGGTTAGCTCTGAACTGAAGCGGTGACTTCAGTAACCAGCTGCGGTGTTGGAAGTCTTGGACGACTGAGGAAGGTGTTGTACGATTACAACGGAACATGTGAGCAATTAGGAAGATTTAAAGAAAGCGCGAACGAAAAGAAGACTTTTGCTCAGAAACAGATCGAGAGTGTTAACATTTCTGGGACACATAATGAGGAAAGGAGGCTTGAAGAATGTGGTACTCACGGATCATATGGAAGCAAAGGGGGGCAGAGGGAGACAGTGGGTGACTTAACTAACGAACTTGGGTAAATGTATCCCAGAACATGAACAGGGAATAGGAGTAAAGAGAACAAGGATCGATCTAAAAGTCGGATTTCAGGACGTGGGCGCGATTAAAGCTCTACCTAAATGATAGCACAAAAAGCAATTACACATCAAAATTTAGCCGGTTACTACATGACAGTTTTCTGATTTATTTACCCACCCTCGAACCGGGACTAAAATGGTGGGGAGAAAAAAAAAAAAAATTAAAAGTCTTTTAAGACTTTAATTTTTCGATTTTTCACAGTTACGTTCTTTCAAATTTTTTTATTTCTTTGATTCAACTTGACAGATTGCAAGATTCATTTGAAGAAAGCGAATCGAAAGACGGTTTCAAACATTTGTCAGGAAAATAGAGAAAGAAAATTGCCAAATAAATAAATAAATAAATAAGCAGAGAAAACTTTGAAAACAAAAACAAAAACAAAAAAAAGACAAAAAAAAAAACAAAAAAAAAACGAAACAAATCGCACCTCATTTATTAATAGAAACATTTTAATTTTAAATAACAAAACAATTATTCTTGAATATCGCACATTCCCCCCACCCACCAAAAAATAAAAACTTCACAATCATAAATTTCATAATCGTTTCTGTTTTCAAGTGCAAAATTGTGTTGTGTCTGTATTGGAGATTTAAGTATTAATTGTTAAAAACGTTAGTGTTCCGACCTTGAGAACCGGGTTCGAATCGCACCATGGTTGATTTCTCCTAAGAAGTGACATCTTGATAATATAGACCTAGGGAGATATACGCTACAATTGGTAAGTGCCTCCAAACCATAATACTTCTTGACCCGAGCCTTGAGATTGAAATTAGTAAGATAAAACAGTCCAGAAACCATTGATAGTTGCGCTCGCACAATGTCCCAAGTCTTCATGACCGAGTGTACTGTCCTTATTCAACTGCGCATCGCGCCATATTATGCGCTTTATGTACCCATTAAAAATAGCGTTCATAGCAATACAATACATATATATATATATATATATGATTAAAACGAAAGATGGTATACATGTGCTTCTTATAAAATGTGGATTTAATAAGCTGGTTAATGAAATTTGAGGTATAAAATGATAAGATTGGCAATAAAATTGATGATACTTATATATATTAGTAGGCCTTTTGACTAAACCGATGCACGAAAAGAACCATTTTAAAGTCGCAATTTTCGGACACGCCTGTGTTCTTTTTCAAAGAGAAATAAAGAAGTTGGATTCACTCTTCTAGGGAATGTTGTTTTTTTCTCAAGCATTGTGGAAAAAAAACGATTCTTTCTACGTGCACATGGGACCTTGTGTTCAATTCCTGCTATACTCAGATCAAATGGTCATTTAGTGAAAGGTTGTAGCAGGCTTCTCCATTTTCAAAGACCACCGAGCTGTGGTAGGGGTGGGGGTCAAATCAGATATCATCTTTCCCCCCCTACCCCCAATAGTTGAGAATGGCGACTTGTGTTTCAATAAAATAACAGAAACAAAAGGAAGAAATACAAAAAATATATTTCCCCGCTTTTCGTTTTTCTATCTGGTATAATAATAAAACATCTTTAGTTGCCAAGAAAAACGAATAAGTATCATTTACACGTCCTGTGTAGGCTTGTGACAATTATATTCTCACCATCCTCCTGTAGAACCACATCACTGTTGCTTCATGTCTTTTCTTCATCTGTGAGAAAAATTTCCGTTATTCTCTGCCATAGAGATAAATGGGTAAACATGGATAAACGAAAATATATTAATAAATACAGAAATACAACCGGGAAATATATCAGAATAATCAAGAACCTATACTGGAAGCAGACAGCATGCATACGCATAGGGAACGAGTTCAATGAATATACAAAAATAGAAAGCGGCGTAAGGCAAGGATGCATCTTCTCACCCGACCTGTTCAACCTATACAGCGAGGCAATTCTCAGAGAATTGGAAACCCAACCGGGATTTAAGCCTAGTGGCCATGATATTAATTACATAAGATAAGCAAATGACACATTACTGATAGCAGACACGGAAAAGAAACTACAAAATCTCCTACAAAAGAGCGACGGAGAGCGAGAAGAAAGGACTAAGCATAAACTACAAGAAGACAGAATACACAGTCATCAATAAGAGGATGAGTCCGAAATTCGATTTGAAGGTGAGGAACACTAGAATCAAGCAGACGCAGAAATTTAAATATCTGGGAAGCGTCTTAACAGAAGATGGTAAGTGTGACACTGAGATCCGTAGAGGTATTGGGATGGGCAAGGACGCATTTCAAAAGCTGGGTAGAGTATTGCGAGACGGCAGGATTTCTTTGGTAACGAAGAAAAGAATACTGAATACGTAACATCTGTCCTTCATTACGGCAGCGAATGTTGGACGATTTCCTCAAAGATGAAAAAGAGGCGACGGAGATGTGGTTCTACAGAAGGATGCTAAGGATATCATGGACCGAGCTCGTGAGCAACGATGAGGTCTTAGAGAGGTTGAAAACAAGGAGGAGGCTTATACTTAACATCAGGAAAAGAAAGTTGAAGTTCCTAGGACACATAATGAGGAAGGAGAGCTTGGAGAATCTGATACTCCCAGGTCGAATAGAGGGAAAGAAAAACAAGGAAAATCATCGCATGACATACCTAGCGGGCTTAAGCAAGTGGATGACAGAACATGATCGGGGGGGAGGTGGCAAAGGGAAGGAACTTGATAAGAGCTGCAAGGGGGTGGAGAGCCATGATCGCCTACGTCTTGAAAGGACATGGCATATAAAAAGAAAGTTTGTTAAGATTATGGTTGTGGAGTCTTTGTAGAAGGCTCTTCAGGGAAATCCCTGTTTAATCCTTTAATATGTGATTCTGTTTTGAAAATCTATTTTAACTCGGATTTACGTCTTTCTTGTTGGCTCTTAAGTAAATACACTAAAAACACTTATCCGATGCTATCAACACTGTAGCCCGGTTGGTTGAAGCTTGCAGCGATAAGGTAATTGTTGTTGTTGTCTTTGATGGCTATTTTATGGATTTTTAACCGAAGACGGAATTCCGTGCCTGTTTCTAGATCATAATTCTTTTTTTTTTTTTTTGTATTTGTGGTAGAAATGTAAATATATAAAATTTAAACTGTCACAACTAGCCTATTAAATAAACATTATATGTATCAACACTGAGAACATCACACAGGAAAAACGATACTTGCCTTGGATATAGGGGAATAGAGAAGAATATTCCTGAATAATATATATATATATATATATATATATATATATATATATATATATATATATATATATATGGTGCGATGGATAAATTATCATCTAAATTACAAAAAAATGAAAATAACAGACATTTCATTTTAACAGATATACAGTAGCGGCCATAATATAAGGAACGGAAACAACAAAGACATAAATGTGTATTACTTAAAAAGTGATGCATGATTAGCAATGAAATTTTTACCGAATAAAGATTAGAGTGTAATGCATAAATATTATACAAAGTTACAAAAATTTACATAATAGTTTTTTTTTAAATAAGTAATTTCTAAGTAATACACATATTCATGTCTTTGCTGTTTCCGTTCCTTATAGTATGGCTGCTACTGTATTCACCATAATTACACAAAAATATCTTGAAATGCGGAAGAGTATTAAAAAAATTCTTATAATCTAAAACTATTTTTTGTCTTCAAATAACCTGCAAAGAGTTGATAAGCCGTAGAAAACGAATCAATCAAGTAACCCCCCCACTCCCGTAATATTCACTTGCGACTAAAAGCAGAGGAGTGACATTTATTAACTGTTGCTTTGCGTTTTCTTCGCATTAACAGTATTGAAAAAAAGCCATGACCCCATCTCTTTTCTGGTTTTTCGCTATAGGTTAAATAGCAGAGGAGACAAATGTTTGGAAGCAAATTTTAGACAATGACAATTTTGAATTGAAAACTAGACAGAATTCAATGAGAAATCACCCCCAGGAATTACCTACACAGTTTCTAGATATTAAAGAAATCGTGAAGGGCTATGAACGACTACATCCAGAAAGGTTATGGTATTAAAAAAATTGAAACTGCAGGCGTATCGCTCTATAGTTATGGTTTCGTTTCTCTGAAAGGAGTTCACCGAAATAAACAAAAAATAATGATCCTAAAAATGATTATAGCTGAAAAGAAAACTCGAGGGCCACCTAGAAAAAGGTCGTAAAGGAAAGCAAGAAGAAAGGACGAATATAAAACCTGTTAGAAACATTCACTCAGTTTATGGAGAGGAATGTGTGAATGAAAGAACTTGCAGAAGATGGTTTGCAAAATTCAGAGGTGGAGATTTCACCCTTGAAGATGAAGATCAAACCGGACGTCCAGTTGAGTTTGATGAAAAGCTTCTGGAAGCAGCCCTTGAAGAAAATCCTGCTTAACTGATAAAGCAGGAGGAATTGGCAGTGGTTCTCAGTTCAAACCATACAACTGTTCATCGTCATCTTCAACAACTTGGAAAAGTTCCTAAACTTGAAAAATGGGCGCCTCATGAATTGTCTGAAAACAACCTCAAATCCCGAGTTGACATCTGCTCTTCTCTCCATTCTCGCCAACTTGTTTCACCTTTTTTGGATAGACTTGTGACTGGCGACGAGAAATGGATCTTTCATCGAAATGTTAAGTGTCGTAGACAGTGGCTTGGTAAAGTGGAAGGACCCCAGCCACAGCCGAGAAGGGAACTTCATGGGCAAATGGCTCTCCTTTCAATCTGGTGGGATCGCCAAGGAATAATACACTTTGAATTCTTACCACTTAATGCAACAATTAATGCTCAAATATACTATCAGCAATTAGAGCATTTGAACCAAGCTTTGAGGAAAAAAAGACCTGCTCTAGTGAATCGAAAAGGGGTGATGTTTCATCAGTACAATGCGCGACCCCACACAGCAAGAATCACGTCACAAAAGATCGAAGAACTCGGTTGGGAGAAAATTCCTCATCCACCTTATTCTCCCGATCTTGCTCCTTCAGACTACCATTTGTTTCGTAGCTTACAGAATCATTTGGAAGAAACAGCTTTTGAAACACAGGAAGAGGTTAAAACTGACATTTGTGAGTTCTTCGAATCAAAGCCAAAAGAATTTTACAGTAATGAAATTAGTTAGCTTGTTAATATTAGGTTGGTGCAAAAATAATGACGTAATAATATCGTTTTTTGACGTATTTTTTAACGTCAAAAACGACATTATTACGTCATTATTTTTGCACCAACCTAATAAAAACAGTAATAGATGGAAGGAAGTCATAGATAATCAGGGAAAATACATTGTCGATTGAATCTGTAATTAAATGTAACATTTGGTCACTTGTTTTCTTTATTCAAAATTCGGACAGAACTTATGGGATGACCTAATAATTTTCCGGCAAACATGGATAAACGTGCTCGCAATAAGATAGAGTATCAAAAGGAAGCGTTTTCCCCATTATACCGCTTCTTATTAACTACCTTTACTCTTTGGTGATGTTTGTTGTTTTCAAATGCGATGGTTAGAATTGGAATAAAACCTAAACGTATGAAAGTGAATTTATACATTTTCTTTGTTCTTGAGAATTGATAACAAGATAATAAATACTATTTATTAGAGTGTTTATTTACACTATTATTTATTGGAATGGTTGTCAAAACATTGGCAACTGATTCAAACTTTATAAGATGGTAAATATTTCCTTAGAGTTGTTTCTCATATTTTAATAATTTACTAAATGTTTATAAATTTATGAATAAAAGAATTCTTTTCAAATTTATTTCTTCATAAATTAGTAAATAATAAATATTGCATTGCATTAGTTCTAATTGTATTAGTTTTTAGAATGTTGTAAATATAAAATTATTCTTGTAAATAAACAATCTAATAAATAAATAGTGTTTAATATTTTTGTTTTAAATTCTCAAGAACAAAGAAAATGTATAAATTCACATTGATCATGTGTTTAGGTTTTGTTCCAATTCTAATCATTGCTTTTGAAAACAATAAACATTGCTGAAGAATGAAAGTAGTGAAAATACAAGAGATATTATGGGTAAAACTGTCCCTTTGACACTACGTCTTATGCGGACACCTTTATCCATGTTTTCCCATTTTTCTATATGGCAGTGAATACCGGAAATTTTTCTCACAGATGAAGAAAAGACACGAAGCAACAGTGGCGTCGTTCTATAGAAGGATGGTGAGAATACCATGGACGGAGTGTGTAAACAATGAGAGAGTTTTAAGGAAAATGGGACAAAAAAGATATTTATACTTAAAATCAGAAAGAGTCAGTTGAAATTCCTAGGACACATAATGAGAAAAGAAAGCTTGGAAAATTTGACACTCACAGGACATTGAAGTTAAGACGGCCAAAGTAAAACAGCGAATAACCTACCTAACGAGCTTGTGTAAATGAATGTCGGAACAGGAACTGGTTTGTTTTGTTTTACGGCATATCAACACCTCAATAAGTCATTTAATGCCGAAAACTTTTTTTTCCTGGTAATATTTTTGTTTTGTCAAAAATCTGTTTCTGTTAATATTTTTTCCTCAAAAACGTATGGCTGGCAATATTATTTTTTCAAAAACGTATGGCTGGTAATATTATTTTTCCAAAAAAGTATAGCCAGCAACACTATTCTTTCAAAATAAACGTATAGCTGGTAATATTTTTTTTCAAAAACGTACAGCTGGCAACATTATTTTTTCAAAAACGTATTATCAAAAGCCTTGGCTGTTGGACGTAGTTTATCGTCTTACCCAGGACGCGGATGTAGTTTATCGTCTTACCCGGAACGCGAATGTAGTTTATCGTCTTACCCGGAACGCGAATGTAGTTTATCGTCTTACCCGGAACGCGAATGTAGTTTATCGTCTTACCCGGAATGCGGACGTAGTTCATCGTCTTACCCGGGATGTGGATGTAGTTTATCGTCTTACCCAGGATGCGGATGTACTTTACCGTCATACACAAGACGCACAAGAACTGGGAGAGATAGTAAAAATACAAATATTGATAAGAATGATAGGAAGTCATGGAGAGCCATAATTCTGAATAAATATGGTATATAGACGAAGATGAAAGATTGCAAAAATCTATTGCAGTTTGTATTTGAAAGTAAGTTTAAGTCAGTCGTTCCGAATCTTTTCTTATCCCGTGCTCCATTTTTTTCTGGATATTTTGCGAGGATTGGCATCCCTATGTTAAAACGAAACTGGTAAATGGAGCAGAGTTAGTGTGTGTTAATGTCATGTGTTTACATTTTGTTGCATTATTACGGAATCAATTACCGGAAGTAAGCTAGGGCGGGAAACTAACAATCACCGGGCTCGAATATAAAACCTGCTGGAGTTTAGCTTACATACTTTTGGTCCATAAGCTAATGGCACATTTGTTTTTAATCCTTTTGCCCCAAGCAAGACAATAAGCTTACTAAGAAGCAAGGAGATACCGAAAAACTGAGCAAATCTTACTGTGAAGAAAGGACAATAGAAGAACAGGATTTAAGGAGACAGAAGATGACGATTGACGTCGCATTTAAATTTTTTAAGATCGCAATTGGCAGGGCAATGGACTGAACATGTGAGCAACAGCGAAGTTTGAGAGGAAACAGAAACAAAAAAGAATCTTATAGAAAGAGACGGTTGAAATTTCTAGGGTACATAATGAGGAAAGACGTCTTGGAAAATCCGATACTCACAGTACGAATTGAAGGAGAGGAAAACAGCAATTAACATACTTAGTGAGATTTAGTAAATGGTTAGCGAAACAAAGCTTAGACGGTATAACAAAAATCATTTATTAAGCGTTATAAAAGACAGGAAGTTGTGGAAAGCCATGATCGCCTACGTCCCGAAGGGACATGGCACATAGAATAAGTTGACAAGAAAGCAAGAAGCTTAACGGTGTTCTACAAAAACTCTTAGAATTTACGGCTACACTTAGCAATTGCAACAGTAAAATATTGAAACCTAGCTAGCAGTCCATCACTGCGTTTTAATTCATAAAGCCAAGATATCGATTTAGAATGCACATCAGAACAACTGTCATGAAAATATATGTAAAAAAAAAAAAAAAAAAAAGAGCATAGGGAAACTGTTACAGCTGTGAGGAAGTGATTGAAGCCAAGATGCTAAGTCAAGACCGATAATATTGCAGATTCTGCATTAATATTTTTTTTTTCCAAAATATTATGATACATAACAGAAGCAACAGTCCTGATGTTGAAACAATATTCAGTGCAAGGAAGAAAGACTTATAAAAATGTAAGACAAATTCGGGCGAAAAAAAATATTCTTCGCAGTAAATCTAGCAATTTGCTCGATTAAATCATTTCAATTCATATCAGTTGTAAACTTTAGGCCGATAAGGCGCAATGATTTACCCTCCTGGAGGTTAGCATCCGCCATGATGATGGAAAGCGAAAAAAGCTTCTCTAAGATGATTAAAAGAGAGCAGTTCCGTTTTCGCGACGTTAAAATTAACAAAGCATTCCTTGCACACATAAGAGATTGAAGGATATTTTCGTGATAATTGCCAATTTCTTATTTCGGCTTTTCGAACCGATCAGACTTAACAGTGAGTAAATAGTTGCATCATCAGTATAGGTACAGAGTTTAAAATTCGTCTGTAAGTGTGACTATATTGTTCGAACGAACTTTTCTCTATGGTACCTAGACATTATGAATTTAACTGCAGTACTGAATTGCCGGTAAGATCTCATCAATTCACAGGTGAATCGGATAGAATAAAAACGTCAGTTCTATGTAAACATTTTCTTTTTCTTGTGTCTTTTCTATAAATACTTTCATGATAATCATTCGGAGAAGCTCTTCGCTATGGCACCGAGACTTTATAAATTTAAGCGCAGTACTAGATTGGCGGCAAGGTCTTTTCAATTTATAGGGGAATAGGCTAGATGCAACCGTAATTTATAAGGTAACATTTCCTTTTCTCGCATTTCTCCCTTGTGGAACTCTCTTCCGGTTCCATGCTTTCCAGCCAACTTTTATCTTCAAAAATTTAAATGTAATGTCAATTGTCATCTACTTTTTGATTACTCTTCTATTGTTCTCGCTCCTTAATAATGTTTCTCTTTTTTTTTCTTCTTTCACACTCAGTAACCCATTGTGCCTTAGTGGCTTTATTGCCTAGCATGGTGCGAAATGATTAAAATAAAAAAAAATCTAATGCGGATAGAAATAGAGATGTGTCTGCCCAATTAAAGTTGAAAATATTAAATCCATTTAATGTTTTGATAAAATTATGGCGCCCCTAAGGTTGAGTCCTCGAGAGGGCTTTTGCCACCTGCATTGTTGATGCAATCCTGAATGTTAACTTACATTCAGAGAAAATATGCTAAAAAGGTATTAAAAATTTACAACTATTTCACAATGTGTTTTCCAACGAAGAGATTCTCGATTTAATTTCCATTTCTTTGACTAAAAATAAAAACAAAAACGAAAAAAACTAAGTGACATTTATCCAAAACTGAAAAGAAGTCAGTTTGCGTCTGTAAAAAAAAAAGGCCTAAGATGGAAAAGGACGATCAAATGAATCCAACCCATTTAGCGTATGTGGCACGTAGGAGCGATTATTGTAGACATTTTAATTTCCTTATCAAGGCAAGCATCGAATTACGAATTCAGTTGTCAGAATTTTACAGCGGACTCTCGCATTAATTTCATAAGAGTTAGCATTTAGCCGCAGTCAAAAATAATTCCCAATCAACAAGAAACGAAAAAAGAAACTAATCCTGTTTAAAATTTCGTCTTAATTTTATTAGGTAAATTAAACCGGTGTGTCTTTCAGATTTTACTTTTCAATATTGGTTCCATAATACATTTTGCTGAGATAGCTATGTCTGAATATGATAAAATATAGTTTTAAAGGTATGCTATGTCTTAAAGTGCTCAATGTTAGAGAGAGCGTGTGACAGTATAAAGGTCGACAGTCTGTCTCAGGCGTCTGTCTCATGCTTAACCGCAAACATCAGGCCATGTGTGTTGTGTTTTAGTTCGATTTATATATGCTTGTCAATAGTGCAATATGGATAGCAAGGCCTGTTGCATTATTTTTGTGATGTCAACAAAACTCGGTTGACACTTTTGCAATGCTCGTAGTAGTAGAGACTTTGTAATTGCAGATACAACTGTAGTACGCCGTTGAACAATGATGGTGTCAAGCGCCTTCGATTTATCTTTCGAAGAAGCTGAGAAAAGGATCCATACGTTTCCCAAGGATATTAGCACGTAAAATAATGGATTCGACTGGAATTCGAACTCGGCTCTTTGTGTCCTCAATCCGAGCCGCTATCCATTACCCCACCATGCTCGATAATAGTCGCTTGAATAGTAATCCGTATAGTGATCCGAATAGAGAAATAGTATAGTGAATAGAGTAGAGAATAGCGGTCGGTATAGTAATAGAGGATAGAGTAGAAATGTAGATCAATTGAACGTCACGCTACTTTAGGTACCTCCATTAGGTCACGTAAAAAATCGGCATATCACGATGAAAAAAGACTCATAAATCAACGAAAACAAAGTTTTGTCTGAATATGTTGTTATTAATTGAAAGCTAAAGCATTACATTTATTATTTACAGTAAGTAAAATATTCTGGTGTCTTTCAGATAGAAATTATATAGATTGGAATGTCAAATATATGCTCGATTTTTGTTTAATTTTCTTAAAAGCGGCCATTTTCTTAAATTTTAAGAAATTTGTAAACAAACAAAATTTTGAATTTAAACTTCTTCCAAAAATAAAAATTATGAACGTTTTTTTCAATAAAAATTTCTTTTTAAAATTATTTTTAAAATATTTCTGTTCGAACAACTGTTATGTGCTTTTCAAAGTTCGATTCGTAAATTTACATTTTCATTAACGTTATCATTGCATTACGTGCGTGAAAGAAATAAAGATTTTTAAACAATTTTTGAAGCATTAAGAAGTCAATGAAAACAATTTTAAAAATGGGGAAAAAATTTGTAAAAAATACATTATTCATCGAAAAAATTTTATTTCTTCACAAAATAATGTCCTTAGTATAACGTATCTACAAAAACAAGTGGAAGCTTTTCTAATTAATTAATATCATACTTTTTTACATTTTTCGTTTTTACAATTCAAAGCAGATTTTCTATGAAACCACGTAATGTTTTACAAAAAGAAAAAACTGGTGATTTACTTTCTACAAAGTGTCCTGTTTATAACTAAGATTTAATTTCTCGAAATTTCATGAAAATATGTAAGTGGGTGGAAACATGTAAAAAAAAAAATCTCTTTAACAAGATTTTCTGAAAAAACAAATTTAAAAAAATTAATTTCATTCAATTCTGAATAAGTCCTGAAAGTTTCATTAAAATCCAACAATTATTTGATTTTTGCAAGAATTTTCTAAATTAACGTGTGTTTTCCTCGGGAAAAGCGCAAAATAAAACAGACCTTTTTTTAGTCTTTTCTCATTTTTATTGATTACCATATTCTCTGTTGTTGCTTATTATTATTATTATTATTATTATTATTATGTTTATTTGTGCGTATATAAACAAGAATTTTGCTCAATAGCCACTAGCATAATTTGAAACATAACCATTACCCTCCATCCAATAATTCTTGGAATTATAGAATAGTTCTTCTACAAATAATATTCCATTGACAGCATATATAAGCCAAAACACCAACATACATATCCGGAAGTTTGGGTTTAAGAATGAAACAAAGAATGTATGACAGCAAACTTCAGGCCATGTGTTTTCTGTGGCGTCTCAACTATATATATATATATATATATATATATATATATATATATATATATATATATATATATATATATATATAAACTGGTCAATGAGGCATTACGAGAAGCTAGGTCAGGCATTCTAACTCACATTTATTTCTACTAAATATCCCTTAGATTAATCTGCCATATTACAGTTGCCGACTACCGAAACACCGTTATGATAATATAATGAATGATAAATACCTAACCTTCCTACCCATAATGCTCCATTGACCAACATATATAAATATACGAGTCACTACACAACACACACATGGCCTGTAGTTTTCGATCAACTCTGAAAAAGACTGTCTCCATTGGGTGTTGACCGCAGTGTCCACATTTATACTTATATATAGGTTGAAGCAAAAGTCGCGCACTATATAGGTTAATAGATAAGTCGAAGAGGTTCTGTTGAGTGGCCATCGATATCACCAGACCTTACACCCCTGAATTTTTTCAGTAGGGCTATTTGAAACAGTTTTGATGCGACCAAGAAATATTGAGGAACTAAAAGAATTGAATATAAATGACGTAAAATGACAGAGGAAACTCTCCGACGTGTTAATAAATCATGCAAACACAGAATTGAAATGCGTTTTGACAAAGGTGGAGGACATTTTGAACAGCACATATAACAATTGAATAACTTGTAAATAAATGTGTAATTATATTTTTAATAAATTACCCCGATGGTGCGCGACTTTTGCCTCAAAATATATATATATACTATAATTATTTTTTTTTAAATATGATTCCATCACGACACAGAAATTACTTTTTCGAAAATGGTCATCCGTATTCAAGTTTAATTTCAATACTAAACTGTTGGATGACAGTTTCATCCTCAAGCGATGTTTGGAATAACTAACCAAAGAAATATTTTACTCATTTATAGTTTTGAAATGGAGCTGTAAAAAAAAAAAAAAAAAAATATAAATTATATAATTATATTATATATATAATATAATTATATATATAATTATATTATATATATAATTATATATTATATAATTATAAATTCTATAATTTTATAATAAAAAAAATAATTATAATTTAAGTTCTACTTCTGTACCAAGCACAACTTTTTAAAAAAAACACAAAAATACTAAAGAACTTCGGATCATCAATCTAACAATTCTTTCCTATCATATCAATACACACACACACACACACATATATATGTATATTCAAATCCAAAAATTGAACGAGAAAATAGCTATAACTGCTATATTACTCAAAAATCGAAAACAGAATACAGTATATAAAATATACAAAATAAAAAATAAAAAATAAATAAAAATAAGCAAATAAATAAGAAAAAAATTAATCCAAAATATATAAATAAATGAACAAATTACAAATAGCTCCCGCTAAAATAACCGTTAGAACTAATAAAAATAAATATAAATAAGTATAATAAGCGACCTAAGTAAATCCTCCGAAATTTTTTACCACATTAATCAAACATAGAAATCCGAAAAGAATAAATAAATATATAAAATAAAAAATGAAAATAAAAAACAAGCAATATAAATTAACCCTAATCAATAAATAAATAAGCCACTCCTACCAAAATAACTGCCAGAATGGATTACCCACAATGCACCACTGACCAATATATATATAAATAGTCGAAGAAAAAGCCAATACTCGCGGCCTAACGATTGCGTCTAGCATGAAACAGTCTGTGGCCTCAGTGTGTCGACTTCAATGTTCACTTTTATATTTATATTTACATACGCTCTATCTCTAATATTGAGCCCTTTACCCTGTAAATATAGCACACCTTAAAACTATATTTCTTTATATTCAAGCATATGTTATTAAATATAGCAGACAGCGAATGTCTATTATGCTTGATCATGAGCCGTTCTAAGCTTCGTATAGTGGCTTTATTTTTGGGAGAAAATAAAGACAAAAACTGTCCAACATTTGAATGTTTTCTGCTGTCCCAATTCACTGTGTGTGTGTTTATGTGTGTGTGTATGTGTTTGTGTGTGTGTGCAATGACTGAATACTTGACGTTATGATGGCTACCTAATTCCAGTTGCAAGCTCCCGACGAAGCACATTCGTCCTAGTTTTTTTCTAACATATGCAAAGACAACCTGTGATTTATACAGCCACTATCCTGAGTAGACCTTCGTTTCAGTTTCTGGGGGATAGCACATAAAATCGAACAAGGCCAAGTTACCCAAACTGTCTGTCACGATTTCTTGTGAGTTCCGTTTGCACAATTTCACCCAAAAGGTTTAGGTCAACGAGCGGTATGGTTTTCAGTTACTTTCTAAATTTGCCGCCGCAGCAGGGATGGCCTTCCAAAATCAAGAACATCATGGAGTAACCCTCCTTCATCAAGTGGTTAGCATTAAGAAACTTGTATAAGGAAATTATGCATACATAAGCTAAGAATAGAACATTAAGAATTCTTCAGAGACTAAACACCATCGCTAGTATACGTCGACAGGGCGAGATGCTCACAAAAAGTCGGGAGATTAATTACCATAATTT
The DNA here is from genome assembly GCA_963932145.1 of Acanthosepion lycidas. Classification (NCBI taxonomy): domain Eukaryota; kingdom Metazoa; phylum Mollusca; class Cephalopoda; order Sepiida; family Sepiidae; genus Acanthosepion; species Acanthosepion lycidas. The sequence continues at coordinate 54,048,484 of OZ010582.1, read as the reverse complement.
ATCGCTAAATTTGTATCGTAGTAAAAAGTGTGTCAGATGTAGCATTGTTCGAATGTTGAAATGGTTTATATTTAATGGCAAATGTCGGTGTTCGACCTCAGTTAAACGCTAAGATAACGAGTGCTGTTTTTTAAACAAGTAAACAACGGCTACCGTTTACACGAGATAAAAAATATCCAGATATGGGTTCTGTTTACACGAAATCGAAAATGTTGAACTTGTGTTCCGTTTACACTAGACCAAAGTAGCAAGACATGGGTCCTGTTTACACGAAATTGAGAAGGTTAAACTTGTGTTCCGTTTACACTGGATAGAAATAGCTAGACATGGTTCATGTTCACACGAAATTGAAAAGGCTAAACTTGGTTTCCGTTTACACTAGATGGAAAATGCTAGACATGGGTCTCCTTTACACGAAATTGAAAAGATTAAACATGGGCTCAGTTCACACAAAACTGAAAAAATAAGTGTGGGTTTCATCTACTCTTGATCGAAAAGCCAAGCCATTGATAAATTAAAACATTAAAGATAGGTTTAGTTTACAGTTAAAAGGGTCGATTTACACAGAATAAAAATGTAGACATCTATACCCGAGTTTGCTTGTGTCATTCTAAAAGGTGGCTTGTTTTATAGTGAGTCTTGCACACCTGCAATCGTCATATTCTAAGCCCCGGTGACTGGGCAATGTTGATATGTTTTAATAGTACTGTTATATTCCGTGCTAATAGGAATATATACTTGAAATAACAAGGTGGATAAAATAAGATTTATTGTACAAAACCAGTACAATAAGAATAAAGGTAACAGTTATACACAAGGTCGTCGCAAGTCAATTCAGTTGTGAGTGCTACTATTGGAAGGTCGGTACTTCTTGCGTAAGTCTGAGTCGTACTCAACAGATCCCAGCTAGTAATATTTACCAACCTCCCAACCGGGTAGGATGTGGCACAAGGCCAAATTTAATATGAGGCAATCCGGGCCTATAGTCTTGGCCCAAAATTCCCCGTAAACCCCGCATAAACGGGTTCGGGTCTGACTACCTCCTTGGACGAGACTGCCATTCGGCATAGCCTCGTCCGGGTTCCCCTCTACCCGAAGGCAGAGAGTTCCACAATAGCTAAGATCTGAATAAAACATTCCAGCTAGTGTATTTACTAACCTCCCCAGGCGATCAGATGTGGCACAAGGCCGAATTTAAAGTGGGGGATCCGAGCCAGTAAACTCAGTCAAAAATTCCCGTAGAACCCGTGTAAAACGGGGTCGGGTAGCTGTTTCTCGAGATGGGACTCTGGCCTTCGACATAGCCTCGTTTATGGATCCTCTATGCTCGGAGGCAGAGAGTTTGACCAACACAGCTAGAAAAGATTTCAGATTAACCTCCCCATGCGATCAGATGTGGCACAAGGCCGAGTTTTATGTGGGGCATCTGAGCCCGTAGGCTCAACCATAAATTCCCGTAGACCCCGTATAAAACGGGGTCGGGTAGTTGTTTCCCGATACGAGATTCTGTCCTTCGGCATAGCCTCGCCTGGGGATCCTCTCTGCTCAGAAGTTTGACCAGCACAGCTGAAAAAGATTTCAGTTAGTGTATCTAGCAACTTTCCCAGGCAGTCACATGTGGCACAAGGCCAAATTTAATGTGGAGTTCCAGAGACCGTCGGCTCGGCCAAAAAATCCCCGTAGATCCCGCATAAACGGGATGGGGTCGGTCTACCTCCCCGAACGAGACTCTGCCCTTCGGCATGGCCTCGTCCAGTTTCCGATCTGCTCAGAGAGTTCGATCAGCAAGCCGAAAAGGATTTCGGCTAGTCGATATTTACTAGCCTCCCACAAGGCCGGATTTAACGTGGGTCTTCCGAGCCCGTCGACTCGGCCAAAAATACTCTCTTTCGAACCCGCATAAACGGGTTCAGGGTCAGTCAACCTCCCCAAACGAGAGTCTGCCTCGTCCGGGTTCCTTTCTGCCCGAAGGCAGAGAGTTCGACTGTAGCCGAAAAAGATTTCGGCTAGAATATTTAGCTACACCCCCTCCCACGAGGGTTGAATGTGACACAAGGCTGGTTTTAACGTGGGTTCTCCGAGCCCGTAGCCTCGGCTAAAAAATGCCGTAGAACCCGTATAAACGGGATCGGGTTGGTCAACCTCCCCGAACGAGACTGCCCTTCGGCTGATCCTCGTCCGGGTTCCTCTCTGCTCAGAGGCAGAGAGTTCGGCCGTCTAGCCGAAAAGATTTCGGGTAGTATATTTAGCTACGACCCACGAGAGTTGCATTTGGCACAAGGCCGGTTTAGCTCGGCCAAAAATACTCCCTTTCGAACCCGTATAAACGGGTTCAGGGTTAGTCAACCTCCCCGAACGAAAGACTGCCTCGTCCGGATTCTTCTCTGCCCGAAAGCAGAGAGTTCGATTGTTTAGCCGAAAAGATTTCGGATAGTCTCTGTAGTCCGTTGACTTACAGATACTTATTGATAGTTACTACCTATAGTGTAGTCACTCATGGGGGTGACAGGTTATTCCATTACATCAAGTACATAATTTAAAAATGTAGTAAATATACTACATTTTCAAATTATGTACTATTAAAACATATCAACATTGCTTATTTCTCTATCTACGGGTTGAATTATCTATTTTCGACGGCTATTAATGGACGAAAACCTAACGGAACGTTACACAGCATGCGCCCAATTTTAACATTTTCCTCCGTCTTTTAGACATATCAAGAGAATTAACCGGGCTGCTTCCAGTACAGAAGTTTTTTTCAATCATTTCACCTCAAGCAAAGCAATAAAGCAAGGGGTTACTGAGTGTAAAAGAATATAAGAAAAAGAAAACACTATTAAGCAGAGGGGACAATAAAATGACATGAATTAAGAAGACAGAAGATAACGATTCACAATGTATCTAAATGTGCGATAGAAGAATGAAAATATTTATAGAAGAAATAAAAGGAAAATTACATACATTATATATATTATTTCTTTTTATTTAATTTTTCTTGTATTCGTATAAGTGTTTTCTTTCCTGGACATAAAGTGTGTAAAAAATGTCGAAATTTTCTTCATATCCGAGCGCTTTCGGTTATACTTTTAGCTATTATAAAGAACGATTTTTATTTTTAACTGAATATATAGTTTTTTATGCATGTATCTAGAGTTATAGGAATGTTTCTTTTTCCAAACACGGTCAGCACATTGTATCTATATGCATAGTTAATATTATTGAGTGTTGCTTTTTTTCTTTTTTATTATTAGAGCTGTTGTTATTTTTAGCCTTTTTTTACATGAGGATGAGGCAATTTGTATTTTCTACAAGTATGTGTCAGGTGGAGTTTGGTAGGTTTCTGTGTGTGTTTAAAAACAAGTTCTAGTTAAGCTATTGTCAGATAGGTATGTAGTGGTGTAACCAATATAATTATTCATGAATTTGGTTTGAACAGGAACGCAGGGTGCAAGTGAATTTATAAATAATATTTGTTCTCTTTAAGTCAAATCTTGCAGGTGTGTTGTTATTATTTATAAGGTTAGCTGTTTTAAATTTTTTATAGTAGATAATTTAATTTTCTTGTTTTGGTCGACTGGGATTGTGTATTTCTTTATATTTCTAAGAAAAAAAATTGACGTGAATTTGGCTTTTATAGAAATCGTTAATGTCATTGTTTTTATGTGAATTTTCAGTATTTAGTGCGATGAAATCCTAAAAGACGTTTCGTCTTTTAGGATTTCATCGCACTAAATACTGAAAAAAACCTTTTTCCACTTTGTTAAACATTAAAAAGAAAAAAAATGTTTTACTGTAAACTTAAAGCCATGTGTTTTGTGTGGAGTCTCGACCATTTAATGCATTATGGGTAGCAAGGTCTGTTGTATTATCCTAATGGTTATTAGGTGGGCGGTAACCATTACATGTTAAATTATTCTAGAGTCTACTGAGTAGAAATAATTGTGGGTCTGGTTGCAGATATTGGTAGCTATTTTATCGGTTGGTTGTTAACCTTTTTTTCTCATTTTTATTGATTACCATATTCTTTGTTGTTGCTTATTATTATTATTACGTTTATTTGTGCGTATGTAAACACAGATTTTTCCTCAACAGCTACTAGCATAATTTGAAATATAACCATTACCCACCATCAAATAATTCTTAGAATTATAGAATAGTTCTACAAATAATATCCCATTGATAGCATATATAAGCCAAAACACCAACATACATAGCCGGAAAGTTGCTTTTAAGAATGAAACTGAAAAATGTATGACAGCAAACTTCAGGCCATGTGTTTTGTGTGGTGTCTCGACTATTTATATATGCTGGTTAATGAGGCATTACGAGAAGCTAGGTCAGGCATTCTAATTCACAATTATTTCTACTGAATATCCTTTAGATTAATCTTCCATATTACAGTTGCTGACTACCCAAACACCGTTATGATAATACAATGAATTATAAATGCCTGACCTTCCTACCCATAATGCCCCTTGAGCAACATATATAAATATTCGAGTCACTACACAACACACACATGGCCTGTAGTTTGCGTTCAATTCTGAAAGAGACTGACGCTACTAGGCATCGACCTCAGTGGATACTTTTATATTGACACACGTTCGGGGTTTACTTTTATGGCGGGTAAAAGTGTGTAAAAATTCTTCGTAGTCATTGTTGCACCAAGCTCTTTCGGCCAAGTCATCAGTTATTTCCATGGGTTTCTTTGTTAAAACATAAATGCTGGAAAATATAATCAGCCGGAGGAAAGTATGTTATTTCATGTTTGCATCGATATCTGTCTATCGATCGATCTATTTATGCCTGTTTACATATCTATCTATCTATCTATTTATACCTGTTTACATATCTATTTATACCTGTTTACATATCTATCTATCTAGGCCTGTTTACATTTCTATCTATCAATCTTTCTATCTAGGCCTGTTTACATTTCTATCTATCTAGGCCTGTTTACATTTCTATCTATCAATCTTTCTATCTAGGCCTGTTTACATTTCTATCTATCTATCTAAGCCTGTTGACACGTCTATCTAAGCATATTTACATGTCTTTTTATTTATCTACTTTTGCTTGTTTACATGTATATCTATCTATCAAAGTTTGTTCATATGAATTTATATTTAACTGTGTATACCTCTGGAATGTCCATGTTGCATTCTCTCAGGCTATTTATTTCTTTATCTGCACAAAAGCATGAATCAATGTGCATATCTCTTCATTTTTCAATATATCACGTGTCGATCCAAGTAAATGTCACTCGCATCATTTAATGTAAGACAGATGTTTCGAATCCGATATTTGTCGTGCTCAGCTACAAAATGTTTTTCTTACACATATGCCATTTTCTGCTTTATTTTCATTATTTAAAAAATCTCGGATTTCATGACCCGAAAAGCAAAACTGATGTAAGAACGGAATTGTTTCCCAAAGACTCGAGAAAGCAATTAACAAACATGCATGTATGATAGAGAAAAATACGTTATGAAATTATTCATAAAAAATACCGTCCAAATAGTTCATTTAATCGTAAAAAAGATACGGCATGGAATTTATTATTAAAAATACAGTTTAAATAGTTCATTTGAATCGTAAATCCACTTGCCTTAATCACCTGACCTTGCACTGTAGAGATGCGAACGATGATTATCTCCCTTTGGTTGAAACGAAGCCAACGACGGTCACATAAGTGACGGCATTTCGTAAAGTGACGAACCCCAAAGGCTATTTAGTAGACGTATAGGCAATACATGTCTGCCCACGCCAGTTGCTATTTAGCATGCGAAGAGGCAAGACGTGTCTACCCAAGCCGGTTGCTATTTAACACGCGTAAAGTTCAAAGGACTTACGTGAGTAGTGAATCTACATGGTCTCACCAGGTGTATAAAGGACACCACCAGCTCGCTCTCCCGTTTTCCCTTCGGGTAATATTACAAATAAGAACCTCTCGCTTTTCGTCCCTTTTACCCTGCTTCTTTTATTGATATGTTGCAATTTCTCTGCGTGGCTGAAATAGAGAGAAGTATTTATATATTTGTATATAAATTCTTGTACAACATAGCGGTATATAAAATTTGAGAATACTGCATGTTTTTCATTCCTTTTTTTCAGCTAGTCTGTTCTGTCTGTGTATTAATGTGTTACTCTATCACGGAGATAATAATCCCTGGAATAGGAAAAAGTGAAGTGTAAATACTCTTTCTTGTCTGGCACCAAACAATTATTTAATTTTCTCTATCGCTGCAAAACGCTTTGATGGGGAAATATTTATCCAATGAAAACCAGATTTAAGATGGTGGAGAGAACGTTTTCACATCAAAACGAGTAGAGTTTTACTCAAAAAAAATCACGAAGAGCTACTTGATATGTAGCAACATGTCATTGACAATTTACGTCGAATATACAGAATGCAGCAAAAGTAACGCCATTTATTATTTATTTTATCAAACAAAAATAAATTACAAGATTAATTGTGGCATACGCCACATTTGGGAATGGTTAAATCTTAATTTCAAGCTGAGGTGGACAGGAAGACGTGAAGCAATTGAATGGCCATCACTATCGCTAGACTACCTCACCAGCAACTTTCTTATGGGGTGGTAATGAAAGATGTTTACAGGTCCAAACCGAAAACAATTCCTGAACTAATTAATTTCTGATACATTTTCTGACATTAATGTAAAAAGGTGCCAAATGGTTTGTAGGAGGATTAGGTTTCAGCGTTGTATTGAACAGGAAGGTGAGCATTTTGAATATGTTAAATAGTTCCTTAATCATAACAAATCATGTTGTTCTGATGTGATATTTATAGATTTTCTTAAACCCAAGCGAAGACACTGCCTCCACTATACTTCAAAGATGAGTTTGTATGTTTTAGATCATAAATGGATTCTTTCTTCCTCCACATTTTCGCTTTTTCTTCACTTTGGTAGAGATTAATCTTGGTCTCATTGGTCTATAAAACTTTCTTCCAGAACTTTTGTCGATCAGCTTTGTACTTCCTTACAACTTCCAATCTGGTCTTCCAATTCTTGCTGCTGCTGAGTGCTATGGACTCTATAATTCTGCTCTTCTTCGAACAATGGATAATAAAAGCTCCACCCTGCATTGTGCAGGTTGTTGGTGATGTCCCCAAGTGCCGTATTGAGTTTTTTTTCCTCACAGCTCTCGCAATATTTGTCATCAACTGCTGTTGTTTTCCTTGGCTGACCTGTTCTATGTCCATTTCTTAATACACCAGTAATTTCTTTCTTTTTCAGAACATTCCAAATTGTATTGACTATGCTCAATGCTTGCCTAATGCTTCTGATCGATTTCCTTGTTTTATCAGCTTCAAAATGGCTTGCTTTTCTACCATAGACAGCTTTCTCTCCTCTTCATGTTGGTTTATCATTTTTAACAAGAAATACAGTCTTTACAGATGAAGCCCAACACTGAAACCAAGTGTAGTCATTCAGAGCTATTTAATGTTTAAACAATCAATCTAAAACACAACA
>OZ010582.1:53977138-54037138 GCA_963932145.1 Acanthosepion lycidas | reverse complement strand
GAAAGAAATAAATCGGAATAGAGTTCCACAGGTGAGAGATGCGAGAAAAGAAACTATTACAATAGAACTTACGGTTACATCTCTCTTCAACAGTAAAACGATGAGACCTAGCTACCAATATAGTCATTCCTTTGAGCGAGGTACCAAGGAAAAGAGCTCTTTGGTATGTCAAAGTGAACCAACTTTCTTAGTACGAGACCTAGCAATTGATTCAATATAAGTGGAAAACTTAAGACCACGGAGGCGCAATAATTTGCTTTCTTGAAGGTTAGCATCAGCCATGCTGATGAAAGACAAAAATGGAGTAAGACCCCCATAGAGAATACTGTAGGTAAAGACTGTGTGCACCATACCGTGCAGCTGTGGTAAGAAAAAAATGTATAAACAGGCCGCCTCCCTGTGGTAAAAAAGCATGATCGTGAATAAATATGTCATGAAAAAAAGCGTTGCAATTCTGTTGTCAGTTAAGTCAGTCTGCATCTGCGAACTGACATGAGTGAGTTGGTTGACCCAAAGTATTGTGTGCTCAATACCTGGCTACGGTAGTGGTGAACAAAAACATGAAGAGTTGAGTTAAAGGGAGATAGCTGAGTCATCCGGAAGAAGCATGGTACATGGAACTAGAACAATCTACCCCGGTGGACGAATTAAAGGTTTCAGTTCGAAATTCCAATCACCTGAAGAAGTTCGGAGTGCACAAAGGCCGAAACGCCGTGAACATGACAATAAAAAAGGTTCTCTATGATGATTAAAGGATTGCTATTTCTTTTTGGAAGCGTTAAATTTACCAGCCATTTCTTGCCCCAGTCAACAAGTGATTGGAGGTAATTTTTTAGGGCAGCTGCTAGTTTTATTTTAACGAACGTATCGGAATTACTATTAAGACGGAAGTAAATAATTGTGTCATTAGCATATATACCTAGTTGGGAACTGATAACATCGGGAAGATAAAAAAACAAAAACGTAGGTCCAAGGATAGAGGCCTGTAGAGCCATCGTATTAATGTGAAATGATCTACAAAACATGGCCGTACAATACGATATTCATTACCCGATTTAAACAATTTGATTTAGTCAAATGTCAGGCTAGAGACAACATGGCCCTTAAACTTTTGGAGAAGGTCAATCCAACTCATGGTGTTGTAGAAGTTTAGCGTTTTTCATTCTGTTGAATTTGCCTTAAAGCAGTCATTTTCACAATGGATGGCACCGTCCCCACCTAGTTTGGGGTGTGGGTGAAAGACAGCAGACATCTTGCTAAGGACCCACTTGCAATACATCACGGAAATCGCCGCGACAATTATCTGTATTGATAAAGAAGGTCAGCTTAATGGAGTGGACATCCTAAGAGTCAGGTCAAACGATCCTGACAATGAAGGTCACCATGTGAAGCTAGATCCTGAGTTATTGATGAATTACATTTTTAGATAAAGCTGACAAAACAAAGGACGATGTCTCTATCAGACAGTGGTCAGGAGCAGCCGACACAAAAAGACCCAGAGAAGGACAAAGGACCGCTTTGCGATGACGCAAAAAGCAGTACACATCCGTTAGACTGTTCAACCCTGTTTGCTTGTCTACAGCAGAAGGGTACAAGCTGAGAATAAAATTTGCTTATACTACAAATTCACTTGGTTTTATTTTGTGGGCAACAATCTGGCCGAAGGCTTATTTTAAGCCACACGCATTTCACTGAAAGAAGGTGTACTCTGAGAAAAAACCTGATGTCTGGCCTGAGCTGCCAATCTACAAATACCAAAAATGATAGTGGGCGTCAAGGTGGTATAAGATCCCAGATACATGACAAAATCTAATCCAGAGAACTCGAGTAAGACTGTCAGTTGAGTCAGTCTGCATCTGCGAACTGACATGAGGGTTTTAATTTTAGCTTTTCCCTATGTGGCTATGTAACTGAAATAACGAATTGAAGATTTCAACATCAAGCAGGTATATTTTTTTAAAAATCACAAAGTTCGAAAGTTCCACAGTTATTCACAGGCCAGTCAGATCAAGCAGCAGCTGCTATCGAAAGTGGTAATCATCGCATCTTTACGCCTGCAGAGGTCAGGTCACAAAAGAGACACAATCATGGACAGTTTGAAATTGGTTGTTTTAAATATGTACTAGACCTAATACCGAGAAAGGAATGTGTAGTTATATGTTTGTCTTACTTCCTTTTATTCCTAAGCTGTGATCTAAATGTTAAGGAGGTTTCCACTTTCAGTGCAGAAAACGGCTTTATTTGAATAACACTATTGCAAATGGTTAACAAAAGTTAAATTTTTATACGTTTGTCTGGGATGAGGCGCACTAAGCATGTGGCTAGGGTGCTAAGTGAACTGTTGCATGGACGCGTATTTGGGAAACTAATGCTTTAAAGCAAGTATCTCTTATGCGGTTCATATCGACCACTGGAATTTGGTGACGACTATTCAGTGGGTAGATCAATATATCGTGGTGACTTACGACTAAAACTTACCAGTTTTCAACTAAATACCAATGTCTTTATCACTGCTCACCAAACACATCCTTCCCATTAATGATAATATTAACCGTTTCCTTATAAGGAAACCTTTAACATTCATTGATCGAGCAGCAAGTACTTCTGGCGGTTGAAATTTGTAACATCATTCTCCTAAAACAAATTTGTAATGTGTTTATTAGTACCTATAATATTTATGGAGTTTTTTCATTATTATTATTATTATTATTATTATTATTATTATTATTATTATTATTATCATCATCATCATTATTGGAGCAAACATGCCAAATATAAGAAAAGAAACATGAATTAAAAGAAGGAATAAGGAAATGTAACACTAAAATGAATCTTATCGAGAAGCAATAATAAAGAAAAAGGGATTTCAACACTTAATAAAAAAAAATATATTTACAAGCGAACTGTTTGTCCGCCTTTGATGTTGTCTCGACGTTTCAAACATTGGGATCTCCAGCTTTCATCTACAAAGATGAAGACATTAGTCAACATGTAATTGATGATAAATTCTCATTTCAAGAATTGAGACAAAAAAATAAAATTATTATTGATTAATGGATTCGTTTTTTATGGTTTATCAACCCATTTCAGGTTATTTAGAGCCAGAAAACATTTTATATCGTAAGTTTTTTTGTTTGTTTGAGATATTAGAGATTTAGTGATACAAGTTTTACTAGTTAACCTAAAGCTGGGACGAGAAGAGGTGGATGTATATATATACTAAAAGTATTTGCACATAAGTATTTGCCCATAAGTGTTTGCACATAAGTGTATATAACGAACCCAACTGGGTCTCCGTTTAAAAATTGCAAGCCATTACATCACTTGCACATCCAAACTTACAGCACCTTGTATTCACAAAGGGTCCCCAATCTAGGCACTGACCAAACTCGATCGTACGGAAACTGGTGTTTCAACGTGAAAATTATTGATATTTTCTGAACATGCCTAGAGGTTGATGAGAGATGAAGGGGTCGATGGCCATTAACGTTTCGTAACCCTGCTTTAAATAAGTGATGTTCATTTTGCAGTGAGTAAAGAGATAAATTTAGTAAGATTCAAGGAGCTACTTAGAGTGAACGAAATAGAGAGGACAATAAGAGGACAGGATTGAAGGAGACAGAAAACGATTAACATTGTGTTTAAATTGTTGAAGATCATAGAAAAGAGAAATGCTGGAGAAGAAACTGTTAGCCTTGAACTCATATTTATTTAGAATCAATTAGGATGAATATCTAAACATTTTGCGTTGGTTTTTAATTTAAAACTGAAAATTCTACCTCTTAGTCCATTTCTGTTTTCACTGTTATGATATCTGAAAGGTTTTCTGCTTCTCTGAGACTCACATGCGAAATGTCATATATGCTGTCATTTTAAAAACCAAGAGTACGGACAAACCTCACATCTATGGACCCTCCATCAACGGACTTCGGATGCAACGGACAAAATCTACAGACAAATTTAAAAAATCTGCAGGAAAAAAAACAAAAAAAAACAAAAAAATTTAAAAAAATATATTTCAAAATTTAGCGGAACGAGTCGTATTAGTTCTCAAAGTGACCACTTGGCGGCGGTGGCGGGCTTTTCAATTATAAACAAAGATGAGTGTACAGTATATAAAGTACGATACATTAATTCGTGAGTGCGAAAGTAGCTGTGAGAAATCCATTATTTTTGCTGTTTTGATTAACATATCTATATTAAATATATATTTATTTATGCCATATATACATGTTTATAGTATTTGTATTATGATCACAACTAGTGGTAGTTACTATAGCAGTTTTATAACTAAAAAATAATCCCTTCCCATCTATGGACAATCGGTTTTAACGGACCACCCCATCCCCCTATTAATCCGTTGATGAGAGGTTTGTCTGTATAAATAAAATAAGATTTTAGACTGGATATAAAGTGGGTGATCTTTTTTTTTAAATAATAAACTGATTCCCCAGATATACTTAATATCCATATAATAATTGAAAAATATATTTAAAGACTCACACGTGAAATGTCACATATGCTGTCATTTTTAAAACCATGGTTAGACTATAAATAATACAAGATTTTAGACTGGATATAAATTGGGTGATCTTTTCTGTATTGTTTTTCAGTAGTAAACTGATCCCTCCGTAATTATTTCATATTAATATAATACATAGAAAAAATATATTTAATGTCGCATATGAGAAAAATAGTAATGACTTAAAATTATTACGTTATTTTTTTTATGTCATAACAAAAGTGAAGGAATTTGAATAAAAGATTTTGTCTCAGAAATTCTATAAGTCTGTTTTAAATTATCCTTTTTGCGGTTAATCGTTGTATCTTTCAATTTTAAGATTCTCCAACTTTATCGATCTTATCTTTACTGAGCCGTGTCCCCCTGTTTCTATTCAATGGCCGAAAAATGCAAATGACTAATGATTGGCCAATTATATTACCCTAATTAACTGATATTAATCAAGCCGTCTGTCAACACGAATTAGCGAGCTTATACTTTTTTAGCTTAAAAATCAATACTTTTCATATTCATTGAAAAATATACAAATCTTATGCAATTTAGCAATGACACCCGGTGTTGTTCGACCAAAGTCCATTTCTTTTAAACCGTTTTCTTTCTCCTTTTAGTCCATTTAATCCTTCACCGAAACTCGAACATGCTGCCATTATTATTAGGTTGGTGCAAAAATAATGTCCGTTTTTGACGTTACGTCAAAAACCGACATTATTTTTGCACCAACCTAAGTTTCCTTCCTCTTTAATTAGTTTTCACTGCGCCGGTCCCGACATGGGAATGTCAACGGCCAATCAACGGAACCACGTCGTCAAAAACCAGTTTACCGGTGGATGCTGAATAGAGAAGATGCATTCCTGACCCAGGAGTAGACACTGTCTCTTGCAAAATGACGTACCGTACTTATGAGTCAAGACAGCTTTTGCAACACCCACTAGTTTTCCTTTTCAGAGTCGGAGAGAACATATTTTCATACTTTGTCAACATGTTCTCTATCTAGAAATAATAAAAAAAAAAACTTCCTTTACGGTTTTCTGACTTCTCCCTAGCCTACTTCATTATAAATGTTGGTGGTAATTATCTACTTTTGATGGCTAGATTTTACCAGATATATTTGATAACGCAACACATAACATTTACCGACGCCGATAGTAAAGATGCCAGCAATACGCACATACTAACAAATTTATTGTGAGAGCGGAACTACCTACACAATAGCCTCTTCCAGGTCTATATTAAGTATGCGACACAACACTCTACAGACAGACAGAGAGAGCCGCGTACGACTACCAGTATTGGACACTAACGTATAGTAAGCTCCGCTTACACTATCTCTGTAACCTGTTGTTAATATATCTTTCTTACATCTAATCCGTGTTCTGTGTTTTCCTTCTGTGGTCCCGACTTTGGCCCCACATCAAAATTGTAGTTACTTCACTCAAATCTGTTTTAATACTACCAACCAACCAACCAACCAACCAACCAACCAGCCTGAAAGAACTTTCATGACATTTGTCCATATAATGTCCTACAATTTTTTAAAGAAATCAAACTGCATTCCAAAATATAACTTCAACAAAACTACACCATAAAACACACCTATCTCCACCTATAGTAATTATGTCCACACAGAAACATGTATATGCTCTCATTACTTCAAAGCTCCCAAGAAAATTAAATTTTGGCATTAAATGACCCATGAGGAGTTGATGTGCCATTAAACAAACAAATCGATCAATCTGTCTCGCTCTCTAAATGTCTCTCTCCCTCTCTCTAAATGTTTCTCTCTGAATGTATATATATCTCTCTCTCTGAATGTCTCACTCTCTCTAAATGTCTCTTTCTCTAAATCTCTCTCTCTCTCTACATGTCCCTCTCTCTCTGAATGTCACTCTCTCACTCTCTGAATATCATTGGTGATTTTAACTCACATCGCGCAAAGAACTTTCATGACATTAATCCATATAATATCCTACAATTACTTAAAGAAACCAAACTGTATTCCAAAATATAACTTCATCGAAACACATATCAACGCCTCAAGTAATCATATGCAAACATGTATATGAACAAAAGCTGAGTATCATCTACGATGTATTCAGTTATGAAAGCAGGATTACATCCTATTTTTATTACTTCTAAGCTCCCAACAAAATTTTATTTCGGCATTAAATGACCCATAAGGAGTTGATGTACCGTTAAACAGACAAATCAATCTAAATAGGAAATGCTTAAGGCTCTCGAACTGCTTTAATTACGACAATTTCGCTAATACTGTCTTACGGTAGACATAAATCTAAAAAAGAAGAAGAAAAAGGAAAAAAATGGAAAAGAAAGTTGTGACTGCGTAGCGCAGCGGAGCAAAATGAAGCGGTCTGCCCTGTCCAACGCCAGGTATCCCTGCTAGTATGAAATAAAACGTAGAAAATTTAATTAATCATCCATTAATACAACAATGCAAATTTAATTTAAATTATTTACATTCGGACTATTGTCCTCGTCTTTTTTGTTGCTGTTGTCATAACATTTCAGGCGCAGTTTCCTCTGGCCTTTATCAGCCCAGCTCGGGGGTTGAACTCACAATGTTTATGTCACCAAATTCACGAATCAACACTTTAATCCACTAGGTTATTTTCCTATAGGACAATAATGAGTAGATAACTTGGAGCCTTAAACCTAATCTACCTGCCGATGAGTTCTGCTGCTGCTTGTCATACTTGATCGCATTCACTGAAGCTTCTTTTTTTGTTATATCTGTTAACGGTTCCTATATTGTATTTATTTCTATGCTGGACCTACCAAGGCGGTTCTCGCATAACATATGCTCTGGTACATTCAGATGTCTAGCTCTCCAGTATTCTTCCTTGTCCGAATGTAAATAATGATAACTCCTCCCCCACAAAATAGCTGCCATGCATGGCGCAAAACTTCTTCAGAAATATCTAAACTGTCAGTTGCATACAACCGCTTTCGAAGATGAATGGTTAAAATTCAATTATTTCATTCTTATGAGAAAAAAAATATTATAAATAAATATTTAAGAAAAAATTGAATAT
Source organism: Acanthosepion lycidas (assembly GCA_963932145.1). Classification (NCBI taxonomy): domain Eukaryota; kingdom Metazoa; phylum Mollusca; class Cephalopoda; order Sepiida; family Sepiidae; genus Acanthosepion; species Acanthosepion lycidas. The sequence continues at coordinate 54,029,566 of OZ010582.1, read as the reverse complement.
TCAGTTTATTCAAATATGCAGTAGACCGAGAAAGTAGTGTGCGTTATATGCGTAGTTATATACTTGTCTTTACTCGTAAACTGTGATGTAAACCCTAAGGTGGTTACCACTTTCAGAGCAGAAAACAGCTTCATTTGAATAACTATATTACAAATGATTAACAAGAGTCATCCCATAAAATGTTTAATATCTATATAAAAAACACTAAACTAATTGAGTTTCTTTTTTCCAGGTTTTCAGATGGGAACTTTAGCCATTTTCACACTTTTTGTCGTAAGAACCACTGAAAAACCCTTTGAGTTATTTAGCTAAAAAAAGAAACTGCAGAGAGACTTTGGAAAGAAAGACGGTTGAGTGAGAGGATTTCTATGCCTCATTGGAGAATATGAAGCGTTTAAGAACCCGAATAGCTTACCCACAACATCGGAGTATCTATCTTACGTATTCTTGTTTCAAGTTGAACGCAAACCAAAACAAAATTTAATATACTTAGACAGATGACGATTTACATTGAAATTAAACTTTTAAAAAAAGACTATCAAAAATTTCCAAATTGTAAGAAGGCAATGTTTAGTTGTCAGACAGAGAAAAAAAGTCCAAAATGGTTCTTGAATGGACTTTGAAGATGGAAGCCAGAATATGAATGTTGGTAAAGTACGAATTGGAGGTGTATATATCAAACAAGTAGAGAAGTTTAAATATTTGAGAACCATTTTGACAGATGACGGAAAATGAGAAACAAAAATCTGAAATCTCATTGGAATAGAGAAAGTTGTCTTTTAAAAACTATGCAAAGTATTAAGAAACAGGAAAATTTTGTTAGAAACAAAGGAAAGCGTTTTAATCAGTTGATGTTTCTTCTAGACTCGATGAATTACTTAATTATAATTAGCAAATCCTCCTAATAATTTCTATCACCTGTATATCATCACTTGCTTCTAATGCTCTGAATGGTGCGGCTTGGGGACAGTAGTCGTGGCTCATAGGGGGCACAGTCCTATAGGTAAAGGAACTCGGATGAGTTCCACCATGGAATATGTGAGTGAGCGGCGCTATATCGAGTCTGATTTAATACTTCTTCGTCACCGAGGCTCGTTTGAACAGGTGGTAGTAGGCATGGGGTTACAGAAAGTGATAGCAAGTTGGAGCAGTTACCGTGAAAGTATGTGTAGAAAAGACAGAGGGAAGCGATGGCACGTCTGTGAGAAAGTGACTGTAGACGAGATACTAGATCTGGACCAGTCACATTGCATATCCGTCTCTGGATTTTGTCGAGGACCTTAAAACGAATAGCGGGGGCTCCAGACCATATTTGGCAGCAGTACTCCATGCAAGGGCGAATGGTTGATTTATAGATTTGAAGGATGGACTCAGGCGAGAAAAACTTTCTGTCGCGACGCATAGAACTAACATTCCTTGCGGTAGATGAAGTTATTGATTCAATGTATTTGTTTCATCTAATGTCAGCGGATAGTGTGAGACCAAGCAGTCGCAGAAAGGCGCTCTTGTGGAGTTGAGCATACCAGATTTGCTATTGAAGTAGGAGCAAATAGTAGTGTCTGCATAGATAACTACTTGGGAACTGATGACATCGGGAAGATCGTTAATGTAGATCACAGTGTAGGACCCAGGATAGAGCCTTGGGGGAACACCTGCGTTCGTGAAGAAGTTACTGGGGGAGAATCTGTTTAGGACGACCTTCACTACACGGTTTGACAGTCAAATAATCATCTTGGAGCTTACGAAGACGGCCAGCATACCAAACTCTATCAAACGCTTTAGAGATATCTAGAGCGACAGCTCGAGGTTCTCCGTTATTGTGAAGTGCTTGGTAAACAAATTCAGTTATGGCCGTGAGCACATAACCGGTAGACCGGGTAAAGTGAAAACCATATTATTTGTCAGAGAGCAGATCATGGGATGTAAGGTGCTTAACCATTTCGGTGTTGATTAAAGCTCAAACAACGAAATAATCTGTCATATTTCCAATGCATCTTTAGTGTCAATATCTTTAATCATTTAGAATTTAGATGATTAGAGAGAAATATTATATAATAAATATTAGGTTGGTGCAAAAATAATGACGTAATAAGGTCGTTTTTTGACGTATTTTTTTACGTCAAAAAACGACATTATTACGTCATTATTTTTGCACCAACCTAATACATAAAGCGGGAATATATATATATATATATATATATATATATATAGATAGATAGATAGATAGATAGATAGATAGATATAAATATCTTCGGTAACTATTTATTTTTGTTTAATCCAAATTTCATTAAAAAAAATTACGAAGTAAAATAACCAAAGATACATTTTATCTGTAGTAGTTGAAGTGATACAATTGGAAAGAAAATTTTCTCCCAATCTGGCTCTAGTTCTCTCCAAACTCTACAGCTATTGCCTTTCTGCTTCTTGCTTATTGGAAGTACTCCTATATAGTTCCTATTTTTATGAACTCTAGATAATCTCTGGTCCCTCTAAATACCGCCCTATTAGACTCCTACATCTTTTCGGCAAAGTATTGATATATTTGAGTGAGCGTGGTTAAGCATCTTACCTCTCAGGACTTACTCTCTGACAAAGAATATGACTTCTGTATTGTCAGGCCTACTGTTGATGTGCTAACGGTCATCACTGAATAAGTTTACCAAGCTCTTGATAATAACGGCGAAGCTTGAGCTGTGGCTCTAGATATCTTTGACACAGTTTTGCACGCTGTTCTTCTACGTAAGCTCCGGGTATTAGAGGACAATTGTTTGATTTCAATCATTCCTATCAAATTGTGAAATGAAGGTCGTTTTGAAGGAGCTTGCTTCCAGATCCTTTCATACGAACGCAGGTGTTCCCCAAGGCTCTATCCTACGCTGTTTCTGATGATCTTCCTAGTGTCCTCAGTTTCCCAGTAGGCATTTATGCAGATGACACTACCATTTACTTGCGTCTCAATAGTAAATCCGTCAGAGCTGACAAAGTAAAGCTGACCGCTGCTCTTGAAAAGGACCTCCAATCAGTGGTTAACTGGGACAGGAAATGGCTTGTGAATTTTAGTTCTCATGTAACCACAATGGAGAAACTTTCCTGCCCGCCATCAGCATGACTGATGCTAGACTCATGGAGAGCAAAACACTGCGGTTTCTTGGCCTCACGTTTTCAACGACTACATCGAATCAATGGTTGCTTCTACTGCAAGGAAATTTGGGTCACTGTGTTGTGCCAGAAGGGTTTTCTCATCAGAGTCCTTGCACATTTACAAATCTACCATTCGTCCGTGCATTGAGTACTGTTGCCATATCTGGTCTGGTGCGCCTACTATTCATCTTGAGGTTCTTGACAAAATCCAGAGAAGGATCTGTAATGTAACCAATCCTGACTTGGCATCTCAACTTCAATCACTTTCTCACCGACGTTACGTGGCTTCCCTCTCTCTTTTCTACAAATATTTACATGGTAATTTTTTTACATGGTGATTCGACTACATGAATTTAAGCGAATTTAAGCGTGAAATGATTTTTTTTTTAAATTAGTATATTATAAATAAAATTTAAAACTATTATCTACTCCCAGATTGTTGTCACATATTACGCAAAGTTCAACCTAATGTAAGTGTATATTTGTGGTTGAGATGAACACAGTCAGCCGTGGTGACGGTAATTCATCTCGAAGAAAACTGATATAAAACCAAACACTTTGACATCAGGACAATACGTAAAAATGTAATTGAATATTGTATCGTCTGTCATGCGTCAAGGGACGCGTATCTCGGTGACACACCAGATCAAGGTCGAAAAAATCTGCTACAAGTAAAGAAAAGTCTAGTCAACCACTTAACCTATCAACAACTACTAAAGAATCGAATAACTGTTTTTTCTCAAATGGAATACAGGGCAAATTAACGTCCAGTCAGGATCAGATGATTTCAGGCTGCATTTCATTTTATAAGAAAGCAAGACTTGAAATTATCTGTCTGCAAGAGATGAGTTGACTTGGAAGCGACTTCGTTTCACATTTGGGATACAACTTCTGTTGGAATGCTCTAAAGGTGAAAACATAACATGGAGTTGGAATTGCAACACGCAAATTAATACATAGTGTAAAAGATTGGGCACTTCGAAGTGGTTAAATCAATTAAAACTGAAAAGTGAGTTCGATCCCCATACTTCCGGCCTTGTACTACATCTAAGCTACGCTTAGAAAATCACCGTATTGTAACAGATATCTAACACCAGTCAGAAAGACATAGTTGCTGGCATACTTGTTTGTGGCTGTGGGCACCTCATGGTTGTGTAATGGTCAGTAAGCTTGTCTCGTTTGAACAATTACGACTGAGTAGTGAGTTCGATTCTCACTGGGTGCCCCCCTAATTTCGGCCTTGTGCCGCATCTAAGCTGTGCTTGGAAAATCACTACTTGTTTGTGGCTGTAAAATCGTGTGATATCAGCTTATGTCCCAACTGAAAAAAATATGGTTCCCAAAAAATAAAACATCTAAAGAGGATTAACCAAACTTTGTCTAGTAGAAAGAAAAAAAAAAACAATAGACCCCAGAAAACTGCATTAATACGTAGTTTAACGCTACTTTGCCAAAAATTAATCAAAGTATTAAGCAGGAAAATTTTATTAAAAAATAGCAAAATGACCAAAATTGTGTTGTGTTGTTCTACGTCACGTGATCAGTAGTCAGTTTCTTGCCTCTCTTTTACTTTACTATACGCTTTGCATAACATATGCAAATAGGTACGACCCTATTTACCAATCCGTTACAAATACATTTTTATAGTAAAATAACCAGCAATACATTTTTATAGAAAAATAACCAGCAATACAATACTACTTGGGGAAAAATACTAAAAGATTCAATTATTTTAAACACACACAAATGCATCCACACACAACACATTTTTCGTTATCCATCTGAAGAAGCCGTAGAGGTGAAATGCATTATCGGATATCATTTTCGTAACATACTTTCATGAATGTTTCTCCAAATGTGTCTAGAACTTATAAATCTGTCCGGATTACATACCCAAATTTATTAAATAAAATATAAAAATAAATTTTTATAGTAAAATTACCAGCAATATATTTTTACAGTTACCAATAATACATTTTATTATCTACAAATTATATCTATAAAACATACGTTTACCCTAGAAAAATAGAATTATGTACAAATTATCTGTAGTTGAAGACATTAAATTGCGTACAAAATATTTAGATTTCGGAATTAGATAACCCACAGAGGTGTTGATATGCCGGTAAAAAAAAAAAAAAAAAAAATCAATCAACCAACTTTCTTAGGTGATATGTGTGATGCAGGCTTGGGTGAGCATGTCTCTTTGTGATTCTGGATTATCTTAATAATACAAAATTCTACTGGACTTAAACTGGGTGGGCTGTTTCCTATTGTCATTAAGTACTAAAGTGATCAGCCCAGAATTACTACATATTAATATCTTTCCTTAGATGCCATGCGTAAAGTACACTTGGGTGATCATGTCTTTCAGGATTAACTTATTTTCATATAAGATTCTATGGTACAGAAAGTGGGGGATCGGTTTCCTATTGTCATTAAATACTAAATTGATCACCCCAGGATTGCTGCATATTAACATCCTTCTTTAGGTCCATATGATTGTGTTCAAAATATTGAGATTTCGGCATTAAATGACCCATAGAGGTATTGATATGCCGCTAAAGAAAAATCAACCAAACAACGTTTCCTTTTTCAGCCTAAACGTTCTATAACGGATCTAAAACTGATAATTATAGGCAGTGACATAAAAATGGAAAATATTTACCGAAAATATTTAATTGAGACTCGAATGTACACTTTGAAATTTTCCTCTGCTTGGAATTGTTTTAATGATATTTTAATTTTGATTACCGTCGAAACTCTAGCATAGGGTTTTAAGGATCAGTTTTCTTACGAAAAATAAATAAATAAGGTTTACACTATGCACAGGTAATTTTTTTTTTTTTTTTTTGATGAGGTAAAAATCATGCATTTTAAGTGAATGGTTGCAACTATACTCCGGTAATATTCTTTTTCTGGAGGGTTTAAAATTCATGCAAAAAAATTCAGTGGTCGTACTATACATGAAGTCGACTTATACACGAGTATATACGGTAACCATTTTTATTATGATGATGATGATGATGACGACAAAAATAAAAGAATATGTTTTAACGAAGAACGAAATAACAGACTTAACTAATGAACAAGAATTAATCTCCGCTAACAGCTCTAACAACTGGAAATGACAATGTTACAAAAGAACTGCATTAGTCACGTCGGCTCAATTACCGTTTATCGGGTACGCTTAAGAAAATCGGTATCAATTCATCTCCGCTCCCTTTTCCTTCTATCTGCCGCGTCCCTTCAGGACGTTGGCGATCGTGACTCTCTTTGTAGGTCTTGGCAAATTTTGCCTTTTTGTTAGCCTTCCTAAACTTTGTCCCGGCATCCATCTCATCAAGCTTTCTAAGGTGGATTATGCACAGTTTTTCTCTCACACTCTTGCCTTCAATCTGTCCTGTGAGTATCGAGTTTCCCAAGCCCTCTTGTTATCTCTCCTAAACTCTGTTCTGCCAAACATTTACACGTTAGGTATGTTATGCACCGTTTTCCTCCGTCCCTATTTGCCTTTAATATGTCCTGTGAGTGTCAGATTTTCCAAGCCCTCTTTTCTCATTACGTACCCTAGAAATTTCAACCGTCTCTTCCTGATGTTAAGTATAAGTGTTCTTTTTGTTTTCATTCTCTCTAAAACTTTGTCGTTGCTAATATGTTCAGTCTATGGTATTCTCAGTATCCTTCTGCAGGGCCATATTTCTATCACCTCATATTTCTTTCTCACCTGTGCAGAGATTGTCTGACATAATATTTTTAAAATATTTAATTAATCTGCGCAGAGATCCACTGACATAATATTTTTAAAAATATTTAATTTAATCACCCCACGAAAGGCAGTAGAGCTACTAAGTTTGGTTTGTTTTACGGCATATCAACCTCACTGGGTTATTTTTATTTTTTTTTAAGCGTTTCACCCCAAGCAAGGCGGAAAGCCACTAGCACGCAAGGGTTACAGAGAGTTGGTGAGATCAAATAGGAGTGATAGAGGAAAGGATGAAGAGAAGGATAGGGGATAGATCAGGGCATCTGGAGACGTCGATTGACATTACATTTGAACAGTTGAAGATTATAGCTATCAGGGAAACAGGAAAAAGAAAGGGAGTTCCACAGGCGAGAAGTGCGAGACATTAAGCTGTTAGAGTAGAAGAGACGGCTACATTTAACAGTTTCGACAGTGAAAGGGTGCGAGCGAGATGCCAACCTAGTTGAACGCTTACATTCATGGAGTCTGGGAACCAGCGAAAGCAGCTCATCGGAGCAGTTACCATGGAAGTATTTGTAAGAAAGACAGTGGGAGGCGACGGCACGTCTGTGAGAGAACGACTGCAGACGAGATGTCGACAACATTTTTATTGCTGGTAATATTTGTTTTTCCTTCAAAAATATATTTCTGGTAATATTTTTTTCAAATATGTATTGCTGGAAATAATGTATTTCTGGTAATAATTTTACAGAGCATTTTTGAAATTAAAACCTATTTTACATAGTGTTTTTCCCCAATTTGGGGGTTTACTATTTGCCCATAGCTGGGACCCTAACAGTTGCTACCACCTCGAGTCAGAGTGGACTTGGGAACACCAATAATTAATAGGTGGTTCCATTCTCTTCAACGCCTCCTGATCAGAGGCCTTACTGTTGGATGCAGTTTATCGTCTTACCCAGGACGTGGATAGTATTTATCGTCATATCCAGGACGGGGTGGAGCTACTAAGACGCAAGGGGTTACTGAGTGTGAAAGAATAAGAAAAATGAGAGACATTATTAAGGAGTGAGGACAGTAGAAGAGTAATGCATATGACAGAAGATAACGATTGACATTGGATTAAATATTTAAATTTTTGAAGATCAAATTTGGTTTGAAAGCATGAAACCAAAAGAGTTCCATAAGCGAGAAGTAAGATAGAAGAAACTGTTAGAATAGATCTTACGGTTACATCTAGCAAATTCACTATAAATTAATAATGCTAAACTAGTATTACGCTTAAATTCATAAAGTCTAGGTACTATAGAGAAGAGTTCATCTGAACAATTGCCATAAAAGTATTTATAGAAAAGGCACAGGTGACATTACGCCAGTGAGAATAGGAGGACTGATATTACATAAGTGTTCAGAACTGTTTTTCTTTTTCGTTTCCAACGAAATTTCACCATTTCTTAGCTTTTGTAAGGCATCTTTCGTTACTCTAATGAATCTTCGTGTTTTGGATCCCCACTTTCCGTCTTCCTACTGTTAAAAAAAAAAAAAAAAAAATGAATTAAAATTTCTCTGGCAAATTCAGGGATTTTTAATCGAGCACATCAGTAATTTTTGTCATTGTTTAAGAAATTTAATTCAGTTGTTTCATGTCAAAAAAAAAAAAAAAAAAAATGACGATAATTTAATTATTTCGGTTAAATAAAACAAAAAAAATGAAAGAAAAGCTTCGAGATCGTTACTGCTTTTCGCAGCGTTCCTGGTAAACGGCAATCGCATCGTCACATCAGTATTATTAACCAATTTATCTCTATTATAATTCTGCTTGTTCTACCCTCCCTTCGTTAGTCAGTTAGTTCCTTCGTTCGCAGCTTCGTTGCCGCATGCCAATACCTAATAAATAAGGGACTATTCCATTTGACGGCAGGAAAACATAGATCCGACATATTAGAGACGTTACTTTGTTTCAGTAAGAGAAAGAAAAGAACGGCGAAAAGAACGGAGAAAAGAAAGAAAAGAACGGCGAAAAGAAAGAAAAGAACGGCGAAAAGAAAGAAAAGAACGGCGAAAAGAACGGAGAAAAGAAAGAAAAGAACGGCGAAAAGAACGGAGAAAAGAAAGAAAAGAACGGCGAAAAGAACGGAGAAAAGAAAGAAAAGAACGGCGAAAAGAACGGAGAAAAGAAAGAAAAGAACGGCGAAAAGAACGGAGAAAAGAAAGAAAAGAACGGCGAAAAGAACGGAGAAAAGAAAGAAAAGAACGGCGAAAAGAACGGAGAAAAGAAAGAAAAGAACGGCGAAAAGAAAGAAAAGAACGGAGAAAAGAAAGAAAAGAACGGAGAAAAGAAAGAAAAGAACGGCGAAAAGAACGGAGAAAAGAAAGAAAAGAACGGAGAAAAGAAAGAAAAGAACGGAGAAAAGAAAGAAAAGAACGGCGAAAAGAAAGAAAAGAACGGCGAAAAGAACGGAGAAAAGAAAGAAAAGAACGGAGAAAAGAAAGAAAAGAACGGAGAAAAGAAAGAAAAGAACGGCGAAAAGAACGGAGAAAAGAAAGAAAAGAACGGAGAAAAGAACGGAGAAAAGAAAGAAAAGAACGGAGAAAAGAAAGAAAAGAACGGCGAAAAGAACGGAGAAAAGAAAGAAAAGAACGGAGAAAAGAACGGAGAAAAGAAAGAAAAGAACGGAGAAAAGAACGGAGAAAAGAAAGAAAAGAACGGAGAAAAGAAAGAAAAGAACGGAGAAAAGAAAGAAAAGAACGGAGAAAAGAAAGAAAAGAACGGAGAAAAGAACGGAGAAAAGAAAGAAAAGAACGGAGAAAAGAACGGAGAAAAGAAAGAAAAGAACGGAGAAAAGAAAGAAAAGAACGGCGAAAAGAACGGAGAAAAGAAAGAAAAGAACGGCGAAAAGAACGGAGAAAAGAAAGAAAAGAACGGAGAAAAGAAAGAAAAGAACGGAGAAAAGAAAGAAAAGAACGGCGAAAAGAACGGAGAAAAGAAAGAAAAGAACGGAGAAAAGAAAGAAAAGAACGGAGAAAAGAACGGAGAAAAGAAAGAAAAGAACTGAGAAAAGAAAGAAAAGAACAGCGAAAAGAACGGAGAAAAGAAAGAAAACAACGGCGAAAAGAAAGAAAAGAACGGAGAAAAGAAAGAAAAGAACGGAGAAAAGAAAGAAAAGAACGGCGAAAAGAACGGAGAAAAGAAAGAAAAGAACGGAGAAAAGAAAGAAAAGAACGGAGAAAAGAAAGAAAAGAACGGAGAAAAGAACGGAGAAAAGAAAGAAAAGAACGGCGAAAAGAACGGAGAAAAGAAAGAAAAGAACGGCGAAAAGAACGGAGAAAAGAAAGAAAAGAACGGCGAAAAGAACGGAGAAAAGAAAGAAAAGAACGGCGAAAAGAACGGAGAAAAGAAAGAAAAGAACGGAGAAAAGAAAGAAAAGAACGGAGAAAAGAAAGAAAAGAACGGCGAAAAGAACGGAGAAAAGAAAGAAAAGAACGGCGAAAAGAAAGAAAAGAACGGAGAAAAGAAAGAAAAGAACGGAGAAAAGAACGGAGAAAAGAAAGAAAAGAACGGCGAAAAGAACGGAGAAAAGAACAGAGAAAAGAAAGAAAAGAACGGAGAAAAGAAAGAAAAGAACGGAGAAAAGAACGGAGAAAAGAAAGAAAAGAACGGCAAAAAGAACGGAGAAAAGAAAGAAAAGAACGGAGAAAAGAAAGAAAAGAACGGAGAAAAGAAAGAAAAGAACGGAGAAAAGAAAGAAAAGTACGGAGAAAAGAAAGAAAAGAACGGCGAAAAGAACGGAGAAAAGAAAGAAAAGAACGGAGAAAAGAAAGAAAAGAACGGAGAAAAGAAAGAAAAGAACGGCGAAAAGAACGGAGAAAAAGAAAAGAACGGCGAAAAGAACGGAGAAAAGAAAGAAAAGAACGGCGAAAAGAACGGAGAAAAGAAAGAAAAGAACGGAGAAAAGAACGGAGAAAAGAAAGAAAAGAACGGAGAAAAGAAAGAAAAGAACGGAGAAAAGAAAGAAAAGAACGGCGAAAAGAACGGAGAAAAGAAAGAAAAGAACGGCGAAAAGAACGGAGAAAAGAAAGAAAAGAACGGCGAAAAGAACGGAGAAAAGAAAGAAAAGAACGGAGAAAAGAAAGAAAAGAACGGAGAAAAGAACGGAGAAAAGAAAGAAAAGAACGGAGAAAAGAAAGAAAAGAACGGCGAAAAGAAAGAAAAGAACGGAGAAAAGAACGGAGAAAAAGAAAAGAACGGCGAAAAGAACGGAGAAAAGAAAGAAAAGAACGGCGAAAAGAACGGAGAAAAGAAAGAAAAGAACGGAGAAAAGAACGGAGAAAAGAAAGAAAACAACGGAGAAAAGAAAGAAAAGAACGGAGAAAAGAAAGAAAAGAATGGCGAAAAGAACGGAGAAAAGAAAGAAAAGAACGGCGAAAAGAACGGAGAAAAGAAAGAAAAGAACGGCGAAAAGAACGGAGAAAAGAAAGAAAAGAACGGAGAAAAGAAAGAAAAGAACGGAGAAAAGAACGGAGAAAAGAAAGAAAAGAACGGAGAAAAGAAAGAAAAGAACGGCGAAAAGAAAGAAAAGAACGGAGAAAAGAAAGAAAAGAACGGAGAAAAGAAAGAAAAGAACGGCGAAAAGAACGGAGAAAAGAAAGAAAAGAACGGCGAAAAGAAAGAAAAGAACGGAGAAAAGAAAGAAAAGAACGGAGAAAAGAACGGAGAAAAGAAAGAAAAGAACGGCGAAAAGAACGGAGAAAAGAACGGAGAAAAGAAAGAAAAGAACGGAGAAAAGAAAGAAAAGAACGGAGAAAAGAAAGAAAAGAACGGCGAAAAGAAAGAAAAGAACGGCGAAAAGAACGGAGAAAAGAAAGAAAAGAACGGCGAAAAGAACGGAGAAAAGAAAGAAAAGAACGTAGAAAAGAAAGAAAAGAACGGAGAAAAGAACGGAGAAAAGAACGGAGAAAAGAAAGAAAAGAACGGAGAAAAGAAAGAAAAGAACGGAGAAAAGAAAGAAAAGAACGGAGAAAAGAAAGAAAAGAACGGCGAAAAGAACGGAGAAAAGAAAGAAAAGAACGGCGAAAAGAACGGAGAAAAGAAAGAAAACAACGGAGAAAAGAAAGAAAAGAACGGAGAAAAGAAAGAAAAGAACGGCGAAAAGAACGGAGAAAAGAAAGAAAAGAACGGCGAAAAGAACGGAGAAAAGAAAGAAAAGAACGGAGAAAAGAAAGAAAAGAACGGAGAAAAGAAAGAAAAGAACGGAGAAAAGAAGGAAAAGAACGGCGAAAAGAACGGAGAAAAGAAAGAAAAGAACGGCGAAAAGAAAGAAAAGAACGAAGGAAAGAAAGAAAAGAACGGAGAAAAGAAAGAAAAGAACGGAGAAAAGAAAGAAAAGAACGGCGAAAAGAACGGAGAAAAGAAAGAAAAGAACGGCGAAAAGAACGGAGAAAAGAAAGAAAAGAACGGAGAAAAGAAAGAAAAGAACGGAGAAAAGAAAGAAAAGAACGGCGAAAAGAACGGAGAAAAGAAAGAAAAGAACGGCGAAAAGAAAGAAAAGAACGGCGAAAAGAAAGAAAAGAACGGAGAAAAGAACGGAGAAAAGAACGGAGAAAAGAACGGAGAAAAGAACGGAGAAAAGAAAGAAAAGAACGGCGAAAAGAAAGAAAAGAACGGAGAAAAGAAAGAAAAGAACGGCGAAAAGAACGGAGAAAAGAAAGAAAAGAACGGCGAAAAGAAAGAAAAGAACGGCGAAAAGAAAGAAAAGAACGGCGAAAAGAACGGAGAAAAGAAAGAAAAGAACGGCGAAAAGAACGGAGAAAAGAAAGAAAAGAACGGAGAAAAGAAAGAAATGAACGGCGAAAAGAACGGAGAAAAGAAAGAAAAGAACGGCGAAAAGAACGGAGAAAAGAAAGAAAAGAACGGCGAAAAGAACGGAGAAAAGAAAGAAAAGAACGGAGAAAAGAAAGAAAAGAACGGAGAAAAGAAAGAAAAGAACGGAGAAAAGAAAGAAAAGAACGGCGAAAAGAACGGAGAAAAGAAAGAAAAGAACGGCGAAAAGAACGGAGAAAAGAAAGAAAAGAACGGAGAAAAGAAAGAAAAGAACGGAGAAAAGAAAGAAAAGAACGGCGAAAAGAACGGAGAAAAGAAAGAAAAGAACGGCGAAAAGAAAGAAAAGAACGGAGAAAAGAAACAAAAGAACGGAGAAAAGAACGGAGAAAAGAACGGAGAAAAGAACGGAGAAAAGAACGGAGAAAAGAAAGAAAAGAGCGGCGAAAAGAAAGAAAAGAACGGAGAAAAGAAAGAAAAGAACGGCGAAAAGAACGGCGAAAAGAAAGAAAAGAACGGCGAAAAGAAAGAAAAGAACGGCGAAAAGAACGGAGAAAAGAAAGAAAAGAACGGCGAAAAGAACGGAGAAAAGAAAGAAAAGAACGGAGAAAAGAAAGAAAAGAACGGCGAAAAGAACGGAGAAAAGAAAGAAAAGAACGGCGAAAAGAACGGAGAAAAGAAAGAAAAGAACGGCGAAAAGAACGGAGAAAAGAAAGAAAAGAACGGCGAAAAGAACGGAGAAAAGAAAGAAAAGAACGGAGAAAAGAAAGAAAAGAACGGAGAAAAGAAAGAAAAGAACGGCGAAAAGAAAGAAAAGAACGGAGAAAAGAAAGAAAAGAACGGAGAAAAGAAAGTAAAGAACGGAGAAAAGAAAGAAAAGAACGGAGAAAAGAACGGAGAAAAGAAAGAAAAGAACGGCGAAAAGAAAGAAAAGAACGGAGAAAAGAAAGAAAAGAACGGAGAAAAGAAAGAAAAGAACGGAGAAAAGAAAGAATAAAAATGTTTAGACAATAACATTTTGTTTTCGGCAAGGTTGGCGTCTTTTTCATCAAGCTATGCTCTTTTTTTAGCGATTTCGTGGAGGTACCTAATATTGTGTTTCCTGTTTGGGATTGCGTTTCCGGTTCCTTTTAATGTTTACTTCAACTGTATACTTCTAATGTCTCCGTCTAAAATCCCATAAAAAATGTAGTCCTGGGTATAACGATAAACTACACCCGGCAGCAAAGCCTCTGATGGGGAGATTGGAAGTTTTGAGAATCATAGAACCACATTTTAACTGCTTTTGCTCCCAGGTCCACTCTGATCGGGGGTGGTAGCACCTGTTAGGGTCCTAGCTGTGAACAATTAGTGAAACCCCAAACAAAAACAAAACAATATAAAAGTATAAAATACATGTTTATAGTAAAAATACCAGTAGCCTTTTTTTGCATAAAAAATGACCAACAATACACTATGTGTAGTTGAAGGTATACAATTGCATTCAAAATGTTTAGATTTCGAAATTAAATCATTTATAGAGGATAATATGCCGCTGAATAAAAATAACCAAAACATGAAAGAACTATTTTGGAATATTGAGGCATATAACATCCTGCAATTTCTTAAATTAAAGTCTATTCCAAAATATAACACTTCAGTGAAACAACAACATAAAAGACACATATCACCGCCTCTTGTAATTATGTCCGCTCAAACATTTATACGCACAAAAGCTGAGGAACATCTACCATGTATTCAATTGTGAAAGCAGAATAACCTATCATTTTTATTACATCAAAGCTCCCAAGAAAATTAAATTTCGGCATTTAATGAGCCATAAGGAGTCGATATGCCGTTAAACAATCATCATCGTCATCATCATCTTAGAACATATGCTCTGCTCTCAGAAAGACCTGTTCTGGTTTCGTCAGGTAGCCCTATCAAAAATATATTTCTTTCCCTAAGCTTTAATGTGCATGCTGTATAGATGCACATCTAAAATCTCTTCTCTTTCAAGATGGAGAGACACCTGAACTGTAATTAGTATTTCAGACGCCCATTCGACACTAAAAATTAAAAACGGAATCTTAATTGGCCCTGATGTCTTGCACAATTTCAAAATTAACACGTCCATTATTGGCTCGACGGAGGAATTGCTAGGACTTGTATTTCTAACAGAGCATGCAAATGCGACTTACTGGAAGAATCCTCATACGATATTTACTACCATGTTGAACTTCTAGGCGTTGCATCCCTTCAGGACGTTGGCGTTCATGGCTCTCCACAATTTCCTGTCCTTTATAGATATTAATAAATTTTGTCTTTTTGTTATCTCTCCTAAACTTTGAGCCCCCCCCCCATTTAACCTCGCTAGACAGGTTGTGCGTTGTTTTCCTCTGTCACACTTGCCTTCTGTCTGCTCTGTGAGTATCAGATTTTCCAAGTCGTCTTTCCTCATTATGTGTCCTATAAATTTCAACTAACACTTCTATGCGTTCTTTTTGTTTCGATTTTTTCTAAAACTTCCACAGCATTCTCATGTAGATATCTTAAGTCTCTTCTTCATATTTAAGGAGATTGCCCATCATTCACTGCCATATAAGAGGACTCATAATACATAATCGTTCAGTATTTTTTTCTTTGTTTCTTACGAAATTTTCCTGTTTCTTAATAATTTGCTTAGTTTCTGGAAGGCGTCTTTCTCTAGGCTGGTGTAAAAAAAAAAAGCATCAGATATTACGCAGCGGTTGAGCACTCTTTTCTTTATTTCTAACGCTATTTTCCTGTTTCTTAATACTTTGGTTAGTTTCTGGGTGGGGGGCTCTTTCTCTATGCCAATGTAAAATATTACAGATTACGCAGTAGTTCAACACACGTTTCTAACGATATCTTCCTGTTTCTTCATACTTTTTTTAGTTTCTGGAAGGCGTCTTTCTCTATGCTAATGTAAAACATTGCATGTTACGCAGCAGTTCCGCACTCTTTTCTTTGTCTCTAACGTCATTTTCCCGTTTCTTAATACTTTGCTTAACTTCTGGAAGTCATCTTTCGCTATCCCAATGCACCTTCAGATTTCAGTGTTGCACTTTCCATCCTCAACGGAGACCATAATTATAACGACAGAAGATAACATTGTGTTGATAGTGGACTCTAAGACAAAGCAGTAAAAGAAAGCCAGAACAAAGGACTACTTATTTGACTATTGTTAAGAGATAGGAAAATGTCGTTAGAAACAAAGAAATGAGTGTTGAACTTCTATGTAATATCTAATCTCCTATACGGCAGTGAATCCTGGACAATTCCTCAGACCTTTCAGAAACTAAGCAAAAATATTAGGAGATAGAAAATGTCGTTAGAAACAAAGTTCTGAACAGCTATGTAATATCTAATCTCCTATACGGCAGTGAATGCTGGACAATTTCCTTATGCTTTTCAGAAACTAATTAAGGTATTAAAAGATAAGTAAATGTCGTCAGAAATAAAGAACAGTGCTGAACTGTCATATAATATCTAATCTCCTATACGGCAGTGAATGCTGGACAGTCTCCTTACAGACAGAGAGGACGCTTGAGACAACCGACATGTAATTCTACAGAAGGATGCTGAGAATCGCATGGACAGAACATGTGAGTAAAAACGATGTTTTTAAAAATGGCAACAAATAGGTAACTTATATTTAAAATCAAAAAGAGCCAGTTAAAATTTCTGGTACACATAATGAAGAAAGAAGGTTTGGAGAATTTGACACTCGCAGAACGTATCGTGACTCTTTAAAGATTTCATTGGTCTTTTTTTTCTGATTTTTCTTAGTAATTCGTCTTCTTTCTCGTTCTTCTTTCCTATTCTCTTTCTGCTTCTCTTTTATTCTTCTTTTTCATTCTCTCTTACTGATTCTCTTATTCACCATTCTTCTCCCCCCACCCACTTTTGTCGTTCCTCTTATTTTTTTCATTCTCTTTTTCTTCCTTGTTTTTCTTCTTTTCCGCTATGTCTTTCGAAAAAAAAAAAAAAAAAAAATCTCTTCATTCTTCTTTAAAAATTCTCCATTTTTATTTTTATTCTCCCTCTTAAATATTTATGCCCGTGCGTCGGGATTAACGTTCAATATAAAAATATATAATTGGGCTTCATTATACATATTCATTTTTCTTCTTCAAGAGAATTATTCGATTTAACTATTGCAAAAGCCTTAACCTACCTGAATTTTTTTCCGAAATAGATTTTGCAAGCATATAGTTTTCGTATCAGAAACACTAATGAGCATTGAATCCTGTAATTACTCACGAATGATAAGTCATTTTTTACAGCAAGGTTCACCGTTTACAAGGCCTGGAGGGGGGGCTACTCGAGGTAGAGGGTTACGTTTGCAGGCCATTTGTGTGTATAGGGGTGGAAAATCATGGCTAAACCTAGTCTAGAATAGGTTAAGATTGTAGGGATTGGGGAAACATCCTCTTGGGAGTTGTGGGAAGAAGCTATTAGAGTGGAACTTAGGATGAAATACGGAGGGAATGTGAGTGGTTTGCTACTGTGTAAGTGGCATGATGTATTCTTGCTGTTAAGGTCTTTCTTGGTAGGATCAGGGAATGTAGTTCATCCGAGCACTTTCCGTGGGAGAAGCGGTAGAACAACGAGAGGCGTACTACACCCAGCGTGTAGAGAATAATTCGTCATCAACAAGGGCTCGGAGACGCTTTTCGACTCAAGTCTGGAGAATGGGGTCTGGGCAGCACCCGCCCAAATTTAACAACAGTACTCTATTTTTGGCCTGATTTGGCTCTTGTAAAGGTAGAGGATAGCAGGAGGCGTCAGGTACTCACTGGAGCGATACAGGGAGCCGACCATTTTACCTCCATCACTAGCAATGGATCATATGCCCGAGTTCTACTTCAGGTCAATGTGTGAGTTTGATAGATAATCAAGTGAAGTAAAGAATTAACGTTTTTTTTTTAGAAATCATTTCACACCAGGTAGGACAATAATGACACTGAAACACAAGGGGGGTGGGGTTTATTGAGAATGAAAAGAACAGAAGATAGCGCTTGGCGTTGCCTTCAAATTTTTGAAGATTGTAGGCGAAAGGAAAGCAAGAAATCTGAAGAGAGTTCCACAGGTAAGAAGTGCGAGAAAATAAACTATTAGAATAGAACATACAGTTGCATCAAGCAATTGAAAAAAAAACCCATCAAGATAAAATATAAGGAGAAAAAAATAAAAATAAGTAACTGAAAAAAAAAATAAGCGAAAAAAAAATAAGCGAAAAAAAAAAAAAAAAAAAAAAAAAAAGTGAAAAAAATGGCTGATTCCTCATTCATCAACTTTTCGTTTGTTTTCATCTTTCGTTTTCTTGTGACCTTACAACGGGGCGTTCACGTTTTTTGTTTTTTTTTTGTTTTGGTCACCGACGATGCGAACAAGAATGGGACACAACGCGATCTGTGTAGTAATTGGTTGATCGGTGGAAAATCTGGGCGATGGTATTATTAACTAGAACAAAAAAACGTTTACGTAAAAATTCTTGCCCAGAAAAATTACACCGTTACCTCTTAGCTGAAATATATAATTTTCTTCTTGCTTATTTTTTTCTTTCGTGTTCATAATGTTACTGTATTAAATAAATAGTCTCTGAAATGGATTATTATTCGATACCCAAGATCAAATTTTAATTTTTATAAATATAAAAATATATCTGTTTCTATGACGACTAACACATGCTAAATCTTACAGTAATAAACGAAAGAAATTAACTTACCCGCAAAGACTAGATCACGCCATCTTGAATAAAATCCTTGTGCTTCTTCAGTTTTGATGTCTGTGTGGTAAATGTTCCTTGTTAGGCAAAATACTCTAACATCGTAAGACAGCGTTAGTGAGTTAGTATTTTGCTAGTATTAGAATAGCTAGATCCACTTAACAATAGAAATAGTTAAATAAGGTTATAACTTTTTTACTTTTTTGAAAAAAATAATTCCTTTATGAAAAATCGATGAACATTTTTGCTAAAAAAACCCAACGAAAATGGTCCTAATTTCTCACAAGTTGTTTTAAAGAGTTATTGCTGAAATAAAAAAAAAGTTACTCCTAAATGAAAAAAATTAGCCCTGAATGAAAAACGAAAACAGTAATCTGCATAAATTTATAATTCCTGTTCGTATGTCGTAACACATTCAGTCAACTTTCGGCTAGTAACTGTTATTCTAACAATTAAAAATTTCTCTAGCCCCTACCTCTCTACGGACTGTGATCAGCATCAGGTAGCTGTCACCCATGTTGACTATGATAGATTCGACCGATTGAATGTCATGTTTGTTCCTCAACTGATTTAAGAAATATTATTCGGACTTTTATCCTAAATACCGTATTCATAATGTTTCGGTGTTGTACGCTCCGGCCTCCTTCAAGTGATTTTAATTTCGAACCGAACCCTTTATTTCGTCCACCGGGGAAGATTGTTCTAGTTCCACATGCCATGCCTCTTGTCGGATGTCT
This sequence comes from Acanthosepion lycidas, assembly GCA_963932145.1. Lineage (NCBI taxonomy): Eukaryota > Metazoa > Mollusca > Cephalopoda > Sepiida > Sepiidae > Acanthosepion > Acanthosepion lycidas. The sequence goes on along the minus strand of OZ010582.1, from coordinate 54,010,433 downwards.
CAGTTATTTCCCTTTAATTCAACTTTCCAAGTTTTGGTTCACCACTGCTGTGGCCTGGTAATGAACCCATAACGCTTTGAGTCTAGTCACTGGATCTAACCAACGTCTTTATTCATTTGGTCATCTGTATATGAATTTCTGGGCTTTGTAAACCTAATGTCTTAGCAATCAATTTTTTCCAGAGCTCATATTACAATTTTTCTGTCATTATCATAGCATTTTTTTTACCAGAGCTTATATTGCAGGAAATGACATTAGAATCAACACCACTAAAGCCAACCCTATGGCTGAGATACGTAGATGATACCTTCATATTCTGGCCACACCAGGAGAACTCAATAAGATCATCGATAACAATGGAACGAGAAAACGACAACACACTCGTAAATGGCGATCCAGAAACATACGAACAGTATAAGCAGTATCCTACTACGTAACAAGTACCCTGAATACATGGTAGCAGCTAGAACAAACTGGGATAGAAGGGTACAAGAGGATAACAGCAATCAGAAAACATTCTGCCTACCCTATGTGAAGGGATTATCGGAGAAAATGCGAAAGATCTGTGGTCCATATAACATCAGGACAATCTTCAAAAGTAGTTCAACACTTCGCAGACACTTCTTCCGAATAAGACGCCCCATAAAGGAGAACATTACTAAGGACTCTGTGTACGCCATCTCGTGCAGCTGTGGTAAGAAATACAAAGGAGAAACAGGCCGTCTCCTTAAGGTAAGACTGTAAGAACATTGTAAGTCAGTAACACAAAGGGAAATCAGGCGTAGCTGACCACATATGGAGGAAAGAGCGAGATCACCGCGCTCTGTGAATTAATAGACAGAGTGCATCACTGGAAAACTTAAGGAATCAGCACATATGCTAGGCCACAAAAATCTCCTGAGCCGACCAAGCAAAGAAATGAATACAATATGGGAACTAGTAATAAGGAGTCCTAGAGCAAAGCAATGAATAAAAAAAAAGCAATATAAGCTCTGGTAAAAAAATGCAATAATAACAAAAAATGCAATATGAGCACTTATAAAAAAATGTTGCTGCGACATTAGGTTTATAAATCCTAGAAATTCATAGACAGGTATCTTCAAGGATACCAGTGGATAAAGACGTTGGTTAGATCCAGTGACTAAATGTGGGTTCAGTACCAGACCGCAGCAGAGAAAACTCCAAAACATAAAAAAAAAAAAAATTCAAAAAGAGAGTTAAAGGGAAATAATTGAGACATCGGAAGAGGCATGGCACGTGGAAAATATACCTCGGTTCGAAATTCCAATCACCTAAAGAAGGCCGGAGTCTACAACGACTGAAACGTTAATATGGCAATGAAGATGAAGATAACAGTCCGAAGACTGTTATCCTCATCTTCATTGCCATAATATAAATAATCATAATCCATAAAAATAGACAGAGAAATATAAAGAACTGCAGACAGTTAATAAAACGGAAGAGTTTCCTGATAAAACAAGACGTAGAGAAAGAGGAGGGTGGGGAGAGTTAATTGATTGATTGATTTTATTTAGCGGCATATCAACACCGATTAGCAATTTCTAGCCATTATCCATTACACAGCCAAGATTACAGTACCTAGTCTTCCCAAGAAGTCACCTATCTAGTTACTGACCAGGCTCGATGTTACTTAACTTAGGCGATCGTACATGTGTTTCAACATGATGTGGCCGTAACCATAGAGAGATGACAATAACTATTTGTAAAGCTTAACTTGAAGTGGTCGCACTCTCTAGTCGGTGGGATATTGGTTTCTATGGGGTGCAAGAATCATTAGGGCCGGTTTATTAAGGAAATTCTATTGAACAGTTGATGATGACAGCGACATCAAGGAAGATCTCATCGATCTGAGAAACAATCTAGGTTTAGGCAATGCATTATTTTGCTGTCACTTCTGTGAATAAATATCAAAGAAACGCAATAATTTTGTTATTTACACATGAGATCAATATTGTATTTCATCAATTCTGGAAGGGGTGCGAGAACTCACTGGTGGTCTAATAGGAGTGAGAAGTGTGGTTTGGTGGATTGAAGAGGTGCAAGAACTGCTTGATGGTTTGAAAGGGGTGCAAGAGCTGTTTCCTGTCTTGAAGAGGTTCGAGTGCTGGTTGTTGGTTTAAAAGGGGTGCGAGTACTGGTTGTTAGTTTGAAAGGGGTGCAAGAAATGGTTGGTTGTGTGAAAGGCGTGCGAGAACTGTTTGGCGGTTTGAAAGGAGTGCGAGAACTGGTTGGTTGTTTAAAGAGATGCGAGAACTGATTGGTGACTTGAAAGGGCTGCGAGAACTTGTTGGAGTATTTGAAACATGTGAAAGAACTGGTTCGCTGCTTGAAAAGTTGCGAGGATTGGTTGATGGTTTGAAAAGGGTGTGGGATCTAATTGGTGGTTTGAAAGAGGTGCTAGAACTAGTTGTTGGTTTGAAAGGAGTGCGAGAACTGGTCGGTGGTTGAAAGCTGTGCAAGAACTGATTCGTGGTTTGAAAGGAGTGCAAGAACTGATTGGTGGTTTGAAAAGAGTGTGAGAACTGGCTGGTAGTTTGAAAGAAGTGCGTGAGCTGGTTCGTGGTTTGAAGAGGTGCAGAACAGGTTGGTGGTTTTAAGAGATGCGAGAACAGGTTGGTAGTTCGAAAGGGGTGCGAGAACTGTTTTCTGGTTTGAAAGGAGTGTGAGAACTGGTTGGTGGATTGAAAGGGATACGTGAACTGATTGGTGTATTGAAAGGGGTGCGAGAACTTATCGGTGATTTGAAGGGCGCGAGAAATGGTTGGTGGTGTGAAAGCGGTGCGAAAACTGGTTAGTGATTGAATGGTGTGCGAGAACTGATTGCTGGTTTTAAAGGGGGCGTGAACTGATTGCTTGTTTGAAAGGGGTGCGAGAATTGGTAGGTAGTTTAAAAGGAGGCGAGAACTAATTACTTGTTTGAAATGGGTGCGTGAACTGGTTTGTGGTTTGAAAGGAGTGCGAGAGCTGTTTCTTGGTTTGAAGATGTGCGAGAACTGGTTGTTGGTTTGAAAAGTTGCGCGAACTGATTGGTTGTTTGAAGGGGTGCAAGAACTGGTTATTGGTTTCAAGAGATGCCAGAACAGGTTGGTGGTTTGAAAAGTGTTCAAGAACTGATTGGTGGTTTGAAAGGGGTCCGAGAACTTGTTGGTAGTTTGAAGAGGTGTGAGAACTGGTTAGTGGTTTGAAGAGGCGCGAGCATTGGTTGGTGGTTTGCATGGGGTGCAAGAACTGGTTGGTGATCTGAAGAAGTGCGAAAACTGGATGGTGGTTTGAAACGGTTGCGAGAACTGTTTTCTGGTTTGAAAGGGTTGCGAGATCTGGTTTGTTGTTTGAAGAGTTGCGAGAACCTGTTGATGTTTTGAAAAGCATGTGGGATCTGATTGTTGGTTTGAAAGGAGTGCGAGAACTGGTCTGTTATTTGAAAGGAGAGCGAGAACTGGTTGGTGGTTTTAAGAGGCGCGATCCATATTCCAGTTACCAACAGTCAACAGTGATGCAGGAAATTTATGTTGTCTGCAAAACCAAAAGATTTACTCCAATTTCGATTTATTCTAAGCAATAAGCAGTAATATTCAGTTATTACATATGTTTTAATCATTTCACCTCATGCAAGGTAATGAAGTCACTAAGACACAAGGGGTTACTTAATGTGGAATAACAAGAAAAAAGAGACACATTAGGGATCGAGAAGAATAGAAGACTAATCAAGATGTAGATAGCGATAGATATTGCATTTAAATTTTTGAAGATCAAAGTTGGCTGAAAAACATGAAGACGAAAGAGAGTTTCGCAGACAAAAAAATGTTAGCATAGAACTTACAGTTATCAAGCCAATTCAACTGTGAATTGATGAGACCTTGCCGCCAATCGTGTACTGCACTTAAATTCATAAAGTCTAGGTACCAGAGCGAAGAGTTCATCCGAACAATTACCATGAAAGTGTTTATAGAAAAAGAACAGGGAAGCTATACTATGGCAGTGGGAAAATAATTGAAGCCTAGATGCCAGGTCGGGACCGATAATATTGCTGATTCTTCTTTGGATTTTATCAAGAATCTCTAAATATACAGCGAAAGGACCGGACCATATGTGGTAGCAATATTTTAAGAATGGTAGACTTATAAAAATGCAAGATAGATTCTGGAAAGAAAAAGTCTCGCACGATACGATGACCCAATTTTCTTAGGAGCAGACCTGGCAATGGATTCAATATAGTTTTTCCACTTCATACCAGATGAGAATGTTAGACAGAGAAGTCGCAGCTAATCACTTTCATGGAGGTTAGTGTCAGCCATGTTGATGGGAGGGTAGGAAAGGTTCTTTCAGGGGGTGATTAATAGAGAGAGAAATTACGTTTTGGAAGCATTGAAATTAACAAGCCACTACTTGTTCCAGTTAACAAAAAAAACTGTAGGTCATTTTTTTTAGATCACCTTATCGAACTGATCGGGTTTATTATCGAGACAGGAATAAATGGTTGTGTCTTCAGCGTAGTTACCAAGTTGAAAACTGATGATATATGTGGACTGTTTAGATTGAAAGAAATTTTTTGTGCAAAAATAGATATTTTGATTTGCGGGTAACATTTTTATAAAGGCAATAAAATAAATGTTAATTTCTTCATTTTTAAAAAAATATGAAAGAGGGTCATTGTTTTAAATTGATTGAATTCTAGATTGAATTCTATTAATAAATTCATTGAATATGGTTATTGAATATATATGAATACATGTATATATATATATATATATATATATATATATATATATATATATATATATATATATATATATATATATATTTATGGTTATTGATTATATATATATATATATATAATATACATATTATATTATTATATATATATTATATATATATATTTGTATATATATATATATATATATATATATATATATATATATATATATATATATAATATACATATTATATTATTATATATATATATTATATATGAAGAAAAATATACGGAAAAAACAAACAAAAATCCTTATATGCAATTATGCTGTTTTAATTGCATATAAGGATTTTTGTTTGTTTTTTTCCGTATATTTTTCTTCATACTGTCGGATCTATATCCATATATTTGCTTACATATATTATATATATATATTTGTGTGTGTGTATATATATATATATATATATATATATATATATATATATAATAGGATAAAGAACAAGTAGTAAACAGATCTTAATGTAACATCCTTAACTTTTTTAAAGCTTCGTCAGAGATCAAGTTAGAAATGATAAAAAATGTTAAAACGCCAAGAGACGCAGATTAACGGTATGTTGTGCTTGTCTATTTCTTATTGCTTAGATACGTGTCATGTGTAATGAAGTAACAGATAATATTCAAATATGTGCGGCAAATATTTTCGAGGCTAAATTTTTAAAAATTTAGTAAGATGCAGTAGGATGTTTTGATTGGATATGTGTCACGTGTAATGAAGTAACAGATAATATTCAAATAAGTGTAAAAAAACATTCTGGATGATAAAGTATGTAAAGGTTAGTGAGTCACCGCAGGATATTTCGAATAATTTTTCATTAAAGTATATCTCGTGTGTATTTTGCATATATATTGATTTTTATGTATTCGAAAGAGATAAGATAGATTCAAGAATAATGGATCTGTAAAAAAATGGTGATAATGTAGTTTTCTAAACGTGTGTTAATAGTTGGTAATGTTGTTTTGAATATATTTTCATAATATTTTCTTTAAAGCGTTATATTCTTTTTTGGTAAGGCTGGCATTGGTGAAATTAAAGTTATGTCTTACGCTGTTGCGGTGTAATACGAGAGAATTTGAATGTTTATCTAAACGCAAATCTCTTTTGTGTTCCCGGGTGCAGGTCTTTAAATCACGTGAAGTCTCCCTAATGTACATGTTATTGCACTGTAGACATTTGATTTGATAAACTCCAGTATTTGAATTACTATTTATTTTATTTTTCGTCCTGAATATATCTCAGATAGTTTTGGAGGTGGTTGTAACAATCCTCGTATTAGGGATGACTAATTTATTTGCGAGTTTAGTCGAATTTTTGGAGGGTAAGATTATGAATTTGATATAATTTTTGTTGGAAGTATTTGTTTGTTTGTTTTTATGTATTTTATGCACTTGTTTTTTGTGTTTAAGATGAAATGATATGGGTAGTGTAGAAGTTTGAATGAGTTCTCAATATAATCCTTTTCTTCACTAATCTATTCAGGGCCACATATTCTAAGAGATCTAAGGAAAATCCTATAATTATTCCAGATTTTATTTTCCGGTTGTGGTGGGAATAGAAATCGATAAGGTCATTATTGTTAGTGGGTTTACCTTAAACCTTAAATTTTAATTTATTATTGTTACGTATTAATAGGATACCGAGGAAAGTTAGAGAATTATTTGTTTTAAATTCGTGTGTAAATTCGATGGTTGATTCAACCTTATCGGGTTTAGCTATTACGTTTAAAAGGTTAGTATCTTGGGATAAAATAAGAGGACCTCATCAATATATCTTAGGTAAGTAGAGCTGTTAGGTATGATATGTTTAAATGTGGTGGATTATAAGACTTCAAGAAAGAGGCAAGCGAGAATAGCACTGATAGGAGACCCCATGGGTAAACCGATTTTTTGTTTGTAGAATATATTATTAAAAGAAAAGAAACAGTGGTTAGTAATTAATTTACATATTTTTATAATTCTGTGGACGGGTAGAGGAAGCTTATCCTTGGATTTATTGAGGTGATTTCTTATTATATTGAGGCATTTCGTGATGCATATATTGGTGTTTAGTTATTTGATGTCTAAACTAACCATATACATTTTAGTCATATTTATGTGTTGTATTCTTAGGAGTAAATCACCCAAATGTTTGATGTGTGTTGTACTGATGGCACCCAGGAATGGCATTGGGATTTTAGTGATGGCTCTAGCTAAATTGTGGGGTGCACTGTTAATTCTGGATACAATGGGCTTAACGGGTTTGTGTGTCTTGGGTAAGCCATATAGTGTGAGGATTGTTGGGTAGTAATCTATTAATCAAGATTTGTTTTTATATTTTAATAGTTTCTTGATAGTTTTGTTGAACCTATATCTTTCAGTGTTTATGGCAAGTTAATTGGTTTTAGTGTAGGTGTTGCTGTTACTTAGTGGGGGATTGTAATTTTTCAATTTAGACGTTAGTGTCCATAATAACTATAGCGCCTCCTTTGTCAGAAGGGGGTTATAGTAATGTTTTTTGTTCATGGACAAATTTTTTAGTGCTTTTATATATCTCCTGGGTAGTGTAGTTTCCATTGTATTTGTGATGGAGGCTGATAATATGCCATGTATGAAACCTTTTTCATAATTAGCGTGGTTGAAATTGAGGTGCTTGGTTAAGGTAATGATTATGTCATCTTTTCTTTTTTTAGAGCGGTGGCGAATTTAAAAACCCAAACTTAAAGCTTCCGTTTCAATGGCAGAAAGTGTGAAAGTGGAGATATTGTGAATAAGATTTCGATTACCAAGCATCTCCCACTTGTTGCTTGTGCATATGTTGTGGACTTTGAATTTTCATCGATTTTGTTGTTGTTAATGTGCGATGTTTTGTCTCGCAACATTTCGACTTCGAAATTTGAGAGGATGTTTTTAAAAAGTAGCATTTTTTTTTATTGATGTTGTTTGGTCGTTGATGACTATTTCTTTATATTTGAGATCTCCTCTGCGCATGTCAGGAGGCGGTCGTGGATGTGTTTGGCGAAGATATCATTTGTATTAAGTGATACTTTAAAAGTACTCCGAGGAACGACCCTTTCCGTGACGCAATTTAGTAACAACTTTCTTCTGTTACGTAAGGAGTAACTGGATAGTAGAAGCTTTTTGTAGGTAGAAATATAATGTTGTTTCTGTCTCTTTGATGTAATTTCCATGTTCATACAAAATATAGATCGACTATTGATAGGAATCCAACAAAATGATAGAAAAAAAAAGAATAAATAGTAAACAGATCTTAATCTAACATGTTTCACTTTTGTTGTGGATTCCGAGATGAATTCGGTCTCCAAGGAATGACAAACGCAATAATTAAATATAAGAAATAAAATGAATTTACACAATCATACAAAGAGTAATACTGTTAGTAAGTCCAGGAACGTGGTTAGTAGCAAGTACAGATAGATATATACAGTCTCGAAGTAGGACTTCTTTAGAGTCTAAGTGCTTGTAACTGACTCCTACAAGAGGTTATCTCACACTATCTCCGTTCGTATATTCTCACACTCTCCGACTGTCGACTACCGACTACTACCCCTACTGCCCTCACTGACTGTAACTCTGGGTATTTAACGGCAGCAGTCCAGGTACACTTGGTAGAGTCCACTTATATGAAAAAGGGGTGGACCCCATAACAACTTTATTAAAGCTTCGTCAGAGATCAAAACAGAAATGATAAAAAATGTTAAAAAGCAAAGATTCGCAGATTAATAGTATGTTGTCTTTGGTTATTTCTTATTAGTTACATACGTGTGGCAAATATTTTCGACACTAAAGTTTGTAAAAGTTGGTAAGATGCAGTAGGATGTTTCGACTGGATACGTGTTACGTGTAAAGAAGTAACAGATAAATAAGTGTAAGAAAATATTCTGGATGTTAAAGTATGTAAAGGTTATATATATATATATATATATATATATATATATATATATATATATTGATTAGATTCTAGGTTAAAATCTAAGAGAATAAAGGTTAATTTCATTTTTAGGCAAAGGTTCATCGAATTTTGATACAGGAACATTATGATTGTAGAAAAGTTGTAACAGTTATCTTTTTTTAATTATTTCACCCCCAAGAAAGGCAATAAAGCCTCTAAGACACGGGAGAGGTTACTGAATGCGAAAGGCTATAAGAAAGAGAAAAGCATTGTTAAGGAGCGAGAACAGGAAGTAAAAAGACAGAAGATAACGGTTGTCAAAGGTGTTTTTGAAGCAGAGTACAACAATATTTTTTTTATCTTAGCCATTTCACCCCAAGGAAGACAATAAAGTCGCTAAGGCGCAATGAGTATTAGAGAATATAAGAAAAAGAAAAAAAGTATATTATCAGAGAGAGAGAGAGAGAGAGAGAGGGAGAGAGAGAGAGGGAGAGAGAGAGAGCAATAAAAGAATAAGAATTAAGAAAACACAAGATAATGATTAAAACTGCATTTAAATTTTTGAAGAACAAACTTCACCGGGGAGCAAGAAGCCGGAAGAGTGTTCCACAAGCGAGAAGTGTCAGAGAAAAAACTGTTAGCATAGAACTTACGGTTACATCTAGCCATTTCAATTGAAAGATAATGATGATATGTATAATTTTTAGTGTAGTAGGGTGCATAATGAGGAAAGAGTGCTTGGAAATTGTCGAAATACATACTGAAGACAAGCTAGACAGAGGAGGACAGCGTATAACCTACCCAACGAGTTTGTTTTAAATGATTGGCAGAACAGGAATTAGGAAAGAGAGCAAAAAGACAAACTTTACTAAGGGCCACAAAGGACATGAAATTATGGAGAGCTATGGTTGCCCATGTGTGGAAGAAAAAGAAAAAGACGTGTGTGGATAGCTTGAAAGTTAGGCAGCAACTGGCGTATTTAGGCGGGAAGGATTTGAAGTTGGAGGCACCCTGTAGATTTGTGATGTCAAATTGTGAGAGATTCCTTATCAACTTCCTTCAGAAGTTTGTTCAGTTGTGTAACGAAAGATGTTTGAAATGCCGTGAGGATATACAGCAGTGAATATCGAATGTACAGTTGGCGCCATAACACACTTCTGATCAGTATTAGATCTTAGAAGAGGTTGACATTTGCTAAAAAAAATCTTTAATTTTGTTTCTCACCAAATTCCTATCAAGTTTTTTTTTTATGGCTGGTTTAAAATAACGAGCCAATATCAAAAGTGACAAGCCACACATGCGTACACACTGGAACACTCATGTATATGCATTCACAATTTCCTGTATCGGTTCGTGCTAATGCCCTTGATGCTTACGGACAGATCACGTTGAAACGCCAGTTCCCATACAATCACCAAAGTTAAGCAACGTTGAATCTGGTCAGTTAGACTGTATTGGAAGCGCCTTTCTTAGACCGACGGAAAGCACGCCTTTTAGCCAAACCTTTTTGTAATATCGTTGGACACAACATATACCTTCCTTGTCAATGCACTTAATCCAACTTTTCTCTAATAATTAGATCAGCATAAATACTCAAAAGCATTAAAATTTATGTTTTTATCCTGTTTGGCTGAGGCCTATGGCCACATCACGTTGACAAACAGGTTCCCGTACGATCACCAAAGTTACGCAACGTGGAGCCTGGTCAGTACCTTGATGGGTAACCGCTTGGGAATACCAGGTGCTATAAATTTGGATTCGTGGATGGTGTGATGCCTAATGGCTCGGAAGTGTGAATCGGAGATCCGAGTTCCAATTCCCGTTGGGTTCGTTATAGTCACTGATACACATATACCCTTGAGAAAAGTATGACTCCCTCTTTTCCCCCAGCTATGGGTTAATGAGTAACGATTAATATAACTAAACCATTATTATCTAAAAAAATAAATAATTACAATCTAAATATATTTTCTGCCTTTAAATAACCTGCAAAGGGTTGATAAGCCGTAAAAATCACTCAATGAAATACCGATTAGCTACACACACGTCTTTTTGACTGATTTGCATTATCTGGAATATAAATGTATAGAAACTATCGTGGTCAAAAAGTGAGGGATGAGTTTATAAATTGATTGTAATACAGAATCGATTCCCCACTTTATATCCACTTTATAATTTCTTGTTTGCTTATCAAATTTTGAATAGTTATGAATCCACCTCTTTTCCCCCAGCTATAGGTTAATTAGTAAAGACATGAATTTTCTCCCACCGCCAGGTCCAAGTTAAATAGTAGGGCAAACTGAGCTCTCTAGCTTTGTTTAACAACTAGTCTTTGCTAGTAGAGACGGTACTTAATTGATCCCATTTTAGAAGTACCAGGCCATATGTGATAGCAATATTGTAAGCATGGACAAGTGATAGACTTGTAAATATGTAAGATAGAATTCTGTCGAGAAAAATTGTCTCGACACAGTGAAACAACTTTCCTAGCGGAATTAGCAATCGATTCGATATAATGCTTCCACTTCATGTCAGCAGAAAACATTGGCCCGAGAAGGCGAAACGAGTCACTCCCCTGGAGGCTAGCACCAGCCACGCTGATGACAAGCAGAAAGTGTTCTCTCAGACGATTAATAGAGAGCAGTTTCACTTTTGGAGTCGTTAACATTAACAAGCCATTCTTTGCCACAGTTAACAACGGAATGTAGGTTAATTTTTTTAGATCAATTGCCAATTTAACCTTGTCGGATCGCTCAGACAAACTGATATTTTTTTTTATTATATTACATAAATAGTGGGTTCTAGATGGTTTCCGGCTTTAATGTCTGGAGTAATACTTTTTACAGAATAGTTTTCTGACAGATCCTCTGCTCCTTTGTTGACATCAATCAATAATTCTTCGTCGTTTGATTGAGCATGAGTATTGAGTTAGATCCTGATTGGGTGTACACTACTCATGACCTTACGGCAAGTTTCTTACCTACCTCGGGCCCAATACCCGTTGATGTCAAAAGATTTCTAAATAAACCAGGGATTATTCATACATGTTAAAATATATTATGTTTTTGCTTTACATACATAAGATCTGCACCCTCTGTTTAACCATCTTCCGGAAGCTGGTGCTAACCTCCAGGAAGGTGATCCGTTTCGCCTTCTTGGAGGCTGGTGCTAGCCTCCAGGAAGGTGACCCATTGCGCCTTCTTGGGCTAACGTTTTCCTCATCATCTTGCAGGAGAAAGAATTTTGTTTTGGATGATTTTGTTTAGAGGTATATCAACCTCTATAGGTTATTTAATACCGAAATCTAAATATTATAAACACTATTTTATGGATTCAACTAAATTTATTTTGAACGCAGTTGTATGCCTTCAAGTACAGATAAAATGTATTGTTGGTCATTTTGTTATAAAATATATTGGTAATTTTATTAGATATATGTATTGTTGCTAATTTTTTTTTATATCAAAATGTATTGCAGGTATTTTTACTATAAAAATGTATTTTTTATACTTACAGAGTGTTTTATTTTTGTTTGGGGCCACACTATTTATCCATAGTTGGGATTCTAACAGGTTCTACAATCCCGGGCCAGGGGTAAGCCTGGGAAAAACAGCAATTAAGAGGTAGTTCCACGCTCCTCAAAACTTCCAATCTTCAGATCAGTGGCCTTACTGACGGATGTAGTTTAAAGTCATAGTAGAAAAGATATATATATATATATATATATATATATATATATATATATATATATATATATATATATATATATATATATATATATAAAAAGTTGCAAATTAAAAAAATTATGTTTTATTTTATGAAAGTATTTATTTATTTATATATATATATGATATTTCAGATTGGCCTCAATCTTTCATCAGAAATAACTGTTTGTTACAAATAAATTAAAATTACTGTTTGTTAGCAAGTAGCGTCCGTCGCGAGACGCGGACGTCACGTGATATGGAACGTCACTGTTCGGATATTCCTAACTTAAATCTGTCATAAATATTTTAAATGTTGTTTATATATATATATATATATATATATATATATATATAGGGAGAGAGAGAGAGAGAGAGAGACAGAGAGAGAAAGAGGGGAGATAGATAGAGAGAGAGAGAGAGAGAGAGAGAGTGGAACCTAAAATAGAAACATTGGATTCATTTTAGCCTGTACATTTTTGGAGGGATTTGCTTGACAGCCACCGGACCAGTGAGCGATTGAAAGTCTAGGGTGTGTTCAAGTCTAGGTTTAACGTTTTATTCCCTACATATCCTTATAAACTGCACCCCTTAACGCTTACTCTGTAACCCTCGACCTCGAGTGAATCTTGGGCCATGCGCAGGGTGAACATTATTGTAAAAAGTCTTTCGCTATCTCTCGCGGTTTGCAGATAAGGCCTCTTGCTCTTGTCTAGGATAAGCCACTAATTCTGTGATCCTACGATAGTTTCGCTTTAGGATTCTTCTGGACACACCATGTTACTATTTTTCCAAGTAGGAGAGTGGTATGTGGGGTTTCAGCTCATTATAAAAAAAAGAACCGACTTAGTGGTAAATTAACTAAAAAAGAAGAGGTCATTCCGTTCAGCAAAGTTGGCGTGGGAGAAAAGATAGAACATCCCTGGTATCAATGACAGGTCCGGGTTAAAATTATTTATTGCAAAGAGATTATTTTTAATCGGTTTTAATTTAGATAATCTGAGCATTTCATTCCACTTACTTTGAAAACGTTGGAAAGCCAGCAGCTATATCGGCAAAGAAAAAAAAAAGAAAAAAAAAAAAAAAAAAAGAAAGAAGAAAACGTCGAGAAAATACGAGGTTTCCACCACCGAGCGGGGATCCCCTGAAATTATATCGTGGGTGGATCAGCAGATATTTATAGCAATTAACCTGTTTAGTAAAGATCAATAAAAATTACACACACACACACACACACACACACAAAAACTAGAACAGAGGAGAAAATCTTATTTCAATTTATTGGAATTTAAATTCGATAGCGTAGATTTTTATCGATACTGCTGATTTTATTGACTGCGGGGTCATGGAGCACGCTGGAATAACGCACGCACAAAAACTCGTGACGCCTGTAAATACCGGGTTTTTCCTTAACACACTCATTCAGAAAGGCGCATGCGCGAGAGTACACCTACTCACCTTCCTATGATTCGTGAATACAGTACTTGGTATACGTGTGATCGAGTTATGGACGAATTAAATTCTTCTGGTCCGATATTAAAGTAATTTCGCTTTCAAAATCCAGAAAAAATTTTTTAACTCCGCCTTTTCCTTGACAGGCATTTATCTTCATTGAAGCGAAAGTAAGGATAATATATATTCAATATATATATATATATATATATATATATATATATATATATATATATATATATATATATATATATATAGGGTGATTGAAAAGTAACTCCCTATTTTATGTAGGCTGTATTCTCCTGTCTAAATATAATTTTTACAAGACAGGTGAGGCCATCATGCAAAAAATAGGGTGTTACTTTTCGATCACCCCGTAGGTTCAATTCAACGACATAACTCATAATATATGATTCTGAACGCTTATGTTTGTGTCCTCTCAAAAATAATTAAATATATAGAAACTGAAAATTATCTATCTATCTATCTATCTATCTATCTATCTATCTATCTATCTATATATATATATATATATATATATATATATATAATATATATAAATAAATAAAAAAGAATATATATATAAATAATTAAATATATAGAAACTGAAAATTATCTATCTATCTATATATATATATATATATATTATATATATATATATTATATATATATATATATACAAATAAATAATATATATATACATATAAATAAATAATAAAGACCATATATAAATAATTAAATATATAGAAACTGAAAATTACCTATCTATCTATCTATCTATCTATCTATCTATCTCTCTCTCTCTCTCTCTCTATATATATATATATATATATATATATATATATATATATGCACTATAGTTGAAAAGTTTAACGCTACCCCGTAATTTTTAAAATTGGCTCAAAAAGTAGTTGTTTTGTACTTTAAATAAAAAAAAATTATTATACATGATTAAGATGTGGGACATGATTTTTTATTAGAAATATTATTATCGCAAAAAGTAAAAAAGTATTTCATTATTAAATTTTGCTCTCGTCAAAACATCCTCCTTTAGCCTTGATTACTGCAGCACTAATCTTTGGCATTCGTCGCTAAAGTTTCTCAAAGTATACGTTTGATAACTGATTACATTCTTTTTTCAATGACTCTAAGATCTCTTTTTAATCTTTTGGGATGTAAAGGTTTCACTTTTTCTCTCAAGTTCATCTCCTGCTAATTCTGGGGTTGGCTTCATACTTTTGAATTGTAGTATATATATATATATATATATATATATATATATATATATATATATATATATGAAAAAATATTAGAAAGATTCTGTACAAAAACTTATTGTATAGACTAAAATGAGGATTCTAAAAAAAGGCACCTAATATTTAATATAGTGTTATTAATTTATAATATATGGGTTTTTACAGAGATAAATTAAAACTTTGTTACTTACAACTGTATTTTCATTGTATTTTCATCACCAACAAATTAGTTACCCTCACACCAGAAAAATATCCCTTAGTCAACATATAGAGGAATGTGGAGAATAAAATCTGCCAAATTTTAGTGTCTTCCCATTCTATCAATGCGACTACAGAACCACTGAACAAAGGTGGATTAAAAAGGAAACATTTTTCCTCAACGAATTCAAACCCATACTTCATTCATTGCATAAATAGATTCTACCAACTTCCCCTTACCATAAACAACATATATACCCAGTTACGCAAATGAAAAAAATGAAAATTGATTTTCATTTTTTTCATTAGTACAAAACATAAGCATCAACACGTGGAGATAGAAACAGTTAAAAATATTTTGAAAAGCTAAGCGAAACCGGTTGAAGTAAAAAAGTTAAAAAAAGGAAAACAACAAATTATTTTTCTAAGAAAAAAACACTGAAAATCCAATTGTAAGTAACAAAGTTTTAATTCTTTTCTGTAAAAATTTATATATTATAAATAAATAACACTATATTAAATATTAGGTGCCTTTTTTCCAATCCTCATTTTAGTCTATATATGTGTGTGTGTATATGTGTGTACGTGCGTGAAAGTGTGTGTAAAAGTTTTTTTTAGTTATAATATATTTGTAAAACAACAATATAAATAAAGACAAAAGGGAAAACTTATCTTAGCCGACGCATTTCGTCCTTAATATTATTTGTTTTAAAAAAAATGAAATTTAAGAACGCTCATAAATATTCATCAGGTTAGCCGAAAAGACTGACAAGCTATTAAGGATGCGAAGTGACAAACTTCAATGTCTAATAAACGCAGGTGAGGAAATTCTGTTCTTGAAATTATTTAAAAAAAAAACGTGTCTATGAACACAAAAGAGATCTTATACACAACACTTTAACTAATTCATTAGTTATATAAATAAACTAATTCAATGACAACTTTGATCTAAAGAATGCCGAACTTATTAAAATAGAAAGTAACTTGAAATTTTCGAAAGTGCGGCTATCGAATCTTATCAAAATATAAATCTTCGTCCCGGAATGATTTTTCAGATATCTCCATTCCTGTAAGAATTACTGCTTTCCTAAGACAACATACAGTTCTATAAAAATGTTTGACACGTTGAAAGAAAACGGTTAAATTTATAACGTTATGTTATTTAAAATATATATATAACAAATAAAAAAGAATTCAAGAACAGCATTTAATCACTTTGAATTGTCTCACTTCGCGTCATCCATAGCTTGCCTAACTTTTCGGCTAATCTGATGAATATTTATAAGTGTTTTAAATAAAAAAATTTAAAATATTTTTGGTCTTATGTATAAATATTGTTACAAAATAAAATGCTTGCATTTGCCTTGATAATAGTACCTTAAAGGACGAAACACGTCGTCTAAGATAAATTTTCCTTTTGTCATTATTCATATATATATATATATATATATATAGAGAGAGAGAGAGGGACAGAGAGAGAGAGGGACAGACAGAGAGAGAGACAGACAGACAGAGGGAGAGAGAGAGGGACAGAGAGAGAGAGAGGGGGGGACAGACAGACAGAGGGAGAAAGAGAGGGACAGAGAGAGAGATGGACAGACAGACAGAGGGAGAGAGAAAGGGACAGACAGAGGGAGAGAGAGAGTGAGAGGGACAGACAGAGGGAAAGAGAGAGAGGGGGACAGACAGAGGAAGAGAGACAGAGAGGGACAGACAGACAGACAGAGGCAGAGAGAGAGAGAGAGAGAGAGAAGGACAGACAGACAGACAGAGGGAGAGAGAGAGAGAGGGGGGACAGACAGACAAAGGGAGAGAGAGAGAGATAAAAATATACTTTTTGAGTATATTGTATTTATGGGTAGATGTGCTCAATGTCAACGTTTTTCATGAGCTTTCCTTTATGGTAGCTAGACTTTATAAATTTAAGCGTATTACTAGATTGGCGGCAATGCCTCATCATTTTACTGTTGAAATGGTTAGATGTAACCGTAAATTCTATGCTAACAGTTTCTTCGCTCGGTTTTTTGCTTCCCAGTCAACTTTGATTTTCAAAAACATAAATGAAATGACAATCGCTAGCTTCTGACTTCTTAATCCCTGTTCTTTTATAGTTATCTCTCTTTAATGGCCATTTTTCTTTCATATTCTCTAACACTCAGTAACCCCCTTGCGTCTTAGTGGTTATATTACCTTGGTTGTTGCGAAATTATTAAAAGATAATTGGGTAAATGAATGACAAAGTGGAAGAAATTCTGTGTAATGTGTTTCGTCCTCTGGAAGGACTTCATCAGACAAAACGCGTTACACAGATTTTTTTCCTTCTTTGCTGTGATATATAAACATTTATATATCATATTCTCCCATATACATCCTGCTCTGTTGCGTGCGACAAAGCAACAGTGGCAGCTATGGCTATCATTTAGAAGAGCAGTATGCTGCCAACTTGCTTTAATATTTGCACGCAGTTGATCCCGATGTTCGAGTCGGCTTCGATCAAACCTTTGTATAGATGAGAAACAGGACAGGTGCCAACTCCCTCGCTCTGATGCTTTACTTTGCCATGAAGGAAACAGGATGTGGCATCACTTCAAATTGTCTTTGAATTTGTCTTTGAAAATGTAAGTGTGGTCTGCCAGCTTACCTGCTTGTTACAAGTTTTGAAGTCTTCTATCGCTTATACGAGAAAGTTATCTTGCTCATCTAAATTGGATTTTCATTAGGATAGCTTCAATACCCGTCATGTTGCATTTAGTCATAACGTCACTGTTTCTAATGCGTTCAGTTTTCTGTTACAGATGGGACGTAGGCAACGCATGTGGAAAGCATCAAGTTGATTGATATCCAAGATTCTGCACCATACATTAATGACGTCAGTACAACTGACTTGTACGCATCAATTTTCGCCTTTAATGAAACATCATAAGTATTCTAAAGCCTGCGATAAATATTATCAAAGGCAGAACTAGTCTCATTTATTTAATTTCTTTACCCATTTTAGCTTCGTTCGATACAATGGAGACAAGATAGGTGAACGAAGAACGGTTTTCAAGACTTTTCCCTCAACATAAACAGTGAAAGCAACAGCTCTGGGACGGTTACAAATGAATTGAGGGAGAAGTTCAGTCTTTTTTATGCAGATGGTTAAACCTAAAGCTTTTGATGCATGAGAGAATTTGTAAACGATCCATTACATATCCTCAAGGGTGGTGGGCTACAAGTGCACAATTATCTGCAAAGAGCAGCTCGTGAACAGTTTGTACAATCGACTTAGTTTTTGCTTTGAAGTGTAGTTGGTTGGACAACACACCACTTGTCTAACATTCTAATCTAACACTTTCTTTACCATTCTTATATACAGAGTGTTTCATTAAGACGGATTATATATATATATATATATATATATATATATATATATATATATATATATATATATAAGTGTGTTTCATTAGGACGGATTAAAGTAATCAGTAAATAAATCAATATTATTGGTGAAAATTTATTTATTTTGCTATTGGATCATGTTATTTAAGTCATGGCAATCACTTGTGAAAAATAATATCTCCCAAATGTCCGCCAAGGCTTCGGCGGCACACCTCCACACGATGGTTTAAATTTTTGATGACGTCTCTGCATAGTTGCTCATTGATCTTACCAATATCCCTTATTATCTCATTCTTCAGCTGTTGAATTGTTGTTGGCTTGTTGGCATAGGCCTTACTTTTGACATGACCCGAAAGGAAGAATTCTAAAGAGGTCAAGTCACACGATCGTGGTAGCCAACTGACTTCGCTGTTTCGAGACATAATGCATCATGGGAACTTCTCATTGCATTTCTGTTTGAACGTCCATTTTCGTAATAGGCTTCTATACCTTTAACACGTTGTTTGATTGTTAATCTTTCCATCTTTGAAATTGCCAAAGACTTAAGTTTTTAAATCTCAAAGAAGAAAAAATCGTTTGACACTTAAACTTAATTCACCTTTAAAATTGGTCCAAGTTATTGGAACGCCCTTTATATATATATATATATATATATATATATATATATATATATATATATATATATGCAAAGAGGTAAAAACACCGTATGCTACGCAACTTCCGTGGCTTCGTTTACCAGGTGGCTGGGTAACGAGTGTTCCTTAAACACACCACACTATTATCATGCTACGGTACCGGAAGTTAAAGAGGGGAGAAGGTGTAAGCGAAAAAGAAGAAAAAACTATATTTATTTTTCTTCATTCGGGATCGTACAGGCGGAGAGCATTCTTGCATATATGTCGACATTTAGGCGACTAGTACTGTGTGCTATATTTATTCGTGTATATATACAAGCAATTTAGCATGTAGCCAAATGCTGAATAGGAGCGGGCTGGACATCCTACATTTCACTTAGCTAAACGCAATAACACCAGATTTTCTGTATAGAGTCCTAACTAAAGTGCAGTGTTAAACATTCGCAACTAGAGTGCCGTTTTATGGTGTTCCAACTAGAACGCAGTTTTATAGAGTCCTAACTAAAGTAAAGATTTAAAGAATCCCAACTAAAATTCAGTTTTTTAGAGTCCCAACCAGAGTGCAGTTTTATAGAGTCCCAACCAGAGTGCAGTTTTATAGAGTCCCAACTAGAATGCAGTTTTATAGTGTCCCAACTAGAGTACAAATTTAAATTCAATGAGTATTTAGAAAACGCTGCTCTGTCAAGAGTTGCGGAATATTTCTTTATAAAGAAACTGGTAATCATATAATAATTGTGCTGTCTCTTCCTTCCTTAGTTTGCACGATTGTTACACCTTGGCAACATCTCATAAATAATGGACTATTCCCCTTTTATCGCATGGTAAGGAAAACGACGTATCAGAGACGATACTTAGTTTCATTGAAAAAAAAAAGAAAAAAAAAGACGTCTCCTGCCGATACTTCATAAATAACAGACTAGTCCCTTTTGATCGCGTGAGAAGAAAAAAAATACGCTACTTTGTTTCAGCGAATTAATGAAAGAAAGAAGTGTTTAATGTTTCCAGCGTATACCGCATAAATAATAGACTATTCCGTTTTGATCATGTGGTAAAACAGAAGACATATCAAAGACGCTACTTGGTTTCAGTGGAAATAGAAAGAAAGAAAAATAGAAGTTTTTAATATTTCCTATCAATACCTCGTAAGTAATAGACTATTCCGTTTTGATCGCGTGATAAGACAAAAGATAAAAAGCTATTTGGTTTCAGTGGAGAAAATGAAAGAAAGAAGGGAAGATAGAAGTATTTAATGGCTGCTTCAATGAAATGAGAAAAAAAAGTTATCAATTTCAAATCTTTTCATTTGTACCCTCTTACTTCTTAAAATAACGACCAGCATTCATATTTATATTGTTATTGCAATATTTTGTTGAATTCGTTTAGATCAAATATTTAACCATGCGATAGGGAAATTGCTACGTTTATTTTACTGTCGTAGAACTCGTCATGAGCTCATTCAATTATTAACTGAAGTATTAAGATTCATTAGAAATTTCAAATAGGAAAACCGTGAAATTTTCACGGGTTAAAACTAATATAAAACATTTACACTATTTAATCTTAATATTACCATACTGTTTGACGACAACTGATGAAAGTATCAGACACTATATCTTTTAAGTTATCCGAATTTTATGAATGAGGTATTGTCATTAATTTCCCATTAATTTTTCTTCACTATTTATATTGTTCAGACTGTTGTCCTCATGTTTATTTTCACATTCACAACGTTTCAACCGTTGTACTCTCCGGTCTTTTTCAGGTGATATTTGTTTGAATAACCTGAAGAAGGTCGGACCCTACAACGGCCGGACCCTACAACGGCCGAAAAGTTGTGAATGTGGCAATAAAGACAAGGACAACAGTCCGAACAATGTAAATAGTGTAAATAGTTACAATACCTCATCTCAGAAGTATAGACAGATCTAGTTTTTCTCCCATCATTTTTAAATACATTTTATGGTAACGCCCAGGTTGTTTTTCAATTAAATGATATTTAAGTAATCAACTTTTTTAACGGTCGAAGAAAAAACAAGAAAAAAAAGAGTAAGCCGATTATTATTATTGTTATTATTATTATCATTATTATTATTATTATTATTATTATTATTATTATTATTATTCTCAGGCAACTGATTCAGCTCAAATTTAGCTTAGTCCTGGGTATGACGATAAACTACAACCTGCAGCAAGGTCTTTGATCGGGAGATTGGTAGTTTTGAATAGCGTGTAAGCACCTTTTAATTGCTGTTGTTCCCTGACCAGGGATGGCAGCACGTGTTAAGGTCCCTGCAAACACCTCTACCAAAATAAATAAATAAATGTTATGAAAGTATAAAAATACATATTTATAGTTTAAATACCAGAAATATATTTATATATATATATATATATATGAAATTACAAACAATATATATTCTAGGAGAATTACCAACAATACGTTTTATCTGTAGTTAAAGGTATGCAACTGCATTCAAAATATATAGATTTCGGTATTGAATAACCCATAGAGGTGTTGATATGTGGCTAAACAAAATCACCCAAATCAAATTCAGCTGATGTGATATCGCATTGTCGTTGAAGGCAGGGCGAAAATGTTTTATCTTATTAAAAAAGACAATACTTCTCATGTATATGAACAGCGAAATAATCTGCCACGTTTACCAACGCACATTTACCGTCAATATCTTTAATCACTTAGAATATAGAAGATGATCAGAGAGAAATATTATATAATAAATACGAATTAAACCCCCCACGCATAAAGAAAGAAAATAAAATATATATATATATATTTTTTCGGTAACTATATTTTTTGTTGTTAATTAACGTGGAAAGAAGATAAAAAAAAAAAACAAAACAAATCGATATCAGAATGAATTTGTTCATTCTGACGAAATCTAATTTTCATTTTATCTTTCTTTCTTTTTGTATTGATCATATCTGCTAAATCTTTTTTTGTTTAGTGTTCTAGTTTTACAAAATTCGTTTAAACCCTCGCACGTTCTTATTTAATTTTTTTTTCTCCAATTTCCGTCGAATCGGTATTATACTGTTGCAGATTTGGAGCCAGCGTGCCTCCTCTTCCCTACGACTGTGACAATAGACTGATCCTACTTAGGAATATGGCAAGTAGACACATTAGAGGAGAATTTGAGTAATAGTTGATTTATTCAAGTTTTTTCTTTTTATATATGAGTATTTAATAAAACTCTTCTCTGTTTTCCCTACCTAGTCTTCTGTTCCTTTGATTCGCTATCTACGGCCTTCCTAATTCTCAACTACTTTGAACAAAGATATTAACTGAACTTTTTATCAACTTCTAAAACTAAGAAGAATTTTCTTGTACACTTCCTGCCAGTCTTTTTTTTTTTTACTTCTTTCTTTTCTTCCATGCAGTCTCTACTCTTTTTCATCTTATTCTATGTGCCGTTACCAGCGTTTCTCCCGTGGCCCTTATCAGAGTTTTTCCCTTTGCCACGCCTCTTTTTTTACAAGTCATTTGCCACGCCTCTTTTTTTACAAGTCATTCATCAGGTAGGTGCCCCGCTATCTCCCTTATTTTTCTTTCCCTCGAAATGTCCTGTGAGTGTTAAGTTTTTCAAGCCTTCTTTCCTCATTATATTCCCAAGAAATTTCAACTATTTCTCTCTGATATTGACTATAAACGTCCATTTTGTTCTCCATTTTCATTAAGACTTTCTTGTTGCTCACAGGTTCAGTCCATCGTATTCTCTAGAACTACATGTTTGTTGCCTCTTCATCTGTATTTTTCTTACAGCTGATGGTTAGTCCTTTCTTCTCGCTTTCTTTTATTACTTTGTGTAGGGAGTCATGTAGTTTTCTTTCAGTGTCTGCCATCAATACAGTGTCATCTGCTTATCTTATATTGTTATGGTTACGCCCCCACCTCCCCCGACAATAAATTCTGTTAGGGTCTCCAATTCTCTTTGAATAGCGTCGCCCTAAAGGGCGAATAAATCTAGGGGGAAGACGCTACCTTGTCTCACGACCCTTTAAATTTTTGTGTTGCTACTCAATTCATTTATTATCCGCATGCAGGCGGTTTGTTTCCTAGAATGTTCTGGATTATTCTAATATCCTCTCCAATCTAATTTTTCTTTAGGTCTTGTCTTTTCTATTTTTATTCATGACGTTGTTTTCCTTTGTCGTTTTCCTTTTCCTTCTTTTTTCCCCGTTACATTTCTCTCTCTTTTATTCAAATCTAATTTCTTCATATTTTTGTCTTTTTCTTTCTTTCTTTCTTTCTTTCTTCAAAATGGTTCTTCTTCCTTTCTTCTTTTTCCTTTCTGCTTCAACTCTTGTCTTTTCTCTTTTCTTTCTTTCTTTCTTTCTTTCTTTCTTTCTTCATGCTCCTTTTCTCTTTTTTTTCTCCTTCCCTTTTACTTCATCTAACGTTTTTCTCTCTTTTATTCAAATCTAATGTCGTCTTCATATCTCGTCTTTCTCCTTTGTTTGTTTCTTTCTTTCTTTCTTCGTCTTGTCTGTGTTTTCCTTTTTCTTTTGTTTTCTTCTTTTGTTTTCTTCTTTTGTATTTTAGTCTCTCTCTCTCTCTCTCTCACACACACACACACAAACTGTAACTATTGACCTATCTATTTTATTTAAATCTAATTCTTCTTCATCACTTTTTTCTTCGTTGATTTTCTCTCTCTTTCTTTTTTCTTTTTCTTTTTCTTTCCCTATCCTTTCTTTCTTTCTTTCTTTCTTTCTTTCTTTCTACTTCTCTTTTCTTTTATTTTTTCTCATTCCCCTTTCTTTCTTTCTTTCTTTCTTTCTTTCTTTCTTTCTTTTTTCATATTCTATCTTTCTTTCTACTTCTTTTTATTTCTCCTTTCATATTCTCTTTATTTATTTATTTCTACTTCTTCCTTTTAATTCTTCTTTCATATTCTATCGCCCTTCTTTAAATGTATCTGATTCGTCAACTACTGACGTTCGCCTTTTTATTTTCTTTATTTATAACACCGTCGTTTTCCTTTCTTTTTTCTTCTCCTTACCGTTTTCTTTCTTTCTTTCTTTCTTTCTTTCTTTCTTCGTCTTTCCTTTGTTTCTCTTTCTGTTTTTTCTTCTTCTTCTCATAAACACACGCTCACTTCCTCCCTCTCATATTTAAATCCAATTCTTTTTAATAACATTTTGTTTCTTTTTGCTTCTCCGTCCCTTTTATTTCTCTCTCTCCCTCTCTTTCCCTCTTTCTATCCGATCTCTTTTTATATGGTTATGAGTGTGTGCTGGGCTACATTTTAATGATTTTGTTAGCTACGTTTTTCATCTTTTCGTATGGTTTCAAGAAAATAACAGTCCCGAAATTTTGTTATATTACTTTTTCATTCCAGATGATCTGCACTTGTCCCATCACTAGCTCAGTTTCAAAAGAAATGGAGCGAAATGTTGCACAAATCTTCATTCTATTGTTCTATTGCTATTTATTACCGTAATCCTCAAAAACCATTAACTTCATTATAGAATTAATTATAGTTTTAAGACGCGGATTCCTTACTTAAACATAACACTTCAAAAAATTATTGGTAATTACATTTTAATACATTAGCTTATCTCGATTTAGAAATTTACAATTGTTCTTTCTATTTCGTTCTTTCATTTTTCTTCTCTTGCTTTATAATCTGATTCAATAAGCAATTATTTCCGCCACAAAATTAGTTCGTGTATCACATTTCCAGTTACAGATCTTCCATTTATTAGGAAGTGTTAGTAATGACTTTTATTTATTAGTGAGATCAATGCAGATGATAAATACTGGGCTTTCCATTTTCATCGAAGCAGTAAATTGTAATTATATATATATATATATATATGAAGAAATATAGTCTTAAGGTGTGCTATATTTATGGAATAAAGTGCTCAATATCAGAGATAGAGCCTGTGTAAATATAAAAGTCAGCAGAGAAGTCAACACTTGGAGGCGACAGTCTGTTTCATGCTCGACTCAATCGTCAGGCCTGACAATTGCGTCTAGCATGAAACAGACTGTCGCCTCTAAGTGTTGACTTCTATGTTCACTTATATATATATATACATATATTGTAATTATGTAAATTCGTAATAATTAATTACGTGACATGTAATTTGCAACCATATTAATTCTGCAAAAAGAAAACAGAATGAAAACCACCACCCACCCTTAAAGCAATTGATGTTTCGCTTCAACGAAAAAATCAGTGCCTAAAAGGACTGAGCCAGATCTCTGGTTTATGGGACTTTACATTTTTTTATAAAAAAAAAAAAAAAAAATACTCCCCAGGTCTTATATACTTATTTTGAAAAAAAAAAAAAAAAAAGACTTAAAAAATTATTCTCTGGTTTTTAAATATATTTTTATGCAAAAAAACAACTCTAAAATCTCCCCTGGGATCTTATACACTTTTATGCAAAAAAAAAAAAAAAAAAAAAAAAAAATCCAAAATATCCCTCGAGTCGTAAATACTTTTTACGCAAAAAACAAATTCAAAATTATTCTTTGGATTATATATATATATATATATATATATATATATATATATATATATATATATATATATATGTTACAAACCCCCCCCCCAAAAAAAAAACCCCAAAAAAACTCCAGAATATTCCCTGGGTCTTATATACTTTTTATGCAAAAACAACTAAAAAGTGTCCCTCGAGTCTTGTATACTTTTTTATGCAAAAAAACAACTCAAATATATTCCCAGGATTTTACATACGTTTTTATGCAAAAAAAAAAAAAAAAAAAAAAAAAAAATGTAAAACAAATTCAAAAATATCCCCGGGCTTTTAAAGCTTTTTTATGGAGTTGATGCTGTTTTGCCGACAGTAAGACGAGAACATGTCTAAAGAACCTTGAACATCAAAGAAGGAAGCAATCCTATGACAATGATAAATTTAAATACATGGAAAAATGTTTTAACTGACAAAACAAAATTCGACAGCGAAATTCAAACGTTTATTGGATTAGAGGAAAATGCATTTCAAAAAGTTAAACAAAACACGAGAAACGGGAAAATTTCGTAAGAAACACAATTCTCATTCAAATTGGCCGAACCTCTGTACTAACATAGAAAAAACAGAACTATCATAGAATTTCAAGTTTTGGAATGAGATAGTGCTATAAACATTCACATGTAGTGATTGGACATTTATGGAACGGGAGCACTTCGAGCTCGGCCATATATGAAAATCAGATGTGCTTTTCATCCTCCCGAATAGATACTTTCCGATTCGGGTATAAATCCGACATGTCTATTTTACTAATATCTGCTAAAAGTGACAAGTCAATCTACGAGAAAGTGTTGTGCTTGTGTGGACAATATAAAAAATAACATTGCTTTATATATGATAAAATATAGTTTTAAGGTATGCTGTATTTATTGGATAAAGTGCTGAATATCAGGGATAGAGTGTATGTAAATATAAAGGTGGACATTGAAGTCAACACCCAGAGGGGGCAGTCATGCTAAACACAATCGTAATGGCCTGACGATTGTGTTTAAACTGAAACAGACTGTCGCTTCTGGGTGATGACTTCAATGTCCACTTATATATCTATCTATCTATATATGTTTGTATATATATATATATATATATATTTGTGTGTGTGTGTAGTGCTGGGTATAACGAGTATGACGATAGACAACATCCAGCAATAAGGTATCTGATCGGGAAATTGGAGTCTTTAAGGAGCATGGAACCACCTCATAATTGTTGTTGCTCTCAGGTCCACCCTGACCCGGGGTGGCAGCACCTGTTAGGGTCCCAGCTATGGGAAAATAGTGAACCCTCAAATGAAAACAAAACACTATGAAAGTATAAAAAAAAATATTTTTAGTGTAAAAATTCCAGCAATACATTTTTATATAAAAAGTATCAACAATACATACTTGTAGTCAAATTTCCAACAATAAAACTTAAAGCCAAAATGACTAAGAGTACAGTTTATAGTAGTATTACCAACAATACAATTTATAGCAAAATAACCAACAACACATTTTATCTGTAGTTGAAGGAATATAATTGTGTTTAAAATATATTTAGTTGAACGCATAAAACTATGTTCAAATTATTTATATTATTTACAAATTATTTACATTTCGGCATTAAATAACCCATGCAGTTTTATATACCGCTAAACAAAATCAGCCACTCAACCAACATAAAAGAATTCTTTCACGACATTAATCCATATAATATCCTACAATCTCTTAAAGAAATCAAACTCTATTCCAAAACAGAACTACAACATAAAAACATATATCAACGACTCTTGTATTTATGTACACACAAACATATATATTCACGAAATCTGAGTATCATCTACCATGTATTCAATTGTGAAATTAGAATAACATCATACTTGTATTACTTCAAAGCTCCCCAAAAAGTTAAATTTGAGCACTTAATGAACCATATGGAGTTGCTATGCCTTTAAACAGATCAAATCAAATCATATAGATACAGAGATAGACGATAAAATATAGTTTGGAGATAGGATATATTTATGGGTAAAAGCACACAATGTCAGTGTAAAGTTGCACGTAAATATAAAAGTTGACATTGAGGCCAACACCGAGTGGTGAGAGTCTGTTTCATGCTTAAGCGCAACCTTCAGGCCATGATACGCCTTCATTTAAATATTGCGTTAAACTCGGCAGATCTGCCACCGAGTTACTCGAAATACGTAATAAAGCTTTTGGCAGTTATTCTTCTGGATACACATTTTTTTCTCAGTGGAACACGCGTTCAAGGCCGGTCGAGTGTCGGTTCAGGATGATGAGCGTTCAGGGCAATGAATCACCAGTGAAACACCAGCAAAAGGCGGGTGTGTGGAAAAGGTGAACTCATTCATGTGGACCGAACAATCCTTATTTACTAGAGGAATGGTCTTTTTTGGGGGGTTTTAGGCCGACACACCCACCTCCCCAACCACACGTGCACGTGCACAACAACCCACCCACATGTACACAAATATACACATTCGTGTATGTCTATATATGATTATTTACGTAAGTCTTCATTATATGCGTGTGGTCGAATTATATATGTAGACAAAAATAAAACTGCTAATATTTCCTATCCTAGTGTTACTTAATCTTGTTTTAGACGAGTAAATACGACCATTTTTTCACAAGCGGCTAATTCCCCAGGGTACAATATTTTAAAATTCTTAAATTCATAAAATTATAAGGAAAAACACAACAGTTCAGAAAGGTGTGTATGTTAAGGAAGTTTCTCTAAGAATTTGATGGCGCTAAATTAATACTAGTATTAGAAAAAAAAATGGCAACCATGACACTTCACAATTTTCTGTCTTTTGTAGCCTTTAAAAACGTTTGTTTTCCTTGGTATAACAATAAACTATATCCGGCAGCAAGACTGGGCGGGGAGGGTGCTGAGGAGTGTGGGACCGTCTCTAAATTGTTGTTGTTCCCAGGTCAACCCTGACCCGGGGTGGTAATACCTGTTAAGCTCCCAGCTGTGGGCAAATAGTGAACGCCCAAACTGGGGTCAATACATTATGAAAGTATAAAAATACATTTTTATAGTAAAAAAAAAATTATCAGCAATATATTGGATTGGTGCATAATTACCAGGCGTTTTTATAGGCGTTATTTGTTAATAAAAAATTGCTGCTTTGTTTACTTTTTTTTAATAAAAGTATTATTTTATTTTCATGTTATAAAAATGCGTGTCGATAAACATACGCTCTGGAATAATCATTTAAAAATGTTATTGTTCAATTGTTATGTTTCTTTTTTCATAATAAATATCGTTTTATAAACGACTGATAATTATGCACCAACCCAATATTATTGGAAAAGGAAGAGAAATATTACCACCAGTGTATTTGTGAAAAAAAAAAATAAAAAATAAAAAATAACAAAACTTCCAAGAAAATTGAATGACTCTTAAGAAGTTGATATGCCGTTAATAAAAAAAAAAAAAAAAAAATGCTTAAAAACGTTTTTCTGTTTGCTGTCTCTCCCAAACCCTGCTCCACCATCCATTCGCTCCGGATCGCAAGGTAAGTTGTGCGTTAATTTCCTCTGACTCTCTTGCCTTCTATCTTGTGAGCATCAAAATTTCCAAGCCCTCTTTCCGCATTATATGCCACAGAAATTTCAGCTGACTCTTTTAAGAATAAGTTTACTTTTTGTTGTCATCAATTCTAGAATGTCGTCGTTGCTCACATTGTCTATGCTATTCTCAGCATTCTTCTGTAGAACCGCATTTCTGTTGCTTCAAGTCTCTTCTTCATCTGTGTGGAGATTGTCTAACATTCACTGCCATATAAATCTGATATTACGTATAAGTTCAGTACTCTTTTTTTGCTTTTAAAGATATTTTTCTGTTTCGTAATACTTTGCTCAGCTTTTGGAAGGTATCTTTCGCTATCCCCATATGCCTTCGAATTTCCTTGTCGCACTTTCCGTCCTCAATATGCTTCCCAGATATCTAAATTGTTGTCTCTATTTGATTTCGGTATCTCCAATTTGTAATTTCCATGTTCGGCTGCCTCTTTTGCTAACAACCATTCATTCTTGCGATTGATGCTTGGTCTTTTCTTCTCGCTTTCCTTAACTAACTTATGTAGGTACATGTAGTTTCTTTTCTGTGTCTGCTGTCAACATTGTGCCATCTGCATAGCTAATATTTTTTTAACACTGTGACTGCCAATAATGAATCCTGCTATGAATTCTCATTCTCTCGGAATGGCCTTGCTGTATAAGGTTGAATTGAGTAAAAACATAAAACTAGAAAGGAGCACAAAGCAAGGATGTGTCTTCTCTCCGGATTTATTTAACCCTTACAGCGGGACAAACCTAAGAAAATTAGAAACCCTACCAGTTGAAATATATCTAAATTACCAGCTGTATACAACCGCTTGAGACGATCAATGGTTAATGATATGTCCCGGAAAGGGATATATTTGAACGAAGTAGCTAAGTGGTTTTGGCTACTATAACCAAATAGGACACGGTAGCAGTAATCGACTGGTACGCGTCGTAGTCGCAGGTAAGAAGTGTTGATCAATGGCGTAGTTCAATGGTCATCATTATAGACTTGGCTCTCAGACTAAGGCTCTTGACTCTCGTACATGTCCGTCGGACACCAGCCAATCATATTCCAGTGATGGGGAACACAGGTGTACGCATATTCCATTATATCAGTTAAAAATGACTTCTAGTGAGTGAAGCCTGTGTATCATACTTTTTTAAGCATTTAACCACAAGCGAGACAGGTGTGCCACTAGTACGCAAGGGGATACAGAAAGTGTAAGTATAGAAAAGAATAGGTATGGGGGGGTGAGGAAAGGATAAAAAGAAGAACGGGGATCAAGGCAACAGAAGATGTCCATTGGGCTAAACATTTAACTTTTTGAAGACTATAGTAAGTAAGAGGAAGGGAGTTCCACTGTCGGGAAGTACAAGAGAAGAAGCTGTTGGAATAGAAGAGACGGTCACATTTAAGTGTTTTGGCAGAAAAATGGTGGGATCTAAATGGCAACCTAGTAGCACGCTTTAATTCATGTAGTCGTGGCAATAGTGAAAATAGCTCGTCAGCTTCGAACGTTGTGAACTGGCGATACATAATCACAAAGAACTGT
Organism: Acanthosepion lycidas; assembly: GCA_963932145.1. NCBI lineage: Eukaryota > Metazoa > Mollusca > Cephalopoda > Sepiida > Sepiidae > Acanthosepion > Acanthosepion lycidas. The sequence goes on along the minus strand of OZ010582.1, from coordinate 53,979,518 downwards.
CCCAGATAACATAGGCCACATCACTTGAGGACTTTCAGCAATAGCAACGACTAAAATGGATATGTATGTAAATCGAAGACAAAATGACATAATCAAGATGTTGAAATTCAACACTACTTCAAATAAATAATCAAAGGAATCATCACCCATCAATATTAGAAAGAGCGATAACAGATACTGGATTTGAGAAAGCTGTTTTCCTGAAAATTTGTTTTAACAGTGTTATATAGGAATAAAGTGTCGCTGCCGACACTTGACTTTGAACATAGATCGCCAGTGACTAAACACAGGCGATCCTACTATTGAATTAAGTAAACCATGTGACCATAGAGGAAACGCATATATAATGGAGGTTTGGTTTTGTTTGGTTTGTTTTACGGCATATGAACCTCAATGTGTTATTTAATGCCGAAAATTTTTTTATTGCTGGTAATATTTTTTTCTTCAAAAATCTATTTCTGAGAATATTTTCCTTCAATAAATCTATAGCTGGTAATATTTTTTTTCAAAAAATGTATAGCTGTTTGTATTGCTGGTATATTTTTTAAAGTTTTACTGATAATAATTTTTCCTTAAAAAATTATTGCTGGTAATGATTTTTTTACAAAGTATTTCTGGAATTAAAACCCGTTTTTACACAAATTTGGGTGTTAACTATTAGGTTGGTGCAAAAATAATGACGTATTAATGTCGTTTTTTGTCGTTAAAAATACGTCAAAAAACGACATTATTACGTCATTATTTTTGCACCAACTTATATTTGCCCATAGCTGGAACCCTAACAGGTACTACCACCCCAGGTCAGGGTAGACCTGGGAACACCAGCAATTAAGATGTGGTTCCAAGCTCTTCAAAACCTCCTGATCAGCCGCCTTGCAGTTGTATTTAGTTTGTCGTCTTACCCAGGACGCGGATGTACTTTATCATCTTACCTAGGACGATATATGAGAGATAGCGTGGCATCTAATTGATCACCATTTCTATTCTATCCTCTATTACTATTCGGATCACTATTTCTATTCTTTCTGTTATTACTATATAGACCGCCATTTTCTACTCTATTCACGATACAATTTCTCTATTCAGATCATCATACGGATTACTGTTCGAGCGAGTGTTATCGAGCGAGTGTTATCGAGCAAGTACTATTAGTGCGAGTAATATTCGAAGGCGTCTGTCATCAGTATTGTTCAACGGCGTTACTATAGTTGTATCTGCTATTATAAAATCTCTACCAGAACAAGCATTACGAAAGTGACAACGAGTATTCATTGACATTACATAAGTGGCAACAGGTGTTCGTTGACATCACAAAAAAAAAAAAACAGAAAGATTTTGTAAATTTCAAGCGACAGCAACACTAGTTGATCGCTCAATAAATGCCGAACGTTTCCTTATAAGGAAACTGTTTATATACCAATTCCCATTAGCATTAACTTTTGACTAATCCTCAAAAATAATTTTATTTATCTCGTAAGTTAGTAAGATAACATATGATAAGAGAATCTTTTTCTATTTTTTTTTTTTTTAGTTATTGTAGAAGTGTTTGGGCACTCCATAAGTAGGTAAGTAAATAAAACCAAACTGCGGGATACATAGATACTTCACAGCTGTCTTTTCAACTCCTGAGGAAATGAGATGTATATAGGGTCCATGTATTTTTCTACCTTCTTGCACATATGACGTATTTATAAGTAACTGCAAGTGGCCGCTTCCAGCCGGTAAATAAATATTCACAAGAAGTTTGCAAAAGCCACGAGATCTAGAAACCGGAAATAACTGTCAAAAAACAAATCCAGTGTCTGTGAAAGATTTGTTTTACTTTGGGGTTCTTTCTTTCTTTCTTTCTTTCTTTCTTTCTAAAAATTAATGTACTGGCAAAGTTAGAAGTTTCGATGGCGTACCACAGGGTTGAACAAAATTACAAACAAATAAATAATCTGAGGACACCGTCATAGTTTTAAATATGATAGTGTCATCGGCCATTGGAATGTGTCAGAGGATAATACAGATCGCGCTTGAGATAAACATTCGAATCTTTTGTGCTCCTTATAGCAATATTATATCAATGACTTTTGAGTAATTTGTTGTCAGGAAGAAATGCTGCTTAAATGGAAATGCGGTTACAGAACCGAGTGTTGAGTGGCCTCTTAAATTTGAATAGCTTTGTCTTCACGCGTGACATTTCAAATAAGTCAGAAATAATTTACAATTATTGTATGTTAGACATAACCACACACATACACAAACACAAACAAACACACAAACACAAACAAACACACAAACACACACAAACACATACCGTATAATAATAGTAATATACACATACACATTTACGTAATATACACGTACACATATACAAAATATACATATACACATT